>JAQPZY010001277.1:915000-1622500 GCA_029931535.1 Margaritifera margaritifera | reverse complement strand
GTATGGATGATTTAAATAAACTTGTACCTAGTATGGATGATTTAAATAAACTTGTACCTAGTATGGAAGATTTAAATAAACTTGTACCTAGTATGGATGATTTAAATAAACTTGTACCTAGTATGGATGATTTAAATAAACTTGTACCTAGTATGGATGATTTAAATAAACTTGTACCTAGTATGGAAGATTTAAATAAACTTGCACCTAGTATGGATGATTTAAATAAACTTGTACCTAGTATGGAAGATTTAAATAAACTTGTACCTAGTATGGAAGATTTAAATAAACTTGTACCTAGTATGGAAGATTTAAATAAACTTGTACCTAGTATGGATGATTTAAATAAACTTGTACCTAGTATGGAAGATTTAAATAAACTTGTACCTAGTATGGAAGATTTAAATAAACTTGTACCTAGTATGGAAGATTTAAATAAACTTGTACCTAGTATGGAGGATTGAACCAAACTTCAAATAATTTTTATTGAACAGAAAAAAGATATAAAATAAACGGTACCTAAACCATTACGTGCATTGAAAAACAGCACAAAATTCACCATTCACTTCAGAAATCTTAAGCTTTACATACAAGTGGGTTCCCAACTGAACAAGATACATGTAATTATGCTTTTCGAACAGAAACCGTGGCTTAAATCATACATTGAATTGAATACAAATTTGAAACAAAAAGCCAGTAACAATTTTGAGAAGGACTTCTTCAGATTGATGAACAACAATGTATCCGGTAAACTGGTGGAAACTCTCAGGAAGAGAACTAAAAATATGTCCGAGTAGAGTGAAAAAAAATCAAAATGTCAAAAAGATCTATCACTTTCCGCGAGAAATACAATAGGTGATGGTTTTGTTTTAGTTAGCACACAAAAAATAAGAAAAATCAAATTAGAACAAAAATTGCAATGGATTTTCTTTGCTGTAGCTATCGAAGTGGTTAATGTATGAATTTTACAAGAAGTTGAAATACAATTATAATGATGCAACTCAAATTCTTATGACCGATACAGATTCATTGTGTATCTATTCTTAACCTGATACAGATTCATTGTGTATCTATTCTAAAGCTGATTCAGATTCATTGTGTATCTATTCTAAAGCTGATAACTATTACAATGACATAAAACAAAACATAAAATTGTATGACACCAGCGATTACACTGAGGATAATGTGGTTGGTATACCAAAACTAAATTTGTATGACACCAGCGATTACGGTAAGGTTAACGTGGTTGGTATACCAAAAATAAATTTGTATGACACCAGCGATTACGGTAAGGATAACGTGGTTGGTATACCAAAAATAAATTTTTAAAGAACATACCAGAAGTTTCCGAAAATGAACTAAACAGAACACCAATGAAAGAATTATGTGGACTAAGATGAAAACTATATTGGTTTACGACTGATCACGAAGAGAAAAAGGTATGCATGAGATTAAAAATGTGTGATTATTAAGAATCTTCGATATATATATATATATATATATATATATATATATATATATATATATACACACACATATATATATATAAAAACATGACGTTATGTTAATGACGTAATTGTTTATAACTTTATAGACGTCATCAGTTTCTTTCAAAAACATTTTGTGCCTGAAGAAGCATATAGTAAATGCGAAACTAGTCCCACAAATTTATCGGCCTTTGTGTTGTTTTTTTTATCTCAAATATATATATATATATATATATATATATATATATATATATATATATATATATATATATATATATATATATATATATATATATGTTCATATCATAATGATAAGCGTTATTTGGCAGGCAATGTAAACATATTACTTTGATGATATTTCAAGGGAAATTTCAAAACAAGAAATAAAATGTCTCAGGAAATAAATATTTCTGTTGTTAAATACTTATATTGAAATGGGATTGCTTCGATCAAGAATATTAAAGACATCACTAAAAACAACAAACTATCATTAAGTTTGAACGCTTTATCCGAAGTAGAGAATGACAGGAAAATACGCAGAGAATGTAAAAATTGCCCAAGGATACCTACTATAAAATTATGATGGAGTTAGGCATACTATCTTCGTTTAGGTATCAGAAAAAAATAAAGCTAGAAAAGAGAATGCTCATCATTATTGCTATCTTCCTTGTTTGTGTTTGTCTATATCTATCATTGTGCAATTGTGTGTTTTTTTATGAGAAAAAAATCCCCAATTTCTCCTCGTTCCCTTATCCCCTTTATAGTAGCTGTGTGTGTTTGTCTTTACAAGCGTGTGTTATTTATCCTACCATCACATATATTGGATTGTAAGGATGTGTGTTTATTATTAGGAATTAATGCTTTTCTGTGAGAATGAATGTTCGTATAAAAGAATGAATGTTTGCCTGTAAGAGTGAGTCATTGTCTGTCATTATGTGTGTGGTTTCCCAACATAGGATGTTCGTTTGCTTTTTTTTCCCGCGAAAGAATGTTTGTCTATAAAAGTGTCATTATGTGATTATGTGTTTGTTTGAAGAAAAAAATACCTGTTTCTCGCCCTTCCCATATCAATTTGTTTGTAAGTGTGATTCTGTAATTCTTTGTTTTGTATGAAAGAATACCCCTATATCAACGCCTTCTTTTATAAATTGTTCTTATGTGTCATTATGTGATTGTGTGTTTTCTTTGAAATGATTACCCCTATTTCCACTCCTTCCATTATCAATATGTTTGTGTCACTGTCTGATTGTGTGTTTGTGTGTTTGTATGAAAAATATCCATATTCTCATTCCACTTAATCTTGTAAGTTTGTTTGTAAGTGTGTGGGTGTTTGTATGAAAAATACCAATATTCTCCTTCCCCTTAATCTTATAAGTTTGTTTGTAAGTGTGTGGGTGTTTAGTGTCTAAGAGTGTATATTAATTAATATATCATACTTTCCTTACCTCACTCATTAGTTGGTCTATAAGTGTGAATGATGGATTGCACGTATAAGGGTGTTTGTCCTCATAACATATCATAGCCCTTCTCTCCCTTTCATTTGTTTTAATGACACAATCTTTTTTTCTTTTGTTCGCTAATTCATTCGTTATTTCAATCATTCATTCGCTCATTCATATATATTTATATTTTGTTTTCCTCCTCGAAACGTTTCAGTAACAGTACTAAAACAGGAATTGCGCGAGCTTGCCACCTTGTTTTGACAGAAATATATCACCAGTACAGTAGAGCAGACTTCAAACAATTAATGTGGTTCTTCTCTATTATTTGACGTATATTTGTCTGTTTATCTATCCTGTCAAAATTCCCATAGAGGGCTATAGTGACATCTGTAATGTTAAATTCCTATATATTGTCATACTCTCCCGAACGTAATGTTCAATTCCCATTAGACCCCATACCGTCCCAAAGGGCTGTAAATTGAAACAATTGAGAATCGAAACTTTAAAAAAAAAAGGTAGGCAAACATTGAAGCAAAAAAACTCTACCCCCCCAAAAAAAAAAGAAAAAAAGAAGTCATCTCTTGTATTGTATTGTAGACAAGGACCATTCGCTGTATAAAAAGGATCACTGAGTGTTTTGGAACAAAATTACGAACCAGCCTTTCCTATATTGTTGTGACATTCCTTGATAATTCAGTGAGCAGACGAAAAAATGTATTAGCTGAATTTTAATTTGTTATATCAAACAACATAATACCGATATTATTCTTATTAGACATGTAAAAATTGAGAATGGAACAAATATTTCAGACGTCTGCTTATTTCTGTCTGTCTGTCTCCCTCCTCTCTCTCTCTCTCTCTCTCTCTCTCTCTCTCTCTCTCTCTGTTATAATCACAATCTATCTTTATTTCTTACTGAAGCAAATTATCTCAGTTGAAATTCAAATTTTTAAGATAATTTTCTTTCTTGAAATTGTTTTCATCCAATATTGTGGAAACATTATTTAGCTTCTTATTTGAAATTGACTTTCATTTTTAAGTTCAAATGTCGTAAAGGTAGAAAATTTAGAATCGAAACTTTAAAACAAAATGGGCAAATGTTGCAACAAAAAAAATGCATTGCTTGAACTGTAGTCAAAACCTACAACGCACTACAAAAAGGGTCACTGTCTGTATTGAAACAAAGTTATGAAACATCTCTCCTATATTGTTGTGACGTTCCTTGACAACTCAGTGGAGCAGACGACAAAAATTATGTGCTTGTCCTCTCTGCATTTAATTTTTAATGTTAGAAATACGGAACGCACTTGGACCCATGTAAAAAGATGAAAACATGTTTTATTTGTGATACATTGTTCTCTGCAAAAGTAAGACATTAATTTAAAGAAACTAATGTTTATGTACTTTTGCAACCTTTTTGATTATAATGTTGCACGTTTGCAAAATTACAAGCGATAAAGTATGAACAACTTACCCAAAAAATAGGTTTTGTGTGTGTGGGGGGGGGGGGGGGACAATATTGTGTGTATTTTCTTCATCAATGATGCTTTGAATTCCCTTTAGCCCATTTACTGTCTTAGGGACCGACCATTTAATTGTCCGGGGAGGGGGGGGGGGGGGCTGGGATATTCTTTCGAGCCAGAATTTTTTTTTCTTTTTCTTGTACCTCAATATATTGTATTTGTTTCAACTAATAAAATGGATCTAATATGGTTTTGCTATTTTTGTAAGCTATTTGAGAGCCGGAAATTGTATTTACAATAATTCCCAGCCCCTCCTCCCCCCACTCTATACCCTCCCAAACGTAATATTAACTTCCCATTAGACTCCATACCGTCTCAAACGTAATGTTAAATTCAAATTAGAGTCCACTGTGACCCAAACGTAACGTTATATTCCCATTAGAGTATTACCGTCCCAAACGTAATGATAAATTCCAATTAGGACTCTATATCGTTCCCCGATAACTACTTATATATATATATATATATATATATATATATATATATATATATATATATATATATATATATATATATATATATATATATATAGTATGTACGCCGTGTCTATTATATACCACGAGATGTATAAATTATACATTTTTCAAAAAGAAAACTCTGAAAAGCCTCATTTCCTTTTAATGAGATATGTATACACTCCTTGAGTCGTACATCAAAGACACAGATTGGAACTTAACATGACGTTTGGTACGGTATAGACTCTATTAGACTGTATAGACGGTATAGACTGTCAGAAATTGCACTCATCCAGCGTGTACAAGTAACACCTTTTACTCATTTGGATATAGATGACAAATAATGAAACAATTTAGGGCCCGATCATTTAATTTTCGGGGGATGGGAATTTTTGAAAACAAATTCCGGCTTACAAATAGCTTGAAGAAATATTCTTGCTCTGATTTATAGCAACAACGAAAAACAAACAAAAAACCTATTATATCCCTTATATTAGGAGAAAAAATTAATTATCTTCAGATAAACGAAAAAAAATATATCCCTGCTCGAAAGAAAATCCCTGCCGCCTCCCCACCCCCCACCCCGGAAAATTAAATGATCGGTCCGTTAGTGCATGGAAAATTCCAGACTTGTTGTGTATTTATGTGGACGCAATAGACCAAAGTTTTTGTTATTCAAATCGTACTAAAATTAGTGGATTCTGAGTAAAAGTCAAAAAGCTGGTTATAATATGATTCCAACAGACCAAAACTATTACTGAGCTGCCCATAAGAGGAAATATTGATTGGATTCGGAAGCTGCATGACGCTAGTTTTCCTAGAGGTCGTAAATTCGATTAGTAGACCGTAATAATACCATACGAATGCCAAATGATCTGCTTATTCCTTCGGCAAGGCACTAACAGCGTACAGTGTAGGATCTTAGATATTGGCTTTGTGATAACCACGGTTTAGGACATGTCCCGTGTATTCTGTGTTTAGTCATCGCTCATATACATAGCTTACGTTATCCAGGAGGTGGATCATATAGAGCAGGTATTCAGTGGATTCTTGTGTAAGACAACTTATTTTTAAGGCTATTTAGTGATTGTCATGTAGAATAATATCTGTCTGTCTATTTATCTATTTGTCTGTCTGTCTATCGATCTGTCTCTTCGTCTTTTTATGCACCCAACCTAGAAAGCGAGTATTACTTTTCTGTCATTATATACCAACATATGTCAGTTGCAAATATTCATATTTATAACGAAGAAAGTGTATTTTAACATTTAAAGTCCATTGCTATATTTTTGTTTAACGCTAAATAATATTTAAGGTAACGTGTAAGTAGTTTAAGATAGTTTGCCTCTATTGGACTTTGACACTCAACAACAATGAGGACGATATCAAATGACTATATAATCACAGCCTTCTACATTAGACTGATCTTCCTTCTTTAGTTTGTCAGCATGTGTCAAACAATTACGGATAAAAAATTTACAAACCGGTTTTCGCGACTTCACGGGCCTTTGATTGACCACCCTCTTGTGTCTGATTTTCCTATCGAAATCGGATAATTGCTTCATCGAATAATACATTATAGAATGTAAAGATTCGTACCTTCGCAGTGCATTTTATGCTGTAAAATCTTTTACGAGGGAGAGATGAGCATTTGTATCGTAAATAATACGTCGACTTCCTTGTTGTGAGATTTGTTTCTTAACGTCATGTGTATTGGATTATTTAATGTTGTAGCATACCTGTATTCAAGTCATGGATAGAATATGTAAGTAAGGACCCCATTCCCCATATTGGGGATATCGATATTTAATGAGCTCTAGTAATACAGATTTGCGAGTATAATTGTTGTATAATTTTTATCACCAACCCACTGTTGTAGAGGGATACGACAGATCAAAAATTATTAGCGCAGTATATTTTACACCAACCCACTCGTGTAGGGATATAAAAAAATATAAGTACTAGCGCAACACACAAACTCATTTTTTTTAAAATACATATAACAACACTAAAATAAGAATAAAAAATTGATAGGGCACAGGGCAGCGAAATGGCGTTATCACAAGTCTTACGATCTTGACATTACAGTTGCTTACACAAATGTTAATCTATTGTGGGTGCAAAATGAACGGGACAAAATAAAAACGGGAATATAGCTGTATTGCGATCCCTGGTCTTTGAACATAAACTCCATGTATGGGCTCTTGATAATTGGATGTATACGATAGCCATACAAGAAGCATGAAGAGTTATGTATTTCAATCGTCTCCAACTTGTGACACAGGGGCATAGTCCCTGAGGATAGAGATGGAACGTGGGATCAATGTCAGTTGCATGCACGCATCTGTATTTGCATGCCTAGTAAGTGTATATATGGTTATAGGGTGGGGATCTCAATAGTTTCCAAGTTATTACCAATGGGCTATTCTGGCGGTAGGGACTGACCCCAGGGTCAATGTTAGTTACTTGTATAAATATATATTTTCATTCTTACTAACTGTGTGTGTGTGTATATATATATATATATATATATATATATATATATATATATATATATATATATATATATATATATATAGTTTCCAAGTGATGACCCAGGGGGTTGGTTGCTTTGAGTTGGAGTGAACACCAGTGTCACATTTTTCTTTTCATGTCCAGTAAGTGTGTATGTGGTTATATGGTGGGCCTGTCAGTAGTTTATATGTTTTGACCCAAGGGCTAAGTTCTTGGTGTATTTGCACAAAAAGAGTCTATTTCAAATCATTTATTTAAAACTTAAATAATGCACGTAACTAGGTTTAATAATAGACGCAGACACAATAATGCCTCTGAGACTCGAGAAACGGCGGTACCTTGGACCGTAACTGTGCCTGCGGTACATATGCGGAGCACGGTGATAAATTTGGATGACTCCAGTCCAAAAGTAATAGACTCTGTTTCTAATGTTATGGACGAGGTCTCCCGAAGAGAAAACGGCACGAGTTTTTTCTGACATGATGAACTTCAGATTTAAAAAAACATAGTACAAAACTTATCTTTGTCCTGTGATTCAGTTTAATACAATAAACTGGTTAACTCACCTCAACCAAGTTAGCATAGCAAATACATTTAGCGAGATCAAAATTTTCTATGCTGAACTCATATATATCCCATTAAATATGTTTGATAACTACACTTTAAAATTTGACAGTGATGACTATGAACAGATAAAGAGCACAGTGTGACATGAGATTTTGGCAGAAGCAACTAACTGGGTAGTGTGGATGACGTCAACTGGTTGTGGGATTTCGTTAATACATTTAATAGATAAAAGTGTTTCAGAGTTTGTTAAATCTGTTTACATGTTTCGTGCTTTGTCCAGATGCGAAAACTGCTTTCTGAATGTAAAACAATTTTTCCTAATGTTGTTACATTCAAATCAAATAATGACAGCATACATATGAAACAACTAAAATGAAGACATTATAACCACATTACAGAAGTATATATCAAATTCAAAAGTGAAATTGGACTATACTGTTGGTGTTGATGGTATCTTTTTGTTATTGAGTGACATGGTTATGAAAATGGATAGTATCGTAAGATACAGCAACAACTTGCAGAAATACAGCGGCTCGTATAAACTTGGATTTATATCAATACCAGCATAGTAATGGATGGCATTCCAAAGACTGATAAGCAATCTGTAACAGACAACAAGAAATCGAAGAGGATAAAAAAGAGATCAAGTGAGTAAAATTTATGTAGAGAAGAACGGTAACATCTGCCAATGCGATAAGATACTTGGATATTCAGATGACACATGACAATTTAGAAACAAAAAAAACCCCCCAATTTATCAGGAAATAAATAAATAAATTATACTGATGGTTGCAGGAGCTGCTATAATATATTTTTCGGAATAGGTTATGAATTCAACTAAAGTGGTGTTATTTTGAAAAAAAGACATAAACTATACACACGAACTTTGCTAATTTTTTTATCCTCTTTGTCCCTATGCCTTTCATACAGCTTGTTACATTTCCAATTATAACAGACAGCCAATGTTGCTGCTGCTTTTTTTTTTTTTTTTTTTTTGCCCAGTGAAACAAATAATGACCAGTATTTAGTTACTTTTTTTTTCTTCAGTATTTTCTCTGAAAACTTTCTCCAGCTGTGTTAGATATCCAACTAAATGTGTTAGATAGCCAACTAACTGTGTTAGATAGCCAACTAACTGTGTTAGATAACCAACTAACTGTGTTAGATAGCCAACTAAATGTGTTAGATATCCAACTAACTGTGTTAGATAGCCAATTAACTGTGTTAGATAACCAACTAACTGTGTTAGATAGCCAACTAAATGTGTTAGATATCCAACTAACTGTGTTAGATAGCCAACTAACTGTGTTAGATATCCAATTAACTGTGTTAGATAGCCAACTAACTGTGTTAGATAACCAACTAACTGTGTTAGATAACCAACTAACTGTGTTAGATAGCCAACTAACTGTGTTAGATAACCAACTAACTGTGTTAGATAACCAACTAACTGTGTTAGATAACCAACTAACTGTGTTAGATAACCAACTAACTGTGTTAGATAGCCAACTAACTGTGTTAGATAGCCAACTAACTGTGTTAGATATCCAATTAACTGTGTTAGATAGCCAACTAACTGTGTTAGATATCCAATTAACTGTGTTAGATAGCCAACTAACTGTGAGCTATTTTTACTTTCAAGGCTTTTCACCTGTTCTTGCAAAAAAAACTTTTTTGGTTGGATCTCTTTAATTCTTGATGGATGTTTTAACCCTTCAATCTGTTTTCATTCAATTCAACATCAGATTTCATAGATTCTATTTTCGAATTGACAACTTCTATATTATCTTGATAACCCCTTTAATTATCTTTCCTCTTGTGATGTGAATAATCTTTCCACTGCACGTGAACTTGAATTCTTCTGTGGCATTTGTCAATTAAAATTAGAATCGCACCTTCTCTTACCTGTTCATCAAACGCCATATTACTGTATATTATTCGCATCTGTATTTCCTCTGATACTTTTGTTGGCTGCTTTTTTAAATATTTATTTCCAATCTCCTTAATAGGTAACGCTCAGTTGTCACTTTTTGTCCAACGTTTGTGGGAAGCCGGTGTCGTCATCGTCGTCAACAGTTTGCGAAGGTTTTGGTTCAAGTTTTTCATTTGCATATATTTCATAAAACCCTTGACAGAATCTGATCATGGTTCACATGAATCATTATTGATCGTGGACTCGACATGCAGGCCGGACCTTCATATCAATCGTATTGTAATAAAGAACTCCTTTCCTGTATAACCTGCTATAGTGCTGGGAGCTAGCATGGTTTTCATGTGGCCTTTCCTTAAGATTTAAACTGTCTTACCATCTGGTTTTTCATAAAAGGGTGTTGTTTTTTTGTTTTTTTTGCTGTTGTTATTTTACGGTTGTTTTCTCGCAATTGTATTTTAATTCATTCATGCCCATGCTTTCATTTAAAAGTTCTCCTTGTACAAGTCGAAAACGTAGCGTGAAAGTCTTGAATCACCAATTGGTATGATATCATCAGAACTTCAAATACTTTGCTCTGCAAAACCACTAGCAAGGTTTACAGTATAATCGATAGCAGGTTCAGTATCTACAATATCATCATCATCATTATCATCATACAGAGGATTTTCAATTAAATAATCACAATCATCTCCACCATCTTCTGCCTTTATTTCACCAATTTAAATGGGGAAGAATATGCCTTCTTCATCATCACTGGGTGTGAGGATTTTAGCATTAATAAATGGACAAAGTACAACTGGAAAAAAAAATTGGATGTTTCAAAGAATCGTACCGACGGTAACGACGAAAAAATACATTAACAAGACAAAATGCAGGATGAATCTAAGGTTGAATAACCAGATAAAGTAGCTTCACAAAATCCTAAAGATCCAATAAGACTTGAACTTGGCAGACAACTTTGGAAACGTTCACATGAATTTAAAAAGTCAAAGCCGAACGTTTGAAGACCAAGGAAGAAAAAACTAAAACAGCACAAGAGGAAAGAAAGGAAACTCAAACAAAAACTTACCTACAGCATATGTCCTGAACAAGATCTAGTATTTGATATGTGGTGGGGTAGATATTTTATGTATTTTATACATTTGGTCCAAAAGTAAAGTTGTTTCATAACAGACTCTTCAACATCCTGTTGTAACTGTAAAATATCTTAGAGTTAACAAATAACAATCAACCAAATCACAGCAGGAGTAAAGTTGTTTCATAACAGACTCTTCAACATCCAGTTCTAACTGTAAAATATCTTAGAGTTAACAATTAACAATCAACCAAATAACAGCAGGAAAAAAACGTCGCAGACAAGGCAAAGTCCAACCATGCCAGCTTCTTACAACTCAATACCAGAAGTGCTTTAACTTTTCTGTTAATAAATATGACATATTTGCCTAAAAACAAATGTCGAGTGCAACACAAAAATTTAATTAACTCTGTTTTCCATGCAACACATTAATATGCTCTCACAGCTGTATACTGTATCCTTGTGAGAAAGTTGCTTAAGATGTCAATAGGTCCACCATCAAACATGGATATCGGAGAAGTTTTAAAACTAATTATTCCATTTTCACTTAGTTCACAACTGACTACCTGATATCACACGGACTTCAGCCAGACAAAATTGTTAACACTGTTACAAACAAACGTAAAATCAAACTTTCATTGCTAAATGCTTTATCTCTTTGCGTTTAATAAATAGCGTATGCAAAGCACAGCTTTTATCGATAGATAAATAGCATATATTTTACCTACAAACAATGTTAACTTAAGCAAAACACATTATCAACACGATTTGCCATGCAACATTAAACTGTTCTTACGGTAGCTTCCAGCATGCTATCTGAAAAAGCTATTGAGGTTTGCAACTGGTCCACCGTCAACCATGAATAATGAAGAAGTCTGAACCTGGCAACACGTCTATTTTTATACCAATTAAAAAGGACAGGTCAAGTGTAAATATGTTCCCATCGACTTGGAGATTGACCACGACTTTAACTGGAGATTCTGAAACTTTTCTTGACCCCAGGGGGTGGAGGTGGAGAGAGGGGGTGTTGCTGGAGTGGGGTGGTAGTGGAATTTAAAATTCACATTACTATACATATGTATTTTATTTTCTTTCTGAGGCCGACTTTTAATTATGCCGATCAAGTATCTCAAGGACGATGCTGGAGACGTTATACGTCTGCTTGAAATAGACGGGTACTACTTTCCAGTTGCTGATAAAATAATTCCGAACCAAGAAGAAGTGGCCCGGTCCATAAGCACGTGGAAGGCAAGAAAGGATGACGTAATGATATGTGCGTACCCTAAAGCAGGTATGTGCATTGTTGTTCAATTCTTAATAGAATATTGTTTATATTTACAATGTCAAATTTACTATTTTAATCGCATTTCAAAACTAGCGTAAGAAAAAGTGTTATTTTTACAATATGAAAAACAATGTGACATTCAGACAATACTATTAATATATTATATGCAGCAAATGCAGGAAAAAGATGTTCATAATTAATTCGACAATCTGGTTTTAATCATTGCAATGGACTTCTATGAAGTTGATGCAAATTGATAACTCTAGTAGGTGCTTATGGTCAATATTTTCTGCCCATATTTTGGATGATTTTGACCCTGAAAGTCAAATCTTGTATAATATGGAACACAATTTCGAACACAGAATCATATCTTGTATAATATGGAACACAGTTTCGAACGCAGAATCATAATCATTCGTCTATTAAAATGGTTGCCCCATCAGCTACCCATTCCTCCTAACGCCTTTTCCCATCGGATTCTGTTGTAGGCACTCACTGGATATGGGAAGTGACGTCAATGTTCCTGAATGGGTCAGCCGAACGAATAACTGTGAACAAAGAGACGGCCATGTTGGAATGCGTGACTCAGCAAACTTATGACAACATCAAATCTCCGAGAGTTCTTGACAGTCATATATATTTCCGGATGCTTCCAGAGGACTTCGTGAAGCAAAAATGTAAAATTGTATACGTTCTGAGAAATCCGAAGGACGTTTCAGTGTCGTTTTACAACCACCATTTCAAAATTCTTGAGTATCAGTACAACGGAAAATGGGAGAATTATATCCATCGCTTTATCAAAGGCCAAGGTATTCTTTATTCTTCTAGATCTGCTGCGTACTAACGGGGGGGGGGGGGGGGGCCGAACGTGCCCCGGGGCTAGAGATTTTGGGCGCCCAAACAGCTGATACAAATTTGGGTCTCGTATTCTGTCCCTTTGGGCCATCATCGTCGCCCCGGGCGCCATTTACCCTTAGTGCGCCACTGTTCTGGATACAGTATCATTGATAAGAGGTGTTAAAGATATGCTTGCCATTGACGTCATATCTTAATTTTTTTGTTTGTTTGTTTGTTTGTTTGCTTTTGGTTTTGTTTTTTTGGTTGAACATGCTGTTTTTAATTATCGCACATTAAGTTAACTGAGAACATTTATTCATCGACAGCGTGCTTCGACTACTACTGCTACAACAGCTACTACTAGTACCACAATTACTTTTTATTTTTTGTTGCCGCATGCTACAAATGGGAACTTTGAATGTTGATCATTTTCATTCGATTAAGGGGCTGGAGTTGGTGACCTGTTGCTACCAATGGTATATTTAGAGAGAGTACCTGACGTCACCCGTCGCATGAGCTCGAACGACATGAGCTGAGTGACGTTAGAGACGCAGACTATGATATACTGTGCGGCATTAGAAAAGCAACAACTTTTAAGGCATGTCAACGCTGCCCAAAGAGATGTTACGGAATTTCCCATGTGCCGTTAATAATAATATCGAAAGTTTTTGAAATACACGTGATATATTAGCACGACTGCAGTCAGGCTCTCACTGATTGTATTGTCCCAATTATTTGTAGACATTATCTAAATACTACTGGCGGACAGCAATTTTCCACTACCATAGATTCACCACCATCTTCTACTAGTATGAAATGGGCATAAAATGGAGGAGGCACAAGAAATCCATCAAATGCTTTTTCTGATGCAGCTGCTTACAAAAAAGGATAGTTTTAAATTCAGTCTCTTCACTTTGTTACCTCCGTTTAACTTCGTTTTGATAACAGTGGGGTGAACATGTTGTGGAGATTATCATTTGGTTTATCTCAGTAGAAATCCGCTCATGATACGTAATGTTCTGAATATGAGTAATATATAAAAATAGGTATTTTTCTATATTATCATGGTAACTGTCGCGGTACATGATCTTTATGGAAACATTTAAGACTTTGATCATATTGACGGTCAACACAGACGAAAAAACAATCAAAGTTCAATGTGACCTGTATAGATAAATCAGTAGAAAAAAACATGAATAGGATACCAACTACTATTTAGTAAGTATTTCACGATTATTCACAAATTTTATCATTTCGCCTTATATTTTTATATAATTTATCTTTCATTTAGTATTTTCAAATATTTTTTCAGTGGACTCGGGTTCTTGGTTTGATTATACCTTGGACTGGGAAAACGTGATCCAGGACAATCCAGAGTATCCAATACACGTTGTAAGCTACGAGAACATGAAAGAGGTATTAACAAACAAACAAACAAACAGCAACAACAACAACAAAAACAACAACAATAATAATAATAATAATAATAATAATAATAATAATAATAATAATAATTAATATTATTAGTAGTAGTAGTAGTATTATCATATAGATGCTGCGTATATTTACTATCGCAAAAGGTGTGTGGATGATATATTATACATGCTAAGAACAACGATATCTCGTCGATTGTTAAAACGCAGATCATAAAAATGGACGAGGGCGAACGATACATCAAGTTCCTATCGACCAAACTAATGCCTGTTGGTATAATAAAATGCCAAAAGTTTGACACCTTGGCCAGAAAACAAAAACAATTACGCTGTGAAAGTCAAAATATACAGTCCAATCGGGTTTACATGCACGACTGCACCCATGGACCACTTTTGGACGCCAAAGTTTGTAATTTGCATATATATATATATATATATATATATATATATATATATATATATATATATATATATATATATATATATATATAGAGAGAGAGAGAGAGAGAGAGAGAGAGAGAGAGAGAGAGAGAGAGAGAAAGTAGATAGCTTGCGCCGAAACCTAACTCAGTCAATCACTTCATCAATGTGTCCATCATTTTCACAATTTATCAGCTCTCATGTGAATATCCACCATCTTTATTTTATTTTTTTTTAAAGTTGGCTCACCTGGGTCAGACATATGACCATCCACCATTTAAACATTTTTTTTAAATGCTGGCTCACCACCATTTTCACAATATATGATTACTACTTTTGAAAATAAATTTACTTTAAAAACAACCAAGAGAGACAAGCAAAAGGAAGCAAAGCTAATAATAATAATAATAATAATAATACTTTCTGAGAATAATACATTTGGTTCTGAATCAGTCAGCCAATCTTGCATGCAGTCCTCAATAATAGAATATTAAAACTATAAATCCGACATATATGTACAAATATAACTCTACTTACTACATTGTCTAACACACTCACATGCAATCATAAAATATACATACATACACATACATACATATAGTAGATTAAAACATACGTAAAATTTGGGAGATAGGAAGCTGGTGGGGGTATCCAAGATATGTATCTCAATTTATTTGAGATTTTGCATAATTAGAGAGAAGAATTTGTGAAGCGCGCTCTTAAATAACAGAGTGTTGGTGATAGTTTAATTTCATTGGGAATGATGTTCCACAACACTGCTTCAGAATATGTAAAAGATGTTTTGTACAGAGTTATTTTGAATTTAAGCAAATGAAGATTAGAGTTCGATATCGACTGCAGATTGTGTGAATGAATATTGGAAGCTGGAGTTTGGAGATCATTGATATATTGTGGAACCATGTTATGCAAAGATTTATATGTCACAATAGCTTTAAAGAACTTTACTACATAATTAAAAGGTAACCACTGTGAATTAACGAATAACTGAGAGGATGGATAGTCTTTTCTTGTAATAATTCCAGCGGCTCTTTTTTTTTTTTTTTGTTAGTTTAATTATCTGATTAAGATTAGTAGCATTGCAATTCCCCCATATGATGCAACCATAGTCAAACAAAGGCAATATATATCCATTGCAAAACATTTTTTCATGGATTCTGGCACATACAAAGACAGTCTGTTCAATAAAGCTATTCTGGAAGGTACTGCAGAATTCACGCGCTTTATTTGATTTTCCCATGATAAATGCCTGTCAATAATCACACCTAAAAGTGTTTGATTTTCGATGTTATTCAATTTAGTTCCCTGAACAAATATATTTATATCCGCTAATTTCGTTATTTTTTGCCTTGATCCAATTGTCATACAGTTAGTTTTTTGTGTGTTTAATTGCATTTGTTGCTTTCGTGCCACTGTATAATAGCATCAACGTCCTGTTGTCAATTTTATTCAAGACAAGGGATGTTATCACTCCTGGTATGTAAGGTGGTGTCATCCGCAGAAAGATCAGTGTCAGTGGCATTCATATGAAGAGGTAAATCATTAATGAAAATTAATTAAGCTAGGGAGAGAATCAGTGATCAAAGAGAACGAGTTCTGGAAGTTCGTAAGCCGCTAGTTCTAAACACTGTTAATTAACCAGTATCTGGCAATGCATGTGACATTAAGAGTCCAAAGTTTTCAATATACACTAATACTTTAACGATTTATTAATAAAATAACGAATTGGGAACTGATGCCGGATTCTTCTCTTACTCATGGTACCTCGTACAAACCTAAAAAAACAATAGAATCTAACTCAATTGTCTCTAAATTCTATTTTTGTAATAGATGAATCATTGCTGATAGTTTTAGAAACACTTATAATCTTATCTATAATTAAATTAAAAACAGCTGTAGAAGAATTAAAATATCTACTTATATCAAATTCAAAATTACCATTTTAATACTTATAGTCTATAACATTTGTAATATGAACTTATTATTTACTGAGGTAATTTCCATGGGATTTTCAAAAAAATTTAATTGCAATTCCTCAGATTATTAAAAACAAAGAATTGTGTTTTTCCTCATTTCCTTAATTAAAATATTAGTATTTTGTTTATATTTTATGACTTGAAATTACTATTTAAGACCATACTTTCACACCATTTAAGACTGTATATAAACATATATTTGTTTCTGATATTACCACGGTTGCCTTCTGTTACGATTCTATGGTCTAAGAAAAATGTAACAGAAAGAAAGTGAAACCAACAAATCAAGTAAAAAATCAACAAGCAATTTATTACTAGATAATTAAAATGAAAAATCAAAAGGTCACTTACAATAATGTGTTTTGAAATCCTAATAATCCAATAAGAATGATTGTTCTAATCACAAGTCCTAAATATAGAATGTTCCGAATTCACGGCTGTGTCCTTTAATGTTATGATGTGCTAATGGTCTCCAAAGTTCTGATGTACTAGTAATCTTTGATGTGCTGATGTCAAAATGAAGTATTCCAAAATATCTGAATATAAGTTCACATCAATTCCAAAATCATCAATTAAAAATCCAAAATCCAAAAGTTTATGAGCACTGTTATAATCCAATGAATATTTAAAATAATTCCTCTCTTAGAATTTGTAATGAATTTTCACAACTGTAATAGCTCTTTACAAGACTGATGGTAATGTCAAAACTGAATAAATGTCTACCAAACATGGTATATATAAAGATTGGTCACATGACAGAATGTTCTAGAATATGAGTCATCCTAATGGAATTCTAACTGTAAACAAAATTCAACCTTGACCTTCAAATTGAGAAAACATATTGATCAAAACAACCTAATTCAAGGACACTAGTTAAACATGTTTTTCCTGATAACATTAAGATTTAAGCAAATATTAAAGTGAAGAAACATTTATAATTTCCTAAAATATTTATAATATTATATAAACATCATACATAACACTTCTCACAAACGTCAACGAATATACTAATAAGCTCATGAATTATTTTATATTTCAGTACAATAACTTGATCACCATCCATTTATAGAGTAATATTTTAAAATAAATATACGATGAGAGTTATTTAAGATTTTTGTATTATAATCCGAACAGTCCAGTTGCATATACAAATATCAATCAATTGTGGGCACAAATTACACATGGCAGAATGAAAAAGGGAGGCAGGGACAAAGTCGAATAAAATATTCTGAGCTTAAACACTTAAACATTGGTTAACCGAACAAATGACATACACATTACACAAGCAAGCTATAAAAAGGTTTCCCTAGAGAAGGGTTTATGTTAGTCACGTAGATGATCAGTTTCAGGCAGACATCATTGACATGTAAGATTATGAGAACTATAACAATAGATACAAATAAAAATTTTGACAGTGATAGATGTCTTCTCAAAATACGCCTCGGCTATGAAAGGGAAAACAAACATTGGAGACGACATACAAGATGCTTGTATAGAAATCTTTAATGAGAGAAAAACAATAAAGATACAGTTCGATGAAGGAAAACAATTTTACAATCCAAAGGTTAAGAAATTACTGGGAACAGAAGCTATCAGATACTTTTCCACTTACTCAGACAGAAAAGTGTCTATAGTGGAAAGGTTTAATCGAACTCTTAAGTCTAGAATGTGAAAAATTTTTATTGAAAGTGAAACCAGAAAACGGGTAGATATATTACGTAGCCTTATTGATGGATATAATAATTCATATCACAGATCGATGGATGTAAAACAGGCCTAAAGTATGGATGAACGTATTAGTGTTATCTAACAACTGATGCATATAGAACGCCTAAACATAAGAGAGGTGAAAAACATAGGATTTCAAAATATAAACCTATTTTTACTAAAGGCTCTCTTCCTAATTTCACAAAACAGATTTTTCCAATCAGACAATTTTTTTCAGGAGACCATGTAGTATGTAAACTGGAAAACTTAAAGAGAGAGAATATCAAAGGAATATTTTACGAGGCGGAGTTATCTCTATACGACAAAAAAGATGACGTGTTTAAAGTGGAGAAAATGTTGAAAACTCAAAGAATGAATGGTAAAAAGTATGTTCTGATAAAATGGAAAGGATCTGATGATGCTTTTAACAGTTGGAAACCATCAGAAATATAAATTTTATAAAAACGTACCAACAAAAATTAATAAATAGTTCTTAAATAAATAGCGTTGCTATTACATAAATTCAGGAAAAAAAATAGTACTGAAAAATTAGGGGAGAAACTGGAAAAAAATTATATAAATTTTTTTTAAATGAATAGCCTATCTATTACATAAATTCTGAAAAACCGCATTTTTGAAAAAAATAGTTGTAAATGGTTGCACTATTACATAGTAAAATTCTACAATCGGAAAAACGTCCGTTATTACCATCGTTAATTAAGCTCGTACGAGACGAGAAATTAATGCAATTATTCATAAAACAAACAAAATTCGTAGCAGAAAAGTAGCTGACTCTTTTAGAAAACAAAATGTGAACTAATATAGATATTATGGAGAAAGGAACCAAGATCTGTCTATATCTTTTAAAAATGTTGAACCATTTCAAAGGAAAATAATAAGTGGAAAACTTAAGATGTTTTGATCCGTAATTATGTGACTCGACTTATTTATTATATTAGCAATGCGGGATCCTTATAATGATAATACTCATAATATTTATCATAGAACTAGAAATATTAGCATATTTATGATGGTATTGAAACGATGTCTGATATTTTGCACACAAAATTTGCTCAAGACGTAAGTAGTAATTCATATTGGGTTTTTAAAGAGTAAACTGCTTAACGCTGTACGTGGATAGTTTAGACCTTTAGGGTGTGATTCCTCTATTGATTAACCGGAATTGATAAAGTTAAAAAGCCTACATTAATGTTACAAATAAAATAACAAATGATTTTTGTATCTGATAGTAATACCCCAGACAAAACTATAGACAGGCCAACATATAACTTAGAAAAATACTTACATTGGTTTCATAAATGCCTGAATAAGATTAGAGATATTTATAATTTTGAAGTTGAATTTTAAATATCAGTCATGAAAATGAAATAGTCAGAGAACAAGGAAAGAGATCAGAGCGAGACAGTTCTAAAAAAAAAATCAGAGCGAGCCAGTTCTAAAAAAAAAATCAGAGCGAGCCAGTTCTAAAAAAAAAAATCAGAGCGAGCCAGTTCTAAAAAAAACATCAGAGCGAGCCAGTTCTAAAAAAAACATCAGAGCGAGCCAGTTCTAAAAAAAGATTCATAAGACCAGTTAGAGCTTGTGAAACTGAAAGAAATACTAACGTAGATATGCTGATTGTAACTGATGTGGAAATAACTGCGGGATAAACAAATTATCAAAATGAATATATTCACAGATTAATGAATTATTAAGTAATTAAAATAAATCATGCTCATAAAAAGTACTTCTGCAAAAGGTGTTGTTTATGTATGATTCAGAGTTAAAATTAAATTCTCATAAACTTTTATGTAATAATGTTGCCAGTAAGGTAGATAAAATGTCTGAAGACAAATCTGTAATATAGTTTCAAAATTACCAAAACAAACTAAAAGTATTGGTGATATATTCTAAAGCATAATTGTTCTGATAAATAATTACAAGCAGAATTCTAATTATTCATGGACAGATAAAACAGCTATATATATTCCATCATGATTCTGCTTACATATTAAATCAGTTATATATCAATAAGATCCAATAGTCTACACTGGAGTAGATTGTATAAAAACATTTAACTTTGTTTCAAAAACTATGTATGAAGAACTACAACCTAAAATCTTTAAAGAAGTTTGTTTTCGCAACAACAAAAAATACAAAAAATTATGAAAAGCATTATAAATCAACTAATATTTGTCCCATTTGTGAAAAAGAAATTAGTTCTTGTGAAAAGGTCGTGGAAGGTAAAAAAAAAAAAAAATTGGTAAATGCAGAGGACAAGCACACATCGATTGTATTTTAAATTACGAATATCCTAAACATATGCCCCTATTTATCCATAATCAACCTAGATATGATTCATGTGTATTTATAACGATGCTGGCAAGGAATGATCCTGAGCAAGAAGTCACTATCGCCAACAATAATGAAAAATATATTTCATTTTCAACATTTTTTTTCCAACCAAAAAAGATCAATAAGATTTTTAGTTTTCGTTTTATGAGTCAATCTTTAAAGAAACTGGTAAAACAATCTAAATAATGATAAATTCACAGAGACAAAAAGTAATTTTGGAGTATTGCGGTCAAAATATTTTTAAAAAAAGACATATTCTAATGAATACTTGGATTCTTTCGATAAAAATAATGAAACAAAACTACATTAAATTGAAACATTTTATTCAAATCTTTCATGATCTAGAATTAGAGAAGCGGGTTACCAATAAAGAAAAGATGTGATAAAACATTTAATTGTAAAACCATCGGAGATCTTCATTACTGTTATGTGAGGAAAGACACACGTATGCTGTGTGATATATTTGATGAGTTGAGAAATGTATGCATGCAGAATTCTAAACTGACCCTGCTCACTATTTCAGCGCACTTTCGCATGTTCATGATCCTAATACAAATATAACTGGTGTCAAACTAGAGCTAATAACTGCTTACGGATTGTTTCTCGTGATTGAATAAGAAATTAAAGGTGAAATTAGCATGACACCGTATATGTATGATAAATCAAATCACGAGTATTATTATAATTATGAGATTCTGGGTACGGATAGATAGTATGGCTCATCTCTTCCGAAATCTTATATTGCTTATCTAACTCTAAAAGTCTGTATGATTAGATTAAGTTATGAGAAAAACAATGCCCTGAGGAAACTTTAAAAGGGCACATAGCATCAGAAAATAAATCATTGACAAAAATATATTGCATTGGAAAGATAATAATGAATTAAGTGGAATTTTGAAAGTTCATTTAGAAGTCCCAGTACATATCAATGGTTATTTTAAGTAGTATCCACTAGCACCTGAAAGATTAGCCCACATTTGACTGAATTATCTCCATTACAAAGGAAACGGATAGATGAAAATAAAGGAAGAAAACCTTTAGTAGCTAAATTCTTGTGCAAGTTAGAATACAAAGAGAGATATGTTATCCACTATCGTAATTTAAAAGTGTATGTTCAGTTAGGAATGAAACTAAAATAATATATAGAGTTGTTTTTAAAATCTTATACATAATTGAATACATATTTGAGGTAAAAACAAGCCAATCACTTTAAAAACAAACAAAAAAAAAACAAAAAAAAGATTTCTTAAAACTGATGAATAATGCTCCTATTCTGATAACAGATGGAAAATTTTAGTCAGAGAATTAAAGTAAGAAATTGTACGAATTAAGAAAAATATTTTAAGCTACAAAAGCTATTTATTTGAGAGAAGAGTCATAATAGTGTTACGGAATTATGTATCATCTTTTAAATTATAATAGTTTTCATTTGGGTTTATAACCATTGTATTATAATTCCTTAATTCAGTAGCCTACGCTATTGTAAAGTATACATGTACATCAACAATGAGTCAGTGTTTATGTCCAAGGTAAATCAATAATTATGTCGGTCAGTTCAACATAACATTGTGATCACGCGATTGACTCATTGGTATCATGCGTGACCTGGTTTCTGATTGGTTAGAATAACTTGTTTACTGGATAGTGCTAGAACATAGTTTCCGAGTCGAGGGTTATTTTCTCATACGCAGTAACAGGCTATATAATGATATTTAAGCACTGCGTGCCTCATTCTTATACAGTTACATCAGATAGAAAGAGAGAGGAGAATTTATTTATTGTTTGAGAGTCAGCTTAGTGGAAAATCTATTCTATACATAGTACAATTTGGATTTAAGTGCTATTGTTTAAGGAACTTAACAATACTATACATTCACAGGAGTTTACCTGGGATTATTAATATTTTGAATTTAGAACTAAAAGCATTGGTATATCATAACAATACAGACTCATTCATTCGGAACAATCTTTCACTCGGAACATTCATTAACTCGGACCATTCATTCATTCGGAATACTTTGGATTAACTTCTGGATTATTGAAGTGTATAGGGGAATTTAGGACTAATTAAGGAAATTCTAAACTGTAAGTTATTTTTAATTCTTTCACTTTGTTTATTTAAAATATTTTATATTTTAGGAAATTAAATTTGTATTTTGGAAATTGTGAAAGCTTGTTTGAGTGGTTCTTTCTTTTGTTACATTAACCCCTAAACGTAACAATAGTTAAAGATATGGGATTAGTAAGTGCAAAAAAGAAAACCCAGCTAAAAACCAATTTATGGTGCCTTTACGATTTTAGAAGTTGCTTATGTATGACTTCTACTACAACAAGCTCATAAACCAATATGGCGACAAAATGAAACTAAATTTCACCAGTACAGATTATCTGCGCATACGTGTTGAAACGGATAACTTCTACAATGACATGAAATAAAATATACAGTTTTACGAAACAAGGATGAAAAATAGATGCACATATATCGAATCCCGTAGGTAAATAAAACAAAATATCAGGACTTTTCAATAATGGATTAAAAGGTATTCAGCTGCAAAACGTTTGTGGTCTCAGAAGTAAGCTATATTCTTTTAGGGCTGACATAAATGAAACGAAAGTATGCAATAGTATTAAGAAATCTGTTGTTAAAACGAATATACAATTGACATGTACAGGAATGTTTGTTTAAGCAAAGTATAAATCACCAAGAGATAAATGTAATTAGATCCTACCATCACAAAATATATAATATTACGTTGAACAAGTCTGCCCTTTCACCTTATGACAATAAAGGTTGTTTCGTGGATAACATAAGCACGCTTCCATATGGTCACTATTTAATTATTTTTTAAGTAATAAATAAATGGATGTTAGAACATGTACAAATTAGTATAATGAACAAAACACGATAAATAAATTTTGTAAAAACCAAAAATGATGAATTCGATGACAGATGAAATAATGTTACTCTTCTGTCATGTACGTAAACGGGAATTCAAAGCCTCGTTAAAAGCTTATTTCTTTTATTTTCTTTTAGCTTTACAACTATTTCATCTTTCATAATTTCAGGTTGAAAATAATTTTCTTCAAAAATATTTTCCACAGACTATTCATCTTTTGAATAATACGCCACAATTAAATTTTGCTCTAAAGCTTTTTTATTACAGAATTGCATTTATGAACTATTATCCATACATATATTCCATAGTATCTACCGCTAAAGCCTAGTTTAGTTAAGTTTGTTGGCTTCTTTTAGCATCATCCAAATTTGCACAGTTATCGATAAGAAACAAAATATTTGTTCCTTGATAAATTCCAATTAATCACTCTAAGCACCTTGATAAACTCGTATTTATCACTCTAATCATTAATTAATTTTTCACATTTTTATTATTACATCATTGTCTTTATCTATCCGTTTTCTATTAAACCTCTAGTTGTAAATAAATGTTGGACAGATAATGATAGATAAGGTTAAAGAATCCTATATATTCGGCTTTTATTAAATCTAATGTGAACTTTGTTTTTCCACAATTGACTACGCCGCATATTATCATACTGTGAGGACCTTTTAAACACATTGATTATTATTTACATACCATTTAAAAGCATTATCTTTTCATCAAAGAAATTTGAAGAATGTATGTTTGATAAATAAAAATGAGTTGTATTTGTATTATTTGTTTATAAAAATAAGACATTCTTCACATATTAATTGGTACTTTTTTTGATTATTTTTTATGGCTTTTTTTATTAACTTCTACACTAATATATGGTGAGAATATTTTGTCTAAAAAGAATGATTAGTGTATAAATTTAGTTAATAGTTTAAATACAGCTACAACCAAGTTATATAAGCTTTGATGAAGACTGTGTTCCCTTTAACACTTTTGATTTTAAGAATGTAAATTTACGCGTTATACTACTTTCTATTATTGTCTTCTTTTGTTAATATCCACATATACATTCGTGAACGATTACTTCATTTTCATTGCATATTACACGTTTCCTAATAGCTTACAAGAAACCCATTCGCTCTCTATTAATTTATTCAGTTGTTAATATTGCAAACTTTTAGACTAAAGAAAAATAGCAGCTTACGAACTTGTTCAATTCTCTCGCTAGCTTTGCTCACTTTTGCTTCACTCACGGGAATATTACCGTGTTAAACGATTGTTCTGCTCTTCTGCGTTTTCTTTTCTGTTTATCTGCATTTGTACTTGCTGAATATTAGCTAATTTACGTCCTGTTCCGTGTAATCTATTATCATGTGTGCTTCTTACATCCAGCTATAAACAATGGTGATCTGTATAAAACTTATTTACAGTGATATTGCTAATCTCTGTGTGCTTCTGTTGTTCATCTAAGAAAATATTTCTTCGCTTCATTAAACGGTGGTTTCATTTTATATTGTTGTGCATAAAACATGTTTGGTAATTCTTCTACAGTAATCATTATTTTATCTACTGCTGAACTGAAACACTTTTCTGGATCAATCTCAGTGCTTTTTCTACATAGTTCCCAATACTCCTTTTAAACTCATTATAGGGTCAATCGAGTATGACATTGGTTAATGTATTATTAGCAGCAACATCGATAATCTTCTCTCTTGTGATATATTCATAAAAGAAAGGAAGTCCATTTCTATACTTTTCGTTAACAGAGCTAGCTATTATATCTGAATTTGACTGTATCGTAATGAAGACAAATATAATCCAATTTATAATCTTGGTTAGCGCCATCTATCATTTCACATTCTTTCTCTAGTGTAGGCATCAATCTTTAGTCCTCTGGAAGAACGAAAGGATTCAATGAGCAATGATTTGTTAGTAGCTGAAAATCGTGTGGTATACAAAAGTTCTTTCTGTATACGATAAACTGAACAGCTTCAGTACCAGTGTTCTGCGCATTATAAGCTCCTGATATTACCTTATCTAGTTTTTCGCTCATAATATCCTTCTTTATTCTATTTATTCTCACAGATGTTAATAACCATAAATCGTTAAAAATCATGAACATATTTTAACCATTTGTTTAAAATTAGCATCACTAGCATAAGAAATGTTTGTATCGCTAACAAACACATTTTTCCTATATTGTTTACAACTAAATTATTAGCATCTCTTTTAACCTTCATATCGAACGTATCATAAAAAAAACTATCAGGTACAATCAACATATTAAGTCAAAATGTATGCATCACCACCTGTAAATGCTGTTCAGGTTTTATACTACTCGGATTGTTCGTAATAAAATGATGCGTTGGATTAAGAAGAGTTATATAATTTCCGTATGTTACCATCAAATTAGTCAGATAATCGAACAAGTTCTTAAATTCTCTACAACTAGTAGGTTATGAACTTTTAGTACTCGTTCTCTTTGGTCACTAGCTTTGCTCCCTTTTACATATTAGATATTCTTGTTACTAAAATATATAGTAGCTCCCACTGCAACACCGATAAATAAATATTCAAAAGACATCTGTTTATGAGAAGTCTAAATTAACTATTTTAAATTTTGTTTTACTTGACAATATACTAAATTCAAAGTTTACAACTTTCATAGACCCAAATTCTGGAATGTCTTTTTGTAACAAATATACAGTACAGCCACTATAAGCAACAATTATTATGTGATATTTTATAGGGGGATACAAAAAATCATTTGTAACGGATTATAATTAGTATTTATTATAATATTTTGACAATCAACTATTTTAAATACATCACTAAAATTAGCATACGTATTTTCATGATATACTACACTTTTTGTCATCATTTTTATGGTACATTTGCATTTAAAACTCTGAAACTGTCCATTTATCATGTTTATATATTTATCGTATAAGTTATTATTAAGTCTTTAATTTGTATACCTAACCTATAATCTATTAAAATTCAATTTCTATTAGTTTTCCACCAAAAACATCTTTGTGTTATGATTATTTGTTGATATCAACGTACTCTATGACATTTCTGGAAATGGACTTACCTTGTTCACGCACTTGAGACTCTTCCCTACCTTATAGCAAACTTGCTCGCTTTTCGAGAACTTCAGACTTGTTTTCTCTCTTTGAATAAATTAAATAAGATATTCCAACAACAAGTAATCCACTTATACAATATTTAGTTGATTGTTCATCTTTGAACTTGTAACTTCGCTCTTTGAAAAGTAGTATTTTTGCTCTTGTTTAAACTTTTCTGCTTTAACTTTTTACAATTCGTTCCCATGTTTTCCGAGTTGTCTTCCAAATTGAACTGATGTGGATCTTTCTTCTTTTGAGAAGTTAACTTGTTCACTATCTCTCTTTCCCAAGAAATTCCTTCTTTTTCACTTTCACTGTCTTAGATTTAATTTACAACAAATTAGTAAAAACAATATTCCAGGCTAATAGCAAAAAGGTAAAGGCTATTTATAACTTATTTAGCAAGAATTTTAACTAACTTTTATTTCAATCTGAACTCGCCTTAGCAATTTAATAAGATATTCGTTTTCTTGTCACTGACTTACAAACTCTCGCTTATTTAATTTTTTCTGTTCTTTTTATTAAATATTTAACTATATGGTACCCTGAAACTACATAAAGATTTACCCCTACTTCTAGAGTAAAATATGCATCTATTATAAAACTTACAACACACATTATTTTAGGAATAATTTAAAGAACTAGCGGCTTGCTCCCGTTGTTATTTTTCGATTTGCTCTCTATATTTTTATATCTTGTTATCAGAAACTATGTTCGATTCTCTGTCTTAAATTAGATGTGATTAAATTATATCAAACTTGTACTCAATGCAAATAGAGGTAATCCTAGTCTAAAAGATAAAAAAAATCACTTACAATATCTTATTCCATTTTATGCTTCATAATCTTGGAAGAAATTTACAAATCAAAGATATCACACCAAGTATTATTACATCTGACAAAGACTTTTATTATTTGATGATCTAGCATTTTTTTAAAAATCGATTTATTTTTTTATAACTTTTTTGGTCCATTTTATCAAATGTTTTTCTGTTAAATGCTTACCAGTTATCTCGTTATAAGCTCCATTTTCAATGTTAATTTGTAATTCCTGCTTGTATTCTTCTACTTTTTTGTATAACATGTTCGCTATGGTCTTTATCACTGTCATTTCGTTTTTAACAAAAAGTTTTTTTCGAGTTGATTTTGATCAATTTAAATAGAGAGAAAAGCGAGAGCGAATAGAACAGGTAACAAGTTCTTCGAAAATGGCAGATTCTTTTCAAGTGGAATACGATAATCCTTCTTATGATGAAGATGATTATTTTGATGTAAATGATCAAGATGCAGTAATGTGTGAACCTTATACTGATAATTTTATTGACGAGGGATTTCAAATCGCTTCACAATTATCAGCATATATGCATGTAGTTGATTTATACAAAGAATTTATTAAACAAGGTTTAGAAGAAAAGATGATGATCAGTAAAAATTAATAAACCTCATTTAAATATTTTTAAAAAAGATCATTGGTGTTTGACGAAATAGATAAAGATAAATTATATATTTCTGAATAGGTAATCCAAAACTTCTGTTACAATCTAGCACTATAGCTGGACATAAAGGTGAATTTCTAAAGTCATTAGGATTTGTGCGAAAAGGAAATTACTAGAAACACCTAAAGAAAATGAGTCAGATGAACTTGCAAGAGTGTATAAGAATTTCTTAATCCAGTTGCACAAACAGCTAGAAAAAGGCAACTAGAAGCAGATTTATATGAAATAGAAATTAAACACTTTAAAGAGCACAGGGTACAAGTTACCGAGCAAGAGGTAGAGACTTTAATAGATGAGAACAAGTTACTTTCTAGATACTAATTTTTTTAAACACGAAAGAGAATTATTGAGTTATGTTGATGATATTAAAGTAGTCAAATCAAAATTAGATGATATGAATATTGACTACAAATATATTATACAAATATAACAGATATAAAAAATGACACTTGAAAAGTAACAAATGATAAAAAAGCAACATTTTAAAAAATTACTCCAAAATATTGAAAGTAAAGGAGCACAAATAGTTAAGCATTTAACAGATTTAGAAACAAAGGCCTTTAGAGAAAATATCAATAATATAAATTTAAAGGTTGGAGAAAAGTTACCAGTAGGTGCAAGAAAAAACAACTGTTTATGGAAAATTGTGTAACAATTGCTACGATTTATGCAGCAATAGGTATGATTGCAAAAACTTTTGCTTCATCCATAGCAAATTTTACAAGAAGTGTAACAGGAGAGAAACAACCTAGCGGTTGAGGCGAAGGCGGAACAAGTCATGGATCCAGAAGAACTATAGATAAACACCTTAATAAATTAAAATTAGGATTAAAAATATTGCAAACTATTTGTTTCAGTTTGCTAGACAAGCAGCAGCGGCATTGCCTGGAATTATTGGCAGTGTAATAAGTTCACTTTTAAAACTAACTGGACAAATTATTTCCGTGATATCTGATCATGTTATTTATCTTGTTGTTGCAATAGTTGGTTTATTGTTTGTAATTATTAGCAAAGGCATAGAAACAACAACAAAATGGATAAAAAGAGATAAGTGAGAAAACTCTATTTCTATATTTTAAAAATTATACTATAAAAGATCCCGTGGTCATAGTCATAATTTATAAAAGCATTCTTATTCGTTTCATGATCACTATTTTTTTAAAACTTGTACGCTGTGCTCTTTAATTAAAAACAGCTATTTTCTGTGTAGTGTATCTACACGGTTATTTATATATAAACCTCCACTTGTATACCCCATTCCTATTCAACGTTGCCAAGTTTAAAGTGTATATAAATTTGCAAATATTGTACTGCTGCTAAAATTTGACGTCAGCAAGGGAAGTAATTTGTGTGCACCACGAGTTCGCTTACTTGTAAGGACTTTTTTCAGGCTATAAACTTAAAATGTTCAATCAATTATTGAGTCCAACCAAACATTTTTATAATTTTTCTCAATTATGTAGGCAATCAGACTGACCGTCTTATCACAAACTTCACACACTATGCTTTTTCTTCACAATGTATCAATATTTGTTTATTTATAGCACAATGTCAGTAAACCTTTTATTGCAAGCCTCGTATTGCAGTGGTTTTTCTCTGGAATGTATCCGTATATGCATCGTTACAGCATAAATGTAAAAAAAAAAAAAAAACATTATTGCAAACTTTACATTGTTGGAACGATTTTTCACCGGTATGTATTCAACAAACATTTTACCATATACTTTCCACTTGTATGACTTTTTTACAAAATGTAACAGTATATGCTTATTTATAACAACACTGCCAACAAAACTTTTATTGCAAACTTCGTATTTGAACGGTTTTTCTTTGAATGTATCTTTATATGTATCTTTAGAGCATACCAATAAAAAAACATTTTATCACACACTTCACATTTGAATAGTTTTTATCCTTTGACAGAGAACTAGTGGCTTACGAACTTTGAAGTTGTAAACTTGTTCTCGATGTTGTTGTTATTGGGGGGGGGGGTCGATTCTCTATTTTATTATAGACTATTATTGTCATCTTTATTATCAGATAATACTTATTTCATGTGTTTGTAGCATTTTTATAAGATTGTTTGGTTGAAAGTGGTTGCCTGAGCTAGGATTGTGAGCCAGCTTTTCTTTGAAAAGAATTTAATGTAGTAAGTGTACTTTTTGAAAATGGTGGCGTAATTGTAAAAGTAAGTGTTTTTTAAATTGGTGCTGAGACAGGTTTTTTTTTTTTTCAAATATTGTTTGTAAAAATGCAAGCTTTTTCCAAAAAATTTAAATGGCGATGGTCACATGTCTGACACAGGTGATCAGCGTTTTTTTTTTTTTTTCCTTTTTTTCATCAAACAATACAAATGATTGATGGTCACATGTTAGTTAAAAAATTCTGAAAATAATGGATGGTCACATAGCTGAGGCAGGGGATGACTGACTTTTGTTTCGGCATTTTCCATCTACTATCTAATAGCCCTTTCGGGTATAATGTGGACAAATGGAAGAGACTGAGTTTTAAAAAGGGAAAGTAACCCTCTGAATTAGTATATGGTATGTAGTGAAATCTACATAGGTGTCAGAGTCTTTGGCTGTGTCAGAGTCCCTGGCTCTGACAAAAAGAAAACACTAAACTTGAAATAGTGCAATACTTCAGAGGTGTCTCGCAATCTGATTGGTCAACAGCTCACATGTATCATCAATAAACAGTAATTGATCGAAAGTTGTCGATGGGTCATTTAATTCTTAATAACCATTATTATCTCGTAGGATAACATAAAGGAGATACGGCGTCTGGCTCTGTTCTTGGATGTGAAGGCGGACGATGAGTTAATATCAAACATATCAGAGGCGTGTGACTTTGACAGGATGAAGAAAGAGAAAGATGCTATTGACATGATCACGGCCGATGAATGGAGGGATCAACAGCTGGGGATGTATCGAAAAGGTGCGGATACAGTGAACTTGAATTTCATTTCATTTAAGCAGTTTGTGTCTAGCAAAGACTGTGTTGCAGTTACTGTTGAGTCGTAAAAATGGACTTACCGTCTTTTTTCTTCCCGGTCACGCGAGTAATTGTCTCCCTTACGTAGATGCCTCTCTATTATCCCTTGATCTGCGAGACAAGCCGAAACCTTACACGATACGAGTAATTAGACTGGTATTAAAAGTTACACATTTTTTTCTTCAGTTTTAGTTAACAAATAAGTGAGCCTTGAGAAGTATTATCATTATAATGATCACGCATTGGTAATATAATAAGCTAAGTCGATACGAACGAACTAGTCAAGATGTAGAATACTTCTCAAGGCTCGCTTATTTTTAACTAAATATCACTTAAAATAGCAAACGCGTATTTACACAATATTTGGGAATAACTGTACTTATGTAAAAGAAGTTAGTTCCTTAAATAAATTGGTTCTATAATACCAACAGTAGTACTGTACTTGCGTGCCCACATATTATACGACGAACGGTAACAAATTATCTTTGAAAGGAGTTTCCTTTGTCTCGCTTCACAGAGAGAGAGAGAGAGAGAGAGAGAGAGAGAGAGAGAGAGAGAGAGAGAGAGAGAGAGAGATTCAGTTAATCATTTTCCGACAATCTATATGAACATCTGTATCACCTACTAGTGTTTTCCAAATTCTGTATCACCAGTCCGAAAAAAACTGGAACTACTTCCTGATGTCACATGACCCCCGCTTCATTCAGTTCTCGAGAAGTTAACAATGGTTATAGAACTAAAACGAGTGTGTTATTTAAATAGTTGTGAACAGTTTCGAAATTTGTACAGCAGCAAAAGTCCAACAGTCTTGTTAACAACGTTTAAAAGCATAATGAACTACCAGTTGTCACGTGGAGATCGCAGACCATCTTCAAGTTTCACGTCGTCTGCATCCAGTTTGAACAATGAGATGGGTGAAGTACTTCGGTGCGCAAAAATGATGAATTCCAGCATCACTCTCAACCACTTGCATCAACAATATTCTCCAAAGTAAAGGAAAATTCAAATTACTAACGCTAACATCGAGTAAATTCCGCGTGAACCCGTCCATGAGAATATATACATTGTGACTGCAGAAATGGGGCAGCATATTCTCACTCGTTATGCGGCGCCTCATCACCCATTAATAACCTTCTTACGCTATAAAAGGTACTTCCAATAAATTAAATAAATGTCTAATCTTTGAATATATATATGTATATATATATATGTGTGTGTGTGTGTGTGTGTTCTTTTGTTATAGCGATTCTGAGATACTACGACGTCACATGCTGATAACATGCCTAATCGATACTTGCATGCGTTAGTAATAAAACTGAGATATGCAATCGTTCTTTTACTTATATATTTAACAGATGCAACCTGTACATGCTACCAATTTGTTTAATTGCAATAATCGTCATAAATGCAACCATAATTCATAACTACACACACTCTTGGTTCACTGTATCAACGAACTTCTTTCCTGCCCAGCATCTAGCTCATATACGTATAATCCGTGTGCCTCGCTATACCTGTTGGCATGGTTACTGTAGTAAGCACGTGCAAATATTACCTGTATATAACAAACTTTTTGTTGTACATAAGACACTTTTTGTTGTTACGGGATGTTGTCCATCGAAATGAAACATTTAAGTTTGTTTCAAAAATTAGTCTTTAAAATAACCAGACTTTCAAAGATTCAGCGTGAACGTGCAATCGGCATAATTATGGCGGGGACGTCAAATGCTCATGTGTTGTACTTCAATAACCGTGAGCACACAGCGACTTCAACCAATTACATACTCTTCAGAGGTCGATTTACTCCACACATAGTCCGTAATTGGTAGAATGCTTATAATTCAGCAAGACTTCTATACATCGACCCAAATTTAGCGCCATTAAAACCATTCAATAAAGTTATTACTATTAATTCTCTTTTATATTTCTTCTACCACCAGAATTTTTAAATCCGTTAATCATGCAAGGCAGAAAAGCAAACTTCGAATTTGCTTGCATATTTTGAAATTACCTATTGTGCTTTCTTTTCAGGTCAAGTTGGAGACTGGAAGAATTGGTTTACTGTTGCACAGAACGAGCTCTTTGACGCAGTGTATGCCGAAAAAATGAAAAACTCCAAGCTTCAGTTTAAACATATTTTATGACATGAGTAACGACAGGGTAATCATCAAGGAAACAAGTACTTTATTTCATGTATATCTAGAAAGCATTCATACATAGAAATAATATTGTATTTCAACAGACATAATCTTTCTTTCTTTTATGAACATACATTTTCTCCATTACTCTGTAGACTCCTTGTCTTACTACGGCTTGTGATTCATTTATACACTTGAATTATATATTGTAGCCAGTACTAATAATGGTCATATAAATTGTACATATTTCCATTTATTTTTACTATGCATTGCCTATAAATATAATATGAACCGTTAGCATGGTATTTGTATATGTATACTCAAGGTCCAGTAGATCTAATGGCAATAAAGTTATTCTCTTTCTTCTTCTTCATAAAAAGAAATCGCAAAGGTTCCTGCTGGTTAACGTAAAGGAGAGTTTTTTCATTTTCATATCGATGATTTTTTCTTATCTTCCAGAATTAAAGAATATATTTCCTTTAAATATTTTGCAGCCTTCAACAATAATTTAAATGTGCAGAGTAATACAAAAGCATGCTTATATATCGAAAATAGAAGAAATCGCTACTTATATGAAAATCGAAATAAATGAAGATACTGTAGTTTCGTACCTATATATTCACTTGTTGTAAAATAATAAATGGCTTTAAAAATAATCTCTTTAGTTCTTGGCTTTTTAGCTGTTAAAAAGCCCTATTAATAATCCGCATTCTATAAATTCTTACTTACCAAAATACACATCCTCACAAACACAGGCATCGGCATACATACTTAGATATGTGTACATGTCGACGATGTGGTTTTTGTCTCGTCTGTTAATTGCGAGAGTACAACTTTTTCGGAGGTAACGGTGACGGCGGCATCAATAATCAATAATTTATAGTTGGTTAAGTTTTTTTTTTTTTTTTTTAAATCCCATATCTTCTACATCATATTACTATATATATATATATATATATATATATATATATATATATATATATATATATATATATATATATATATATATATATACCAAAATACACATCCTCAAACACAGGCATCGGCATACATACATAGATACGTGTACATGTCGACGATGTGGTTTTTGTCTCGCCTGTTAATTGCGAGAGTGCAACTATATATATATATATATAATTTGTCCCCAAATATGCTAAAAATATCGTTTACATGTCAGACATCGCGTTCCACGGATCATTTGTTTTATTACCACACCTCGTTGCCATGTTCGGTTTAGAAATTATGTCTGTCTCAAAATAAATATGCAAAGACAAGACTTATCGTGTTTCCATTGACAACAAACAAGTAAATATAAATATAGTACAATATAATAAAATAGTAAAGTCTAAACCAAAGTTTTATTCTGTATCTCCTATTTAACATATATGAAAAGTTTCCTTTGTGTAATTTGTTTCAGATGAAAATGACATCAAAACATTGATTTGTGAAATTAATTACAATTGAGTTGCAATAAACCGACAAAGCTACAAATTTGATCTCTTTAGAAAAGACAATATTTATTCGATCGCTGCATATTCGTCATTAGCCCTGATATCATGAGTGGAAGTACTGTGAATTTACAATTTTCATGGAGTACCAATTTTCTTGGATTTTATGGTTGTTGTAAACCATGACTTTAAAGACCCAATGAACAGTTTGTTTTCTGTTGAAACAATCGAACTCCTTCCTCTAGGTACTAATCTAATTAGCAACTTAAATGTATTTTTTCACAAAACCTCGAAAGTTGATATTATTGAAAATACATGGATTTATAGTGTAGGATAAATGAGTCCCCACCCACCCACGCCCTTTAATAGTCAGTTGTGAGCGGCATTTAGATCGATTTTTAAAAAAATTCAAATGAATACACCAGGTATTTACTAAAAACATGAGTAACAACTGCATGCAAAAGAATAAAGGAAACGTTAAAAACAAATTTGTTCTTCTCATTTACAAAATATCAGGTGCTTTAAAGTTTACTCAATAATATGGAATTTAAAATTTTTTAGAGGAAATTAAATTTAACCTGGTAATAATCGTGGGAAAAAGCATATGTGTTCATTCGCGTTAAAGACATGCTCTTTTCCTTTTAGATCTAGAAATGACTGCAGCACTGAGATGCATTATTGAGAGAGAGTGAGGGAATACAAAACATGACAACATGAAAAAAGAGTGTAGAAAAACAGACAGACACACACACACACACACAAATGCGATCAAAATAGTTGATTTCCGTAACAGTAAAAAGTGGACTGTGCCTCAGATTTTTGTCAAATATGCATGGTAAAGATTTTTTTAAAAGCATTTTATACAGGTACAGTTGGGACAAAGAGGGTAGGTTTTTAAGTACTAATAGGATTAGTAGGGTTTAACTGCACGTCAGCACAATACTGACTATGAGGTGCCGATTAAAAGTAAACTTCTAAAACTGTAAATATTTAAATATAAACAATTACTCAAAAAAGCTAGGAAGATACAGCCTTCCAAATAAAATGAGGTACTGAAAAAAGCTACTAAGATACAGCCTTCCAAATAAAATGAGGTTTTTAAAATAAACTAGGAAGATACAGCCTTCCAAATAAAATGAGGTACTGAAAAAAACTAGGAAGATAAAGCCTTCCAAATAAAATGAGGTACTGAACGATAAAAGTTACAAGATTAAGATGTTTAAATCCTGTAAAGTGTATATAAAATAAGAAATAAAGGTAAAACAAAAAAATAAATAAATAAATAAATAAAATAAAACAACCTGTAGGTCTTTTAAGTACGGGAAAGTCCCTGATTGTGATTAAAATACCTAACACAGTCTTTGAATCACTTTGGAAGATAAATGACAATGTAAAGTCCAACATTTTTTTTAAAAACTGAGTTACGTTACCCCAAACAATAAAATGCGATATAATGCAGAGGTTACATTAACATTCGGACTCGGTACTGTGTACTTTAAATCCAAGTCTGGTATATTCTGATGACTTTGTATACTACCGTCTTTACTCGCTTATAACTCGAGTTCAACTGCAAACTGCACAGACCCAGATCTGCCTTCGCATAATGCGCCGGCAGATCTGGGTCTAAGTTGTTTGCAGTTGGACTAAACTTATAAGCGAGTATAAACCGTACGTCTTGTCGTTTTCTTAACATAGGCGGCTAAAAACATTTTTTAAAAATCTTGAGTGTATAATAGAAATCACTAAATTTGGAACACGTAAATGTTCTATTATTAAGATCTTAATGATTACACCCCTTGAATAATTATCTTAACATAGTCTAAGAGCTGGGTTAATAGCATGGAATAACATAAAATTACAGGAAATTATAAATTAAAACTTTTTCTACACACGACTGTACGCCAACCGTCCGTACTCGCTTATAACACGAGCCCAACTGCAAACTGCATAAACCCGGTTCTGCCGTCGCATTATGTGCCGGTAGATCTGGGTCTATGCAGTTTCTTAGGAGTTATCAGTAGAATAAACAACATTGACCCTGATCTGCCATTGCATTATGCGACAGCAGATCAGGGTCTATGTTATTTGCAGTTGGATTCGATTTATAAGCTAGCAGAGACGGTACTTGAAAACAACTTTATAACTCGAGAATCGTGGTTTCAATACTTGCGATGAATTCAATTGAGCATAAAGCAAAATAGTAGAATACTGGATGGAAGATACCAAAGAACCACAAAGGGACTGTTTGACAAACTATCCTGCATCGTTGTTGACAAGGTAGAAACAAACAAACAAACGTAATATAGCATTTACCCACCAATTCATCTTATACGACTATCTTACCTTTAATTCAAACATTTCGACAACTCAAAATTGCAATCAGCGATCATCCCTTCTTGAACTAAACTCTGTCCAGGTACGTTGTAGCACCTTTTTGTTTGTTTCTTTCTTTTTTACTGCGATAACTTCTTTTATTTGTAATCTGAAAGAAAAATGTTGGTGATTAAGTTTGTTCAGAACGACTACCGCCAACTTCCAATAAAAAGGTAATGTCCCTAATTAGATCTTTTTATTAAAAAAAAAATCACGTTTTCACAATTTGGCAGAAAGTCCACAACCATATCAAAATAAAAGCACAATCATTTTAAAGGATGATGTGTAGGTAGGTTCTATCCCGTATTGGGACAGAGTTTACGTTATAATGGATGCGACTAGACTTTACAAAACGAAGGATTAGAGTCAAACGGGAACGCTTGAGCACAAAGAATAAAGGCATAAATGCTTTAAGCATATACATATTACCACCTGATTCAGTGGCAGCGCGAGGGGGGTAGGGGCTAGGGGTGGCCAATTGCCCCCGGGCGTCCGGCGAGGGGGCGCCGCCGGGAGCTTTTTATTGTTGCAGCTGTAACCGGGGCGTAGATGGGGGGGGGGGGGGGGAGGGGATTGGCAACTGACATAAAAACTGTTCTCTGTGCAAAGTAGGGGCACCACTAAAGAACATTGTCTCCGGGCGCCTCGGTAGGGGCGCCACTAAAGAACATTGCCCCCGGGCACCTCAAACCCTCGCGCCGTCACTGACCTGGTTCCATAACATAGACACAACAAGATTAAACCAAATGACGTATGCCTGATTAAAATGCATAGTAACAATATCCAAATCTGCAAGTAAATGTAAACAGTGTATGAAAATCACATTTAGCGTATTTGGACAGAGTTTGGATTAGACTGGACGTTATTAGACTTTATAAAACGATCCCAGGACAAGTACACAACAATAATAAACCTGATGACGTATGCCTGATTATAATCAATGACAACAATATCCACATCTGCATGTAAATGTAACAGTGTATGAAAATCATATTTACTAACAACAATTTAGAAATTATTTTCGCGGTGAATGAAACTGTTTTCTTCTTGTGAATAAAAAAGATATTTCATACTTATCAAAAAATGATGCATCCGCGGTGACAAAAATATATATAGCGTATGTAAGTATTTTCTCCTACTTAAGAACGTATTTCCGTCAATTTATATACAACTATTAATGCCATATTTTCTGGCTTGCCCTTACGAGTAAAAGTAAATGCTGCCAGCGTGTAAGAAAAAGCAGAAACATTGAAAATGCACAAGATATTGTGATCTAGGGAAGATAATGGTTCATATCTTACTCACTTTTTGGTTGCAGATATAATGTTTACCTCAACCTTAAAGTGATGCCATAATTTGACTAGATGTTGATACAATTACAGACATGCATATCACCGCACATCCAGTATGTTAATTGTCCCCAACTCAACATCTATATCAACCACTTACGTAATCTACAAAGAGTCGATTAACTCTTCCAAAGGGACTAGCAGAAGCAATGACAATTTTCCACCTGACATTCTATTTTTCAAATGATCGTTTTTTGAGAATTTATTGACAAAAAGAGTTAAGGTAAAATAATAATACCTTATTGTGCGTCTTCACTAGTTGAGCCTGCAACAATTTAGTACAATCCTTACATGTGTTTAAGAAAGAAGTGATGACAACCACCCGAGTTTTTAAAATACCCAACTTTTGACATTTTGTTCAAGAACTTCGCCCAAAACTGAGAAAGAGGGAAGGAAAGCTTACTGAAATTTACACCGACCTCTTATTTAGTCTACACATTTGTAATGAAATCCTTCTATCTGCTTAGAAGAAGAAGTGATGACAAGTTTGTTTTCTAAAAATTGTACTTCCCAAAATACCCCTTTTTCAACAGGTTACTGAAAATTACCCCAAATTGTACAAGAGAAAAAGTAACACCTTATTGTGCATTTATGCCAAACACTTATTTACCTAAAACGTTTCTACAAATATCCTTTGAGTAGTTCTTGACGAGAAGCGGCGACATCTCATAATACGTTTGTTTCGGCAAATTTTAGTGAAAATTACCAAGAAGTTAGTCAGAAAAGAAAGTCAAACTTTATTGCGCATAAACACCAACTTATTTTGCATACAAAGTTTTAATAAAAATCCTTCAAGCAGCGTGGAAGAGAGACGACAGCAAGCTTTATCTTAAATTTATATTGACCTCTCAAAATATCCCCTTTTAATAATTTTTCAAGAAATCAACCCCCAAGAAATGAGAAGAAAGATGCAACCTGATAGTGATTCAGCAATTCAACGCTGATCAATTTTTTTTATAGCCAGCAAAGGTTCAATAAAACACCGTTTTTCAGACAATTTAAAAAAAAATCCTAAATATAGGCTATAAGAAAACAGTACAACCTTATTATGTATCTACACTAACTTCATATCTACTATACAAAGTATAAATAGAAACATCCAAGCGGTTGGGGGGGGGGGGGGTATGCGATGGTAAGGTTTGCCACGGACAGACGGATGTACTGACGACTGCGCGGGGGCGATAACTGAAGTACTGGAATAAAAGTTCAAATTGCTTTCCGGGTGTGGCACTCTCACTTCTCTCGAAAAGCCTTTGTACAAAAGACCATTTTCTACAAGAAACTTGTATAAACGCCATGCTTCTCCGTTTTGCCATGTTTCCCGAGGTAACAGAAAGTATTTACATTATATATAAATTGAGTCATCAGATCAAGCCTTATCATTGATAACTTATCCATTCTTATTGTTCAAACATTTAACCAAAATGAAAGTGATGACAAGGCAAATCGAGGCTGATCCCGGATTAAACAGTCTGTGCTGGAATTGGGTTTTGTTGAACAACCCCATCTTTACGGCAGTTTTATAAAAACAATATAACGTAGAGTGTATACTGTATGTACTCGCTTATAAGTTAAGCCCAACTGCAAATATTCGAATACTAAAAAAATGGTCAAATGACAGCGGAGAAACATATATTGTTCGAGTTAATGTTCCCGAAACGTTACTGGGCAGAACCTTGCAACAAGGTTTTGACCCAAGTTTGTATCAGCCATGGAATGGTATGATAGATAAATGATCCCGTGTACGCAGCTTAATCACGATGGAGTGTTTGGTTATAATTTGCATTGCTTTTCTAAATATATTGACGTGGAGCGCGAAGAGCGTTATGTTCTTTACTCCAGGATTTGGATATTGTGAGCATACGAGAGCAATGGCTACCTCCAGAACAACTGCACTTTCTATAGAGCATACATGGAGAATTTACTGCTTTCGCGCGACAGGATTACAGAATTCAGAAGTGTCCGTAGGAAAAAAACGTCACTGCGGCTTTGGAGGCATTGCGATTCTCTATCGAAAGTCCCTGCCGGTCTGCCGTATGCAAATCGTCGGAAACAACACAATTATTGCAATTGAAATTAGTATGCGTGCTTGCAAATTATTCATATTCTGTGTGTGGTTTTCTTCAACGAATGTCTCTTTAGAGGATTACAAGGGAGTACTGGAAACAGTGGAATGCCTTTTCGATGAGTAAAGTCAGAAATGTCTTGTGGTTACTTGTGGTGACTTCAATACAAAGCTGTCGAAAGAAATGGTTCCGAAAAGTAAAAACTATAAAGGTTATTTGTTATATTCCTTTCTGGAAACTAGGTATCTAATCTTTACAAGTAGTAAACCTATGTCTAGAATGCCAGGATATACATTTTGTTCATCTGACGACCAGCACTCGTCCTTGATCGATTACCGTCATTACTGGTGTATAAGTCGGGTCCAAATGCAAACAACATAGACCCTGATCTGCCGTCGCATAATGCGCCGGCAGATCAGTGTCTATATTGTTTGTTCTACTGATTAGTCCTTACAAACTGCATAGACCCAGATCTGCTGGCGCACTATGCGACAGCAGATCTGGGTCTATGCAGTTGATATTGGTCTATACGAGAGTATATACGGTACATTCTTGTACCCTCTTCAAGAGTAGATTTAATCAGCAGTGCCAACAATGAAGATGATCATCATCTAAATCTCTCGGATCACTTACCTGTTAGAGCAGATTTGATAGTTCCAGACAAATTCCAGGAATCAACCTTTTCTAACTATCCAGGTACAATCAACTGGAGAATAGCTTCTGCTGACCAGCTGGAGATGTACAAAAGTGAAATCAATGAATGATTAGACTCATTAAAACTATATATACACGACAATGCAGATATATAACACGCCCTTGATGCTGTTGCAACTGTTTTACGCGATACATTTGACAATATGCTTGTAGATTAGATTAAGTCAATGACAATATGCTTGTAGATTAAATAAAGTCAATGACAATATGCTTGTAGATTAGATTAAGTCAATGACAATATGCTTGTAGATTAAATTAAGTCAATGACAATATGCTTGTAGATTAGATTAAGTCAATGGACCCATTTCATTTTTGACTATCATATATATTATTTAGAACTGTTAGACTCCCTGTGTTGCGAGGAAGAGCTTCTGCGATAATTCATTTAAAAGGTGCTAGTCTAATGTAAATAATTCCAATTCTTCTAAGATGTTTGCATTTGCTTTAGCATGTCATTCTTGATGGTTGTTCATTTTATATTTCCTTTCCGGTGAGATTTCTTGTTCATGTGACGTTTCATTTCTATAGTATTTTTCTGCCCTTTACCTGCATACTTGCTTACTTTCATGCATACGTACTTACATACATACATAGACATACGCATACATATATACATGCATACTTAGAACGCCTACACATATATTCATGTCCTTGTGTGCTTTATATCTATTTCATGTATATAATAGCTTCATGTTTAACATACATTACTAGTTTATAACAACTATATTTAAAATCAAATATATCTTATACCGCATATATTAATTATACGATGTGCCGCATACTTATGTCTAAATTATTTGATATTTGAAAAAAAAGTCTTGTTTTAAAGATAAATATATATTATTGCATTTCCCGAGCTTTCCAGACGGGATATGATATTAAAAAAATTGAGACAGGAACTATAATCTTAATGCGGATGTCTAATGACAATCATTGTACTTTTTAAAAATATATTTACATGTTTAATGTGCTGTGTATTCATTAATGTAACTTTAATGTTCCTATTACTAGTATGTACTAATGAAAATAACTGTAATTTTTTTTGTAGAGGAAATAAAGAAAGTCAGTCAGTCATACATAAATACATACATACATATATACATACATACATACATACATACATACATACATACATACATACATACATACATACATACATACATACATACATACATACATACATACATACATACATACATACACACACATACACACACATACATACACACACAGACATACAGACATACATACAGACATACATACATACATACATACATACATACATACATACATACATACATACATACATACATACATACATACATACATACATACATACATACATACATACACACACATACATACACACACATACATACATACATACAGACATACAGACAGACAGACATACATACAGACATACATACATACATACATACATACATACATACATACATACATACATACATACATACATACATACATACATACATACATACATACATACATACATACATACATACATACATACATACATACATACATACATATATACATACACACACATACAATAGATGAAGGTATATAGATAGATACACTTGTATAACAACAATGACACTACTTTAATATTGCTACTATCATGCATTGCATGAAATACATCGTTAATACGTTTAGAATCCTATTGACTACTAGTTTATTTGGTACATGTGTAACAACTTGCCCATATCTGGGAAATTACTTTTGCTCATATCCAAGCCAACATTTCAACAGCAGTCAACCAGTAATACATACATACATAAATACCTACCCACATATATAGGGATAGTTAAATATGTGCATGAACATTCTTCCATGTGATTAGCCTTCTGATGTATGGTTATAATGTACCTTCCTTGTACCTACCTTAACGATCAAGAAATCCTCATCAGATAATCGTATACCTAGTATTCATGTATCGTCTAAACATTCGCAGTCTCAATGGTAGCCCGTATCCAAGCATTAGATTTTCCATGACAGGTGTGTATCATCCTCGTGCAATAAAGTCTTTTTTTTGGGGGGGGGGGGGTAATTTATGTCCATCTCTGGTATTAACCAGTCACAAACCGTTTTTTTTTTTTAAAAAGCGCGTAGTGGAGAAGATTATACACTCGATATTTATAAACTTAGTTCACTTGAGTCTTTTTCGATGATTGTTTATTTTAGCGCTTTTGCTTCTTGGTCGAAAAAATACCATTGGCTCCTTAAATGTTATGAAGGCGAAAAATATTACTTAAAACACATAGTATTAGTGTAAGAACTTAAAATTATCCAAATTACATATTACAATTATTCCGTTGATTTTGTAGAATTCGGTTCTGAAAGAACATTTTGGCAGCTTAAGTTTAACATTTAAGGGAACAAATAAAAAGTGGGAAGATTCAAATGAATGCTTTCCTTTCCCTGGAAAAAAGGTCATAAAAATTGTGATTCATGGCTTGATGTTGAGAAGTCTCGGTGGCAATATATGTTTTCTGTACTGCGATGATTCACAATATCTAACATACCAAGTATTTAGTTCGTTTCTGCAGAAAGGATTATACCAATAGAAAGCAGCTACAGAAAGGATTCTACCAATAGAGAGCAGCTACAGAAAGGATTCTACCAATAGAAAGCAGGTACAGAAAGGATTCTACCAATAGAAAGCAGCTACAGAAAGGATTCTACCAATAGAAAACAGCTATATTTGATTATAGCGATCTTTACATTTCATATTGCAAATTTTCTGGTGATGATTTTTAAGATGAAAGTTGTTGGGGTGGGGTGGGGGTGGAGGAAAGATATTAAAATGTGTAGAATTTTAAATATTCACGTGGCATTTGTGTTCTAAATACAGGTATCACTTATCCTAGGTTTAGTACATTACCCACATCGCCGAAAAACACTCGTAAACGAATGACCACAAATGTATATATGTGGTCATGAATAAAAAATTATTACCCTCCCAGAATCAATCAGCAATCTACGAAAGCCTGTTAGGGCCCGTTAAAATCAATTTTTTATCTCGTAATTACGACTTATCATCTCGTAATTACGACTTACTATCTCGTAATTACGACTTACTATCTCGTAATTACGAGTTAGCTATATAGCTAACACGTAATTACGAGACAGTAAGTCGCAATTACAAGATAGTAAGTCGTAATTACGAGATGCTAAGTCGTAATTACGAGATAAAATATTGATTTCAACGTGACCCTAACAAACTTCTGTAGCAATCCGATTCGTGATTTCCAAACATATTTACAGAACAATAAAACAGGAAAATGTCTCTACGAATCAAGAGGTCGGACAGCTAACCCGTCACTCCCATAAAACTAAAGAAAAAGCATAATCTCTAACCGTAAATGCATTCAACAAACTGCAACTACAATTTATTTTCTTTACTCAGGGCATAAAGCTCAAACTGAAAACTGGTCAAATAAGTATGAAATCGCAATGGTCAATCTCTAAATGCTGATAATGAATTTTCGTTTACTTAGAGCAGTCTTTCGGGAATTCTTCAATGACCATTGATTCCTTAATCTACGCACGATGAACAACCATAGCAGATAATCACAGAGGCTATGCGGGTGCCCAACAGTAGGCAAAATATACTGTAGCAAAACGACAGCTTCTCGACAAGAAGGCCTCTAACAAGTCAAAAATGCAGGTTCGCCATGCTTAACACGACGAAAACTCAGACTGAGATCACGCGTCCTACAGGACAACACATCTCTACCTAAACCAAAAGTCGCTAAGAAACGGGGAACCCGACACTAAACAGCGCCAAATTGATCGTCGACATCAGACCATGCAAGCTGAAACTGCATCCTCACATCTTCATTACTACTGATACGCAGGTGCTACAGCAACAGCAAAATGTTCACCAGCATCTGCACAATCACAATTTAGAAGGACATATTTTACTCTTACAGCCAACTCTAAAGGCAGAATATTACGCTAAAGCACATTAAGCGAGTGATACTAATCAGCTCTCTAAACATTCACGGCATTTGTTAGGACTGTTTCTCTAAAGTACAACAAACCAAATCTAATTCACATACATCATACGCAAAGCAGCAAACAAACCAATTCGGACCACTTTTCATGAGCGTTAATAATACACATGATTAATTCGAAATAAATGACACATAAAGCAGCATCTGTCTTCACATAAGAATCTCAGAATCAATTACAATATTTACAAAATATACATCGACGTAACAGCAACTAAACTATCTGCTTCATCCGGTTTGTATGAAATCAACCCGCCTGACGCGGTTGTGGGCCTTTACCCAACCAAATAACTATCATGGGGATATAATAGTTACCCACCCTTATTTTAATTTTCCTTTTTCATCAATAACCCGTCAATTAATTACGAAAACAAGACGGAGTAAGAAACTTCAAATCCGAACATAAACCATCGATCTGTCGTAGCCATGGCGCTCCATCCTACACCCAGTTAACTTGGCTCTCCATCCTACACCCAGTTAACTTGGCTCTCCATCCTACACCCAGTTAACTTGGTTCTCCATCCTACACCCAGTTAACTTGGCTCTCTATCCTACACCCAGTTAACTTGGTTCTTTAAGCAGAGATAGAATCGACACGAGACTTAGAGCACTCCCATTGCTAAAGTTTCCATGCCCGTTTCTCTTGGATTTGCGACGAACCCTTCGCCGTGCCAAAAACTTAACTCTTGAGCCATAATGGGACATGGAGACATTACTTCCTCCCCAGTCTCACAACCACCATCATATGACTCTTTCTTTGTGTCGGAAGATTCGTGTTCGCTCTCTGTTCGTACCAAGCATGGCTTTAATCGATTGAAGTGAACAATCTCAGTCGCTTTATGACCGTTTCTTGTGATAACGTACGTGACTTCAGTTATCTTCTTAACAATGCGCCAAGGTCCTTTCCACTTGAGCTGTAGTTTATGTGATTTCATTTTCTTCCTCAGAGTATGTTGTAACCAGACACAATCACCATGAGCAAAAGATTGACGTGAACGTTCAGATCGTAGGTGGCCTAATTTATCTCGCGCTTCCTCGTTTGCCGGCCTCTTTCCTCCCTATATTCTGACACGGACTATAACAGATTTCTTCGAGACTTTGTCTGATGTTTTGCCAACGAAAAGAGAAGGGAATTGTCAGCTTGGTCGTGGTGAATCCAGAAGAAGCGTGCTCAGATGCTTGGTACGCATTGCTTATAAGAGGAAGAAGGTATTGGTCCCAGTTTTCTGGTTTATCTTCAACTTATGATTTTGTCGACCCTTAAAGTTCCATCGGCGGCTCCATCATGATACTGATTTAAGATTTCACGCCACCAGCTGTATGGTACCACGATAAAACGTTTATCTGGCTTGCCAGAACTATCAAGCCAAACTCTCATAAGGCCTTGGTTTTCTGCACCGTCTCCAGACACTGTTTAACAAGACGGGCGCTGTTGATGCTCAACCCAGCCAATCAGTCTGGACAAAGTTTATTCTTATCTCTGAACCTCTCCAAAATGAACTCCACAGTCAAGTCATATAACCAAGAACTTCATAGTGCGTTGGCTACAGTATTGGCAACCCTTGCACGGCAAGCGGCTTTAACCATCAGTATTGACATACCGAGTCCCAGGGCGGTGTTCTATCATGAAGTCATATAATGACAGCTATTCCAACCGTCGGACCACATTATATGAGCAAAGCATGTTTTTGTAAGATCTGGGATATTAACGGGTTGTCAAATTAAAGGTTTTCAAAGGCTTTCAGCGTGGAAAGGAATAAGAAAAGATGATGAAATTTGTTTTTTGAGATGTTTCAATGCAGTTCAAAGATCATATTTCTAGTCTTCACCTTTCGAACTACCTGTATACAAGGACGCACGACGACGATAAGAGGTTCTGATTTCATATAATACTCTGAAAAACGAGAGGATTTGTTGAGGACTTATTGATCTAGCTAAGATCAAATATTACTTTGGGTGTTTTGATTACTTTGGGTGTTTTGATTACTTTGCTTTGGGTGTTTTGATTACTTTGGGTGTTTTGATAAGTTTGGGTGTTTTGATAACTTTGGGTGTTTTGATTACTTTGGGTGTTTTGATAACCAATGTGATGATTTTGGAAGATAATTCTGCAGTATTTATAATACTGATTTTTGCTGTTTCTAGGTGAGGATGAATTCGTGTGCCAAATGGTGAATGAAATTTGGTTTCTGAACATACATGATTTGGTATTTGGGCTTAAAGACTACATCGTATGTGGGATTCGATAGATTAGAAGATAATTTGGTTAGGGTTAAGGTTAACCTAACCCTATACTGAAGAACCAATTACTTTCGTTTGAGATAAAGTGTTGATTCATTTGCCTCAACATAGAGACTTTCTGTAGAGGAAGTTCTAATTGCTCCAGAAAAAGTCACAGTCCCTGCTCATATATCGGATCGGGCATTTGCAGGTAAGATTTAGAAGCTGATCCGTACACAATCTAGACGCAGTCAAGTTTAGATCTTACTAAAAACCTGTATAACCTGAGCAAGACCTTCCGATCTGTTCCAATATCTGTGTTGCCACGACACGTATTAAATCGAGAGCTTGTTGACATTTTTCCCTTTGGTATCTAATATTTGGAAAGAATGTTAGTTTACTGTCAAAAATAAGCCATTTACATTTGGTCATCTTCACAGAATAAATTAAAAAAAAACAAAAAACAAAAAAACACAAAAACGTAAAGTTAGAATTTCGGGTCATTATGAATTCTATTTAATAGAAAGAAGTGCAGGCAGACAGTTTTAGATTTCGAAAATTTCAACCCGTTTTCTTCTGCCTATTTCTGTACTCTAGCTAAGGTTATCTGTTATTGACGTTCAATATTATGCATACTCTCTATGTTCTTTCTTTATGAATGCTTCTTTAATAAAAATGCTCAAAGTCTGAATATATGGTCTATTGTGCTTAAAGTCTGACCAGATGGTCTATTGTGCTTCTCTGGTGTCTGAATCCAGACTGAAGGTCTGATAGTATTTTGCAGAACTCAGTCTACATGAGAAGACTATTATTTATCATTCGTTCCATGGTTTGCATATACAGTGTAGTTTTTATCCCCCCACCCCAGCATACATAATGTAATTGTGCTGTGAAGTTGATAAAAATTGTGTGTGTTAAACTTGAGGAAAGTGGACTTATCATGTGGAACCCAGAATGACAATTTTTGGCCTCAAGATCTGAGAATGTATAGGGGAGTGCCTCTTCCCAAGTATAGTTTGATGCGAATTTGATCTAGGAAACTTAAAACTATTGACTGACTTCTCACATGTACCTATAGTTTTCTCAATTCCTAAAATTTCCATATTTTCTGTATGGTAAAGTGCCTAGACCAAACTGCATGCTTGGAAGATTCTTACCAACGGTTTCCCAACATCTTGTAAAACCTAAATGAAAGCTTCTGTCGGTGCGTTCCGAAAACTAAATAGGGTCTTTTTTCTCTTGCCCGCAAATCAGGTACATTGCCACTTTTATTTATTTATTTATTTAATTTTAATTTTGTTTTTTTTGTTTCACTTTACAGGTTTATATAAGGTTGGGACATCCCTTGAACACCTTACAAAGATATAATATAACATAGAATTGATATTACTTATATATGTACATAGGTTTATTGCAGTACATTTGCTAGTTCTAAATTCATTAACACGTACATACACTGTTGCCCGTCCTTTCATCATGTATAGTCTACCTCCAAATGTACCATGTCATAAATATACAAGTATAGTCTACCTCCAAATGTACCATGTCATGAATATACATGTATAGTATACCTCCAATAGTACCATTTCATGAATATACATATATAGTATACCTCCAAATGTACCATGTCATGAATATACATATATAGTCTACCTCCAAATGTACCATGTCATAAATATACATGTATAGTCTACCTCCAAATGTACCATGTCATGAATATACATGTATAGTATACCTCCAATAGTACCATTTCATGAATATACATATATAGTATACCTCCAAATGTACCATGCCATAAATATACATGTATAGTCTACCTCCAGATGTACCATGTCATAAATATACATGTATGGTATACCTACAAATGTACCATGTCATGAATATGCATGTATAGTCTACCTCCAAATGTACCTTGTCATAAATATACATGTATAGTATACCTCCAAATGTACCATGTCATGAATGTACATCGTTTGATATATTGTTTATCAAAAATGTTACTATTTATCATTTATTACCGTATATACTAGCTTATAACCCGGTTCCAAATGCAAACAACATAGACCCTGATCTGCCGTCGCATAATGTGTGTATAACATCAGGTGTATTTTATGTTGTTTATTTTTTTGGGGGGTGGGGGGTGGGCGGGGGCACACGTTTATATGTCGATCACGATTAAATGGGTATTAGAAAATTCATTCATTTTTCATACACAGGTTGAAACCGGGAGTCTGGCTGTTAAATATGAAAATCTTCATTTTATACGTACAAAAACCAATTTTCGAAATTAAATCTTAAGTCAATTCCTACTGTACTGCACTGTTAAAACTGTATGATCCTGAGCACATGAAATAATAATAATAATAATAATAATAATAATAGTAATAATAATAATAATAATAATAAATAATAATAATAATATTAATAAGTAGTAGTTGTAGTAGTATAAGCTTGGTGGCTGAATTTGGTGAATAATTACAACTAAAAAATACAAATCGGTGTTTATTAATTTACAATAAATACAGTGCAATTTCATTACTTTTCTTATCTATACTTGCATTATGTAATGTTTTGATGGTTGTACCATTATCTTTTGAAAATATCATACTACGATATCATACTACGAAGTAAACAAAATAGAATTTACTTCCAATTTTGAGACAAGTTTGGACATACTGTACATAACATAATTATTTTATCGTCATTTATTTTGGAAATTATTGTTTAATGGCGAAATAAAATCGTATCAAGAAACTATTGTTTAATACAAGATCACATACTGTTCTGTGAAAATATTTTTGTATATTTTGTTTCATCACTAATTTGGTAAAATGTTATGCTCGTTGAAATGGTATGGTTGACAGTAATAGATAAATGCATATGTTGTAAGAAAATTATCAGGTAGACTTTAACATTCTTCTGTCGGTGTGTTTCAAAATCTACTGATTAAATCATATTTTACGAATACATTATCCCCAGAACCTTTTCAAAAGAAGAGCGAGGTTCTGTAACGCTCTTTTTTTTTTTTTTTTTTTTTTTTTGGGGGGGGGGGGGTAAAATTTAATAGTTGTTGTTGTTTTGTTTCTCTTGTCTTTTTAGAGTTAAAATCATCAATAATGTACAGTACGGTGATTCTGTATTAATATAATGTTTGTCTAATATTATATTATACATTTTATGAAATATATTTAGTATTTTATTTGCCAACAGAGTACAAACAACAATATTAGATTGTATTGGGTACATCTGGTCATCATATTGTAACACGCACAGGGGTTCCTCTACCGAGCGAATCAAACACCTGCGTGAGGTTCGGCTGGAAGTCGCTTGTTTTCCCCTATTTCCAAGGACTTCCCGACAACATTCGTTGTCGACTGGAAGTTCTCGTAATGCGCCCAGACTAGAAACAATTTTTCTCTAATCAATAAATAAATGACCACAATATCACAACTACAACTTCTGATTTGCATGGCTTTTCCTTGCTAGCATGCCGTGGCATGAAGCACAATTCAAACACCCAATGCAGGAAAATACTAAAACTACATCAATAGAATCTTGTCTCTATTTATTTTTTTACTAAAATTTTACTTTTCATTATTAACCAATTATGGACCACCAAACCCGTATATACTCTACTGTATCTGAACCCATTTCTAGACTGGATCACAGTTGTTTTATGCTAGTCTGACCCCATCTCAAACTACGAAACCAGTCCACGCCACTGCAAAGTCTCTTAACAACTGTAAGTATGACGGCTGTTCGTAGAAATTGGCTAATTACTCGGTCTGGGAAATATTTTCCCAACACCGACTTCCCATAATCGGACTAATCACTAAAATCTAACGAACCTATGAATGGAGACGCAAATACAAATAGAACATACCCAAATTTATTACAATATTAATCAAAGTTAACGCATGTTACGTCAAGGTTTAGTTGCGTCTATAAACAACCTTCACTGGACGTGTTTTTTTTTTTTAATAACCCTAGGCAATATCCATTAACTACATAACTTGTATTAAAAGTTCCACCAATGCGCATTTCAATCCGCCTCACCAAGCATGTCCTTATCTCTGCCTTTGGGCAATAATTGGATCACAAGCTGTACATGGCATGAGTTATTACAGTATTAGGTAACATAAGTTAGAATTGGGGAGCACAAATTTAAACTGATCAGGTTCCACAAAGCAGATTATAATATAGAAAAAATATATCAGACACTCTAAAAGAAAAGTTACTATTAGACATATGACGTCACAAGGAGATAACTTCAAGATATGGCTGGGTCATATTTCGTCGTTCCATTGCAAATTTGTAAGCCTTGGCTCACGCCACAAACTCTTTCGTACTTTGGGAATATTTAACAAATAATAAATTTACAATCCTATCTTTTATCTCCAGAATCAAATGATCTCAGTTCAAAGTCTGCTTTTTAAATAGTTTTATTGCGTGCAGTTGTTTTTATCAAACAATCAAGTGACGCACTTTAAGAATCTGTTTGAAAATATATATTTCTGGTTTGCTTGAGTTTTAAAGGCGCTTTTAACACATCATTCGCTACATAATGCCTACTTAAATAACTGCATAGTTATGTGTAGCTTGAAATTACGAATTCACTGCAGAGTGGACCAATTTCGTGAATCAATGCCGTGCTCTCCAAAGTACTCAATCAGTGAAGTTAGATGTAATAAGTTAAATGGAAATGGAAATGATTCGTACTTTCGAGTAACAGCTGTACTCCGACAATGAAGAATGAACTTGAATGAGTTTATTTTCATACTAACGCCGCTGTACGTAATGGATTTCAGAGCAAGTAGACGCAATCCTTATACTTAATTCATTTCCTAGAAGCAGATATTGTATTTTTCTTTCGCAGCGGATTTTGTTAATTTAACTTAATTATAAACTTTAAATACATTCACTCAAACCAGTTTTAAATAATAAATTACAATTTCTATCGGATAACCTTAATTGGAATATACAGGTATTGTGAAACTGCACATTAATTAGCAGCATTCTGATTTATTCTTGACAGACTATTTGAATAATACTTCATACTTTCGACTAACCTAGACGTGAAAACTGCTAGAAAATAACTTTTTTGAATTTACGTTTCCTGCGGTGTAAGATTTGAACGCTGATAATTTCTAATACTTGCATTAAGCTTCGTCGTTCTCTTTGATTTAATATAAAATGTCAAAGTCGTCCCCCCCCCCCCAATCATTTGCATTACCTTACAATGTTTGATAATCGTCTCAAATGTCGAAATTATGGTAATTCAGTGTTTGAAATACAGCACAGGAGTGTTGTATTTGTCACATTCGCAACTTCGAGGACAATCATACGGATCTTACCTCGAATGTATATCAATAGCTGCCGTTCTGACTACTTCGGTTATTTACGAAACATGATTGACCGAGATGTTAGGAATGATCGAACTATTTATTTTTTTTATTCGTAACTTCACGGTGAATCTACATTTAATTCCATCGTAAAAAAAGCCGAGGTTATTCGAATAGATTGGGTTTCTTTTTTTTTGTGAAGAAATTTCCTGCGAACAAAATGTAGGATTTTTCTGTAAATTACTGCGCTGACATACATCCGAGGAATAGTTTTGTCTCGCAGAAATAGCCGAGGTAGTTCCGAATGGTATTTATCAATGTAAGGTAAAACATTCAAATTTACTTTTTATTTATGGATGTGAATTTAATTCATGTGAATGTAATTTAACAATGCAAAAATGTAAACTGTGACGTGATAAAGTCCATCATGTGTAATTATTATGTTCATTTACTCAAAGAACTGCTTAGAATGGTACTGTGAAAGTTTTGAATTATTTTTAACATTCAATAAAAGTTGGTGTTGATGGACCATTTTTCACTTCTTAATTGAACATTGATTATAACAAGCTTCCAATCAAACAGTGTAGGATTTTGGTGATGAGAAAACTTGTATTTGGTTTCATTACTTTGTGACGATCTGATGACTTTACATTCATTACGTTGAGATGTAATAAAGTAATATATGACCTTGAGTAATTTGATCGGCTTATGAATTATACGAGAATACTCTTTTGTTGTAACATTGATTAGTGGATGGATCGACTGATTAATTGATACTGTGTTGTTCCAATAGCATGACAAACCTGAGTAATAATTGGTTTAAAAGTCGAATAAAATTTGTTTTTAATTATTATAACTGGATCTACAGTATGAAACAAAGATTATAAATCAACAAAATAAAATGAAACTTATATTGTTTCAAGTTAAGTTCTTCGTTAAAGTTTGGCTATAAGGAGTATTTCGATATAGTGACAGTGACAAAATTTAGAAAATCCCTTCAAAAAATAGGGATATCTGGCCATACTTTACATACTGAATCAGGAAGATGGAATAGACCACAATCTACCACACTAGATCAAAGGACTTGGATTTTTTACAATGTGCTGGAAGATGAGTATCACTTTGTATTAAAATGCCTATATTATTTGTATTAGAATGCCTATATTATTTGTATTAGAATGCCTATGTTATCTGTATTAAAATGCCTATATTATTTGTATTAGACTGCCTATATTATTTGTATTAGAATGCCCATGTTATTTGTATTAGACTGCCTATGTTATTTGTATTAGACTGCCTATATTATTTGTATTAAACTGCCTATGTTATTTGTATTAGACTGCCTATGTTATTTGTATTAGAATGGCTATGTTATCTGTATTAAAATGCCTATATTATTTGTACTAGAATGGCTATGTTATCTGTATTAAAATGCCCATGTTATTTGTATTAGAATGCCCATGTTATCTGTATTAAAATGCCCATGTTATTTGTATTAGAATGCCTATATTATTTGTATTAGAATGCCTATATTATTTGAATTAGAATGCCTATATTATTTGTATTAAAATGCCTATGTTATCTGTATTAAAATGCCTATATTATTTGTATTAGAATGGCTATGTTATCTGTATTAAAATGCCTACATTATTTGTATTAGAATGCCTATATAGTTTGTATTAGAACGGCTTTATTATTTGTATTAGACTGCCTATGTTATCTGTATTAAAATGCCAATGTTATCTGTATTAAAATCCCTATATTATTTGTATTAGAATGGCTATATTATTTGTATTAGACTGCCTATGTTATTTGTATTAGACTGCCTATGTTATTTGTATTAGAATACCGATGTTGTTTGCAATGTGCTGGAAGATGAGTATCACTCTGTATTAGAACGGCTATGTTATTTGTATTAGAATGCCTATGTTATTTGTATTAGACTGCCTATGTTATTTGTATTAGAATGCCTATGTTATTAATTATTAGAAAGCCTATGTTATTTGTATTAGACTGCCTATGTTATTTGTATTAGGCATTGCCTCTGTTATTTGTATTAGGCATTGCCTATGTTTTTTTGTATTAGAATGCCTGTGTTATTTGTATTAGAATGCCTGTGTTATTTGTATTAGGCATTGCCTATGTTATTTGTATTAGAATGCCTCTGTTATTTGTATTTGGCATTGCCTATGTTTTTTGTATTAGAATGCTATATTATTTGTATTAGAATGCCTGTGTTATTTGTATTAGAATGCCTATGTTATTTGTCGTAAAGAGGTACATACTGTCTTATTTTTGGAAAGGCCCGAGTAAGTTGAAATTTATTAAAATTATTAAATTTAAAAAAATCTACTGAGGTTAGAAATCTGTGAAAGTATATCAACAAAGCCCTAATCTAACCTAATAATATGATGAATACGATTTAAAATTGAATATATCTACATGATTTAATTAATTTGTTATTAATTATTATTATTTTGTTCATGTTCTTATGATACTACTAAGAAAAGCATTTTGAATACGGCTTATATGTTGATCACACTTTTTTGTGTCTTCTTCCGAAAGAGCTAATATTTAAGTACACGCACGTGCTTGAACAAACATATTCTGGTGTACTTTACATGTTACACATTAACATGTTGTATACATATCTTGTATCATACTCGAATATGAATGCAGGTATGTATGTTTATGCGTGTGCGTGTATGTCTCTCTCTCTCTCTCTCTCTCTCTCTCTCTCTCTATATATATATATATATATATATATATATATATATATATATAATATATATATATATATATATATATATATATATAGAGAGAGAGAGAGAGAGAGAGAGAGATAGATAGATAGATAGATAGATAGATAGACAAATGTAAGCATGCATGTGTATGGGTATATGGATATACATATATCATGTGTAAGTGTATATATGCATGTATGAATATGGATGTGTGTAAGTATATGTAAGTACAGTATATATCTTTTGTATTGATTGAATGTCTGTACATGCAATAGATTTGTTTTACTGAATGTATCAAACGTGCCGCAATCAATTTCTGTAACAAACTTATAAGTATATAATGCATATGCTTGCTGATGGAAAATTGGCTAAATGAAAATTAAAAAGATCATGTCATTATCAAAACTGTGTTAATAATTTATTACATAGTAATATTCCTTTCAGCAGGGACACATTATCTAGGTCCATGAGAAATATGTATATATCTATCTATCTATCTATCTATATATATATATATATATATATATATATATATATATATATATATATATATATATATATATATATATATATATATATATATATATAGCATGTTGTATGTTGGTTGTATGTTGGAAATCCATGTCATTTTAACATGATCTGATAAATATATTATTTCAATTTTAGAAAATATGACAAGAAATCAAGTATCTCACGATTTTTGATGTTATTAACTTGGGAAATCTACATTATATATTAATAGTTGTAATTTTTTTTCTTCTTTTAAAAAATACAAACAGAAAGGCCTATACTAATCATGGTTGTACAAAAATAACTTAGCACATTGTTCAGTGCAAAAGAAAATGACACATTATTTCTCACATTTATAATTTCTTTGCGTGCGTGCGTTGTGTGTCTTAGTTGTTGAATAATAATTACGGCTATTTTTACTTTAAGAATTTTTTTTTTTTTTCTTTTTTTTTTGGTCAAATATGTGACTATCTGGGATAGGTCACAAGATATTCCAACTCATCGATGCCATTTTCCTAGAAGTGTAAAACAAATGCTATCAGATAAGAAATGGACCAACTAAAATAACATCATAAACACGAAGAACAACTGAGCAAAAAGATTAAAAAAATGGACCAACTAAAATAACATTATAAACACGAAGAACAACTGAGCAAAAAGATTAAAAAATGTAAAGGAAGAAGAGGAAAGAAAGGAAATAGAGAAAGATGGAGAGAGAATGAGAAAACTCTCATAGCCATAGAGACATTTCAATTAAATTTACATAATTAGTAGTACTGTTTGATTAAAGTTATGAAAAACGAAAGAGTACGATTACACAGGAAAATCATACGAAAAAATGTAGATAGATAAATGACGGTAAAAAAAAACACAAAAAAACCCCCCCAAAAAACAAAACACAACAACAACAAAGAAATAAAATGCAACAAGTTCTAATAACTACCTTAAGATAATGGAAAGATAAACAATGGATGGTCGTGGCAACCGCTGAACCCATTCCTCAGCAAACCTTTTCAAATCTATTCGTTTCTGTGGTCCGATGACAAGTTTAGGATTCTGTTCTGTACTTAGATTTTCGTCCCCGTTCAGGAGTGAATCAATAGTTACTTTATGTGTTATTTATAAAACGGATCGAATTAGAGAATCTCAACAAAGTTTGTATAAATAATATTTTTAAAAAAGTCCCGCATGTGATCATGCAGTTGCGCATGCGCAAAAAGGAGTTGGAGAAAGATTAACCTTGTCAAGATCAGAGTTGAATGACCTGAATGTCGTATTGATAACATTGAGAAAATAAAGGTTTCCAATGGTATTTCTGTTTAAAGTCCGCTGTATGTATGTATGTATGTATGTATGTATGTATGTATGTATGTATGTATGTATGTATGTATGTATGTATGTATGTATGTATGTATGTATGTATGTATGTATGTATGTATGTATGTATGTATGTATGTAGGTAGGTATGTATGTATGTATGTATGTATGTATGTATGTATGTATGTATGTATGTATGTATGTATGTATGTATGCATGTATGTATGTATGCATGTATGTATGTATGTATATATGTATGTATGTATGTATTGGGTCTAACGGTACATCCGAACAATCCTGGTTATATAGTGCCGAGTAAGTTTAGATATCACCCACCCCCACCCCCCAAAAAAAGAAAAAAACATACAAGACAAAGCTGAAAGCAAAAAATGAAAAATGGTAAATTCCTGAAAATACAATATCAAATATTTTATATAAACCGCACACTTTTAAAAGGCCCAGATATTCTCAGCTGGACTACAATAGTCGCCTCTTAAGACATGCAGGATGGTCCTTATGATCTATTCTACATCCCCAAACTCCCTTTTAATTACATTTTTAATTAGAGTATTAATGTGTCATGACCATTTGCCCTTCGCAGAAAAGGTAAGGCCTAAATATTTTAGGCTGGTCACGGGTATCAATTCAACATTATCAAATAGAATTCTAAGTTAGGAGTATCGAACGGAGAGCTTTAAAATAGTGGAATATCAGTTTTCTGAGGGTTGGAAGTTATCATCCAACTTTTTGACCAAAGATTCAAGTTTGCAAAAGATCTTTGATCCAGACACGGCCAAAAGCCATACTTACATTACAGAATGCCATACTTACATTACAGAATGCCATACTTGCATTACAGAATGTAATATAAATGGTTTGATAGGAGTGTAAGGCAGTGCAGATTTTGTGATATAATTCAAAGAGTTGATGTGTTGTTGAGTGGACTGGAAGAAAACCTGAATTCATGTTTATATATATATATATATATATATATATATATATATATATATATATATATATATATATATATATATATATATATATATATATACACACATATATATATTGTATCATTTTCGTGTAGATAGTTTTGTAAATATTTGAATATGACTCGTTCAATAATTTTAGACACAACTTAGTAGTGAGATTGGTCGATAGTTTGAATCAAGAAATCGGTCACCTTTGTTGAATACTGGCATTACATGGGCAAGTTTCCACTGATCAGAATAAGTAACGGTACTAAGGAATTTATTAAAAAGAATACATTGCGGAAATATAAAACTCATCAACCACGCGTTTCAATAGTCTATGACTGATCTTATATGGACCTTAAGCTTTGTTTAAGTTTGAGTTATAATAACATCTGCTATTTTTTCTTTAGATATAACAATATCAGACAAAGATGAGTCAGATCTGTTTTCGAATTGTGAGAAGAGTTTATTTACATTATCCAAATGGGTAATCAAGCAGAAATATGAGTTTAGTAATTCACATCTTTCATCATAGCTAAGAACATGATTATGACAGTCGTTAGAACTTGTTAAAGACGGTAATGTTTGTGAGTCAAGGGATGATTTAGATGTTGTTTAAATATTTTCCAATTTAATCTTGGGTTAGATAATTTTAAGGAAGCTAGGTATTCATCTGTTCTTTTGTTTTTGTTGTTTTTCTTGTACAAAAAGTTTTATTTTGCTTTCTGTTTCATATTTGTAACTTTATTTGTTTAAATATTTAGCTTCATACTGGTTTGAACTTTTTGTTTGTAATGCTGTGTATCTTATCCTGTCTCTAATCCAAATTTATCATCGAACGAGTTAAACCATGGTCGGACCGTGACTTGTTTGACCGGTATACAGGACGTAGCAAGCCAAAGTATAGTATCTTTAAAATTCTCAAAAGATTCGTGAAGAGTAGTCTGTGCATTAAGTAAATGATTCCATTTACTTTCTTTAATATACGTAAACATCAAGCTCAAGCAATTTATAAATCCATATTTCTCTTTTAAAAGATGTATTGGTCTTTAGATACACGAAACAAGTAGTTTAGTTGTCACTAATAGTTGATTCGAAAGGTATAACGCCTGCCTCTATCAAGCCTATTTCATCACTGATAATTAGACAACTTTGAAAATAGACATACGAGATCTAATGCAGATTTAAGAGATTTTTCACTGCCATCTAAAGTTAGTGGAGTGTCATCATCATATTTTGATATTATATGAGTTTTATTATTTATCTTAATTGCCTTAATACTTTGGGTTTTTTCTGATCATATGGGCCAGATTCTCTGCGACGAAGGACGACGACGACGACGATGGTTATATTTTTTGTACATCCATATTTCAAGTGTTTCTGAAGCAAAAAAGAAAAAAAAAAAAAAGAAAAAAAGAAGGATTTCGTTTCGGAAGGTTAGGGGAGGGTTTCAGGAGTAAAAACATGTTGGCAAATTCGTATAACAACATTAGTGTCAAACATTCATGGCATGAGTTCTGAATGGTACCAGAAGTACAGACCGGTGAGATTGATTTCCCCTTATATGTGAGAGTGCCCTCTAAAATGTACATTATTTATTTATTTATTTATTTATTTATTTATTTATTTATTTATTTATTTATTTAAAGATAGAGCTCTCCTAAATGTAGCATCACACCCTACTTGCAGTACCATATACTATTACATTTATGTCATTGTAATGTCCCATAATCATATTTCTAAACATCTTGATCAAGGCACAGATCTAATCTGTTCTTAAGCCTAAACTATGTCTCATTTAAAAATTCAAGGCATTATTACATTCAAAATGAGCATTGTATATTTATCCCCAAGCTTAAAAAAGCGTCGGGATATTGAGATCGCCTCCATCTGTTTATCCGTACGTCTGTCCGTCCATCATGCTAACTCATCCTACAGTTTTACAGGACGTTCACGAAACCTGGTGGAACAAGAAGGGTCTTCTTTTTTTTCTTTTTTACAGCAATCAGTAAACCTGATCAGATTATCTTAACATTAATATACGACTATAAAATTTCATTTATCTGCCTCCAGGGGCTTTTGCTTAATTAGGCATACAAGTTTTTTGTCAAAATTTCTAACTACAAAAAGTTCAAAATTCTATTTGTAAAAAATAAAAACTTGCTGTATAGGCCTTAAAATCTAGTCATGTCATCTACATATTAATGCAAAGGTGCAAATTAAAGTTTATTTGTCTGCCTCAAGTGAATTTTACTTAAACGTGCTTAAAAGGTTTATGTCAAGAAAGTCTGAGTTTGAAAAGAAAAAAATGTGTTTTAAAATTGAAAAATTCAGGTAAAAGTTATCAGAACCTAATTAGGTTTTGTGACCCACTCAGGGTATCAAAATATACAATTTGGTCTAATTCTACTCAATATTTTTTTTTAGCTGTATGGCTTACAAGAAAGTGGGACGGACAGACAGTCAGTCGGAAAAAAACCCCAATATGTTTCTCTCCCTTTAGGGCAGGGTGAGGAGACAGAATCATTTCCGCATGATGTACACTAGTACGACACATATATTTTTTTTAAGGTACGACACCGCACCCCACCCCCACCCTAAAGGCCCGAGTGAGGAGTAAATGATGCAAAGAGATTAAATACACAAAAAGTACAAAATGTTAACTGATACAATATTTTTCAATGAAGTTGTGTAAATGTAATTGACTACCAGAAACACGAATTTTAAGACAATAATGACGAATTCAGCTGTGCACTTTTAGAGCCGTTTGCTTTAATACCAATTACGTAACATACGTACATATGACGGAACGTTATTTTGGCTGTTTGCGCACTACATTTCACAGAGCACTATGATGGGTTCTATTTTAAATATTTCCGCCTTTTTTTAAAAATATCTTAAAATTATGTTCCATATTGACCTTATTCCAAAATTTAAATAGTTAAATTAGAAAATAAAAATAAATAAAAATGACATATTGGCAGTAGTAGCAAACATTCCTTTCTTTGGAATATTACATAATTATTTTCTATATATTTAATGATCCAAAAGTACCAGAGGCGGACCAATGGATAAACTTAGCTTAAAATATTCCATATTTGGAATATTTTGCATATTTTGTTCCTCGCACGTTAAGGGAAAGTTGGTCAATGTAGTTTATTTCCTTAGTAATATTTGTGATAAGCGCAAACAATCCTCTTTCTGAAACCCGCATTTACTTTTTTTTCTGAAGAAGATACATTGTTATTTAAATATTCCAGTATTCCAATGCAACTGCCGCAAATATTCCACTTTTGGCAACTGTAGCAAATATTATGTATTGCCATTTCGGAGATCTCCGCAAATATTCTTAATTAGAATGGAAAAGATTCTATTTCAGGGGCGGAGGGTGGGGGGTGGTAGATAGAGGGGAAAAAAAGGCGTGCCCACCTCCGTAATAATGAGCGTGAAACAACCGGAACGTTTCCTAGAGTAAGTTTTGGGCTTCCACGGGGAGTACTGCCCCACAGATCTCTCGCCTACTTTTTACGCCCCCCATCCCCCCCCCCCTCACCCCGCCACGATATTTCTGGACCTGCGACTGTGTTTGGCTGCAATATTCACAATCAACCATCATTCTAAATTTAGATTAATGGACTATCCCTGTGTAAAAGATTTGTCCTCCTGGCTAATCTTCAACCGTATGCATAGTATCCTCCTGAAACATTGTGTGGCTCTTGCATATTTCAGAAGCACCATAGCGGAATGTAGGTGAAAGTGAACAACTTTGTAAACTTATGACTTTCGTTGTTTACAGGTTAAACCCAGTGCAAAATGATTTGAATTCCTACAACCTTTTGTGTTTTTGTAGCTTAGTCAGGATGTTCTTATACTTGGTGACAAATTATTATTTACAGGCTCAGTGTAAAAGTTCTGACTTACAGGTAAATCCACAGCTGTATGCAAGCTATCCACGTGGAACTTATTTATGATGTTCCTTGCATTTGTATGCACCTCTCCCAAGAACAAATTGGTACAGTGATTTTTCTTACACTACCGTCCATATTTGCGTATAATCCAATATCAACTGCAAACTGCATAGACCCAGATCTGCCGTAGCATAATGCGCCGGCAGATCTGGGTCTCTGCAGTTTGTAAGGACTAATCAGCAGAATGAACAACATAGACCCTGATCTGCCGGCTCATTATGCGACGGATTACGCGATGGCAGATCAGGGTCTATGTTGTTTGCATTTGGACCTAGTTTATACGCGAGTATATACGGTAATTACTTTGTATAGGACGTCTCGAGTGTCAAACACCAGTGAACAGGCGTGCTTGATTGTCTTTCTGACAACGTTTGTTAAATTCCGTTTCTGAAATATCCCTGACAATGAACTTATGAAATGCACGTGGAACAATGACGTAGCCAATAGACCGTAATAATAGAGGCGACTTTTAGGGGTAATTATATACAAACCTAATGATAACTTTATAGTCCAATTTAAACAAAAATGATAACACATACTTATTTAAAATAATTAGGTAATATATCTCAATGTAGTTATAAAGGACAGGGAAGTTGTGTCTTCTCAGTAGTAGCTATTTTCATTGTGGTTTTATTTGTGGATACCTCACAGTCCCATCGTAGCATATATTTACTGCTTTGAACTTTAGATATGCCCCCCCCCAACACACACACACACACACACACACACACACACACACACACACACACACACCTTTTCCGAAATATAAAGGCTTTTGTGTCTTTTCTCCCTGCAACTTTGTGATCAAGTTGATAATTGATCCCTTTAACAATTATTTGTAGTGCTATGAGTTATAGAGTTTTAATGAACAGAGATGAATGATTCATCAATGATATAAAGAACTTAAATCTTCACCGTTCATCTGATGAACGACATGACTCATGGTAAAGAAAAGTTGCAAAGACTGCTGCTTTCGTTACTGCGCTAGGAAAGTTTGCAAATTTATTTTTAAAAAAATTAAAAAAAATAACTTACTTCAACAGTAAAGTGACAATTAATTGCAGCACAATATTAATCTTCATAGAGAAAAATGAATATTAAATTACTCACTATAAAGAAAAGAAAATATCAAATACAGTGAATGTGTTGAACCGTTTTATGATCTTCAAAGTTCTTCAGTAATGACTGAATAACAGGGGATAATCGGGCCGGGGAGGGGTGAGTGCGGGGTAGCGCCAAGCAGGCGCGAAACCTACCCACCCACACCCCAAACCTCTCTAAAAATGAGCGCGATACAACCGGAACGTTTATTAGAGTATGTTTTGTTTACACTTAGATGATTACAATTATGCACTGGAAACGCTGAAAATACACGAGCTTCTGGTGGCCTCGTTTCCTAGGCACCCAACAGAAAACATTTTTCTGAATAATTTAACTTAAATTGCTATTACTTATCTAATTTATTTAATTTGTGATGTCACAATCAACCTTTAAACTAGTATTCATTTTTTAAAAAAATATGAACGAACAGAGAGAGTAAGCATATGAATGAATTAATGAATGAACAAATAAATGAATGTGAAAAGAGACAAATGGGAGATTAACGAAATATATGAATGCACAGGTAAATCTAAAAATACACCAGTAAGTATACAGTGGCGGCGCGAGGGCTCGAGGCGCCCGGGTGCAATGTTCTTTAGTGGCGCCCCTACCGAGGCGCATGGGGACATTGTTCTTTAATGGCGCCCCTACCTTGCCACAGACAACAGTTTTTATGTCAGTTGCCAACCTCCATCCTCCCCCGCCCCATTCTAAGCCCCCGTTACACTAAGGTGAGGTGAAATACTATGAAAATTTCAGCAGCAAAAAAAAAAAAAAAACTTCCGACGACGCCCCCCTTCGCCTGGCGCCCGGGGGCAATTGCCCCCCCTTCCCACACACACACCGACCCCCCCCTCGAGCCGCCCCTGTAAGTATATAAATACACAACCATATGAGAATAAGAGGAAGAAGAAATGTGTATCACAAGGGTGTAAGCTTCTAAGATCAAATAGAAAACTTACTCGTTTTTATTCACAATGTGACACTTCGTGTCGCACGTGGACATTTAATTATAGCGAAACCAGAATGTCGGACTCGTCTTTTGAATGAGGATTTTTGACACGGCAATAAAACAATTATCTTCTTACAGGGCCACTCTCATGTGCACACAATATGCAATAAACATAGTTGTCATAGCTGACAAGCCACAAAGTTACTCTCATTGGAGTTTTTTGAGACAATAAAATAAGTTTTGACTTTATTTAATCGGCCACATCTGGTGTTCATTTTATCCTTGTTTCTTTCTTGGCATGTTTGTCAAATCATTATGTATCTCAGACAACGATGTTATTCAATTTTAATTCAAGAAACCAATACCAGGTATCATGCATCAATCTGACCAAATATTATGCATCAGTCTGACCAGGTATTATGTATCATTCTGACCAAGTATTATGCATCAGTCTGGCCAGGTATAATGTATCATTCTGACCAGGAATTGTGCATCAGTCTGACCAGGTATTATGCATCAGTCTGACCAGGTATTATGCATCAGTCTGAGCAGGTATTATGTATCAATCTGACCAGGTATTATGTATCAGTCTGACCAGGTATTATGCAACTTGTCTGACCAGGTATTATGTATCAGTCTGACCATGTATTATGTATCAGTCTGACCAGGTATTATGTATCATTCTGACCAGGTACTATGCATCAGTCTGACCAGGTATAATGTATCAGTCTGACCATGTATTATGCATCAGTCTGAGCAGGTATTATGTATCAATCTGACCAGGTATTATGTATCAGTCTGACCAGGTATTATGCATCAGTCTGACCAGGTATTATGTATCAGTCTGACCATGTATTATGTATCATTCTGACCAGGTATTATGTATCATTCTGACCAGGTATTATGCATCAGTCTGACCAGGTATTATGTATCATTCTGACCAGGTATTATGCATCGGTCTGACCAGGTATTATGCATCAGTCTGACCAGGTATTATGCATCGGTCTGACTTGTCATCTAATAAAGAAGCTACATAACTTCTAGATTTTGCAACTAACGCGTTAACACATACTTCTGACACGTTAAAGACTATTTCTAACGCGTTATGAATTTAAAAGAAGAAGATTGTCGGTTATTTAAGTTTAGTGACTTGAAGAATTTCACCGCATCGAATAAGGTCGTCCTTTCAAGAGAGACAACAATTAACAACGGCTGATTACATCACAGAGCAATTATAAAATTGCCTGATTTATGAAGGGATTAAAAGTTACAATCAGAAAGAAGCTCTATCGACTATGAAAAATGAGTTGGTTTTTTTGTGACACGATTTAAATACTTTGTTCATCTGCACGGGCAGATCAGTATGAGGCTACATGCAGTACATACAGAAATTCCAGTCCTAGATTTACTACATCCACGTGAATGCACTCATAGAATACGGTTATTTTTTTAAATTACTAAAAAGAACTAGTTTACATATAAAATCAGCTTTTAGTACAGCATAAAATAGCTTTTAAAATAAAATACAGTTCTGATATTTATATTTCACGCTATAATAAATGTAAAACACTTAATTCAAAAGGATATAGCTGTAATAATAGTAAGTAAATGCTTATAATTAATATTTTTGTCAGCATCACGTTTAAATTTATTTTTTCTCTCGCCTGCAATAACAGAAAGTGATATCAAGGTTTCACTTCCTGGGCGGAGGTGGTGGCAGCGTCAAGAATGTTTATATTAAATCGTGGAAAATAAGAATCTTTTCTTGAAGTAAGTTGCGTACCTATGCCATATTACGGTAAGTTGCGCACCTGTGCCATATTAAGAATTAAATTCAATTTGAGAACACTGTCATTAAAAAGAAATTGAATCTCAATGCATTGTCCCCTTCACGTCCTTTGCTTGTACCGAAAGTTTCGAATACGTTTTATTTCAAAAATTACGGATGTTGGTGTTCCACTTTTTCTTCTTCATATGTTATACGCATGCTAGTGTTAATGTAACTTTGTCTAAGTTGGATAACTTGCAGCCCAACCACATTTGCTGCAAAAAGGATATACAAAATTACGCCTAATCTTGTTCCTTTTTTTTTTTTTTTTTTGTTGTTGATAGGAATTCGTATATTAATTATACTTTCTAAAAAAATTTTTGTTAAAATCAAATCTTTTCAGCGTATATTTCCATGTGTTGTTTTTGAAATTATATCTTGAAATAACACCATGCTGATACTCCCGTATTAAACAGGAAACATGCTCTTTCCCGAACCTGCTAGTAATGGATATTTTTCGCACCAATTACCTTTCGCCCTTACTCATTTCATCCAGATCCGTTATATATATAATGTTTTTATTTTTTTCCAAGTACTAAATGAAGAAGTATTCCATTATTTCATGGTGAAATTTAATTTATCGTAATTTGTGAACAATGCAGGATTTGTTAAAAGCTGATTATTTTGCCCCATAAAAATTTCTTTTGGAGCGATTGCTAACAATTTTCCCCACAAACTACATGTACTGTGAAAACTTATAAATGTGTAGATTTTCATGAGCTTTGTATTTTTCTCGTTTATTTTGTTTTTTCTCTGCGTCGATCAACCCTATTTGATAATATCAGTCAGCCATTATTTTAAAACTCTTTAGATTTTAAATGAATGTATTGCTAATTTAATTAGTGAATAAATTCATAACTGAATGATAATATGATGGAACAAAGGAAGAAAGAAATTTATGACGAAGAAGAAATGCACATACGAATAGATAATTAAGAAATTTGAGAACGGACCGAAAACATCCAAAGGAATACATGCACATACGATTCAAAACGAGGAAACTATTAGGACGATGAATTAGATAACAAAATAGATAAAAAAGAAAACAAGCAAAACATATAATTGATGGCGACTGTCCTAAGTATACGTGTAGGTACGATGTGGTTGTCTTCAGATATAAGAAGAAAAAAAAATATATATAAAAAAATTTTTTTTTTTGTGTCAGTCGATAACTGGTCAGTTTTGCACATAGCCATTTTATTTTTCTATTGTTCCTTTCTCTTTAATTTTATTATGAAGAATCTTGTATTGCATATTAGCCGATCGGTCTTTTGCAAACTAATAATTGCAACATTAATTAATACCAAAATCAAGTAATGGCAGACACATAATAAACAATATGCAATGTAAATCAGTATCTTCAAATCACAACAGAGTACCGTATATACTCGCGAAAAACCGGGTCCAAATGCAAACAACATAGACCCTGATCTGCCGTCGCATAATGCGCCAGCAGATCAGGTCTATATTGTTTGTTCTACTGATTAGTCCCTACAAACTGCATAGACCCAGATCTGCCTGTGCATTATGCGACGGCAGATCTGGGTCTATGCAGTTTGCAGTTGGTATCAGGTTATACGCAGGTATAGACGGTAATTGAAAATACAATAGTATAATAATAATAAAACTTTAGACGTATGAGTGAAAGTCTGAATCATTTGGATTTTTTAATTTATGTTAATTGCTACGAAAAAAACAACAAAAAAACAACAAAAAATAAATAACCAAAAACAACAAAAAAACAAAAAAAACAAACAAAAAACAAAAAAAAAAAACCCCAACTAATTAGCAAACACACTGGAGAAAGCAATAAATGCAAACAATATCAATATTATTTAATAAAATGGAAAATGTCAGTGCATTATCATCAACTGAAACAGCTAATGCAACAAATATAAACATTTAAAATTTATCATCGTATATAGTAGTTGATTAAATCTGGTAAAGAACCTGTCCTTTTTATAAAATGCTTAATAAATGCATTGAATCTTATGGTGCAAACTTGAATAGATTTCTGTGAAATGTGAAAGATCTAAAAAAAAAAAAAAAAAAAAAATTGCTAAAATTTCGTATAAACTTCTGATTACTACTTGAAAGTAGTACTCAATGACATTACAAACACAACATGTTATGTATTTAAATGATACCGCTTGTGGCTTATCCTGTCTACCTTTTTTAACATGAAGTCTATGAGATGATGTTCGCAATTCAGTTAAATTCGTAATAGTATATATTTTGATCAGAATTGTATTTAGTGAGTAAACAAGATCACCCCACCCCCCTCCAAAATCGATTTTCCCAGCTTCAGCTGGTTTTCTTTCATAGAATCAACGAGTTACTAATCATTTTATAGCACAGAGATTAACAGAGCAATTAGAAAATAACATATAATATTCATTGTATTGGGAACAGTCAGAACAATACTCTTACTGAGCTATGGGGTTCTTTTTTTTATACCTTTTACACGTATTTTTTAAAATATATTTTACACTTTTTTTACCTTTTGGCACGTGTTTGAAGTAATACCTAAACATTTTGCATTTTCCTTTTTATTGATTTAAAAAGTTAATGGATGCATATAAATAACTGTAAAATTTGAAATATTTTCTACATTCGTTATCAGTATATAAAATTCATCAAATTCAATTACAATTAATGACATAAAAGGCATCTAATAAGAATAACAGTACTTCTTGCTCAAGTATTTCAGGGTGAGACGACTCACACGAAGTGGAATTAGGGCGAAACAATCCGGAACCAACCAGCTCACACCGGTTTGCTGAACTCGCTAAAAGACGAAAGATTTAGGTTTGTCATCCAGGGGGCGCACCGACCATTTGGTGGCGTTAGTTGTTCTTTTTTGCACGATCACGTGACACGCACATTGCCTTCAAACATCAGCGACTCAATGGCGGACACACGTGAGTAATATCATAAATGTACACTTTGTAAGACGTTATAATTATTAGTTTTAAAACGGTTTATCTATATTTTGGGGTAATAATTTCTTATTTTGTAACGTGTGTGCAAAAAATTACAGAAAGATGTGTAGGGAGTCTATAGAGAACATTGCTATGGTCCCATGGTGAGAACAATGAAAATGGGCAACTTAATTGTGGCGTGATGATAATTTGCCCTTGCAGCCTTGTCTTGTTTGATCTGTACAACATCAGTTTATCTCAAAGTGCTCGACATATATATGTTCTTATTTCAGAAATTCGCGATTAACTCCACGAGGAGACGCAAAGCCGCTTGCGTTTCTCAAATCGCGCCTCATTCGTAACGATGATTGAAAACCGCGCTCTTTGCAAGAGAAGTTTCACGTTCCGTTCATTAAAAAAAAAAACGATCAATTGGGATAAAAGAACGAAATTCAGTATTTTGTTTGTGGTCTACGTGACCGAAAATGTTCCCCACCTCGTCGAGAGATCTCCAAATCGGGCAGAATTTCGTTTGTAACAATTTATTGCTGAAAATCTTGTTCCCATTTGATCAAATTCTTGACCAAAATGATCGGCACATGCCCCATTCCCACTTTTCCACGGAAAATCTTTTTTTTTTTTTCCCAAGATAAACACGAGTGCAAGCATGTCGTGAAGTCTTGCATGCACACGCTGTTATAGATACAATAATAGCGCATTTCGTTCTTTTAACCCATTTTCTTTTTTCTTTTAGTTAATTGAAAAAGGTGTCCAAATCTTATATAAAGACCATCATGGCGTTTTATAAAATAAAGATATTTTCCAGTACTAGCCAGTACCAAGATTCACTGTAACAAACCAAAACAAAGAGAGTTGCCAGAAAAAAAAATGAAATTAAACGGAACAAATCGATATTTTGAATTTTTTCACACAAGATGTCTCTTAAACACAAGTATTGCTGACGGTTTTAAATTGAAAGACCACAAATAAACAAAGACAATAGACTTCGTGGTTCATGCAGTGTGCATTTTGATCTGTGCATAGAATCGCCAGACTACGATGATGCCAAAATGATAGTAGCGTTCTCATTGCAGAAGAAATTAAGAAAATCAATGATAATAAAAATGTATGATATTTATAGAGTTGAATTTGTTAAATTGAATATATTTACAATAAAAATTTGTAAATTTAATTTAAATGAAATTGGGATTGTGCATAATCATGCTCATGTAATGATCTATGTAATAAATGCTTTTTGGTGAATCACATCATTGTGGGAAACATTAAAATGATATAAATGAACATGTGTACAGTGGGTTGCTAGAAATAAAAATTCCAATAATAATATGCAAAAGGAACATTCAGAATATGTCCAGACTGATAATGGATAGTTGCTGGTTAATCACGTCTATTTGAAGTTGGGTATTACATTGAATACAAAATAAATTAAATATTAGTCACATCATGAATAAAATCTAAAGTTTTAAATCTTCTCTATCCTTACTGCCTTACAATATACAGTATTTAATCCAATTGAAGTGGGTAACCAGGAAATTTCAATAAAGGAGTAGTCTATCTTCAGTTTGTTAAAAAAATCAACATTTCAGTAAAAATATAACGCTCTTGTAGCAAGTAAAATTTTTTTAATTATATTTATGCACCATTTTAATTATTTCATTGTGAATACTTTTCTTTGTTTGGGCAATTGAATTTTGGTCCTGTAATTCTCTCTTTTTTTTTGTTGGTTTGTTTCGGTTAATCTAGCTACCACTGGCGACGTTTTGATGGTTTCAAGAGTTCCAGCCAGCAAAAAATCCAGCTATTTTCAGTGTCCTCGAACATAATATTTGAAAACTACCAAAACAAAAGTTTTATCACATTGTACACTTTACATATAGTGTGTGCAGTTTAATATTTTTGAGATGTCAACATGTTGACATCACGTTAGGTGAATCTAATTGGTCCAAATAAGCCACATGAAATTTGTGTGCAGTATTCTCATTACAGATTGGCTGCGACCATGAGGATTTTCCTTGCCCCGCCTTCCGGAACCTTTAGTATTACTATTGACCGTTTGGCAGCCATCTTTCCAATCTATTGTCCTGGGGGTATTGGGTAATAAAATGTTGCACCTCAGGGCTGAGCAAAATTGTTTTTCATACAAATGTAAAATTGGAACACGAGTACATTGCACCCCCAAACCTGTTACTGGCACCCCAACAACATAACAAGCATGGTTTAAATGTCAGTCTGCAGGAGTAAATAAACTTAACTCTCTTGAAAAGAATTTTGACAAATGCCGGTCTCCAATTGACCGACCATTGTTCAACCATAGCATTCTTTTAAAAATCAAATAATGCCAATATCCGGTCAAAAAAATTAAATCTTGAATCACTATTAAATATGGCAACACCTTCATGGTCTAGATTTAATTTCGGCATCGAGTAATCCTCCCTTCACATGAATATCCAATAACTGGAATGCTACTTTAGTGGAATCTACACACTTTAGATCTTGTCGATTTGGAAAACTAGTTTCTCTTTGAATTATAATTTATAATAAAATCTACTTCTAAACGCTACTGGTTATTTAATTGTACATTATTGATTCAACTCGCATCTGGGACAATGTTTTCACAGGCAATAAATGAAAGGTGCGGCATCTGAGCCAGAATGTAATGAATGCCAAAAACGATCTGTTCTTTTTTATATCCAAACTCCTTCCACTAAAATAAAAACTGTGATAAACAGAATCTTGAAATGGGTAATGATTTAATATTAAACTCTAATGTTTTCCAACTTCTGTTTGCCAAGGCTTGCAAAAGCTAGAAATTACTAAACTCGTTTTCATAAATTCAATATTAAATCATTACCCATTTTAGATCCTATATATCATACAAGATAATGTTGCTTATCGTCGTTTACTGTGATATTTAGAAATATAACATTTTCTTCCCCAATAATTTTTCCCACAATTATTTATCAATTTTGAATTTAAAATGTCTGAAACTAAAATGAAATGTAAAAATCCACCTAAGCTTCAATCAGTCTTTACATAATATGCAATGACCAACAGACTTTTAAAAAAAAAATTATTGTGCAACGACTAACAGATATTTAAAAAATAAACATTGAAAATTGAGAAGAATATATTGCAGTCTACAAAGGAATATTTGTTGAGAAGAATTTAAAGGAAGGAAATGACGGAAAAATGTGGCATTTCCATACATGTTGATAAAGTGAGCAAGATGCTTTTAAGAGTATAAATTCTTATTTTGTATTGTGGTGCCCATCAAATGTAGTTCTTTCAGCTCAGCAACGTAAATGATAAACTACATAGTTCCGTGAATGTTCATGTAAAGGTCTTGAAATGTAGCTAAAAAATACCTATTTCATTTCCTTGTGCATGAATAATTTCATCACCATTTGTATTGACGTCCAAGCCTACACCGCTAATTTGATGCATACTGAAAAGATTGGCCTGTGTACAATTAATTTGCCAAGTTGGTCCATGAGTTGTGGAGGAGTCCATTTTTGATACAGGACTGAACAGTTCTGCGAGGCGTTGTGACGTAAGTAGATGAAATATCTACATTTTGCTGGTCCATGTAATCCCTTTGGGAGAGCACCACCAAACACTCTTACTTGAAAATCTTTACTGGCTACATTCATTATTACAGAATGCTCTGCACTTGTATGCTGATTGCCTGGTTATTCGCATGTCAAAAAGATGGCACCTTTAAAAGGGGAGTGACCAGCTGCCTTGCAATCAAATGGGGACTATGCTGTTAATCTGCCAAATGATTTTAGAGTGCAATTTAGTATATACTTCTAATAAAGACGTTTTGATAATGAGGAGAATTGATCTATATTTTTCACTTGTCCATTCTAAATTTTTAACCGCAAATGTGACCATATTGTTTGCAGCATTGAGCACCGTTTGCTCAAAGTGATGCAGAACAAGTAAGGTTGAAGTCGCTAGCCATACACCAATAGCCAAATCAAAATTTTTTAAGCCCCTAGTTGGTAATACATATTCTGCTAGTCCTGAAGTATTGTTTCAAGAACTGGAAAATGTGAGATCCAAGAAACTTTACCACGGGAATCTAAGCCATAAGAATTTGTTCACTGGAGCAGGGTACTGGTGTATGCTGAAATTTTTTCCCTAGAAGATTTTTGTTGTCCAGAAGAAACAAGTGCATCGTAATCAGGGGTCGGATACTTTGTCATCGCAGTCGCAACACGCAAAACGCCTTTTGTGACAACGGCCATTTGCAATACTTGAGAATTAATCAGATCTCGTGTATCTTGTTCTGGTTATTAAGATGATTGATCATCCCGTTTGTACGCAAAATTTAAACGTCTTTATGACCAGGCACATAGTTTGTGTCCTCTGATGCGAGTCGGAATTTTCTTGTGAATTTGGTTTTGCAGTTTTGCCGCGTCTGGACGGACCGGTTTGTATCCATTTCTTACGTTTTTATTTAGTGTTTTTAGCTCTACTGGTCATAGACCAGGAGATCTTATGGGATGGTTTGTTGTCTACTGTCTGTCTGCCCGTTAGCACAAGTTTATTATCAATACTCCTGCTAAATTGCTTGGAGGATTGCCATGAAACTGTACAAACACATTCATCCCATTGTTTAGTTTGTCCTAAATGAAAATGGTGCCTCCGAGACGTTCACTATGGCTGCTGATCTAATATCTGATATAGCGGCCACAGTGGCCAGCAACAACAAAAACTTGCTATCGCTACTTGTGAATGAATGAATGTTCATATCGGCATGGGGTTTTCACTAAAAGACTGTAATGTCGAGTCTAAATTAAAATGGTGCTGATCTGACACCCATCATGTGGCCATCTTGAAAATCTTGTTTTTGTTACTCTTCAATGGAAAGTCATTTTAACATCGTTTTTCATCAGAAGAGTTCTTGTGTCGAGTTGGTCCTTTATTAACCTTCGATATGGCCGCCGTGGTCATTATCTTGAAAATACTGTTGTCTCTACTCCTCCCAAATGGATGGCTATATCGGCATGGGGTTTCCACCAAACGACTTCTAATGATGTATACTTTGTCCTAAATAAAAATGGTGCCAGTCATACTTCACCACATCAGCTAATTTGAAAATCTTGTTGTCACTGAAGAATATCTGAGACGGTTTAAAAACAGTTTTCACCCAGTAGAGCATCATCCCCTATTTTGATCGTGGAGTGAACATTCTGGGCGAGTAAAACGTTTAATAATTGCAAGACTGCAGATAGATTTTTACTAATTTTTCAGCCCCAATATTTTTACTAGCCATTGGTGATGAGACTAACATAAATGTTGAACTCAACGTTCGAAATTGATCAGTTGTGGTTAGGGAGACAAGGGATCACCAATATCCTTAGCTGTTTCTTGCAGAAATCGAGTGTGGAATTGTGGAAGATGACAAGTGTAGGCTTTAGTTGAGGGTTCATGGGTGGCCGAGTGGTCTAAGGTGCCTGCCTTTACAGACCACTCGCACATCTCACCAGTCTGCTTGAATTGGAGTAGGTGTGCGAGAAAGCATGCCAGTAGCTTCCCATGGGTTGGTGGTTCTTACGGAATTCTTCCTCTAACAAATATACTGGCTGCCATGTATAGACTATTGTGTGCTGAAAAATGGCATTAAACCCCACAAAACCAAACCATTTATTCAGGACAATTTAAGGGGAAATTTAAAAAGCAGGATGTTATTTTTAGTAGTACATACATGTATGTATGTATATATGCGTGTGTGTGTGTGTGTATATATATATGTATATATATGATAGTAACAACTGTCAACAGTCATCATGAGCTTCAGCCTCATTCCAGCCAATAAAATTCACTATTAGTTCTATAAACCATCTCGACGTGTGCCTGGCCAAAAAATCGTTTTCTTCAGTTTTATATGAATAAAGTCATACTGCAGAGTAAATTTTATTAAATGTGTTCTTTTTACTGGGCTGTCGATTGCACAAGGTCGTGTATTAGACTGGGTGCCAATAGAAAGAGCCTTTAAATAACCAAATTTGACAAAGCAACATGGCATGGAAAGGGCTTATAAATTTGTACAAATCATGCTGATCAGCTATCCAATATGTTTGCTGTTAATATATGTAGAAAAACCTTTAAACGGCTTGAAACTGCTGAACAGAATTTTACCAAATTTGGCAGGGCCTCTTTTCTAGCTTAGTTCACTGCCACATTTACATTAAAACTTGATACAAGAATGGACAAAAATTAACACGAGTTATTACTATTCCTCGGATTGCCATGAAACTTTGCACACACATTCACCCCAAGATCTAGTTGGTCCTAAATGAAAATCGTGCTGCTCATGCATCCAGTATGGCCACAACAGCAGTCCTCTTTATTGCTACTCCCGAATGTATGGTCATATCAATGCGGGGTTTCACTAAATGACGTCTTGTGATGTCTACTTGGCCCTAAATGAAAATGGTGCCAATCTGATGTCCAATATTGTCACCATGACAGAATGGAAGGTCATATTCACATAGAGTTTTCACCAGATTACATACGATTTCTTGTTGGTCCTGTATGAAAACGGTGGAACCAGTACGCCCAGTATGGCCACCACAGTTGCCATATTGTAAAAATTGTTATTGCTACTACATGGGGTTTCAATAAAAGTCTTGTGTTGTCTAGTTGGTCGTAAATAAAAATGGTGCCAAACATACATCAAATATGGCCACCACAGTTGCCATCTTGAACATCTTGTTCTTGCTACTCTGAATGCAAAGTCCTACCAGCATGGGGTTTTTCACTGGAAGATTTCTTATGGTGTCTGGTTCATCTTAAATGAAAATGCTGCCAGTATGATATCCAATATGGCCACTAAGCTGCCATCTTGAAAATATTGTGACTACTACTCCCAGACGGAAAGTCCTATCAAGATTGTTTTTCACAAGAAGACTTCTTATATCTAATTTATGCTAAAAGAAAATGGTAGTGATCTGAAATTCACTATGGCAGCTATCTTGAAAACCGTGGTATTGCTACTCCTGAATGGAAGGGCGTATCGATATATGGTTTTCACATGAACAAATGTGAAATCTACTTCGTCCTGAATGAAAATGGTGCTGATCTGGCCTTCAAATATGGCAACCATCTTGATTGTCTTCTTGTTGCTGCTTCTCCGACTTTATGGTCATATTGACACCGGCTTTTCACCAAGATTTCCTGCGATATCTTGTTGGTCCTAAATGAAAATAATGCCACACAGACATCCAGTATGGCTGCAACGATGAACATGTTGAAAATCTTGTAGTTACTTCTCTTGAATGAATGGTCATACTGGCACGTTTTTTTTTCAGAAATTAAAATGGTTACATCTTACATCAATATCGCTGCAACAGCGGCTAATTTTAAAATCTTGTTGCTGAAGAATATCAGAGGTTTCAACACTCTGTAGGTAAAAAAAAAGAAGTGGCGTTACTTTGAAATCCTGGACAGTCTTTTTAGACAATAGAGTGGGACTTGTATTAAAATGGGATATTTTATATTGAAAACTTGGTCGTACCCATAATTGCGAGCTCGGTGTAAATTTGATGTACATAGTTGGAAGAATAAGAGAGATAAAGTGTTGCACATTTAAATGTTGTATGAAAGATCATGTTAATTGCTGGATCTTTTTGTTTTTCTTCCAGAGTACGGTTATCCTTCTGGCACTGCAGCCCCATCCAGGTAATGTGTCTGTTGCATTTACTTTTATTTTGAATTTAAATATGCTAGTTTTTATTATCAATTAAGAACATTGAAGGGTAATTTTGAAGTGCACAAGTAAAAGCTAGGAAACCAGCATGTTCAAGAAACCATTGTAGTTAAGTGTAAACACTTTATTGACTGGATTTGGTTCCATAATAAATTGATACGAGATCCCAATAAAGTTGTACTGCCATAAGTGTGCTTTAAATTTCATTGGCAAACATTTCAAAATGCTTGTAATATGTCTACATGACAGACAATTGTTTTAAGAGGTTTTCTGGTTTTGATTACTATAAAATGTTCCTTATATTTACTTTCAGCTACAACTATGGTAGCTATGGTGGAGCAGCAGATTCTTCTTCTTCTTATTCGCAAGGAAGTTATTCAGTGAGTTGTCCTCCTGGAAAATTACTTTTTGTCTATCTAGCTACTTGGTATAAACATCGTAATTCAATACTGATGGGAGATAAGCCTGGAAAATAACTTTATTTTTTCCAATTTAACAGTATTGAAAGCACTTGCCAGACACAATTTTATCTACTTTAAAGAGAATCTCGAATGTGCCATCTCTTTACTTCCATGCCCAATTGAGCGTAATCAGTGATGACGTGCAAATAAGACCGTCTACTTTTTACAAAACTAACATTCTTTGTTGTATTGTTACATTGACTTGGCCTTATAGTTTTTAATTTTGCGTTAATCAGGCTTGTAATATAGATAGATACACATGAAGTGAATTTAGTGTGCATGTCATCATGTGTTTGCTTTGTAAAATGATTAAGATTGCTGGTTAAAACAAGTCCAAGTAAATAGAAAACATGTGCAATGAGAACAAGAGTAAAGCATCTTCACAAGCATGACTTCATAAACCTCTAATGGTGCTGCGAATCAAATGGTGGGTAGTACCTTTAATTGAATGTGAAAGAATTGCATGACTAATGAAGAAATGATTTCAGTTTATTTACATTCATATTATCAATTGCATAGTGAACTTGTTTATAAAAACACGAAAATCATGGTTAAAACGGAAATTATGTAAATTGTTGGTCCATCAGAACCTGACCCGGCATCACAAGCGATAATCTGCTATGCTACTTGATAACCAATTGCTGCCAGTGGAGAGATTTCCTCGTTTCTATCAAGGGGCCATTGGCCTTGCATCCCAGAATCCTTGACTGAATTTTTTTTTGTTTTTGTTTTTTTTTTTTGTTTTAAAGCAGGCACCTGGTGGCAGCAGTGCTTACTCGCAGAGTGGTTATGGTTATGATCAGAGCTCCTACGGCCAATCCACACAACCAGCTGCCTCTTCTTATGGACAGAGTGCCAGCAGCTATGGTACCGAGTCCTCATATGGGAGTCCGACATCTTATGGAACAGGGGGTGAGTTTGCATGACTTGAACATTTAATCGAGATTGTAGTACATTAGGGTGACAAGCTTGCGACTGAAAAGGACAAAATTGTTGACATCCAAGACAAACTAGAATTCTGATGGACATAAGCAATAAGCTTACCCAATTTCAGTAGAGACACAGGTGTTGAAGTTTAAGGGCATTGTATTAAAAAGAAAAGGAAAAAAAATGTGCATATTCAAGTTTGCTTTTCATAGAACATCATTTAATCGTTTACTCTTTTATTGCAGATTACAACAGGATGTTATATTCAAGGAACATTGCTATAATTTAAACTCTGTTGTTTCTATACGAATTTGCTTTTTATTCTGGCGAGTTACATGAACAGTGTCCCCAATTCATGTACTTGGGTTTCCATCTTGAACATAGCAATCATACAATATCATACCTGCCAACCATTACACTTTTGGCATAATCATTCCACTTTTTTCTCACCTAATTATGTCCTATGCTCGCCTGTATATGGAGTATGCTTTTTTGGTACATTAAAAAAATAAAAATAAGCAATAAAAAGTTGTTTGTCATTTTTATTATCATCTCTTTAATCCCACACATAAAAATCGGAGCATATTCTAAAAAAGAAGACTGCTGCAATAAGAATGGCGTAATAGTACATTTGTCATTGACCTCCATGTACTTGCCTTTTAAAGTGAGTGTTGTGTATATATAATTTGTCAATATGTTTTATGGTTTGTATTCTGGTACTAATCAACATGGATTTTGCCCATTTGTGACAAGAACTTTAACAAGCTGCAGATCCAGATTAAGAGCAAACCAAGTGTTCATTTTTCATAGTTTCCTGTAATAATGGCATGTAATATACAGATTACACTTCTTATGCTCAAATTACGCTTTTATGCCACTTGGGTTACGCTTACACCTCTGTAGGGTTGGCAGGTATGCAACATCTTGTTTTTTTGTTTTTATTTTTTAAATCTATAAAAGTGTGTATGCATGCACATAGTGCTTGTGCCACAATTTTGTTGATTTTCTGTGTTTTCTCCAGGACATGCTCTTGCACGAATCTCCCCTTAAAATGAGCTAGCACATGCAAAAATGGTGCATGGTTGATTTGCAGAGAGCATCACAAAGGTCGTTCTGATCATTTAAGCAATTGTCACATAAACTGTAATTGGGCACTTGCCAAGTGACCTTTTGCAATGGAGCAATAATGTGCTTTTATTGATTATCTAGTTATTAAAAGCATTTTACAAACTGCACTTGGTGAGGTTGTACAAGGGCAGACTTCAAGTTTTTGGTATTCAGTGGTAATGCATCTGCTGTTTGGTTCTAATGCATATGACTGCCATTGTCACAACACATTTTTGCTACCACTGTTGGTACTAGATGACTAACGTTTATCTGTATTCATTAAAAATTGTACATCACATGCACTTGTTGAAACGTCCAATAAGCGGTCTAGTATTCAGTGATACTGTTCTAGTATAAAAACTCTCCCCCACTGCCCCCCCTTTAAAAATTGAAAATGCTCGAGGGGGCGATTGTGTGAAAGTCCTGTAGAAATCACTGAAAAAAGTTTTTAGTGGGGTGGGGTGGCTAAAGGCACAATCACATGGATGGCTTTGGCTTTGGGACTAACTCCAGTTTGAAAAACTAAATTCGGAGTTTCCTGTCCATTTTAGGCGCTAGTGGTACAGGTGGTTACGGGTCCTATGGTCAGAGTTACGGTACTGATAGCAGTGGGTACGGACACCAAGCAGGTAGGAGGTCTCTTGTGTTGTGAATCAATTCTCGCATACAGCGTCGGGGTTCCCACCGAGAAGAAAAACCTCAACTTCTCTCCATGCTTAAATAATTCCATGAATCTCTTGGAAGATGCATGCAGTTCAGTGAGCATTGCCCTAGGTAATGACATTATGAAGAGCAATTCATTCAAATGGCACGCGTCTGATGTGGCAAAATTGTGAACCTTTATTGCTTAGCTGAAAATTTAAAGGTGTCTTTAAAATTGCATTCATGTAGAAGACCAATGTCGTGGAAATGCTAAATTTGTGTGTATATATAAAAATATTTGCTTTAATCTGAACAGCAGCCAATACTTTTTTGCATTCTCTTGATATTTACAATCCTATTTCAGATGTCCGTTGATATAAAGTCTGTGAACAAGCCCCGATATTTGGCACTGCCTAAACTTTTTAAATTTTTGTATTTAAAGAGGCAAGATGGGCTGCAATTGCAGATTTTATTGAACTTTAAAAGGAGAGCGACGACAAGACTTCTGTTCATTTTGATGTGAGAAATAGTGGTTGGAACATGCATACACACACTGGAGAAGTCTTTCCTAATAATGAACATGTACACATCTCTAATGGTTATTTTTGCAGGTTACTCCTCTCAGACCGGGGCTTCTTCCTATGGTCAGCAAGGTTATGAGCAGTCATCTGGCGGTTATGGACAGACACCCTCAGCTGGGGGTTATGGACAAACCGCTGGGAGTGGAGGATATGGACAGACCTCATCAGGAGGTGGATATGGGGTTCAGGCACCTTCAGGAGGAGGTGGTGGTGGTGGTGGTGGTGGTGGTGGATACAGCCAGTCACAGTCTTCTGGAGGCAGTTATGGTGATTATGGTTCTCGCAGTGGTGGTGGTGGAGGCGGTAGCGGAGGTGGTGGATATGGAGGAGGTATGTTTTAGCATACATTACAATCACACGTGCATGCACACCTTAATTTTCTTTATATTTTGTCTTGCGAGTAAAATGCCTTTCCGGCAGTCGCAGCCTTGGCACGTAGATCTCTTGCCGTTTCATCATCGAATTTGTGCAAATCAGACACAGAATTACTGAACTTTATAGGAGACCAGATTTTCTCGTATAACCACTACTTGATCATATCATTTCAGCATCAGGGCTAAATTTAGTTCTTGTTACAATTTGATTCTAGCCTTACTCCAGTTCATTTTTTTCCTTCAATAAGCTCTACTGGATTGTATCATTCAGGCTTAGAATTTAAAAAAAAGTTCCTTGTAGCCTGAAGGACTAGTAGATTTAGAAATTTACTAGTCCTGCTGAATCTTCCCTAGTCCTTCCCACAAAATAATGTCAGATTTGTCTAGAATAACAACACTTTTATTTCCTAAATATCACAATCATTCATAGTTGAGAAGTACAAATCTTGCTTTAGAAAACCACCAAGGTTACTTGAAATTATTCATTACAAGTTCACAAGAAAAATCGATGGCCAATTCTCCAGAAACTGACTAAAGAAAAGATCAGTCAAAACATTTTTTTGAGCCTTGTCATCTGGAATAAAAACGAACAACTTAATAAGAGAAAAAGACAAAAACCTCGTTTACACTGGTCATTATGTATCAACTCCACAGGCGGACAATTTAAAGCGGTACATGTTGTGCTACAGTGAGAGCCAGGTGAGCAAGATTTCATTGTAGCAGTATAAGCATTGTGCTATGAACAAAATAGGTCTCCAAGATGCTAATCCTTTAAAGACGGAATGGTTAAATAATAATGGAGATTCTGTTGGCCATGGCGCTACAATAGCCACTTTAGTGCACAAGTCTGGTTTACAGTCTTTTAGTCGCAATTTCTGAGAAGATGAATCATTTTCCTATCGACTTAATGGCTCAGGTAAGGTCATTTAAGTGTGCTATGCCTGGTAGCAAGCGGCTACCCTAAGCTGACGCCGTATGGTTTCGGCGAATTCCAGCTTTTAAATAGGCAATGTGTTCCGTCCTCGCACCTCGACATGTCGAAATATCTAAAATGGGATAGGAAAGGTCCGAGGAAACTTGGTCGTTGACAGAAATTTACCTTGTAAATCTAACAAAACTTGTCATTTCAGCAACAGGATTGAATTTATTTGGGCCAACATTATGATCTGTAACTTGTCCAGCTCCTTTTCTCTGGAACAGTCATCTTGGTTTTTTTTTTTTTTTTGTTACTTTCATAGAAACAAGCCTGAGACATTAGGCAAAATCCTGCCCACTCTGCAAGAAACACAAAGTTCACCTCAAGTTTCGAGTAGCTGAAAACCTTCATGCGTCAGGATTCTGTGTACAGCAAAGTCTATTAAAAAAGCAATGTGTATATGCAAGAGAATGAAAAATATTTGTGATGTTAATAGTGATGAAACTGGTTATTTTTGAAGGCCAACAAGTCCCTCACAAAAAGTCTGCTTAGTCGACTTGTCGAGTACATTCTGTATTGTTAAAGCTGTAAAGACTATCCTTCCCCAATACTATCAGGCTGAGCACAGTCTTTGAAACACGTGCTTGAAAGATTCTTGATTGGTACTGGAAATACGCAAGAACAAAACACTTTGGAATTTATTTTAAAGTAAAGTTGATGAAATGTACTGGAAAAACTGAAGGCTATGCTACCAATATGCACTGTAGAAGGGGAAGATTTCAGAACATTTCTGTTGGAGATAATTGCAGGTGCAAGATTCAATGCACAGCTACAGTTTATTAGTGCAGCCAAACCAATTGATAGAAGCCTGACTTTGAAAAATGCGCAACTGGCCTTTGTACACAGGCGACCTCAAATGCAGATTCACCTTTCAGTCTTGCTTCTAGAAAATACAGTGCACCAAATACCATTGTGATTATTATTATTATTTCAGGCAAAATGGCATTATTTTCTTTGCAAAGAATTCAACGTATAAATATATTTATGAATTCTGGTGGTTTTCAATCATAGATTTCTTTAAAATTTCCTCTATTTGTCTTGTACATTTTTGCTTTACACACACGTATATATATATATATATATATATATATATATATATATATATATATATATATATATATATATATATATATATATATATATATATATAAGCACACACACGCACAACATGGGTAGATAGCTCAGCTGATAGTGTATTGCACCACAGGTCTTCCGTCTTAAAAGTAACAGACCTAGGCCAAATAGAGAAAGTGTCAGCTTGATGGTCAACATGTCACCTTTGTCTAAAGACGTCATTAATTTTTTGGTTGAAACACTGTTCCTATCGTGCATTTAATATCAGTTGGGAACGGATTTTCACCCTTGGTTCTGTGTTGTGGCAGAAGTGCGCATAGCATTCCTTGAAGATTTTGAAGCAATGTAATATCTACATTAATGTTGGTTGCTTATCTGTCAGTTAACATCTTCATCTTGATCAATATAGATATTTAACGATGATCTGGTGTGTATCATGGCCATTTACTGTTTTGCTCCCTATGTGCCTTTTATTTCTGCCTACTATGACTTTGAAGCCACAAGTATGCTATGTACTAATGCCAATATACCGTTTGCCACTATCCTTTAAAATTATTCTGTTAAATTAATAGTTGCCCAATTCAAAATCATATCTCTTGAATAACACATTTTCTTACTGTATCTTGGGTACATGATTAAGATGATCAGCGATCAGTGCCCACTCTTTTGCCATTATCTTTTGTGCCTGGCCACTGCTGCGCGACCTTTGCAAACATGCCAGCCATTAACGCTTTTGTCATAATCATTACGCTCTTTTTTCACCTAATTTTGTCTTATGCTTTTTCGATACATTTTTAAGAAAAATACAAATAAAGCACTAAAAAGTTGTACTTGACAAATAAAGCACTAAAAAGTTGTGCTTGTCATTTTTATCATCTCTTTAATCCTGCACATAATATAAATTTGAGAATATTCTATATTTAAAAAAAGAATGCTGTGTGAGAATAGCGTGAAAGTACGTTTGTCCACCATAGACCTACATGTACTTTCCTTATTTTCTATTTATAGTGGCTGTATATGAAACATTTCTAAGTAAACGCAGGTTTCTTCAATTTGAAAACTTGCCTGACATTCGTTACATTTTGATAACATTTAGTCTGTGGACCAGTCTATACTTTTAACAAATCCTGCCAGATGTAGAGCGAAACCGCCTTTATCGATATGACTCGCGGATGTGATATGACTGAAACACGTTAGAGGATCTTTTTAAACTGAAAAATGTGAGATCAGAAAAAGGACAAATCAAGGGCGTTTTTGAAAATTTAAAAAGACAGTGATGTGATACAGCACTCGGATTCAGCACATCATCATGCTCGTTGCAGAATTTCTGGACTTGACAATCATTCAGCAAAAGTTAGACATATAGACTAGTTATAATGGGTGTTGTATATAAATTGTCTGTATGTTTTGGGTTTGTATTCTGGTACTGATCCACATGGATTTTGCCGATTTCTGACGAAAATTTTAACCAGCTGCAGATCCAGGTTAGTAGCAAAAATCAATGTACATTTTTCATAGTTTCCTGTAATAATGGCATATAATATATAGATTTCACTTTTTATGCTCATATTACGCTTTTTACCACTTACATTAGTAGTAATTACACTTGTACCTCTCTAAGGGTTGGCATGTATGCCTTTGATGCTGGTCTAGTCTTGCACTGATATAGTTGCATGATGGTGGAGTCTACTGGATGATTTTTTCAGTCATATGTACTACCAGTTGGTGTGGCATATATTAATTTCAAGTTAGTACAATCCTTTGTGCTCATTCAGTACAATGGACACGTCACTGTCAAAAAAGAACATACAATTGTCCAGCGCACAGTTTGCCCCATGATGACCTGGTGAAGAAAAGACCAAGATGTCGAGTTTACGCAGATTCAGATTCGTATATTGGGCTTTCTCTCATGAAGGAATGGGAAGATCCCAAGAAACTAAAGTTATGGAACGTTTCAACGCTGAATGGAAGTTTTCCTATCCTTGGAAATCTTTGGATTGAATGGTAAGTCTTTAATGTTGCCAATTTTTTTTTAGATCTGCTTGCTTTAAAATGTAAAGAAATAATTTTGGATTATTCCATCAGTTATATTAGAAATATTTCTCCAACAATAAGCAACTAGTGCTTGCTGTGTTGACAACAGGTAAATAAAACACTAAACTTATTTTAGCCCATCAACATTTATGGACTTTTACCATAGCAAACTTTGATATATCGTGTTTTCACTTTTATTCGTGGATTAAGTGATTGCTCAGAACCACAACTTGAAAAACCCAACAAAAAATGAGCCACATGTGGTGCAGAAAGACCTGCACACCGTCACCTCCGTACCGCACATTTTCTTGCTGATAAATTGCTATTGATCAACAATGCTATGCCATCAATATAATTCAAGTTCATTACTGAAATAAAATATTATCTTTTACAAGTGCCTATTTAGAAAAAAGAAGTTAAAAAGCAGTTTATATTGTTTAATTTTTTAAATTTTTTTATATAGTATTGTGTAGGTGTCTTTGTTACTCCCTGCCTTAACTCAGTATGTACCACAGTATCAATAAGGATGGAGAGAATGGAGAAAGTACTAGTATTGCAGAAAATGAAAGAAAGAAATGTACTAACATTAGATATACCTATTTACATTTATCAGTCATTGAAGTGATACTGCTGTCTAAAATACTTGTATGACAAAATTGCACTTTATTCTTGCTGCAGTTCTCTAATTGAAGATAATAGTTGTGATCCATCTGAATGAATAATCTACACAAGGCATAAATGCAAACATTTATATTTCTAACTATAGGTTGCAAACTTTCAAATGTAAATCCTAATGAAAGCACATATAATTTTATTGCTGCATTTTTAATCCATAGGAACAAGAAGACCCAAGATACTAAAACTTCTTGAAGCACAAGTGCTGATTAAACACTGTGCACATTACAGCACAGTATCCAAGCTCACACTTCACTGCCCTTTGGGGGAAAAAAACATGGAATATACATCATGTCAATCAAGTCTTCTGGTACACAAAAACATTTGTCGCATTAAGAATTCCGAAATAGCAAAGCTTTAAATGTCCAGCTTTCTGGAAGTCGTGTATATTTAGGACTGATTTCATGAACTGCTTTCCTCCTCCTCCACATCAAAGGTTGCCACAGTCTGCTGACTGCAATGAGCAAGGGGCAGTTGAGCACGTTTGCTTCACAATTGGACTGAAGACACTATTCGCATAACACAAAAGCCAGAATTTACTGATTTGGTGCAACTTGATCGACAGTGGTTCGGGTGAAGGCAGTCTTTCCAGTGGCACTAGTTTTTCCTGCTTTTTTTAAGACTCTGGTTTTTCCTTTTTCAAAATGGCTATACTATCTCTACCATTTTTTTCTCTCAATTTTTATGTTGAAAATCAAGTACATGCTGCTTGAACACTCATAGTGAAGTGAATTTATGTATTGACTCGGTGATGTGGAGCTGGGTATTTAAGGTTTATGTGCTCGTTTTGGTCATGTCACCATTTATTGGGGCCATACAACTCCAAATGAGCACAGCAAAAAATATACATTGTAATTAAAACTGATATTGGTACCTGGATTACATTATCATAATTATGAATAGATACAAATATTTAATCAACTGCCAGTCGAACAAGCAATTTAATTTTTTTTTGTTTCTAAAACATCACAAAAAAATGAAAAAGTCCAAAACATTTTAAAGATATTTCAGGTATTTGTGTAGGTTTATCTATCAAGAGGGTGACATATCCACGTATCCCAAAAAATGTCCTTTTACATTCAACAAAACCAATTAAACTGAAAGCCTCGAAATGAAATGAAACCACAGTATTGTTCTCAATAGAAAGGAACACCTGTTGTGTTAGTTATTCTATTATTATGATTTAAAAACACTTCACCATCTTGACTCGTGAAGAATTCATCATTGGTAGTTCGCTTAGGAATTGGGTACTTTTGTATCTTTTGTTGCATCAAATAATCAACTGATTTAATTTTTTTTCAGTCTGCAAGGTCCTTTAAACCATGAACTGGATAAACTGTGTTGAGAAACAAGCTGTGACACAAGGTGCTAAAATACCTTGTAACCACCAGCATAACAGGACTTCAGGACTTTGCCATAACTCCTTAATTACCAGTGCTGCTGTAGTGACCTACTGCTCAGCCTAGCTGCCGAGTTCATTACTGCAGCTGGTTTGGGGGTTGACTACCAGAGCCTGATGCTGCTGCAACCAAATGACAACTTTTTAGCTGATGATTTGGGGATATTTTATTTTTTTTAATACTTGTTTCCTTTGTATATTAAAACCATGCATATATAACGGGTATAACTACCTTTTGTCTGTGTGATTCTTTTATCCAGCTGAATTCCATAAGATTAGTAATAAAATCCATGAATTGAACACTAAACACTATTTGAAGTACTATTTGAAGTACTAAATGTTCTGTTTTGTATATAGTTTCAGGTCATATTTGTACATGTTATTATTTACAAATGTTTAACTGGTCATTATATTCTACTAGTTCTGAAATTGCTGTTCGTGACATTTGTAAAAGCGGTTCTGCTCACTTGTCCAAACTAGTGGCGTTTTTATCTGATTCTGTCTGCATTTCTAACAGACTGGACTAAAATGATGATTCAGTTTCATTGCCAACACTTCCTAAATTAATATAAATTTCATGCTCCGAAAAACCTGAAAATCCCGATTCTGAATCGCTAGCAAAATCAACTGTTTACTCCATCAACAACCGCATGTATTAACTATCGTGTATTACAAATTCCAGAAAATCGCAATAGTTTTTAACCATATTTAGTATACAATGTCTTTAACAACAAGAACAATGTTTTCGTTTACGTTTTTGATTGGTTAAATGTCCTATTAATGCCCATTACTGACAAACAAGATCATTTGTAACATTAAGATAAAGAACAGATCTATCTGTTGTGAAGGTCTAGTGCGCATAACCAGCAAGCAGATATATCCAATATGGCGGATAATGGTGCTTGTTTACAAGCGGATTTATCAGTCACTGTGGAGGCAAGGCTCGTGTGCAGTGGATATACACGCCAGTACTAGTGAAAGTGTTATTGTTACTTCAGAGTTGTGGGGTTGTGAAAGAAAGATAATATTGAAATTGAAATGCTAATGAGCTTTGGGATAAAAATTTAAATATATGTACATTGTTTTATATTTCTGTTCTGATAATGATGCAAAACCTTTCATGAACTACTGTGCATGCTTAACCCTGATGCTATAAAGAAAATCATGGAGAGATCACGGATAATCTGTTCATTTTTCTTGAACCACACTGCATTTTGCGCATACATATTCATGCAGATTTTTCCTTACTGTTGTAATACTTTAACTGATTTTAGGGCAAGTGGATATTATCGTTGCTTTTAAACAAGACATGTAATCTACATGGAATTTTTACCAGAAGGCTTCTTAAAGTGTCTAGTTGGTCATAAATGAAGAAGATGTTGTTCTGATGTACAATTTGATGTCTGTAGCAAAGACTTCTTGTGGTGCCTGGTTGGTCCTAAACGGAAATGCTGCAAAGTTTACATCTAATATGCCAACTACAATGGCGATCTTGAAAATCTTGTTATCACTACTTCTCAAGGGGTGGTCACATAGACATGCGTTTTCACCAAAGGACTTCATACAAATGTTGGTTGTAAATAAAAATTGTGTCCATCTTACAGCCAATATAACCACAAGATGGTTTAAACACTCCGTTAAAAAAAAAGTAATGGTTTCGATTCCTGGAAAATTGTTTTGACCAATAGAGCATCTGCATTTTTTTTTTGGTTTTTTTTTTATTATTTTGTTTTACTTCACACTAATTACAGTCAACTTGTCCAACAAGTTATCAGCGAATGAAAGCTGAATTTTATTTTTCACATTATAAACAAATATGTAGAAAGAGCTTACCATGATATTGATCCCCAAACTATTATGTAGTAACATGTTAAATTTGATAAAGTAAATTTGGAGTAATTTGTTCTCGGTTAATCTTTTGCGACTAGTACATTTAGTACAGTAATATGTACATCCCTACCCCAGAGGTGGGCTCTAGGAATGATGAATTACCATGAATATTTACTCCAAGCGAGTTGCTAAGAAATATTGTGGGTTTATTCAAATTCTTTTAAAAATAATATAAAAAAAAGCAGAGATTAGCCAAATTAAAGTTGCATCAACAGATTGACTCTGCTGAATACATGCAAGATGAAACATGTTTATACATCAATTAACATGATGCATCTTGACCTAATTAGAGATCAAAATAAACCTGTAAATGTAATGTAACATGGAGATGCATGACAATTTTTCCAAAGAAGATGTTGCTGTAAAGTGTTGTTGCTATAAATCGTGATACACCGCATGTTTAATCGCTGATGGTGCATATGTATTGAGCCAGATTCATCATAACTTATTGGTAATACTTTCTTCTTACAGGACGTGATGGAGGTGGAGGTGGACGTGGGGGCTATGGGTAAGAACCTATTTTTGTATTTTTAAGAAACTAATGTATTTATTGAATTGGTTCTTGAATAAGATATGAAAATTACAATTCAGTGTTTAAAAAATGTGCAATGTGCAGATTACTATATATTGGTAATAATAACTTGTAAAATTAGACATAATGATGTGATTTGAACAGTACAGGTTGTTGACCTAAGTGCAGTACATTTAGAAAATGACATGGTTTGCTATACTGAAAGGTTTAATATTCCCTGCAAAATTTGATTCCCGTTTTTGCACAATATGAAAGGGTTAATTGTTGATAAATGGTAATATTGGGGTTCTGTTGATAATAAGTGTTGTGGAAAATCCAATTCTTGCACATGTTTGCTATTATTGATTAATTTTCTTTATGCTCCATTTCTGGCAGGTTCTCTTGAGAGGTTCTCTAAACCTTTGTTGAAAAATGAAAGAATAAAGGTTAAAAATGAATTTGTGAAGAGAATGAAAAGAACAAATGGTTTCTTCATAGCTCATTTGGACACCTGATTTTTGTGTTCAATTGCAACAGAATATGTTTGACTGCAAAAGAACTGCTTTTTACAAGGTCAAACATCTTTATGTATGAGCAGGAGAGCTTTCTATACTCCCAGTGTTGTAGCTGTCTGCATCATTCATGTGAACACGTGTACATGTCATTGTCGCCAACATTATTACTTGCAGTTGTGCAACTTTATTTGCGTGTATCCTGAAGAAAACTAAACGACCATACCAAATGCTGATCACTTTGACCTATGCCTCTTGGTCCATGAAGTACACGTCAGTTTCTCCAAAGTTGTTGCTTGTTATTGCAGTCCTGAAACTTGACATGTACATTCTTACGAGTACTACATGACCATACAAAAATGCTGGTCACTTGGACCTACCTCTGTTGCTCCATGAATCATGTACAATACTCCCAAGTGGTGACTAAAATGATTGAATTTGAAACTAAAAATTGAGAACTGGCAAATGAAATTTGTCTGCAGGTCACCTTCTGGCAGTTTTCAGAATTGTGATGCTGCAAGTAAATGTGACACTTTTTGATCACAAGTATATACCATGTTTGCACTAAAATGTTCAGATGCAATTTCATTTGTACCACCATTCCTTTTTTAATTATGAGGATGCCAGTTCCTACGTTAAGGCTCCATCTTTGCATGAGACTAGTCTGTTTTTTTTTTTTTACAATTACGAGTCGATTCATGACCTGTGCAGTCAACCTCAGCTAATGGTACAAATCTGGAAGAATGGAGAACACTCAGTCTGCAGTATAATTACTCTGTCAAACTATCATAAATGCAGATATGGCTATGGCTTTATTAATATATACAACCAGAAGGATATAATGTTGCTTAAGGCCTTTTATTGGTGAATTAGATGCAAGGTAATATGTACAACGAACATTTAATAAACTGCAAATGGTAAATTTTACTAGCTGACAGGTGTCGGGTGATTGGTCACCATGTTCTACTTGTCAAGCAATAGTGATAGTGTACACATTTTATGTTTAGAGTAGTGTCTGGGACACTATACTAACATTGTAATAGAAGGTTCCTGTGACCTACTTTAAAGTTATTTGTATTGTGTACCTCTTGTGTTCATGTTGCATGTACATTCACAACATTGGGTATCCTTTTTAAATTGCAATCCGGAATTAACAAAAACATGCCAGGTTCAAATCTATATATATTGGCTGCTTTGGCATAATAACGTGCACTATTTGGCACAATCTGGTTTTACATTCCAATGTGGACCAAATAGAAGTATATATAGAAAATATGGTTTGCTGTAGGTTAAATATTCCATCCAGCAGTCAGAATTTAAATCCCCAGTTTGTGCACAGTATTAGAGGGTTAAATATGAATATTATAGTAGACAGATGGTAATAACCAGGTTCATTTGATGATAGTGTTGTGGCAAATTTAATTGATGTATATACTTGCTTTTATATTAATGATGAATGTTCTTGGTGCTCTATTTCTAGCAGGTTGTCTTAAGAGGTCATCCAGGTCATTGTTGCAAAATACAAGAAAAAGGGTTGCAAATGTGTCAATACAAAGAGAATGGGGGAAAAACGGTTCTTCAAAGCTCACTGGACTCACTGGACACTAAAATACATGGTGTTTTTTGTACAAAACATGTAGTAGCAAGAATAAGAGAATGTTATTTGACTTTTTTTTGCAGTGTAGAACATCTTCAGGTATGTGCTGGAGGGCATGCTATATACCCTCTGTTGTAGTCGGGAACAATTGTGTGCCAGAGAACAAATATACATTTCAGTTTCTCCGACATTGCTTGTACAACCTGAATACTACATAACATCAAAAGTTGGGTATCCGACTATGTTTAATGGTCCATAAATCATGTACAGCTTTTTGTGTTTAGGTCTTGGACACGTTTGCATATACAGTTGTGAATCTGTGTACATGCATGCTTGGGAGTACTACAGCAACACAATAAAAAGTAAATCACTTTCCTGTTTTGCTTCTACTGGTAATAGACCAAGATGGTCTGTTGTCTGTTATCTATCTATTAGCTTAAGTTTGTTATCGCACCTCCTAAACTGCTTCCAATACAGCTGCCACATCTTGTTGTCACAATTCCTCCTGTGAATGGATGGTCATGACAACATTGGGTTTTCACTTGAAGACTTACTATGGTTTTTTATGTGCCCTTCTTGGTTATTGCATGGTTTATTTTGGCCATATGACTTCAAATGAACACAGCAGAAACTATATAGTTAGTTTGTTGTAATTATAAATAGGTATAAATAGTTAATCAACTGCCACTGGAATAAGCAATTTCGTCGTTTGTAGTTTTCAGAACTTCGCCAAAAATTGGCGAAGTCCGGAATATTGAGATATTGTTTTGAATTAACCTCCTAAACATGACAGTTGTCAAGTTCGGACTACTCATCGTTTACATCAGTGACCACTGTGGTTTGAATAGATTAACACTGTTGTGAAGCCCTCTGTGCAAGTGCTTCCATGTGCATTTATAGGGATTGTGTCAAAATTGTTTTGAAATGTTTTCAACTTTGCCATTTTCTGGTGAAGTTTTAGAAACTACACACAATTTAATTGCTTTTTTAATTGGCAGTTGATTGAATATTTTTGACTATTTGTAGTTACAGTACTGTAATCAATGTACTCCTATCAGTTATAATGAACTGCAATGTATAGTTTCTGCTGTGCTCATTTTAAGTCGTATGGCCAAACTACATGGTGTAATGACAAACAATGGCATATAAACCATATGATATCTAGTTGGTCATAAATGAAAATGGTGCTGATCTAATGCCCTATATGGCTGCCATAATGGTCATCTTTAAAATCTTGTTACTGCTATTTCTAGAAGAATATCAGAAATACTTCCTACAATCTGCAGTTCAATGGAGAAATGGTCTTGTCTTGAATTCCTGGAAGTTTTTGTTAGGCCAGTAGAGCATCAGTCCCTTCAAGAGATTCGTGTTTAAACTTCATCAACACCATTTGTGTGGTCAGTTTTGGGGACTGAACTTGCATCCTGAGATGTGCTGCATTGTCATACTCAAAGAAAGTCATAGTTTGTCTTGGTCATCACTTATTATTGATCCTCATCGACACTGATAAATATGTACCTCGTGTTTGAATAAATGCTTGCGTGAACTTGACTTAAAACTTTTTTTAAAAACCTTTCTATGAATGCTTATGTATAGTTATGTGAAGCAGTTGTACGAGGGTTATTTTTTTCCTTGTGAAAAATATGAAGAGCAAACTAGCATCTTTCTGCTTGTTATGCCCCACCATGACCATTGAGGGTATGTAGTGTTGCCCTTCTCCATTTCTCACGCCTTAGTTAGGTTTTGTGCTTGGGTCAGTTTTCATGCTTTATGGTGGGGCATACATGTTCTTGGAACATGTTTCTAATTTATTACAACAGCATGATATGTTTAAAATGTGTGAATAAAAGCCGAGTTTGTAAACATCTGGAGTGGGGTGGGGGTGGGGTTTTTTTGTTGTTTTTTTTTTGCTCGCCTTGACAGAAGTTCGGTGTAGCAAGAAGTTGGGCATCTATACATCTGTCCACGCATCCCAATTCAACCTGGATGATAAAGTTTATAATGTATATTTAAAGGTGGACTCCACAAAACCACAGGCATATGTTGAGAGAAAAGGGGAAAGAAAAAACGTTACGTATGTTCTTGTTGATTCTTGGCTTTATTTAAAAATCTCTTTCATGTATTTAAAAAATGTTGGTTAATATCATATAAAAGGCTTTTTTGTAAGAAAGACGTATTATTGTTTGATGTTCCTCATAAATTTTTCATTACATGATCAGAACTCTGATGACAAAAAGAGGGCAGGTATACAACATTGTGACACCATTGGATTGCTGGGTGCTGGTACAGAATGAAGCTTAACCTGATGTTTTTAACAGCACATCTAAACTGCTTTTTGTTCAGCAACAAGACAACTTGAATTTTTGCAAGCGCTACCACATCATTTCAAGCCATGGGCGATAATTTGCAGCGTTCCTTCATCACCCATGGCCACCTGTGCATAGATTTCTCGTTTCCTTTGAATATGCATAAACTTGCTTAACTAATCATGGCAAGTGGGAGTACATTTTTCTTGCCATTGCGATTCAACGTGACCTTTCACGCTGTTTAATGATATGATCAAAGTTTCTCTTCCAAGCACAGTCGCTTGCCCATCAATAAAACTGGCACTTTCATTGATATGTAGATCATTACATTGTGTTGTTAATGGCATATTTTTTGTTTGTGTACTTGTAAAAAAAAAAAAAGGAAATCTTGGCACAGGTAGTCACGGGGGATACATTCTGTGGCCTACAATGATGGTGCTGCCCAAACATTGATGAACAATTCATTGATACTGTACATTATTAATGGATTTTTTAAACCCATGTCATGTAACGGGTCGTAATTCAAAAGTTTTGCAGAGTGTTAAGTTACTCTGAGCTCTAGATGAGGATTGAATTGACTAGATATTTTACTTTGTTTGGGGATTGCATTTTTAGCTCTTCATAGACTGGAAAACGTTATGGCATGACCTGTTCTCTGCTTTCTCTATCCATTATCATGAGTTTTTTGTTGCTACACCTAATAAACTACTCGGAGGACTGCCATGAAACATCCAGAATGGCCACATTAGCATACATCTTGGAAATCATACTGCTACTCCTAATTGGATTGGATGGTCATATTAACAGGGGTTGGATGTAAATGAAAATGGTGCTGATCTGACATGCAGTATGGTCACCATGGCAGCCATTTTAAAAATCTTTATTGCTACTCCTGAACCGAAAGTCATAGCATGGGGTTTTCACTGGAAGACTTCCTGTGATGTCTGGTCAGTCTTAAATAAAAATTGCTGACATGATGTCCAACCTGGCCGCTACTGTGGCCATCTTGAAAAACTTGTCACTACTCCTAAATGGAGAGTCATATCGAGATGGGGGGTTTTCCATCAGAAAAAATATGATACCTAGTTGGTCCTGAATGAAAATAGTGCATATTTGACCTCACAATATGGCTGCCACAATGAACATGATGAAAATCTGGTCACCGGTTCTCCTGAATGGATGGCCATATCAACATGGGTTTTCACCAAAAGTCTTCCAATATTGTTTACTTTGTCTTTAATAATAATGGTGCTGATCTTGCATCCAGTATAGATGCTACAGTAGCCAACTTTACAATCTTTTTGCTCAAGAACATTAGAGATGGTTTCAGCACTCGGCAGATAAAAAGAAGAAATGGTCTCTTGTGTTCCTGGAAACCTTTTCAGACAGTAGAGCATCAGTCCTGTTCTTTTTAGTGATTTTTGTTTATTACATTTTATGGGGTATTTTCTGAATACAGCAATACAATATGTCTAATATCCAACAGAGTCTTCATATCAGGATGTTCATCTTACCTTTTAGAATATACAGTAGCTTGGTGTCCAATACTAATTCAAGGTTCATTCAATTATATGGCTCTGATTGAGCAAGAGGCCTCACAGTCCTGAAGTACTATCAATAGTATAGTTTATATTGATTGAATGTGCCATTTTAAAACTGAGATTATACTTATAGCCAAATTGTATTTCTTTGTTTTTATTAAATTTGTATGTGCAAAATATGCAAAAATTCTGCTCATCTAGAGAAAAGGTTATTGACAATATTTTAATCTGTCTTGAGAAGTAAAAAATTGACCATGCACATTGCGGCAAATTGAACTATGTACCATCATCTGTATTGCCAGTGGAATTGAATCTGGCCATGAGAACGACGATTGATAATATCCAGCTATATGTTGGGTGTAAATGTTGGCAAGCACACAGCATTAAGATGTGGTACTGGTTTGAATTTTTTTGTTTTAAGAAATTGTGTACATAAGGTAAAAAAGTAAATTTATGTAAATTTTGCATTAATTAATGTACTGGAGTAAAATTAATTGTGAAAGTAACGTGTCATGTTTGCAAAGAATGTCGAACTTTGAGTTTTAGTTTGTCCAGTGAGTCCTTCAAGCCATTCAGAGGAAAAAACTTAATACAGCACTGTGAGCCTGTTTTTATTTTTATTTTTTATATATATAAAAAAATATTAATCGCAGGTGGCTCTGATCATCAGGAATTTGTTTATCTCCAGGTTGGTTTTTGTATATATGTACATACATGACCTTTCTATTACATGTTTATCAAAGTGTTCTATACCTTTATGAAGTGTAAGGACTAATCAGGGAAGAAAATATTTAAGAATAAGTATGGAGTACTTGTTGCACACTTAATATGTTCAGTGCTTTGTATAAAAATCTCAAACTGACGGTTTAAGCAAGTTGATCTGTAAGCATCAGAATTAGTTGATACAGATTTTTTCAGATACAAATTGGCTTGAATCACATCTTGACAATTTTTGGGTAAATATTGAAATGTAGAGCAACAAAAGTATTCAAATTTATACCTAGCAGAAGAAGGCAAAATCTTGGTTCCTCTCCTACAGGAGAATTTGTAATCTGAATTCAAGGTGTGAATATATTTATATACATTCTCTCGACTGCAGCAAATAGATGGAAGGGATATTTAGAAGACACTTTTTGGCCTGTTCTACATGTTTAAATTTGGGGGGAGGTGGAGTTAAAAAAATTTTTTTATTCATTCCTTACAACTCCACCAGGAAATTGTGAAGATTGATTGTGGTCACAGAGCTACAAGGTGAAACACATTTGTTGCTGGCAGGATGACTCCACAATCTATATCTGTTCTTGTGGTGAATGTTGTATAGATGCACCATAATTTTGATGAAAGATGTAAGCTACAGAATAATTGCTTGTTATACACATTGTACTCCTGAGGAGGATCAGAGCCACTTAGGGTTATGAATGAGGTGTCGTGTTCTCTGTAAAGTTTTTGATTTTCACTGAAAATCAAGAGTATAATAAAGGGAATGGCTAATTTACAAGGTTCAAAATGGGAGTCACGTTTACACATGCAAGGTATCTGTGTATCAAGAAAACAGTATTTGAATAGAGTTTAAAAAAAAGAGATAATAAAATTTGTACATAATACTTGTACCGTTTTAACCAAGACGAGTTCATGTAAAAAGCATCCGTGTTTTGCAACATCGAAGATTTTACTGGTCTGAGCTATGCTCAACCTCCTACCACCAAGGGGTAGTAGAACAAGCCAGTGGTCTGCATTGCTTCATGTATCATCAACCAGGACGACGGGCAGTTTCCAAGTGAAGCATCACAGACCTGCATCCAGAATATGGACTTTTTGTCTGACGAACTGTCATCAGGCGCTTGTGCTTTCCCATCATTTTGCTGTCAGCCTCTGCCATCAAAGTACACAACAGCCCCTTTCATGCATTAAATTTAAAAAATGACTTACTTTAGTATCTAACTTGTAGTCTAACAATAACCTGTACATTATGGCATTCTTGTAATTTTCAAGGGCAGTTGTTTTCTGCAAGAAAATATGGAGGGGTCTCTATCATATGTGGAATTTTGATTTGTCATCACAGCCTGATCTGGAACTTGAGTATTGTATGTAATGATCTGATCATGATGTATTGAATTATAAATACTGGCAGATGTGTTATAAATTCAAGATGTTTATTTGGGGCTGTTGTGTACAGTGATGGCCTTTTACCAACCCCGGGCAGCAGCAAGCGGCATCAACAGATGGGTGGTGCGTGGGTTCTGATGGTTGGTTGTCACTCACAAGTCTTCTAATATCTTTCAGCGGTGGTAGAGGAGGGTTCAGCAAAAGTGGTTTTGGTAGTGGTAAGTCAGAGTCATGCTCTGACGAACATGACTTTACCTTTCTTATTGTTCATCAAATTGTGTTATGTTTCTTCTAAAGGTCATCCGATATCGGAAATTTGACAACTTTATAACACATAATATTATGTAAGCGTATTTATTTAGCAAAGCAGTGTCGGAAGGTTTATATCAGCCAAACTAATTTATTGCAAAATTGCAATTTTCCCCATATTTCACCAATTTGTACATGTCACTCTAAAGGTTTTAACTCCTTTGCAAGATCTTCATTACTTTTTTTTATAAATCATATAATAGTACTAGTAAGCAATCCTGAACTGCAAGAATGCAGACTATATCTGTAAGGTTTCCATATTATTTAATTGAACTTTTTAAACAACGGCTTTTTTTCTTTCTTTTGAATTGTGTATTGCATATTTACTCATTCCACCAGCTTAAATCTAGCAAAGTTACTATGGGCAGCTATAGAGCAAACAGGTCATTAGAATGAGTCTTAAAATTGAGTAACATACGAATAGGTTTGGGGTTGTAATAGGCTTTGCTTATACTGGTACAAACTAAATAATCTATTTGTAATTGAGACTGCTGCTTTATAGTAAACCTCTGAAATGTTGATACATGGAGGATAATATATGGTGGATAAAAGAAAATGAAAATGGAGAAAATATGGAGGGGTGAAATATAAACAATTGCCCCTCAGAACTAAAGGAAAAAAATGCATGCATGTATTAGGGTCTGACGGTTCGTCGGTACAGTAATGACTTTATGGTGCTGATTTAAGGTAAAACTCTAAACTCAAAAATATAAAGGTATATGTGTATGGCTAAAGCTGAAGGAAAGGATTGTTAAACAAAAAAATAATGGTTTCTGATGATTCTTTGTGTGGAACATGAATCATTTGGGTCAGAATATGAAGTCTTGTCAAGAAAGACTTGAATATTCTAGAGGTGGTATAAAACTAAAATGTGAAGTGTGGTACACATTGACAAAGGGGTAATGGTTAACCTGGATATGGTTGTAGTTAGATTGATCTTTGAGATCGGAATGGTGTAAAACAAGGAAGTAAATTCTATCATTCACAGAGTATATTTGAAATTTGTGATCAGATGGAAAGTGTTTTGGAATTAACATCACCGTCATTATCCAATAGAGAGTGGCAATAGTTATAAATGAAAGCAAGGTAACACAATTGGTAAGGAAGTCAACATGTGAAAAATTGAGAAAGATGTCTATTCAATATCAATTTCAACAGATGCACTTATAAATAGTACTTTTATCTTGTTGAAGAAGGAGGGATAGGTGAAGTGAACACTCGTCGCCATGTTGAAATACAAGTAATTTTTCTTGGTCTTTTCAAATGCACCCACTTTGTGCATAGAAATTACCAGGATGGAACGGGTGAAGTTGCAATATTTGCACAACCAGTTTGTTGCAAAAGTACTATTGAGGTAACTACTTAAATATGTCTTTAATTAGACTCCAAGATGTTGAATTGTCCCAGAGAAATGGGCGATCTGTTAGAAAGCAAGTCCATTTCATCCGAAGTGAAGAAAGCTTGTTCTTACTAAGTTAAATATTGGCAACCAACTGAGTCCAGTTTCGCCAAGAAAGGGAAAATCTGTTTAGAATAGGGTCATGTGCCAAGTACACAGGTCATATACAGGGATATTCAGACTTCAGAGGGGGGGGGGGAGGGATTGTGTATATTAACATATGCTGGTTTCATATTAGGTAAAGGAGATTGCTTGTGCATTGACGTGATGAGGGCATATTGTACCTATATATGATTTAACAAGGGTGATGCAGAAGACGAGCTATGAATTTGTGGTGTTTAAGTGGCCACAAAATCAAGTATTTGAGACGACAAAATTGAATGAATAGAAAAGAATGTTCACTATTATTTTATGCCATCTTTAAATGCAGTATTGTCGAGTATATCTTGAAGGAAAAGCTGTATTTTAGCAACGTTGAAATGAGTAAAAACGGGGAGTACATGAAAAGCTTTTCTGCTATGTATTATCAAACTTGACAATCTTCATTCCCACCACCCACCCCACCCCAAAAAAAAGCTGGTAACAGGACTACAAAATTTCATTGTTCTCCAATGGTGACATAGGAATCTTTGTTTTAAACACGTTACAATTTAATTACTGTTGAAAATTTAGAGAACTTGAAAGCCCTGTGAGGTGTGCACTATGAAATCCTAGAGCTTTGCCTCGACAAAGCAGAGAAATGCATAAGTTCAAGGTTGAAAAATGCATATGAAGATTTATAATTTTAAAAAAGTGAAGGTTCCCGCTTGTTCTTCATAAACTATTCCTATTAAAATAAAACAAAAATGAACTTACAATGACATTGACAAACACAAACATGCATAGGTATAAAAAAAGATTTACCAACAGTATATGCAGTTAACTGCTAAACTTATTCCACGTCTTCGAATTTCACTAAATGAGCTCTACGGCAATAATACTTTACAATGCCTATTCCCACAATGTACTTTACAATATATTCCTGTACATAGAAGTGAACAGAAGAAGAATGTGGGTATTTTAATAAATCCTTGAATCGCAATGAAACGATACTAGCATTCCACAATTTTGACAAACACAGCAACAAATTTATGGGTTTAGTTTTTAAACAGGGCAAGAATTGGGTTTCCTTCGATGTATTTAAAACTTGTGTGATTTAGTGGTGGTTCATGGTAATCAAAGTTTAGACAGACATGCCAATTCACTTTTCCCATGTACTTTAGTACCTTGCTATAATGAACAATATCTGGTCAGTATAAATATAAAACATGCTTGTGGAAATATGGTTCTGTATTGACATGGTCTCTACATAGGTGAATGACCTTTGTCGTATATTTTTGAATGTCCATTAGATGGACAATTCAGTGTAGTAAGGTTCATTATAGCAAGGGAATTTTCATTTTGTATTGCCTGCATTAAGAAATGGCGAGACATGGGCATCACTTCATGTTGCCACCAACAATAGTATCACTGTCGATAAGATTTTCATAAGATTCTCTGGTTCAATATTACTGTACATCTAAAGTTAGTGCCTTAATTTGCAAGGATTCTCGATTCCCTCATGTTATAAGAGCAATGGCAGGCGAGGCATTGTATTACGCATTATTTCTTTGATACAAACAGTTCAATCAAGAGCTGATGATCTATTTTTTGTTCTAGAACGGAGAGATCGGGGTGAGCGTGGGGACCGTGGTAGTGGTGGTGGTGAGACGCGAATGGAGGAAACTCCTGACACCATCTTTGTCACTGGTCTTGGAGAAGATGTTACAGAAGAGGATCTAATTCAGCACTTTGGCAGTATTGGGGTGATCAAGGTAACTAGTCCTTCCTTTCACACCAAATTGAAGTGATTAAAATTTGTGTTGATACATTTATCTTCTTCCAGTGCACGTCTTGAAGTAGACATTTGGTTCTTTGCTGAACTGGATGAATTGGCATTGTTTAAAATGTTGCATATTTAATGTGCCATTAACACTCAAGTTTGTGCATGTTTTGCATGTAGTGTTTCAATGGCAACTGTCTTGAGAGCAAGTTGTATTATAATGAGTATATATAAAATAATAAAGTATGCATAATTACTTGCCAAAGTTGCCTCAAGAATTGGAAAATTATTTCCTTAAGAGCACATTGCAAAAATGTCCAATGCTCCTTCATTTCCCTGTTAATTGAAACTATTTATTTGCAGAGATCATCATGGAATGTACATATACATTTTTTTTACAAAATGAGATGTAGTGGATCGAGTTTAAGTTTATTTAGAGCTCTCAGAAACAGTAAGCTTGGATTATCTGTCGTGAGTAATGAAGAAAATGGAGGATTGCAAACATCGATACAAGTTATCGAGATATTCAACAGATACCCCAAATTGTGCATGTAATATTGTAATAGCATTGGCTCGTAATTATCTAGCATTGATAGCAGGCTAGCATAAACTACATACGATTGTTATTGATGGCCACAATTTCTTGAGACAGTTCTCAATAGCAGTGGTAGCATGCACATTTTACGAATTCGAATTTTGAAATCTTGAAAATCTTGTTGCCACTCCTTCTAAATAGAAACTTGTATTGACAAGGGGTTTTCACTAAAGACTTCTTGTGCTATCTAGTTGATCCTAAATGGAAATGGTGCCGTGCAGATACGAAGTCTGCCACAGCAAACATGTTGACAATTTTTGTTACTAATTCTCCTGAAGGGATAGTTGTAGTGGCATGGGGTTTTCACCCAGTCTTAAAATGGTACCTTGTTGGCCCTAAATGAAAAAGGTGCAAATTTTGTATTAAATATGGTCATCACAAGTTTGAAAATTTCATTGCTCAGGAATATCAGAGATGGTTTTCAACACTAGGCAGTTAAAAAGAAGAATTGGTCATATCTTGAATTCATGGAAATTCTTTTTGGACACGGACTGAAAAATATTCAGGTGGAATGAGCCTAAAAAATTGGTGAAACCTGTCTATAAAGGACAGAAAATGTCCGTAAGAGTTTATGGGGATGGCCTGTTTTGTTCTACTCCCCCATTATTTTTGGTGACGAGTGGCGAGCTCCCCCCTTTAGGTAAAATCCTGGCAGCATCTATGAAGTCATATCGACCTAGGGTTTTCACCAGATGTATGATTATGGTATGTAGTGGGTCCTAAATGAAAACGGTGCTTCGTTGACCTTAAATATGGCTGCCATAATGAACATAAATTGAACATCTTGTTGCCAATTATTCTGAAGGGATGGTCATATCAACACAGGATATTCACAGAAAGTCTTCAAATGGTGTCTCATTTGTCATGAATGAAAATGTTGCCAATATTACATCAGTATGGCCGCCAATGGCTAATTTGAAAATGCTTTCACTCCAGATTATCAGAGATGATTTCAGCACTCGGCAGTTAAAATGAAGAAATGATGTCTTTAATTCCTCAAAATTCTTTTCAGACAGTAGGGCATCATTTACTTCAAATGCTTTTTTGTTACTTTATGCAAAAATTTTAATTAATGTTTCGTTGTCTCCGAAAGAATTCCTTCCATTTGTATATCAAGATTTTTATGGTAATATTTAAGTACATCAAGTCGCAAAACAAAATTTTATGCAATTATATGAACAGGTGCACAATGAAAGTATCAATGATAGGTCACCGATTTTATTTGTGACGGTATCCGTTGTAGGCACAACTACCCCATGCAACGTCAGGGATGTAGAAATGTATCTGCTTGTACATTGTAAGAGGGGACTAATTGAGGAAACATTTTTGCCCGAGGATATGTCGGGTGACTGCCACTTTTAAATGTTTGCAGTTTGTATCAAAAATTTGACTTGCTTTTTTTATTTGTGTTTATCTTTGTTTTGTATGCCTTTCGGGGGGGATGCATGAACCTGCTTGGCTATATATATTGCCAGGATTGTGCTGTTAAACCCTATTCACACCTTTAACGACTGGAATGTATGCATTTTAACAGGTGTCCTCTGTCCATGTTAGACTGGGTGTGTGTGTCTGTACACATATATATATATATATATATATATATATATATATATATATATATATATATATATATATATATATATATATATATATATATATATATATGCAGTACAGATTGTTTATTACATTCAGAATGTTGGACTTTAATTTCCCTGGCCAAATTCCTAGTTGCAATGTATTCCAAAGGCTTTGTTACAATATTTCTTAGTTTTAATTGGTTATAGCATTTGATTTGTGTGGTCTGCCAAAGAAAATTTGCTCAATTATAATTTTATTACCTGATGCGCCCAAGCCAGATAAACAATGGTGGTTGTTTAAATAACCAGGGTGCAACAACAAAGGCCCCAGGTAACAAAAATGTGCTAATTACACTTCATTCATAATTAGTAAATAACCAAAGCGTGATAATCTCAACTCCTTAATAATCAGCATTGTAGAATCCTGGGTTGCTGGTTCATTGCAATTAAAGCATGAAAATAAATGATGTGTTTTGTACTTTTTTAACTAAATAAATATCTTTTAGCTATCGTTTTATGTTGACTAATTTAATACAGCTTGATGTAAATCTCTCGTGTTCATTTTAAATTTTGACCGGATGAAAATTCACCAGTCACAAAAAGAAAAATTGTCTCTTTAGACTCTCAGGTGCAAAAAAAAAATTGAAGAATAGACGTCAAAAGTACCAATGTGCTCTAAACCAAAGATACCTTGTGAGCATTAAAAAAAAATTGAGCATGAAATAAATGTATTTGTCCACAATCAATACCATTTATTTATACAAATGTATCTTGTTTGAAAATTTTATTACCATTACACTAGTTCTGACGGTAATCATACCAGTATAAATTGTTTACTACATGCATGTCCAAAGGCATCAACATGGACAAGTACACTTTGAGAACTAAACAATAAATTTGGATATAGCGTTTCTTGCTTATAATGTTCGAAAAATCACCCTCTCCTGTGAAACGTTGTAAACAATCTTTACTGTATATACAACACTTATACAAGGATTTTCCCTGTGGATCATGAAAGTGTCCCTTGAAGATTGGTTTCACCATTAACTGAACCACGTGCTGCATAGCTTTATACATGTGACGTACTGTGTCCCTGACTATCTCCCTTGTGGTAGTCACCATTTCAAAGCACCAAGGTATTTACATTCGGAAAATTAAAACAGGTATGCTACTGCTTGTTTGGCAAAAGCAAGTTATAGAAGGATTATTTATTTTTTCTAGACTGATAAAAGAACGGGGAAACCTAAAGTGTGGATCTACAAAGACAAATTGAGTGGAAAACCCAAAGGAGAGTGTACAGTAACATACGACGATCCGGAGACGGCCAGTGCTGCAATCAACTGGTTCAGTGGCAAGTATTAACAGCTCTATGATGGATATATGAACTTTGATGTGAGAAAACATTGTTGAGTGCATGAATTCAAATCTTGTATTTTTATTAATATTTTTGGGAATTTCAAAGAGTAAATGTGGCATGCCACACAAGTCAAGATTCCTCATGTAAAGTTTGTACAAAAAACAAGGAAACGTTCCCTACATATTTATACTGAGAACAACTACAAGAAACCTGTCAATGTCGCAGCAACCTGGAGAAATCCAGACTCGTCAAACACATCACGGGTTGACATTTTTGTAGGTATCGCGTTACTATCGCATTGACGTGCTATCTGTCTGCTGAATATGTCTTTCTTGAGGTTGCTGTGATATCGACAGGTTTATGGCTGTTCTCCGAATAAAGATGTTTGTCCTTTAGTTTTTTTTTAAACAAACATCACGTGACCTTCATTTAATATATTTGGAATTTTTTTGTTGTACAACATTGGAAAGGGGTTTTTCATTGGTATCATGTGACTATTGAACCTCTGATATCATGGACAGGCTGCGATATTTGGGTAGCAATGCAAATGGCAAGTACCATCTCGAATTTCATCAACGCTGTAGTTTCATCTCTGCCATCAGATTAAATACATAATGAATGCTATACTAGTAATTTCTGAGAAAATCGTCCTCCTATCGATTTGATGCAGGTATTGGCTCGATGTTAGGTTGTTCAAGTTTGCTAGGCCCACAAGTAAGTGGTTACTCTATACCAGCATTGTGTGGTGTTTGGTGAATTTCAACTTTTCTACAGGCAATGTGTTCTGACCCCACACCCCAATATACATGTTCAGATTTATAAAATTGGGTGGAAAGGGTCAGAGGAAACTTTGACTAGGTCGAACGAGCAGTTTTTTTTTCCATCATGTTGCTCTTTTATGCCATTTTCTGTTCAATATCAGTTGCATCATATGTAAAAAATAAATCGCCACCAGGCATAAATTACAAATCATTATCATGCATATTTTATCAATTAAAAAAAACCCCACCAGGTATATTATTTTAATTGTACTGCCATCTGACCCTCCCTCACCATCTTTTCTGGAATAGCTTTAACATGGCATATGGAGAATGTCTTGATATTGTTTATAAAGAAACTAATTCTGCAGTTCAAGAAGGCAGCAGAGTGCACCAAAGGGGCTGTGGGTCAGGGTGCCCTCGATATCTTCCTAGCTGAAACGCGGTTTTTGTGATATTTGACAATATGCTGAACTTGTTTACCCTATAATATAATGTCATTGCAGAAAAAGAATTCAATGGGAAAGTCATACATGTGCAGATAGCACAAAGGAAGGTCAGTGCATTTGGAGCCCGAGGAGGTGGATTTGGTGGTGGCCGAGGTGGTGGAAGAGGTATAAAAAAAATCCATTTCTTTTAAATTATGTAAAATTCATGTTTTGAATGATTTACCTGGATATATATTGTGGCACAGTTGTATTTATTTATATTTACTGTAGATGATTATTAAATTCCAGTATTTTCTGCATTCTCTGGACGCAAAGCTCCCCCCCCCCCCCAAGTAGTCGTTCGATGTCTCGCCAAGCCCGTGATAGTTCCATGCTGAGGCTGTTGCTCAATTCCCATCTTTGCCCAGATTTTGAAAAACCCATGAATTTGACGTATGGTCTTGAAATTAGAAAAAAGTTGGAAAAGTCCTTGAAAAGTCCTCAAATTTACTTTGGCACCCTTTTAACAGCCCTTCAACTTTGCTAAGGCCCAAAAAAAAAAGTATTTCATATTACACTGGTTTTAAACTTGGAGTAGGCAGGTAGGTTTTTTTTTGTTTTGTTTTGTTTGTTTTTCTTTTTATTATTATTTTTTTTTTAACATTATATATAATTTTTTGGATTCCCTTTCCACATTGAAAGTCTTTTAGCATCTTAAATCTGACAACCCGTTAGTATCCCAGATATTACAGAAACATGCTGTTCTCAAAGAATCTGGGAAAAGTATTCTGTACTGTTGGCTGCCTAGTCTCGTTGGCATAAAGGGTAATGAAAGGGCAGATAAAGCAGCTAAATTTGACATGCAGTCGCCCATTTCCAAATGAAATGGAAGATTACTTATACCGACTTCAGATAGTCTATAAATGGCAGTCATCATGAAAACTTGTTCTCGCTTCTGTTCCTGAATGGATGGTCACATCAACCTGGTGTTGTCACAAAAAGACTTGCTGTGATGTCTGATTGGTCCTAAATGAAAATAGTACAGCTCTGATACCCAATATTCCCAGCATATAGGCCATCTCAAATTTTTTTTCACTACTCGTGAGCAGGGGGTCTTGTTGACCTGGGGTTTTCACCAGAAGACTACTTGTGATGTATAGTTGGCCCTAAATGAAATGGTTGCCCATCAGTTGTCCTATATAGTCGCCATGTTGGCCATCTTGAAAACTTGTTGTATCAATATTGGAGTTTTCACTGAAAGACGTAATATTATGTCTGTTTGGTCCTAAATAAAATGTTGCTGATCTGCATTCTGTTTATGGCCACCAGAGAGGTCATCTTGAAAATGGTGGTGTTGCTCGTCCACTACAGATGGTAATGTCAACATGGAGTTTTTCCGAAAAGAAAAAACGTTGGTCTACTTGGTCCTAAATGAAAAAAGGTGGCAATATGACAGCCTATATAGGCACCATTGTTAACATCAAGTTTTCACAATGAAAAAACTTGTGATGTCTACTGGTACTAATTAAGAATGGTGCTGATATGACTTCCAACATTGCCACCAATATTGTTGTTTGCTACTTTTCCTAAAAGATGGCCATTGCGACATGGGGGTTTCATGAAAAGACTTCTTGTCGTGTTGGCGGTTTGCCCTAAATGAAAATGTTACAGATCGGACATGCAATATGACTGGTATGGTGGTCATCTTTGAAATCTTATCTTTGCTAGAAGTCGTTTTGTGATGTCTAGTTGGTATTGTGTGAAACTGTTTACTCTGATGTTGAGAAATTTACTTACAATCAAGCTAATACATGTCTTGGCCCTTTTTCAGGTGGCCCTGGAGGCAGAGGAGGAGGAGACGGTCCTAGTGATCGTGGAGGAAGAGGAGGTAAAGATAGTCACGTTTTTTTGTTTTTTTTTTAACTGAGCAGAGTCAACTTGCCACGTTTTGTCCGAAGATTTTGACTTTGTTAAGGTCTTTTTAGTGACAAATGGGGTTTATGTCAAGATGAAGTTTATATATTTGTTATTGTCAATTGCTACCTGTATTGTGTTGACTTTTTCACTTTAGCGTGCCTCATAAATAGGAAACAAAAACCATTAATGGTAAACTTTGAGCCTAGTAATCAGAGACAATATTTGGCATTTGTTAGGGATGTTCCAGTAAAGCATACTTGGGACCCAGGAAAGGCACTTTCAATGTAGAGTAATCACACATGATGCAATTTAGAATTTTGTACAATTTTCATCTGAATTCTTAGAGTAATCAGAGTACCCTGGCATATATTATTTTAAAAACACTCCTCATTGTCTTAAATGGAATGGTCCATAACAGGAACATGGAGATGTAAAATCTTCAAGTATGAGCAGCTGTCCTTGAGCTCGTCTTGGTAATATATTTGGGAAATAAGATGGTAATTACTGATAAACACAAGGTATACAAAAAATAAACAAAACCTTGTTATTAAATGTGCGCATCAAACTCTAGTGTGAGGTTTGTTTGAAAACGATTAGACTGGCCATATTGTGGCATCTGGTCTCGTTCTCATGTGGTCCACTGTCAAGTAACCACTTTCATTATCTGATTTGTTGTTTCACTTAAGTTGTTTCAAGATTTTTATTGGTATCCTAATATAACAACACCTTGACAGCCAGTTGTGCTCAAACAAATAAAAAGGGTCACACATGAATCTCTGCCTTTAAATTGTAAAATTTTATGTATATATATGAATGAACAAAAACCTATTGGTATAGTATAATTTTTTTTCTTTTCTATGCAAGGTATGGGAGGATTTGGAGATAGAGATGGTGGTAGTGGTGGTCGCCAGGGAGATTGGACATGTCCAAAACCGTAAGTTGTATATGTATATAATTAGAATAATATCCTCCCAAACAAGATTATCATTTGTAGCCTCTGGGGCTCAGCTGTTGGCCTTTGGGCTTGGTAGCGGGTTCGACTCCCACCAAAGGAACATGGTGTATACTTGGGCAACACACTTTGCCTCAGTATACTAAAATTCATTAGATGTTAGTATAAAATGACAGGTAATAGGTATTTTCACTTTAGAGATGTGACAATTATCTAGTGATTTAGGAATCTCGCTTGTGAGAGCTAGAGCTGTTGGTTCAGTTAAAGATATTGCTTAGGGAAGTTGATGATCTGAAATGGACTAGCTAGCTACCAACATTTGGAACATTGTGTAAAGTGCCCAAGTGATAGCAATGTTTTTTGATCGGGTTGAATAGATCTAACTCTATCTTTCCTCACTTGGCATATTTCTGGACCATCTGTCCATTTTGATTCTTTTGGTGAGTGAATACAGAATGGTGCAAAGTTTGTTTCATGTAATATAAAACAAGCCTCTATTATTTATATTTACATAATCATGGGATCGTTTGCCATTTCATGTCATTTGTGTGGTGTATAATCTGGTTTAATAAATCAGCCATGACGATTTTCAGTTAATTATCAGTTTGTAAAACAGTCTTTAGAGTCCAGCCCTTAGCTGTTTTTCATTATGTAACCAACCGTTGGCTGTTGTGCATTTTGTACTACACTTGCAGTAACTATTGATGATTTTGCCAAAACGTTTGATACATACTTGAACAGAAAATATTCATAATAACATTGTGCTTTTTCTGGGAGCAAACATCTTCTTTTTTGTAATTACTATTTACTGAAAATACAGCATGATGTCCCTATAAATGATGCTTCAGATTTCCATATTGCTTTTCTCTGTAGGGACTGCGGCAACAACAACTTTGCCTGGAGGGATTCATGCAACTTGTGCAACAGTCCGAAACCTGAAGGAATGGGGGGCGATGATGGTGGTAAGTACATTCTATAAATATTCATCCTGAAAGCACAAGTTAACCCATTGGTTGGATCGGCAGAGTCACAGCCTTTATATTGCCAATATATGTAGTTCACATTAAATTCATTATTCCATAAAGCTCACCAGTCCAGCTGGTCTCTTTCACAGAGCCCATGGGTGGGGGAAAAGTAGGAGAATTTTTTTTTCTTACAGGCCATTCACAAGGCGGATCATATTTTGTGGTGTTGTCTATCCATCATCTGTTCCTAGTTTAATTTCTGCACAACAACTAGTTCTCAATTATTTACTTTGCAAGTTTCAAGGTAAGGGTCACGGGAACTGAATGATATACATACCTGCACAGTAACTTGACTTCTGTACCAGAAACCTGGACCAAACTTTGTGAATTGGCCAGAAGGTCAGGGTCACTGTGATCCTAAAGGGAAAAACGGTTTCCGTACAAATCTCTTTATCACCTACTTTGACCAAACTTTGTGGATGGTTTGTATTTGTGACCATGAAGATGCCTATTCATACTAGGTTAAAACATTGAAATCCAAGGGGCTGAAAGAAAGGAAAACTGTCTACAAACTACAAAAGTTCTGAACCACATGCCTCGACTTGATTTAATAGATGGCTTGCATTTGAAACATGGAGGATGCCTATTGATTGGGGAGTTAGAAGGTTAAAGGTAATTTTACGAGGGACTCCGAAGAAAGATGCAATTTCTCTGGATTTCCGGCTTTTAGACATCACTGGCAGAGTCTCCTGCATTTTGAGATTAATTTTTGTATTTGGACAAATTCCATTATTTGTTCTCTGCATCCAGGGGAGCTGTGATCGTCTTTTAAGAGTTTTGAGATCAGGCCAAAGTGCATCTCTTGAAAGGAAATGGTTTTTTTCCACTCATGTCATACGACACGAACCATAGCCAGGCTTTGAGATGAGAAAGGCACCTTTCTTTGGGGGTCCATTAGTTTCCTTTTAAGGGATGGCCTTTTGTCCGTCAACCAACGTCCATCCATTTGCACGTCTGTTGACGCTACTCCTAAAATACATGGAGGATTGCCATGAAACTTTACATGCACATTAATCCCAAAGTCTAGTTTGTTCTAAATGAAAAGGGTGCTGCTCCATGGCTCAAAATTGCGGTAGTCTGTTAGCACAAGGCTAGTACATTTCCTGGCAGACTAGTAGTATTAACAATTTCAATGGTCCAATGGCAGATTAATCTCTGACGGAGATCTGTAGGAAGGACTAGTGAGGATCCAGCAGAACTAGTAAATTTCCTAGTCTACTAGTCCTTCTAGCTACAAAAACATTTTTGTTAAATTCAAGGCCTGTGCTCAGACGTCCCTTATGGCTATAACAGCAGCCATCTTAAAAATCTTCTCTCAACTCGTAAGCGAATGTAGGGTTGGCAGGTCTGTAACCACTGAACCTTGAAAATCATGTTTTGAGAACTGGTGTAAAGGCTATTCTTGTGGATATTCACTATTTATCAACAGGTGGAGGCCGAGGTGGTCGTGGTGGTTTTGGAGGACGAGGAGGCATGGGTGGCAGAGGGGGACCACGAGGTGGTGGTGATGGCTTTAGAGGAGGCCGTGGAGGAGGAGGAGGCATGGGAGGTAGAGGAGGTGGAGGATTCAGAGGTGTGCAATATCAAATTTGATAATCAAGTACTTGATATAAATTTAGATAAAAGTACATGTCTACTTTAGGAAAATTACAAAATAAGCACCAGTTAAATGTTGGTTGTCACTTGGCTAGAAGTTCGCAAAGATTGTTAATAAGGAACTCGTTTACATGTTTTATGACCTTGCTTGTGGTAATACAGTTAATGACAATTTGGGATGATCTAGTGTTTCTCGATTTTCATACCCTGCCTTTGGGGTATATTGGAATCATTGTATACATTCATCAGTCTAGTGAATGCAACTAGTTGTGCACTTTTTGATGGGTGCCATGAAACTTTATCAATATTATGGTCATCACCTGAAGATGCATACATTGACAAATTACTTTGATTCTGCAATTTTTAGCTCTACTGGTCATAGACCAAGTTTTTTTTTTTGTGCCCGTGGAAGAGGCTATAATGAATAATGAGAAAAAAATGGGTCAAGTTAATTGGTTAGTGCCCACCACTCTCTCGTAAACTTGCAAATGTTCCCGTAGGCACGGGTTGGGGTCCCCTGGGTTATGGGATTGCCTGTCATCTGTCCATTAGCACAAGTTTTTTGTTGCTGCTCCTCCTAAACTGGAGGATTGCCATGACACTCACATTCAACCAGGGTCTAGTTGGTTCTTTTTCTGCTAGATGGATGGTCATATTAACGTAGGGTTTTCACCAAAAGACTTCTTATGATGCCTATTTGATCCACAATGAAAATGGTGCTCCGACATCTAGTATGCTCAAGAGGGATGGTTTCAACACTTGGCATTCTGCTTTTAACTCGTTAACCCCTGGCGTCACGTTTACGCGTCATGAGGTTGTACCCTACTTCCAAGCTCTGTAATGTGAACATCTGTTAGGATACACTAAATTGGATGGTATTTCAGGAAAGTAGACAGATGTAGCTCTTCAGTGATACCAAATAATGTCGACTTTCAACTCGCATTAAAAAATAAAGCGAAAAAAATGCAGTTTTTGAGACCCGATTTTTTTTAGGTCAAAAATTGCCAGTTCCGGAACCGGAGTTTGTGTCCAGATTTTTTATTTTTTTGGCCTTAGATCTAAAGCAGACCGGTCTGAACTGCACACAGACAGATGAACCTTTGCAAAAAGTAGGATAAGTTTGAGATTTGGAGTAAAAAGGGGCCAGTACACACAAATCAGGGATCCAATACGAAAAGAAAAAAAAAAAAAGAAGTCCAACTTTTACCCTTCTGCACATGCGCGAGCGTAATAGTCAATCAAAGACGATATTTCTGATACACCTAAGTATCCGGCTAAACGAAAAACTTTCTTAAGCAGATGTGTTTTGCTGCATTCAGAAGTAACCCCCAAAATCTGTTTCCTACCCCATTTCAGGCGAAAATGAAAAGAATCTCCAGGGGTTAATGAGTTAAGCCAGTAGAGTGCCAGTTCCGTTGTAGGCCTTTTTTTTTTACTTTAAGCTTAATGCAGTGTACGTCAAAATGTTGTGAACTTGTTTAGTCACCAATTTTAAATGGATCGCCATGAAACTTGGCAAATATTATAGTCCTCATCTGCATATCCACAAATTCCTGTGCTGACACTTTTTATTGCCAGTTTTGTTCTGCATGACTGATTCTTTTGAATGCCACCTGTCATGCAGATTTTATTGATCAGTGGGAAACTATGTACCTATTATGGACATCTAACAATGCATGTACTGACAAATCTCTGTGCTTCTAGGATTTTTAAAGATTTATATTTAATTTAATCTGGATGCAGTATGTGACCAAACGTTGAGAGTGCAATTTTGGCAATTCTCAATGATTTTGCTGTGAAACTTGGTGCATATTATTGGTCATCAGCAGAACATGTACATATTGTACTGGGATTATTTTTGTGAAAGTTGCACACATTTGTCAAGCCTATGTTGGTGGGAAAAGTGAGGGCAGTCGTGCTTTTGCTGGCAGTATCAACAATTTGTGGTTTTGACCAAAGTTCATTAGTGTGCATAATTTTGGTAAACCCCATGATAGATTTTTGTCATACTTGGCATGAAGTGTTATGCAGCAAAGACTGACTATTCATTTACAACACGTGCTTGCACCTCTTTCATTTTGGGGTAAATGTCACAGTTAGGGTTAGGGTTACATTTTTCTTAATTTTTTCTTAAACCCTGGATGGATTTTCTTTATACCATAAATGAATTGTGAAGATGAGACCATTCATTCATCAACATGTTTATTTTAACTTTTGACCTTGGTGTCAAGGTCAAGTTTCTCAGCAATTCCTCGATTGTGGGTTTAAGATACAGGCACTACCTATGACTAGAGACTCTCCTCCTTCATAGGTTTAGGGTGGGGGTATATTTTTTAAAATAGCAAATTGCTCATCATTCCTCTAGTTTGTCTTTAGAACAACAGCCTGTAGATAAAGCCAGCAGTAATGAAATGGGAGGGGGAATGCTTTTCATATGGAACAACTAGGAACCTGGAAAATGAGAGACTGCTTGGAGAGTTTATGAAGAGTTACTGGCAATGAACCTCGTAATCATAATGCCAGACAGCATGACAACATTGTGTTTGGTCTGTGTTACAGGTGGCATGAGAGGAGGATTTGGAGGAGATCGTGGAGGACGTGGAGGTGGTGGCAGAGGAGGCAGAGGTGGAGGAGACAGGCAAGTTACATAAGAGGATTTTCAACACTTGTATTTACAGTGGGAAACGTGACGGGAGTCTGAATGTTATATTTTACTGCTAGAGGAACCAGAAAGTTTTAATTTCAAGTAGTTCAGTGGATGCTTGAAACAATTTATTATTTATTGTTGTTTTATTTATTTATTGGCAAAGAAATTGAAGGTGTAGCTGAATCTCCTAATTTAGATTCCCATGTCCTTACAAAAACAAAATCGGACAAGACTTTCTGTAATATTTTCGGACACTTTCATCCCTACACATTCCAAACTGATGTGCTGTATGTATTTTTGGATTGTTTTGTTACACAAAATTGAAGGGTCTTGTGCTACCAGGAAATCGGGGGAAAGAATAGATTTGTTTCCAACTGGAAAAGCTCGTTTATTTTGTCAATATTGATCAAAGTCTGAAAAAACGGAATTTTCTGCCACCACTTGAAGACAGCAACAAATACGTAATTGAGTCGTAATGGAAGTGAATGCGAGTTAGGTATATTGAGTTCTTTGTGGAAATTTTGGAGATTGTGGAACTCCTCGATCAGTTGACATACAATTGCTACATGGATTATTTGAGTGCCTGTGCTAAACATGTATGTATGGTCAACCCAATCGCTTGGGTGATTTGACTAGTCAAGTAGACTGCTTAATTTTTAGTCTGCTCCATATTGGTATCATTTCTTATGCAGAGTATAAGAATTTCAGTAACATCACACTGTGCCAACACGTCTGCAACGTGTGATCTAGGTAAATGTTCAAGAAAAATAGAACTTGTCTTCCCCATTTTCTCTTTGGATACATAAAGTTGACCAAAATGTATTGTGGTAAATCTTAGCTTGTTATTTGGTAGTTTGCACTGGGAACTCGGTATTATCGTCGGTAGTAACCTTGGCACCCCCAACTCGCCTTTGCGGTGAATGTTGCTATCAGATTTTGCTAAATACGTAGAAATCTACCCATTGTTGAAGGAATTTTCAATGCAGAATGCCGTGCTCAGGGTGGCCATGACAATAATTGCATTTAATGTACAGTCAATAGTCTGATTACATTGAAAGTAGATATTAGGGTTCCAACTGGATATAAGCAGGGCATGATGGAAAAACCACTCGTCCTTGGGCCGAGTAGATGCAGATTTGCGCAACCTTAAGAATATGTGGGTGCATTTTCCACTCGTAACAAGCTCTGAAGCACAACATTGCTTAACATCTAGTGTACATCAATTATCAATTGACTAAATGGTCAGTCCAAAATGATGCAAAGGAAGCTGACTTTGCTATTTACAAAGGCATCCAATGCAAACTTTATACTAAAATGGGTTTAAATCGTATGTTATGTTCAGCATTAAGATGGCAGCTTTAAATCCTTAAAGTATAAAGCTTGCTACTGGTGACTTTTTTTTTTTTATAGTAAAGAACACAAGTAGTGTAGCGTCGAGTGTACTTTGTGGAGTAAAGCCATTTTAAAATAAACAATTTAATTGTCTTTTTATACAGAGGTATACAATTTTTAAGGTCTTGTCTAAATTCAAAACGATGCTTTTCTAAAAAAAAAAGTTTCTTCATACCAACATATGCAGTTAAGCAGAGTAAAGTTTACTTTTTTATTCTGCAAGTTAAAATTGTTTACATGCAAATTTATATGAATTTCAATAGATAGTAGTAACTGGTTTCTAGTGATACATCCTGTGGTTTAGTACATGACCATATATCTAGTTCAGATGTTATGGCAGTCTCAAAATTGAAATGGCTTTTGATTTAAAAAATGCACTTTTTCTTGGCCAAATATTTTTTAAAATTCCTTTCAATTAGGGTCTTAAGGGAACCATGAAAAAATTAATTTTCATCCAGGAAAGAACCTGGAAATTTTTGTTTCAAATCGTTTGGAACCCTGAAAATGTACATTTAAAACATCATTGCGTTTGTTCTTTTGCAGACCTAACCGAGATGACAGGCGTCCTAAACCTTATTAGGTTCCCACATTCCTACAGTCTGCATGGAAGGCAATGTGACTGTAATGGGCTAGCAAGGAAAAAAGATTTCATAGTGTTGGCAAAGGATTTTCCGAGACTTTTTTTGTAAATAAATATTCAGTGAACTGTGAATAAGAACATGGACATCACTGCTGCTACCTTGCCTTGCCATTGTGAAGTCGCTAGGTGTCAGGGACATGTAATGAATGATGACTAGTTTTTATTCTCTGCATCTTTTTTATATGATGAAACTTGGTTGCGTTTTAAATTAAAAATTCATTTTTTGTCGTAAAAATCATGTCTTGTGTTAATTTTAACATTCTGATGTCATGTAACATTTCACCATTTTCATGTTGTCATGATATAGAAGTAAAACAATCAATTGATTGAAAGTTTTTTTTTCTTTTAAATCGCCTGGCTGCCAGGCCAGGTGAGCGTATAGTATGGCCCTTTGGTGTGCGACAACAGTTGCTAGCTTCACCTTCTCAAAAACCACCAGACAAATTTCAAACAAACTTGGCATTCTGGCTTAAGATCTTCAGGTTCATACTAATGATGTGAAACCACTATCAAATATGGTCACTATTAAAACACACAGAAAAACCTTTGGAAGAGTTATACCAGAAAAAAACTTGTGCACAAAATTATAATGTCATCCTGGCATATGAAGACCTTGAAGTTGGTACAAATGGTGCAAATCTGCCAAAAAAAACCCCGACTCTTGTCAAATGTGGAAGCCGTTTAAAAAAGAAATAGAAAAACTTTTTTAAAACCACTGAATATAATTTGATGCAACAGAAAGCATACTGGAACAAGGGTTAGGGTTTCATTTTTTACACATTCATCCCACGATCTTCTTGGCCCTGAACTAAAATGGTGCCAATCTGATATCCAATATGGCTACCACAGTAGCCATCTTGAAAATCTTATTGCTACTCTTCCTGAATTGATGGTTATATCGACATGGGATTTTCACTAAAAGACTTGTTGTGGTCCTAAATGAAAAATTTGGTGCCGACCTCCTGTTCAATATTGCCACTACAGTGGCCATCTTGAAAATCTTGTTAGTGCTACTTCTCCAGAATGAAATGTAATATTGTCATGGGGTTTTCACCAGAAGAATATTGATTATGTCTAGTTGGTTCTAAATGAAAATAGTGCCAATCTGATGTCGGATATGGCTACCACATTGGTCATCTTGAAAATCTTGTTATTGCTTCTCTCGATTGAAAATATTGCCATGGTGTTTTCACCAGAGGACTTCTTGTGATGTATAGTTGGTCCAAAATGAAAATGATGGCCATGAGTGGCAATCTCGAAAAAATTGACACTACTGTTGAATGGAACATTGTCGAAATATGTTTTTTACTAAACAACTTCTTGTGATGTCTAGTTGGGCTTAATGTGCCATTCAGACATTCAGTATGCTTGCCACAGTGGCGATCTTGAAAATCTTGTCACTGTTTATGCTGAATGAATGGTCATATCAGCATGGGGTTGTCACTGAAAGACTTGTCGACCACTTAGTGTATCAAGGTGCTATCTGCAATTGACATCAATTGCAGATAGCACCTTGATGCACTAAGGGGTCATTGTGATGTCTAGTTGGTCGTAAATGAAAATGGTGCAGATCTGACTTCTAATATGATTGCCACAATGGTCATCTTGAAAATCTTGTCACAACTTCTAGATGGCTGGTCATATTTACATTGTTCTTTCACCAAAAGACTTTTTGTGATGTTTAGTTGGTACTAAATAGAAATGGTGCCAATCTGATGTGGAATATGACCAGCATGGCATCCATCTTGAAAATCTTGTTACCGTTGCTCCTCCAAAATGGAAAGTCATATCAACATGGGGGTTTCCACCAGAATTCTTGTGATGCCTTGTTGGTCCTAAATACAAATGGTGCTAAGTTGACATCCAATCTGTCCATCACAGCAGTTAATTTGAAAAAATTTTATCGCTGAAAAATATGAAAGATGGTTTCAACACTAGTCGGTTAAAAAGAAAAAATGGTCTTGTATTGAATTCATGCAAATTCTTTTCGGCCAATAGAGGACAAGACCCTCTGAAGGACTCTAGTTCTCAAAAAAAATGTGCAGCCCCCTTGATAGCTTGACAAAAATATTCATGCTCTAATTTGTCAAAATATATATATCCATTATATTGGTTACAAAATATAAATTCTGTCGAGGTACAATAAAAATTATAATCTGGTTGGAAAGAAATCCCAGAGACACTACCACCACGGAAGTTAAATGGTTGGTACCCAAGAACCTTGAAAAACTTCAAACGATTTTTTATGAAAAACAACTGAAAAGAATTTGAATGAAGTTGTGAGCATCCTGGCATGAAGACCTTTCAGGTTTATAAAAATAATGTTGACCTGCCATCAAATGGGTCTGCTGTTGATAAAAATACTAACTTGGAAACTGCCAAGAATTTTAGCAAACTTGAAAGAAAGCATTCTTGTATTAAGACCTTTAAAATTTAAGTGTCAATTCAGGATCATTTTATGTGTGGTTTTAATGGTACTTTTAAAATGTTGCATTTTGGGCCATATCATGCAAAGGAAATGGGAGTTGAGTACCTTTCCCAAGGATGCAATGAAGCAGTTGACGTGGGCGGGTATCAAACCTGTGACCCTTGGATTACGAAACTCGACCAAGCTACCATGGTTTCCTATGATTCAGGATCAAATATGGCCACTGTTACAAAGAAAACCATTGAAACATTCTTGAAAACTGCAGAACAGAATTGGACTAATTACAGCTGTTGTGAATAATAACGGAAAAACCTTGAATGTAACCTAAATAAGGGTTTAGTGTCATTTATCATTTGTAAAGGCAGCAAAGGTTCACTAAGAAGTAGATGTGGAACAACTGATAACAATTATTTACCCCAGCATCATGCTCTGATCGTGAAAGCAACAACAATTGTTGCAGATTACTGGCGTAAACGAGCTGATAATAGCCAAGACAAAAGTCTAACAAAACCTGAAACTTCCTACGAAGAAGGGGAACCAGAGAAGGAAAATAATCCTCGTAAAATCACTTACAAGCTGAAACTTGGCAAAGACTTGTGACTAATATTGGAGCGGCATACAATAGTAGCCTTTTGACTTCTCCCACACTGTTGGAGTATGGTCAGAGGCATCAGAAAGAAACTTTCAAGTGAAGGTTATTTATTTGGTTTTTCATGTAAATGACGTGTAAAATAGGCCCCATAAATAATAAATTGTTTTATTATGAGGTTGGCCAGTTATGCTCAGACCATTGGCCCACTTTTTCAAATAAAGGAGCCAGTTGGCCCTTTTGATCTTAAACCTGTAAGAAATACAGTTAACAGAAAGTGTCCTAGTTTGAACACCTTTCAGATTTATACAAATGTTACGCCATCAAAGATGGCTGCTATTACTAGAAGTAGAAAACGTACTAAACCTCCTCTCTAAAAAACGCTAAACGGAATTTGATTAACAGAGATACAAACAAGTTGTTGCATAGTTGCCTTTTAATATCGGACAAATGAGGCTGATGTGCAATCAAATTGGTGATGTGAGAATTCCATGTTTTCACAGAAAATTGCAATCAGAATGGTAAATTTCCAAAAAAAATTTCCGAGTTCAAGATTTTTATTTATTGGCGACTCGGAATATTCCAGTCACGGATACGGCGCACTAGTGCACCATTTAGGATGCATTTTAGACTCTGCCTACAAGTTGAACTGTATACCGGTTTGAAAGTTTGGTGTAATTTGATTTTTTACAAAAATTGAACTTCCGTTGGCTTTCATTTTAAACGATACTAATTTCGTCTTTAAACGGGCAGCATAAGCTATCCGCAATTATCTTCAAGTCCTCCATTTTAGTTTTCATTTAAAGACCGTTCAGCACTTCATACAGTGGTTATGACCTCTGGGGCATGTAACATCAAACAGTATATAGTGCATATATTTTAGACCTGGAAATGCAGTGTGTGAAGCATGTTAAGGTGACTGCGAAAAAGGATGTACTAGACAAAAAAAACAACGATGTAGTGAAAAATCAGGAGTCCTTGTTGATGGGAATGGCTAGAGAAGAAAGTTTTTAGTTGGGTACAACATCATAGCCTGAACTGTTTTGGATATGTCGAGGACTCCACCAATGGAGTAGGCATGTGTACTAACATTAGTACCAGTTAATTGTGAAATTAGAGGCTGTTCAACAGACGGATCTCTGGCAAACGTATTATGCAAAAGAATCTACATTTGTTGGAATCTTTATATTGTAGTGGAAAGTGCAGAATTGTAGTGAAGATAAATATTTTTGTACACCTTGCACTCTCATAATTCTACTCGAGGGATTGAAGTGAGCAATAAAAACGTTAAATGTTTAAAGTTTTCATTTATATCCATTTGTGTAATGTGTAGTAAATGTGATGAGAAATTGAATTGAAAACCATTTGGGAAAAAGGTTGTATTTAGTTTTTTAAAGCCATAAATTTAGTTTTATATCCCCTACCAGTGTGTTGCATCTGCACCACAGAGGGACCTTGGGCAGATCCCACACCACAGGCCAACATCTGGCGCTTTCGCAATTTTAGCTCTACTGGTCATTCACCAGAAGAGCTTACGGGATGTCCAGTGGTTGACCATTCAAGTTTATGAAGTCTAGTTGGTCCTAAATGAAAATATTGCCGATGTGACATCCAATATGGAAGCAATAGCGTTACTTAGCAAGAAATCCTGGCCCCGTCCCCCGCAAAACTTATATCTGGTTGTTTGATGGGACTTTTGGGTCCCCATTGGGCCTGTTAGCAACCCCCCCCCCCCCCCCCCCGGGCGCCATCTTCAAAGTCGTGTCGTTACACCGCCTGGACGGAGGGTCATTTCAGCATGGGGTTTACACCAAAAGACTTATGATGTCTAGTTGGTCCTAAATGAATATGTGCCGATCTGACACATAATATAGCCGTTACGGCAGCCGTCGTGAAAATCTTGTTATTGCTACTCCTCCAGGACGAAAAGTTGTATCAACATGGACTTGTCACCGGAAGACGTCGTATGGTGCCTAGTTGTTCTTGAATGACAATTGTACCTATCTGGTATCCAGTATGACCACCATCTTGAAAAAATCTTGTCGCTGCTCCTCTTGGATGAAAAGTCCTATCGACATTGGGTTTTCACCAGACTACTACTACTGATTTCTAGTTGGTCCTAAATAAAAATGGTGCCAATCTGACATTCATTAGGGCCACCATGGCAGCCATCTTGAAGATCCTATCTTTACTCCTCTTAAATGGAAAGTCATATCGACATCGGGTTTTCACCACAAAATAATGGTATCATGTTGGTCCTGAATCAAAATTGTACCGATCTGACCTCAAATATGGTCGCATTGGTAGCCATCCTGAAAATATTGTCATACTTACGCCACCAATATGGAAAGTCATATAGTCGTGAGAGTTTTCACCAGAAGACTTGCCGTGTCTAGTTTGTCCTGTAAGAAAATAATGCCGATCTGACATTAGAATGTGGCCACCATGGCGGCCATCTTGAAAATCATGTATCGGTCATAATTGATATCGTGTAAATCGACATAAGATCTTGTTCATTACTTGACAGTATGGAAAGGATCAGAATTGTAAAAAGGATGTTATGAAGTTTTTAAGTTAATTCGTTGACGTGGTTAAGAGTGGAAACAATTCACCGCATGTAAAATGCACCAGATGGCGCTGGCCTAGATGACCTCACGCGAGAGCTATAGCGAACACGATATCATACGAGAGGTGAAAGAGTTTCCAATCCCTTCATGTACAAGTTTCTGAGTTTAGTAAGTAAATGCCATTTTAATTTTGAATGTGCGTTTTACAACTATGGGTTTCTTATAAATTGTCAAATCCGGACCCGGCATCACTTGTTTTGAATAGCCCAAGTTATAAAGTCACCCAGTTGCTATAAATAGAAATTGTCATTTACGCATAACACCTTTGCATCGAAAAAAATTACTGATACAGTGATAACATTACCATTGCAAGTATACAATATAATTTATCGTTTCGACAATAAAATATATCGTTACTGTGACTTTGCTGTTGCAACAATAAAACTTACCGTTACTGTTACATTGCTGTTTTGCCGTTGCAACAATACAACTTACCGTTACTGTGACATTGCTGTTACAACAATAAAACTTACCGTTACCGTGACATTGCTGTTGCAACAATAAAACTTGCCGTTACCCTGACATTGTTGTTACAACAATTAAACTTACCGTTACTGTGACATTGCTGTTGCAACAATAAAACTTACCGTTACTGTGACATTGCTGTTTTGCGTTTGCAACAATAAAACTTACCGTTACTGTGACATTGCTGTTGCAACAATAAAACTTACCGTTACTGTGACATTGCTGTTGCAACAATAAAACTTACCGTTACTGTCACATTGCTGTTTTGCTGTTGCAACAATAAACTTACCGTTACTGTGACATTGCTGTTGCAACAATAAAACTTACCGTTACTGTGACATTGCTGTTGCAACAATAAAACGTACCGTTACTGTGACATTGCTTTTGCAACAATAAAACTTACCGTTACTGTGACATTGCTGTTGCAACAATAAAACTTACCGTTACTGTGACATTGCTGTTGCAACAATAAAACTTACCGTTACTGTGACATCGCTGTTGCAACAATAAAACTTACCGTTACTGTGACATTGCTGTTGCAACAATAAAACTTACCGTTACAGTGACATTGCTGTTGCAACAAAAAAACTTACCGTTACAGTGACATTGCTGTTGCAACAATAAAACTTACCGTTACTGTCACATTGCTGTTTTGCTGTTGCAACAATAAAACTTACCGTTACTATGACATTGCTGTTGCAACAATAAAACTTACCGTTACTGTGACATTGCTGTTGCAACAATAAAACTTACCGTTACTGTGACATTGCTGTTGCAACAATAAAACTTACCGTTACTGTGACATTGCTGTTGCAACAATAAAACTTACCGTTACTGTGACATTGCTGTTGCAACAATAAAACTTACCGTTACCGTGACATTGCTGTTACAACAATAAAACTTACCGTTACCGTGACATTGCTGTTGCAACAATAAAACTAACCGTTACTGTGACATTGCTGTTGCAAAAATTAAACTTACCGTTACTGTGACATTGCTGTTGCAACAATAAAACTTACCGTTACTGTGACATTGCTGTTGCAACAATAAAACTTAACCGTTACTGTGACATTGCTGTTGCAACAATAAAACTTACCGTTACTGTGACATTGCTGTGACATTGTTCCGACAATAAAACCTACCGTTACTATGACATTGCTGTTGCAACAATAAAATATACCGTTGCAAGAACAAAATTCACCGCCGCATCGGTATTTGAATATCCCTACAACTGTATTCATAAAGGTATCCATACACCGTTGCAACAAATATAAAATACCGTTGCAAAGATACCAGTGTTAAAAATATTGTTGCAACGATACATTTTATTGATGCAACGGCGAAGATTACCATTGGATCAACAAAATTTAGCGTTGCAACGATAATTGGATACCGTTGAAATAGTAAATGTAGTTTTAACCATTTACGTACACAAGAGACAGGGACAAGCACTAGCGGCAATAGGATTGGTTACAAATTATGAATTAAAGAATAGGACATCACCAACACATGTCATCATAGATGTAAAATCAAAGGTATTTGATAGTACTTTAGCAAGGAATGAATTTAAATCGTTTAAACATTTAGAAAGGGTAAAGGACAGGATGTATAAGATCTAACGAATTTGTGACGGTGTTATAGATGCTATGTAGAATGACATTTTCATGGGTATTTTTGTAGATGGAGTCATAGCTGGAAGTCATATGCTACATATCTAACGGATTTTGGGTTCTGACCTCTGTGTAACTGTCCAGGGGTAGAGTGGAGAGAAACGGCGAGCATCGAAGTAGTACTATTTAAAATTGCTCTCAGTCTGAATCAGACACCATACCCAAAAAGCGGTATGCCATCGACTTTCCTCTTTTCGATTTTCGCTTGTTTCATTTGACATAAGTTATAATATTAAGTGTGTTATTGTAATTAAGTTTCTTTTGGTTGATAAATAGATCAAAGTGTACATATCGTTCGTTGTAAAATGAGTTACCATTGTGATTGCATTCATTTTAATTGATTAAGCTAAATGTCATAAAGACTGCTAGGTCGAACTATATTGTCGTCTCTACTTCGATTCTAATAAAGATTTGCATTGCACTGTAAACTTTGCTTTAGCATCAAAATCTTTTTCCAGTTCATGATCCAGAAGCCTTTTATACTTCTGCGTCCATTTAACAGATAGCGTTATATGTGGTTACCTGCTAAAAAATAACATATCAGCGTTAGACAGTGATATAATTTGTGCATGAATATTGCAGGTGTGCACATTTGGACTCTTGTTTGTCTGGAACGAACGGGCACATGTATGATTCAAGGAAACAGTATTCACATTGTGGCATATAATCATTAATGCTTTTAGTTGAGTTTGTTGGACGTGGATAGCCTCGATTTGTTACTGGGGATTCACAACATTTTGTCGAAATACATTTAGGGGACTACAACACTTCATCTAGTTTCTAAAAAAATCTTATCTAAATCAGAAGAGAAAAAATGGTTAAATAAATGACAAAAATATTGGGCGATGACGAGTCTCTAATTGATACTATTTAGACAATATATTAACAAATGAAAATTTGAGGAATACCTGTGTTCAGTGAGGTTTAGCGACAAAACGTATTTAGACGTAATGTCGTGCACCATTTACTCGACCTTTTCGGCTGCAATATGTCACCTAGTCAAAGAATTCTTATAAAATCTTACCAAGCAAACTATTTCCCTTTTTGTTGTAAAGTATAATGATTTTGATTTGCATTTTTATGATTCTAGATTTGAGTCAAACACCATTAACGTCATATGTACACGAAATGTTGGTATTGTCATCATCTGCATAATTTAGTTTTATGACTGCGCAAAACAACAAGAGAGAGAGAGAGAGAGACTTTGTTATAATGTATAGTTTACGTGTAAAATAAAAGGTATCCTATCAGAGGTCACTCCTTTGGTTGATATTTACTGAAATGACCATGCAAACAATGGAATATATCATCAATTGTATATTAATACATTATCCGTATTTTCTGATTAAACATATTCAAAATTGTCTTCTTTCTAAATGGACACTTTACTGCCTGTTTTCTTCTCTAGAACACAAATAAGAACACAAACTTGATTCAGCATTGAATTGTTTGAATTGTACATTACGATATGTACATGCCAGTGAGGAGGTTACATCGGAATAGTTTTAAAGAGTACAAAGTTATGCTGAAATTAATAGTTATAAATAAATAAGTAATATCTAGGTAAACTCGCCAGAAACTAAGATTACAGAAGACAAACAAGCAAAAACTAAGCTTACAGAAGACAACGTTATAAATTTTTTAAAAAAGAATAATTCTATAGAAATGTTAAATTTTGTTGGCATTTCGTTTGCAAAACATAAACAATTTTCATTAATTTAAATCTTTCAAAGATACTTTTGAGTATAATCATGGTGAACTTTTCCCTATTCGCATATGAAAAGTTGAATATCAAATAGTTCTTAATGTGTTAATTGGGATACGATATCGATGTAAATTAATAGAATATATAGTGCACCGGTTTGTTAAGGTAACTTCTATTCCTTAATATAATCACAAAGTCGGACCAAAATTCCCAAGCGATTTAGACACTTTACTAGTTTATTCGATTACCGATCTGAATATATATATATATATATATATATATATATATATATATATATATATATATATATATATATATATATATATATATATATATATATATATAAAGTGAAACTTTCCCAAACCTGTCTCTCTGTGACAGCCTCCTCTGCAGGTTGACGACATAATATGGTGCCAATAAGGCGATTCTAATGCAAATCAAACCTTTGTATACTGGACATCTCCTTAAAACGGCCAACATTTTTGGTCGCAACAGAATCAGGCTTAAGGCCATTTTGCTGTGTATGTTTGCGTATATTGGGTAGAGCAACTCAGTTTTCTTCCCACAAGACCTTTTTGTTTTTTGCTTCATTCATCGCAGGAAAGGGATATCAGAACAATGGTTTTTATCTTTTTTTCTCTCTCCAGGAAGCTTACGCTCGTGGAATAAAGGCAAGGCCCTAGGAATTGGGGCGAAGCGATCCGGAACCAAGAAGCTGAAATTGGTTTTCTTAAAAAAGTAGTCTAGGCTTACCCAAAATGTAATTGCACAGAGATTTTTGTTGTTGTTGTTGGTAGTGGTGATTTTGACGACACTCTTAAGAAACTATTGGCTATATCATGACGAGGAAATGGGAGCTAGGTGTCTTTCCCAAGGACTCTGACGCAGCCGATTCCGGCTGGCCTGGGCAGGTCTATTACCCGAGACCCATCGATTACGAGTCCAACGCTGTACGTACTGAGCTACCGCGGCTACCGTATATGCATAGAGAATTTGCAGATATTAATCTGGAAAAAGGCAGTTAAAAACTGCGCCTCCTGCTGATTGTTTACATCAAGCAGATATTGTTTTGATCCCATACCTTCAACAGTTGACATCATCGAGATTCTGATGTCATGTTGTGCCAGCCGTCAAAAGTGACGTAACGCTAACATACAAACAAATTGATCTTACAACATTCTTCCTGATATAATGTGCACCTTTGCTTACCTGAAATCTGATTTGGCATACTTTGTATTTGATTATTAATTCAGTCTGTTTATCTGCTTTTCTCAACGCTAACAGCGAGGTCTAGCGCCATAAAATTCTTTTTTGTTTCACGTTGGGTTCTTCTTGTTTCTCCAGGCTCTGGTTCTATAGCCGAAGCGGGCCAGGTGACCCAAGCTACTGACAAAAGAGAAGAAAATAAAAATTTATTCCAGGGGGCGCTCAGGCGATTTGGTGGCGTTACTTGTTCTTTCTTCACTATCACAAAACGTGCACATTGCCTTGAAACATCAGCAACTCAATGGCGGACTCACGTGAGTAATCATAAATTTACACTTTGTAAAACGTTAAAATTTATATTTTCAAGCAATTATCTATATTTTGAGGTAATACTTTCTTTTGCGTAACGTGTGTGCATGCAGTCGTGGAAAGATTTATACAAACAGTCCTAAGAGAGCATTCCTATAGCCCCATGTAGACAAACGAGTTTTTCTCCACCTCGTTTTTATTCATCTGACTTTACTGGTGGGCACTGAATCATTTGAAGTGCACGTCAACGTAGTCGTGTAGGCACCTTGACTGATCTTATATAAAATATTAATTGTTGTTCTAAAATTTAATACCAATATATTTTTTATTAAAGTCTGTTCATTCCTGATTGTTGAGTGATCTGCACCTTAGTTGTCATCAGAAAACTTTCAGACGAAACTTATCGATCGCTATGAACTTTCACAATTGAGAAAGGGTACAAACTGTTGTGATATGTTAAACGTACGACATTCAGTCCTGTCACACCTCTTGGTTGGCCTCATTTAAAAATGTCCACGTACAAAACACCGATTTTGTGTTTCCTCGGGTTATTATATAATGAGCTTGCAATGAATATTTATCGACGAGCAACGAAATACACTGAATAAAGATATTTAAAGGTACATGTGAGAAAATTCTCAACGATGACACCGATTCTTGAAATATTTTGTGCAGCACCACTACTTAACCTGTATAATTTAAACCGTACTGGCAGACGACCAGTTCTCGCCGCGTACCAACTGACACCATTGCGCTAATATCTCACGAGTAGACGCGAATTGTTACTTACTATGCATGCCTTTAAAAGTACCTCACAAAATGATCTCTTAAAGATATGCATAAAATAAGTAAAATATACCTACGTTGGTGAGATATTAACCCTATTATGGCCTACTGCAGCAATTGGTACGCGGCGAGAACTGCTCCTCGACCAGTAAGTAGAACACTCACTTGTAGTATTATTAATAGCTCTCAGAACCGAGCACCTGTGTATTCTGCGGCTTTTGATCTCTGATTCGTACTATTGACACATGCGTTTAAAGCAGAAGCACACCAAGGCAAGAGCAACGTCTTTTTACAGAGGGCCAGGGAGGCTTATATCAGCGGAAATAGATTTAGCCTCACGGTACCAATTTACCGAACGAAAATATTTAGTTCCAACATTGACATTGAAAACAAGATTTTAGTATGAGTAAGAATGTGATTAAATATATATTAATAATTTCTGAACTACCTTTTAAGTATAATTTGATTCGTATGGAATGAATCATGCCAGTCCAAAATTTTAATTATTGTGGGCGGGGAATGAGTGTACGTTCGAACACCGCAGCCGGAGAACCAGTTGCCGAACAATATTTAAGTAATAATATTTCCCCAGCATTTTCATGAGAAATCATTGATTTTGAACCATTTAGAATAAGAACTGAATCTATAGATAGTTTTTGATACCTGACATCATGCAGAAAGATACTACAGTTTTCTGTGAGACCTTCTGTTGTAAGTACACCTATCTACATCTGAATAAATAAAAACACAATATTGCTAAAATCTGCATGTAAATAATTGATTTCTTTTTCACATATTTTGAATTTTTAAAGCAACCTTCTGTATCTCCGTACAAGCACTACTGTATCGATTTCCACTCGAAATGGACGGCTTGGCTAATGTTAATCCCGCGCCATAAAGTTGGAACCCAAAATATCTCTTTGCATCCTTGACCAACTTCATGCAATCTAGGATGCTGGACGAGTCTATATTTGAGAAGGGGGTGAACATTGGAGAAACTGCCCATTTTGCTTGACGGTCGCTTTGAGAAGTATCTGAAGCCAACCGAACAATATAAAACAGCTAACACATATAAGCACTAACTGATTAATTCTCATAAAACTCGAAGCACGCTCACTGTTTACTGTTAGTGTTCACTTGGAACGGAAATGGTAACAATAGTGTTTGCATGGATATACAGAAGGTTGGTTTTATAAAAACCAAAGTAATTGAAAGAAAAGAATCATTTTCATTCAAATTTTACCCCCACCCCACCCCCCACCCCTGTCCGTGAGTACCCTCCTTCCGATTTTAAAAACGAAAACCATCAAGAATATAAAAAATGCACAAAACTTACTCATTTCATGCATTAATTTATAATTTCTAACCTGATTGTCGCCAGGGGACCCCTAATACTGTCATCTTGTACGCGTTTCAAAACCAAACGGGAGTTTTCAGTCTAAACAATGGGCCTGCTCACTGTCCTTTTCCGGTTCCAGAAAAAGTCGATTTTCAGCGAATGGGTGAGGGTCCTAGGACTTACACATGCATCGAAGGTAACAACTGTGGCGTCTGCATCCAATATTTGCAATGTCTAGTTTTAATATTTCTCCAAATATATTGAACAAAATAAAAAAGGGCAAGCAGTTGAGCTCTTATCTACATGGGTTCAAAGGGATGTAACTCCCAAAGTTACGGAAATTTACGGAATTATTTGAAACTTATCGAAGACTATGAACTGTATCACTCCTGTTGTCTGAAGAAATAGACTCGCCACGTTTAGGAAAGACAAAGATTGTGGATAATCTGCATGAATGGACGACTATTAACGGTTTCTTTTTATTCATTAAAGGATGTATAAAAGAAGAGATTGATACAAAAAGTAGTCGCTTGTGTGCTTTATTTTAATTTTTCAAGTAAATACATAAATTGCTCAATCAATTTTCATCATCTGCCACTCGATTACGTTCCTAGTCTGGTTCAGAAATAAGAATACATAAGGTAATAATACAGTAATGGAGGTGTACGATTTTATATGTACACCTTTTTCATAAGGAAGTTGTTATCTGGTGTGATAAGAATAACGTCATTTTTGAGTAAAGTGAGTGACTAAAGAGGATATATATGCTTGGAAACTGTGTAGGTGTCATTCTTACAGCAGCACGTTGCATTGCAGGAGTTTATATTAACATCAAAATAAAAAATGTTAGTAAGGACGGAAGGGCTGTGGCTAACCTGGTATTGTTTCTTCGTAAAAATATTTCTGTCATCTGCAATAAAATATTTCGAGCTAAAAAGATGGTAAGTTGCCCCTAAAACTCACGTAACCTCTCTTGGGGTTAGAATCAACACATTAAAGGAAAAACATTCGGTATCTGGTTCTGGAAGCTATAGCTTGATCCGTAGCAGCAGACATATTATAAGGAGAGAGAGAGAGAGAGAGAGAGAGAGAGAGAGAGAGAGAGAGAGAGAGAGAGAGAGAGAGAGAGAGAGAGAGGGAGAGAGAGAGAGAGAGAGTAATCAATAAATAAATTGGAAACGGAGGAGAAATTTCACTTAGCTGTAATGACTTATAAAGGATAGAAATAAGGCAAACACTCACATAAAGGCAAATTTAACTAAATGGATAATATTGCAAATAGATTTTCTTTGAAAAATAAAAGCATAGTCGAGAAGAGTACTGCTATATATCTCTCTCACGAACACATACACACAAACGCACACACAGTTAACAAACGTAGTCATTTGATTACGACAGTGATTGCAAATTTTCTATATTGTGTGAAAATCAACTTATTATCCACATATTGTTCAGCAAGAATTTGGTATTGTAGTAATATTCTTGTTGTCCATCATTTATTTATTTATTTACGATTGAACCTTCTAGTACACACATCTCGTTAGTAATTGCGCTTTAATTACTGAGCAGTGTCAATATTTACAAATATTTAGCAATCTAAATCCTTCAGAGTTATTTCTTTAAAAAAGGCATGATGAGAATAGGCTGCAATGGTTCGATATACTGTTGGGTCACTGTTTGCAAATATTTCTAAAATTCATATAAAAGTGTGACTTGAACATCTTTGTGTAGATAACGCAACTCTTAATTTAAATGCCATATTTGACACCAAGTATTTTTCCAAGTTCAAGTCTGTTTTTAAAATTTTGTATAGCTGTAACTTAGTATTCTCATTTACCTCAGACTGTCGATTCTGGAAATTAATTCGTATTAATTTATCTTTCATAGTTCGAATAAATATGATTTAATCTCTCACCCCCTGCTGTAACCATAAATCACTAAATTCTAATCTGAATTTTTTTTTTTAGACATGAGTATTCCACGTTATCCGTCCTAATTCATCAATGATTTCAACGTGTTATTGCATGCGTTTGGATTTCGAAATTCATCCATTTTTGTAACTTGTAAGAAATACTTTATACGTTTTATGATATAAAGAACGGACAACGAATACCGATCTCACTCACCTAGTACAGCAGCATTCGAGGTATCTTTGCTCACCATAAGAACATCCTTAAGAAAGGAATTGGAACATTTTCGAGACGATTAACATATTCATGTACCCATGGAACACTTTCGAGACGATTAACATATTCATGTACCCATGGAACACTTTCGAGACTATTAACATATTCATGTACCCATATTTCAGAACCATATAATAACGTTGCTGCAACCATGTGATAAAAAAGCAATAGTTTGACATCTATACACTGACATTTAGTTGTAAAATATTTCAATAAACCTATAGTCTTATTTACTTTTTCAGCCAACATTTATTTGATGTGTTCTTGACCACTTTAGAGTAGAAGGAAATATTGACCATAGATATTTATAAAGCAGGTACAAATTGAGTAATGTCATTCCTGTAATATAAAGTTTTAACTTTCCTTATATTCCCCCCCCCCCTTACAAAAACCATTGCTTTTGTATTTGACAGATTTACTTTCATACTATAATTACTGCAACACTTTTCTAAGACTCTTATTTATTTTTAAGAAGACATCATGGTATTTGCAATGTCATCAGCGCATACTAAAGCACATATGTCATCAATTTGTGGACTAATCTCTAATCTTCGGCAGAAACTGTTTTCAGTATTTGAAAATATTCCAAATAAATAAAGTTGGACTTAGCACACATCCTTGGTGAGTACCAAGGGAAGAACGAAGTATTCTGTCAAACTATGTCCTGTCTACACACATAACTTTTATTTGAAGTAGAGAGATTGAATGCTTTTAACAAGCTTAACATGAAGTATATTTTTGTTCAAAATGTAAAATAGAAACTGATGCTGTACACAGTTGAATAATTTAGAAAAGTCGACAATATTCAGTAAGAACGGCCTCTTTTCTCTGAAAAATATTTCCGAATACAAGCATATTTTTCCCAAGTTTGTTATTCTATCATTGATGGTTTAGCCGAAATCTTTCCAAGAACATTACGACGTGTGATACCACGGTAATTATTCAGATCTCTACTTCCACATTTAGATATTGGACACATAATTCCCTCCCACCTTGATTCTGGAAATTTCATTTTCCAAAAGTTTGTTAGAGAGCACAATTTTATTAAAGAGCAATAACATTAAATGTATCAGAATCTGATCACTAAAGTTCAGAAAGTCTACAATAATTCCGTCTGGTCCAGGTGCTTTGTTATTTTCCATAGATCTGATTGCTTTCGAAATTTCTTCTTTAGTAATAGATTTATCAAGGTCTGCATAATAGTCTTCGCAAATATTACCATTTACATCGTGAACTTCGTTGGTAGAATAACTTCTTGGAACTCTTTATTAACTTCAACATTGTTATCATTTAATACCTCTTCAAAACATGAAAGCTACTCTTTAGGAGAAATATCAGAATGACCTTGACATCCTCATGTATTTCTTCAGAACGACCTTGACATCCTCTCATGTTTTTCTTAACATTATTCCAAAAAATATTGGTATTTAAACTTAATTACAATTTACCTTGTAATTTATTTCTATATAAAGTTTCTTTCATGCTGAATGTATTTTTGAATTTTAGCTTTGTATTTTTATATTGTCATATATATTGCTACTATTTCAGTTTTTTTATTGCTTCACCAGTCAAAGTTTGCTTGAACTCCTTGTGTATATTTAAAGTATAAAAATTGGCATTTTATTCTTTTAGGAGATATTTTTAATGTATTGAATAGAGGACCCCAGCGCGACAAAAAGATAAATCTAACCACCGTTTTGACCTAAAATTTCCATATCTGATTGTGACGAAGTGCAGTAGCTATACTGCTTTTTATCACAGATTTCAACGCCTTTTGAATTTGTTAACTAGACCAGGGACTAGTGTAGTGACACAAATTACTAACCCCAAGAGATGTGTGTAGTCTGACAAAAGCAAGTGCATTGTAGTTTTGGGTCCGATATTTTTCCATTGCAGTCACAACACACATAAAGTATTTGTATTATGTACTCTATAAGCATGTAAATGCTTATGATAATAAACTATTGATTGATTGATTGGTGTTTTGAGAGAGCAGCTATTTGCAATACTTAGTGACCAGTTGGATCTCGTGTAATCTTACCATGGTTATAAAGACTCCTTTCCATCACGTTTGTGGTTACGATCCACAGTTATTAAGAACTTCTGAATGAGAGACAGTTATAAGGTGAAATTGTGCGCATTTACAACAAGCACAATGGTGAGAGAGAGAGAGAGAGAGAGTTTTGGCATACCTTTATGCTACTTTCATGTAGTGTGATTGAAATTTCTTTTAATGTGGCAGTAGGGACACGTCGTCTAAAGCAGACTGACCTAAATGGCTGCTTCCATGTGCTGGAGAAAATAACCTAAACTAGTGCAAAGTATACTAACTAACGTTTCTGAGTGAGCCATATATATATATATATATATATATATATATATATATATATATATATATATATATATATATATATATATATATATATATATATTTGAAAAAAGTTATCGGCTAGTTTTTTTCCAATTTAGCTCTGAAGCCCAAGAAGTGAAAATGACAAAGCGGAGCTAGCAGTCTTTTGACAGATGCGTATCTATAGCAAGACCTAGCTGTATATTCTCCAGCCCAAAGTACACCCATCAATTAGGCATCAGATACATGAATTTAAGTTCTTTTAACAATACTTAAGGTATACAAGGTATTTTGTTTAAAGAACCAGGTACACCCATCAATTATGCATCAGATACATGAATTTAAGTTCTTTTAACAATACTTAAGGTATACAAGGTATTTTGTTTAAAGAACCAGGTACACCCATCAATTAGGCATCAGATACATGAATTTAAGTTCTTTTAACAATACTTAAGGTATACAAGTTATTTTGTTTAAAGAACCAGGTTTACCAGTGAGGAAAATCTGGGAGATTTTTTCCTTAAAAATCATACCCTGTGCAAAGTACGAAACCGCAGTACAGAACCTGTATGCAAAGTCAAACGTCTCTATGACGAAGTTGGTTATATCTTGTGATGCTAGTCGGAAGTTTTCTATGAGTTCTGTTTTTACAGTTCTTGCTGCGACTAGTCTGACCGGTTTATATCCATTTATTTCTTATGCTTTGTCTTTGCTGCTTTTGTTCGTTTTCACTTGTCTTTACGGACTAGCTAACAGGGATGATTCCTACAATAAAATATTGGGAGCCCCATCCCTAGAATTGGGCATTTCTAAAAATAGCAAAACGGCCTTTTTTGGGGTAATTTGTAACACCTAGTTTATTGGCAGTAATACAATATCTGTTATTATTACATTGCTTTAACTTTTCCAATGTCAATACCCTCCTCCAATCAGTAATTGGAGGTAAAGACCAAAAATCAGCACAGTTCCAGTCTGATGTCTTAGTTTCTTCCCTCATTCGGAATCTCGTCCTTCTTTTCCTCGGATTTCTTGTGGTCATCATGTGTCACTGGGCGCTCAAAGATTTTCGCTATTTCTAGTGTCTTTTAGCATGATTGCCATCAATCGTATCCATTTCTGTGTTGCATTTGACCTTTTCTCCAAAATCACAGGATAGGGAGAAAAATACCGATCAGCAGGCATCTGACACCGCTCATCGAGGACCGGGCAGAGCTAATAAGATTTGTCAACTGGCGTCTGTCACGGGGCGCCGGGCATGTCACAAAGCCACGGGCTCTGATCACCGGTGATATAGTACCGAGCCCTGGGGTCATCGGACTTCATTTCTTGTCGAAGTGGGTGTGGCACCCTTACCGCCGCCTTCGGCTTCGTTATCGAAGAAAAAGAGGGAGAAAGAACACGTCTCCTCTTCCATCGAGAGGGCGTCGCCAATTCCCTTCTCCATGGAGAAAGAAGGAATGGAATAGTTCTGTCTCTCTCCCCGTAAGCGGAGACAAGGCGACTCTCCATACTAGTGAACACGGATAAGTTCTTGGAGGACGTTTACCGCCTTCTTCCCTCGATCTGCTTTCCGGGTCTTCGGACCCCAGGATCCTCTCCAGTTTCGAGAACCTTTCAGGGGTTCAGAATAAATCTAATCTTCTTGCTGCTTTCATACCCATTTATGGCGAAGAGCCTAGCGCAGAAGTTAACACGAGGTCGAGAGACAGCCAGACAGCAGAATGTTTGGTCAGTCTATTTTTCCACAATTCAGCCCCTTGTTTCAGCACGTAACTACAAGGTGCATTTTTACTGATTGTCCACTCAAGCCTCCCGGCTGGAATCTGAAGTATCCCAGGTGTGGATATCGCCGGGTCCTGGACCTGCATCTCCATGAAGTCGCTTGATGCAATGGAACTTAAAGTTAGCACCCAGGTACCGACAGCTTCACACGCCGATCTCTTTGTGGCGGCCTCCATCAACCTGTTGAGTCTCCCTCAGTCACTGTCAGCCGCCTCCTAGCAAATACTTCTAAAGTCCGTCGCCTGTCGCCAAGACTTATAGGAACTCGCTCTCTATGTCGATGGCACTTTCGGCGGAACTTCTCCACCTCGGTAGGGATACCGTGTCAGATACCGCGAAGATTTTGCTTAAACACTGCAGTGATCTGTTGAGAGTGGATCCGCTTGACGCGGAAACTTTATTTGGCGTCTTAATCTCGACAGTGGTCTCCCAAGACCTCAGGAACCAACAAAACCGATCTTTGGCAGCGGTCACAGGTGCGGCTATACTGGCTAAGAAGCGTCACCAGCCCAGGAAATCTATGTGTCCCGGGCCTAAATAATTTAAGCAAACGTCCCAACAGAACCGCCAGACCATTTTAAAACTCCTTTTCGCCCAATGTTCATTAAACTGGGAGGCTGGACGGGTCAGGATAGAAAGTCCAAAGACTCCTCTCCCCTCCATAAGGAGGGAGACAGTCGGCCCTACGGAGTCGCACCCTCTCCTGCTAAGCCCCCCTCTTCTCGACATCCCAGTAGGTGTCAGGAATTTGTTTTCTTCAGAGGCCTGTTCGGACCTAACGGACGATGCATGGGTTTTCTCACAATAAAAGATGATTACGGGCTTCACTTCTGGGTCCCTCCACCTACGTCAATGACACCTATTTGGTTTAACGAGACCAAATTAGTATCACTACGGGAGGAGGTATGCACCCTTCTAAAGAAGTGCACAGTAGAGAGGGTATTAATCACTCGACGTTTGGGATTCTATTCCCAGGTCAGTCTGGTTTAGAGGAAAGGCGAAAATTTCGCCCAATTTTTCCGCATTAAAGGAATTTATTAATAAATAGTACTTCAAGATTGATATGTCATCTTCAGTCAGGAACGCCATAAGGTCGAACGACTAGGCGGTCTCCATAGACCTAGAGGATACTTACTTGCACATCCCTATCTTCCCGCCTGATGTCACAGAATTGTGTGTATGAAAATGCCTATGCAATATATATGAACAAAAATGTAGATGGGTTTCGTTGCAGCGTATAGCGTTACCGGGGGGAAGGGGGTATTATTTTTAACCTTGCCGATTTAGAAATACTGATTTTTGTTCACTCACTATAGGATGCACACAAAGCGCCATAAGTGTGGAACACGTTTTATATCGAGTTCTTTGGTCGTGGATGTGACCACGATCGTAGTACTTATAGCCCAAATTATCTCCGTATCATCACAATACAGATGAGTCTTGTCAGGCAGCTATCAACTTTACGGAAGCAATCTTCAGCTGTAGAGCTGTTACGGGAAGTCGTCGAACTCGATGGGTTTTGTGTAACCCAGATACTGCCGTCGGTCAGTGGTGACTTTGGTTCGAGGGACGAAATTGGTTAACTCAGTGTGAGGGGCCAAAGGTTCCGGACCAAGGGGTCTGTAGAATAGGAAGGTTCTTGAGAGATCCTTCGGCATATATATTAGGTTTTGAATCTAAAAATCAATGTCACTATATGTGGGACAATCAATCTAGTACATCATCATAATTGTTGATGAACAATACATTGATCATAAATCCATACATTAATCATATTTGTTGATGAACAATACATTGATCACAATTCCACACAGCAGTCATATTTGCTGATAATTCCATACATTGTATATATCTGTTGATAAATCCATATATCAATCATATTTGTTGATAAATTCCATATACATTGATCATACATGTTGATAGGTCTATATGTCAGTCATATCTGCTGATAAGTTGCATACATCGATCATATCCGTTGACATACTAGGTCATTTGTGATTATTTGTTAACATTACATGTTTTGATCGTATCCATTTCGGAACGATTTCGTTTTGTTATATCCGTTGTTCGTTTTTTTGTGCACGAGTAAGGTGTCAGATTCATTTCTAATGCATTTGCATTATAAATAAGCTTCGCATTCACGCAATGTGTTAAGTGTTTTCACTAGATTCAATCCCACCCAGTTTCATCCGGTTACACATGAAATTCCCGCAGGTTTGTCTGCGAGAGGTTGTCTTTAATATTTCAGGCTCTACCTTTTGGCCTAGTTTCCTCTCCCAGAATCGTTACCATGGTGATACAAGTAATAGCAGCTTACTTAAGATTGTTAGTGGTTCCCATCTTTCTGTATTTCGATGACTGGTTGATACACAACGTTCTCAGATATGCCTTAATAACGGACATGTCACTCTGTTGGAAGACAGTGACTCATCTTTCCCATCCCCAAAAATGACTCCTCAAAATTTTGTTGATCTGGAGATAAATTTCACAAATCAAAATCAACAGGACCACACATATACTGTCCTCAGTAATAAGAGGTTAGAGAAGACTTCCTTGTCTGCTAGGCTATACACCTCTGTATTGGGGACCCTGAAGGTGGCAACGGATCTAGTTCCCCTATCAAGATTTCATATGAGAACGTTATAGTCTCTGCTGATAGCAAACTTGAGACCTGACAGTGACCCCGTCAGTTCGGATTCTTTTGGGATCCAAATTTAGTCACAACCTGAGCTGGTAGCTAAATAAAACGAGCTTTCTGGCTGGAGTTCCGATGCACGCCAGAGAAGACACTTTTCATCCTGGAGTGCTTACCTGGAACCCGAGCCCATCGAGTTTGATATCAAAGGGAAAACCGAAAACTACATCCGTCTGAATAACAATTACCAATACCTCAAATTGAAAGTGGCCAAAAACGACAGCACGAATACATACCAAACGGCTAGAGTGACTCCGGAAACAATTTCCTGCAGTCTTTGTTCAGTCAAGTGGAGTTGTACCTGAACAACCAACTAGTCAGTAGCAGTATGGACAGTTACCCTTACCGAGCTTGCTTAGTGAATCTAACATAAAATAAGCAAAGAACACACACCTAGATGCTTGTGTGGTGTAGAAATCAGTAACTTTAGTTTGAATACTAGTGAAAATTACTTTAACATTCACTAGGGAAGGATTGTCCAAAATATACTAGTACTCAAAACCATATTTATATAACATTTGTTTGAGAAATAATGTCTAGGATTTCTATTTCCTGTTTCTCAAATGTAACGAAATATTATAAACTGTTTCAAAATACAATTATTACGGGATAAAATATGATGTCAATATTGTAAACACCACCTTTATCTATTAAAGTACAATGGATATTTACCAAGTTCACCATATATAGCAACATTACTTGCTTTCATGTTAAGCTCATCTATAATTGTCATAAATTTGAGGTGTACCTTCTCGATTTCTTTAGACTCTACAAAACCCCATATCTCTAATGCATAGTTCATTGTAGAACTAACATAGGTATAAAAAAAAGGCTCAAGCATTGTTTTGGGTGTAAAGTATATGGTTTTGTATTGAAAACTAATAAATTCATACCTTTCGGTCCGTTCTCCGCAGGGGAATATTCTACTATATTGAATATGCCACTGAAGTGAAACGTAATTCCTGAATGTGTAAAAACTACCAACAAGTTCTAATTCAGTATTATCATGGAACCATTTTCTATCCTTATGTTATTTCCTACCGTTTCTAAAAACCACTATTTTTGTTTTTGAGGTATTAACCTTAAGAGACCATTTATCATAGTAATACTTTAACCTGTCGAGCTGATTTTGCAAACCTTCATCGTTATTGGTAAATAGAGCCATACCATCAGCAAATAATATTATGCATATATTGACGTAATGTATTAACAATCCACTATCGATATTTTCCAGTAAGGAGCGCTCTGTGTCCCCTAATAATAAAGAAAACAATATTGGTGATATTACTTCTCCTTGCTTGATACCTACTTATCATTCAAAGCATTATGTTAAAATATTAAGGTGCTTCACACAAGATTTACACTCTTATACACTGATTTTATTATATTAAATATTTTACCACATATTCCTAATGTATACATTTTGTAGAACAATCCATTCATATACAATGAATTTAATGCCTTACTCAAGTCAAAGTAAACAAAAAACACAGTAATATATTTTATGTCCATATAGATACTTGATCATCAGTGAATGCAAAATAAACGTAGCATCAACCGTTGAGTGATTCTTGTCAAAACCAAAACCGTGCATTCGATAATATTGTACTTATCTGCCCATGTAACTAATCTCTTATTTAAACACGCGTGAATAACTTGGAAAGGCAACTCACAATGGTTATTCCTCTATAATTAGTTACATCCTCAGGATCTATATTCTTATAGAAAGGTATAATGATCCCTTCTGATCATCCAGAGAAAAGAACTCCGCTCATAAACCCTGCGTTAAATATCCTGAACAAAAATGCCACTAATATATCAGAAAAGTAAGTGTTTAATGCATTCATTTGAAAGATTATCCGAACCTGGTGGTTTATTATTTTTTTCAGTATTCTTATTGCATTTGTCACTTCTTCCGCAAAAGAGAAGTCTAATTAAGAAAATATTCTTCATTAATGCCAGCAAAGACTTCTCCTACCTCATCTTCAACATCAGCAACGTGACTAACATTTTTATTATCCAACATCTCATTAAAATTACTAAAATATTCATTAAGTTAAATAACACTATTTCTATCTACCTTCCATGTACAAACGATTCCACGATTCCCTAGGCTACGCATGGTCCATTTGTTTTAGTTGTCTAACTTATTTATGAAATTCAGTCTCTTTTTGTGAGCTTTTTTATGTCTTTTTGGTTTTACATGAATTTTCCTCGTAACATTTGTTAAGCGTTGATTCAGTTTTGATAATGCTTTGAAATAACCTATTGTAAGATTCTAAAACTCCTCATCAAACCAAAGTCTTTGTTTACCCGCATATACATGTTCCTCAAACTGGGTCAAATGATTTGTATAAGAACGTTTGCAACAGAACGATTGAGCAACCGAACTGATCACATGAGTAAAACAGAAACTGTATGATCAATAGAATAAGGGTTTTCTTTGTCCAAAATCGAGTCGAGTCATAACATTGTTCGCTGTAAATCGCCGAATAGAATGTGAAACTCTACTCTTTCTCTCTCTGTCTCTCTCATTGCAATCTAGATTTTTCTTAGTGTTGATTCATTTTTGTCTTTTTATCAATATCATGTTTCTTTTCTTGTTCATATACAGGATGGGACGATAAATATATTTTTTCTTAATGTCGATCTCTTCTTGTTACTTGTAAGTTATTCGATTTTAAAAAAGTTACTCTCTCTCTTTCTCTTTCTCTCTCTCTCTCTCTCTCTCTCTCTCTCTCTCTCTGATACGGATCTATTCGACTGAAGACGGGAGACAGCGTCTGGCGTCATTAATATATTACACTTATTAACCCCCATCCATGGAATACAAGTTAAACTAAGAGCACAGCCTAAATGTGGGTTACCAGAATTTAGAACACGGAAAAGATTAGACGAGAAAATCGCCATCATACAATAAACAAGAGGCATTCCACTTATAATGAACATGTACATGTGCACTTCCACATGTAGGATACTCTTCAATGCATGCGTTACACGTGACACTAAAAGTTGTTGGTGCTTGATCTGAGTGCCCATGGAAAAGATGAATATTGAAATTATTAATAAGGCGAAACAATGTGCCAGGCACTAATAAATAATCAATTCCACTCGTACCATTTATACTGTAATAAGTAAATCTCCCTATTCCAAGATCATTACCTACCGTTCGCTATGCGACTACTGTACATCTGACAACTCCATGACAAACTTATTGTGCTCTTGCCCTGTAAGACTGTATGTACGGAACATCAGGTACATAGTTCTCTGCTTCTTCGTTATTAGCACCAATATCATTTTCGGTAAAGTCTGGCCGAATACTTGCTTACTCGACTATTAAGATCACTTGTAACTAAGACATAACCCTGCCAACTAAATTCTTGTATTAAGCTTAAATATCAAGATCTAGAATGGTATACATGCACGATCCCTCGCGCTAAACATAAATTATACCAACAAACCAGTCTTTATGAAGGGAAAAAAGAACATATCAAACTTTAACCAAGAAATACTAGAATATCTCAACTGTTCCTTTCTGCACGCTTGTTCGAATATTGTCTGTAGAAGTGAAAAAATGCCTTATAACCATGCAAATCGATATAATTAATTTTTTGTTGTTCATGATTCCAACAAGCAATGATATCAAAGTTAGAAAGAATCTTGCTAAATTCCTCTCAGCCTTTTTGTTATACTCAGACCATTAGTTTTCCATCTGAAAATTTAATTCCATCCTTAGATTACTCCTGTCGATGGACAGATGGTTTGCACAGCTTTTCATCTATGTATAACTTATTGTAAATCAAACTGGTCCCTTTACCTGCTCTTTGGCTGATTTGAAGATTGGCGAAACTGCTTCTGGATATACGTGTTCGATCCTTTCAGATTAGGATAGAACGTTCTTACCATCTCTCTGTCCTTAAAAGTACAAAATTTGGCCACAGTACGTCTTGCTTTTTATTGACGTTCCCCGATCTGTGAACTCAATCCAGCTTGAATGTATCTGCTAGTTCCTGAGCAATTTGTAGCTTTTTTTGTCATAAAGTCTCTTAACACCTTCCCAGTTTCTTCTCCTTTCCAATTTGCCCTCTCAGGTACCCCAAAGAACCACAAATTGACCTAGCTCTGAAGTCAATAATCTTATGGCGCATATTGCGACACTCTTTTTCTAGCCTTTTAATCGTATCTTCGGTCTTCCCAATCATAAATTCACAAGAATCGCACTTATCATCCAAAACATCAACCTTATAGGTAATTCTCTGAACTTTATCATGCATATCTACTCTCATCTTCTTCAGCCCCGTTTCAAATAGAGACATCGTTTTCTCAACTTCATCCAATTTTCTCAATTTCTGGTCAATTTCACACATCTTTTTTCTCAATACGGATAGGATAGGAAGTTTGTTCAGCTGGAGTACTGGATGACTGAGGTGGCAAACGTTGACGCATTGCGAATGGGTTTGGTGTGAAAAGCTGACAACACTGACTTCTCGACAAATGGTAGGAATCGGTGAGCTGATGGTGTTGTAAAGAATGTTTAGGAGAGCAGTTAGAAATAACCGAGGATCATACTTTGAACTAGAATTCGTGTTTACGTTCATTCCCGGATCAGTGCAAGATCTATAGAGTCAGCGAACAATGCACCATTAGCTTCCCTAAATGTCTCACTTACCAACAGCTGCTCATCTCGTACCCACGACTGTTTGGACCGAGCCATCTCTCCTTGCTTCCATCCACTATTGGAATGATTCGACAAATGTCTTCTTTTTCCCCTAATAATAGGAATATGACCACTACAGTCTTAAAATCCTCTAGGTATGAAACATAACCATGAACATATAGCACGTTTTTCAGAACTACAAAAATCCCAAACACCCACCAATATTGATCATGTAATATATGACATAACCCATATAAGAAAGAGATAACTTTCGTTTCAAATTATCAAAAGAGGACGACCTTCTTGGATCCATTTGGAAATATTTAACAGAGAAGGGCTATCGTTGGATTGGGGGTGGTAGTGGTGAATTTCCCGGTATAACCTTTTACTTGCATATCTTTCAAGAAACTTACCGCTTCTTCAGCTCGAAATCAAAAACATCATGTGGTGGAGCTAAAAAAAACAAAATTATTGTGGAAAACAGACTTTTAAATTATTTCATGAAAAGCTCTTTCCTTTTTATGAGTGGACATTGAAACATGCACGAAATAGTAACTGAAGAAACAGTGAAAATGTGCTTTTAATCTACTGCAGGTGAAAAATGACTTTCCTGCTATCAGTAAGTCACCTATAACGTGATGTTTGATGGGACATATCAGAATTTTAAAAAAAATTGAAATCTAGTTTTCGGGGAGTAAATTGGGATTTGTCGCCAAAGAATAAAGTTTACATAATATGTTTGCTCAAGGAAGCACCATTGACGAAGTTGGTAAGGTTGCTACTATATATGATGATAAAATAACACTAAAATATTGGAGACCATATGTACATGTCTTACATTCAGATATTTTCAGAAAGACAATAAACATTGATATATTTAACATCAGCATTAATAATAATAATAATAATAATTCATATCGTTAAGTAAATTTGTTTATAAAATAAATTCGAAGACTCGCAAAAATATTCAGAGCGGCAGTGTTATGTCACACAAACTTATTTTAAAACTACGAACAATATAGGAAGAAAACGAGTGGATTGGATACAAATTTGAATTATATAAAGCATCGGTATAGAAACATATCTTAACTGCATTGGAATTTTCATTATACAATATTTTTGTAAAAACAAATGGGCTGTCTAGAATTTTGTTTGATGTCACCCATAATCATAATGTACAATAAAGATTGCTCGGATTGTCTTCTTGGTGTTTATTTACTCATATATGTAATGGGAGTGATGTTGATATATATCCACACAAAATATTTGATGATTATCTATAGTGTATATAAGTGAAAGTATATTTAATGAATTTTATTTTAGGATTTGGAAGAGCGTCTAAAATACAATAAAACCTAGAAATCACTCATTAGCCACATTCCCGGTGTAAATATTGGACCGTACAGTACTGACCAGTGTAATTTCGATAATTTAACCAAATCAACAAAACCGATGAAAATAGACTTTCCGGGTCTCCTCAGATCATATTGTATCAAATTAATTGTAATAATTAAAAAATGTATTTATAATTAACTCTGCGGAGATCAGAGTGATTGTAATGTTCCGTGGGCTACAACGTTTCCACAAAGTCTAAAGCTTAAAGGAGAACAAAAGGGAAAGTTATCTTTGCTGATTTTTAGCCACGTGTTTTCAACGTATTGCGCACATCATTTAGCCACGTGTTTGCAACGTATTCCACACATCGTTTAGCCACATGTTTGCAACGTATTGGACACATCATTTAGCCACGTGTTTGCAACGTATTGCACACATCATTTACCCACATGTTTGCAACGTATTGCACACATCATTTAGCCACGTGTTTGCAACGTATTCCCCACATCATTTAGCCACGTGTTTGCAACGTATTTCCCACATCATTTAGCCACGTGTTTGCAACGTATTTTGAACATCATTTGAGCGTATTCCGCGCGTAATCGTTGTATCCGCAATGTCTACCGTTACCCCCGGTGATACTACCTAGAATACCACAGGCACTAAGAAATAGACAAAATATGCCTTCATGTCCGCAAATTACTAAATGCCCCCACCCCACGTACCATCCACGATCCACCCCATCCTCCTCTCCACCGCCACCACGAAATAAAAAAATAAAAAAAGGAATTGTCCTTGAATACTAAAGATCTGAAGAGAATAACATTTTGATGATTTACAACTCTTTTTCTCAAATTAGCAGTGTATTGGTTGTATTCAATGATTGGCGGTAAATGAATAAATTTATAGATAGGTAGACAGATAGATTGATAGATCAATAAATAAATCAATCAATAAATACTATTCAAGAAAAGGTTTGCCGTATGTACATAATTCGAGGCCAATAAGGCTTCTTTCGACCTTTCCTGTGTATCCACAGACAATATCTAATGTCCGGTGACGTTAAGAAACGTGAGAGGCCGTAATTTAAGTAAATTACTTAAAATCCGTTTACCAATTTATATATTTGTTTATTTAATTAATTAAATCAGTCGAGCAATCAGTATGATCAATATAATGTCTATTCGAAAAATATGGTTAGATTTCAGTTTTTAACTCATGGAACAGATATTTTGTTTATGTTTGAAATCTTTATATTATATTTGAAATCATTTGAGACGAACTTCCTGTTTGGACTGCCGATTTTAAGTAGTATGCAGACATTAAGACCTCTTTCGACCGTTCCTTAATGCCACCGTGCACTGAGGACGAAAACGACAATAAGACTTCTTAAATCTATTTTGAAGCGAATATAAATGGGTTGGATAATAAAAATATTGACAAAATTACTGTCAGCAATGAATAGAACGCTAATGTATATTTCAAGTTTATTCCAGTGTACTTTCATTTTACCATTTTATGCCTTTTCGTTTGTTCCTTTACATAGATTTAGTTGGATACATGCATTTTTGATGTATATATATGTCTAAATACACTCGGGTGTACAACCCAAAAAGTTTGCAATTTTAGTGGCCCCCCCCCCCCCTTTTCTTTGCTTTTGAGGAGTATGGCAAATTCTTCCGTCTGTCCGTTCGGGTGGTCAGCCTGCATCGGCTTTGTTAGTTCTTACCTTGGTTGTTTTAATGGCTTTCTGTCTTGTTTATATATGCATGGATTGCTATAAGACTTCCCAAATGAACCCTGGTTCAAAAGTTTAGAAAGATTACAGTTTAAGGTATTGATTCCCATTTTTGTGGGGATATGGGACATATGTCGTCGGAAAGAATTTGAATTTTGATATTTTATAGTCCGATACAATATCTTCGTAAGTTGTGTTTTCCTGTTTTTGATATATATTTAGACAATGTTTCCTGTTTTTGATATATTTAGACAATGTTTCCTGTTTTTGATATATTTGGACGATGTTTCCTGTTTTTGATAGATTTAGACAATGTTTCCTGTTTTGATAGATTTAGACAATGTTTCCTGTTTTTGATAGATTTAGACAATGTTTCCTGTTTTTGATATAGATTTAGACAATGTTTCCTGTTTTTGATATATTTAGACAATGTTTCCTGTTTTTGATAGATTTAGAGAATGTTTCCTGTTTTGATAGATTTAGATAATGTTTCCCGTTTTTTTATTATATATTCAGACAGTGTTTCCTGTGTTTGATAGATTTAGACAATGTGTCCTGTTTTTGATAGATTTAGACAACGTTTCTTGCTTTTGATAGATTTGGACAAAGTTTCCTGTTTTTGATAGATTTAGACCATGTTTTTGTCGCACCTTCTCTGTTTTAGGTGTGGACATTTTGCAGACACGACATCGAATTTCGATATTTTATGATCTGATGCAATATATTTGTAAGTTTGTTCTGTTCTCTATATAGATTTGTACAAAGTTCCTGCTGTAAAGCTACCCAGTTTGGACCAGATCCAGGTTTTATCCCGGTCCCTTGGTCTTCAGTGCTCAGTCGAGGAACTTGAGGACTACCGAGGTACGTCTGTTTTTAACAGACTCATCAAAGTCAATAACTACAGACCTATGTCTATCATACCAACTCTGTCCAAAAATCTTGAATACACGTTCGTGACACTCTTGCGATGTACTTATCAACCTATAAATTCATCAAAACAAATCAGGGTTCAGAGAAAACTACTCCTGCAAGACAGCCTTGGTATCCATGATAAATAAATGGATTACTGCATTAGATCAAGAACAATTATTTGGATCCATATTAGATGATCTTAGAAAAGCTTATGACCTTGCTGATCATGATATTTTTATCAATAAATTGAACATATATCAATGTAACGATTCCACGATTAATTGAATTACATACTATCTAATAACGAAACCACAATGTCAAAATAAATTAAGAACCAACTATATATGGAGTACCACATGGATCAATCCTGGGATCACTCCTATTTCTCTTTATCATAATTGATCTGCCTCTGAAAATAGGCAACTGTATTTCATCTTGCTAACTGTATGCAGATAACATTACTGTATCAGATTTCAAACAATTAAAATCAGACCTAGAGGGTATCTCTTCAGATTGACTTACTTAAATTAGATTACTGGTGTAAACAAAATGGCATTAAGGGAAATAACAGACAAGACTAAAGTATTAATGATTACTACCCAAACAAAAGAGAGCTAAATCGGAAAATAACAATTTGAATTTCAATTTGATTAAAATTTGTCTGCAAATGGTTACTCGTGACAAAATCCTTCGGGTGATGGATGACCACAATTTGCAATGGAATGAACATATACAAGTCATATATCATAAGTCAATTGATGTATGTGGTTATTACACAAAACAAAGCCATATCTATCAAACAAGCACAGGTTAATATATCACAAAAACTAAAAACAATCATACTTAGACTACTTTATTTGGGAAAACACATCTGACAAGAATATTTACAGATTATTTCGCTTGCAAAAAAGAGCTTGTAAACTCATGCTAGATAATATTGGAAACATCCCAAATACAGTGAATAATGTTAAATGTTGATATCAAGTAAACAAACATTTTTGAGAAAGGCTAAACCTATTCACAAAGTGTCAAACAATATGGCCCCATTATATCTCAAGGAACTATTTCAACCTCGAAAACGAGGCAAACAACTGCAATTTAAGACAAAATTTAAGCTAACTATATTTCCATTCCAAAACTAAATAAAGTATTCTTACAGAAGAGTTTTCAATATTCGGGGCCTTTATGTTGGATGAGAATCCAAAAGGAAATTTGAGAAAGTGTAAATATAATTTCAATATAATCTAAATCACTGGATAAAACGCGGAACCTGTTTGATTTGATAAAGATATTACATCTTCAAAATATCAATTTTCAAACCTTTCACTTTGTTGCCTCACTATTTTGATACTGTATATATCTAGCTGGAGCATGTTCCTATAACATTTTCTGTTTATTAAGTTCATATCTAAATGTAGATTATTATTACTTTATTTCATTTTCATTTTTTATTTTTTATTTTTTTTTTTCCAGTAGAACGAATTAAGAGTTGTATGTGCTGTGTGCAGCCCTGTAATACGTATGTAAATATACAAATATTCGAGATACAAGGACGATTATTTCTATGGAACTAATGTTGTCACCCTCTTTAAATAAAGTCATTATTATTATTATTATTATTATTATTATTATTATTATTACGTTCTTAATTTGTATCCTGTGAAGGACCACGTTTAAATGGTAGCTGGTATATAGGACACAGACACACGTAAACACATACTTGTACTAATACTTGACCTACTAACTGAAACACTTGACGTACAATCTTGAACTCTCCACATACCATGTCAGAAGCTACCTATTATCTCTAACACTTATTAAGTTGATGGAAAGCTTGGAATAAGAAATGATAACTCGAGTTATTTAAGTTGTCTGCTTGGTACTGTAACTCAAGTAATCGAAATACCGGAGTAATATGTTCATTGGTCAGATTAGCCTTATTTATTACAGCTAAGCATGGTTTTATTTGTTGTTGTTGTTATTTTTTTTTTTTTTTTTTTTACAAAACATATTCGACACAAGTTGAATGTCAACACATAAATCGATATCAACACACAACACCACTTTATCCAGATGCAAAGTTAACAAGATCTGATATATATTTGGATGATAATTGAAGGTCAGAACCACAGGTCATGTTTGATGTTTGTACACCTCTTCAGTATCATTCTCTCTCTCTCTCTCTCTCTCTCTCTCTCTCTCTCTCTCTCTCTCTCTCTCTCTCTCTCTCTCTCTCTCTCAACCACTGTCCGATTTCGCTTATAGCTATGATTAACTAACGTGGGAGAGAAGGACTGTATCGTAGGAGGATAACAGTATAAGCCATATGATTTTGTTCTGAGCCTAAATATATTCTGGCATTCATTCTATGCAAATCAAGAAACAAAAACTATTTAGTCTACATCCAATTTAGTTCTAGTTTATATTTTCTCATCCTTCTTGTGCATGCCATTCTCTGCTTTCCCCTCTCTCTATTTTCTTCCCAAGATGATGATGATGATAATGATCTTCATCACCACCATCACAATAATAATAATAATAATAATAATAATAATAATAATAATAATAATAATAATAATAATAATAATAATAATAAGTATTATTATTATTATTATTATTATTATTATTATTATTATTATTATTAGTAGTAGTAGTATTAGCTCTACTGGTCATATACCAGAAGAGCTTATGGGATGGTCCGTCGTCTGTCGCATGACGTCCGTCCGTCCGTTAGCACAAGTTTGTTATCGCTATTCCTCTTAAACTATATTGAGGATTGCCATGAAATTTTACACAAACATTCATCTCATGGTCTAAATTGCCCTAGATGAAAATGGGGCTGCTCGCACATCCAATATGGCCGCTACAGCTGCCATCTTCAAAATCTTGTTATCGGTAGTCCTCCTGAACGAATGATCATATCAATATGGAGTTTTCACTAAAAGACTTCCTATGATGTCTACTTGATGTCAAATGAAAATGGTGCTGATCTGAGGTCAAATTTGGCCGTCAGAGCGGCCATCTTGAAAATCTTGTTATCGCTACTCCTCCTACATGGATGGTGGTATTAATATGGGATTGTCACTAAAAGACTTCGATTTCTAGTTGGTCCTTAATAAAATTGGTGCTGATCTGAAGTCCAATATGGCCGCCACAGCAGCCATCTTGAAAATCTTTTTATTGCAACTCCTCCTGAACAGAAAGTTACAATGACGTGGGCTTTTCACCAAAAGACTTCTTATGATGTTGAGTTGGTCTTAAATGAACATGGAGTCGATTTGACATCGAATATGGCCGCCACACAGTGGCCATCTTTAAAATCTTGTTATCATTTACTCCTCCTGAATGGATGGTCGTATCAGCATGAAGTTTTCACTGAAAGATTTCTTATGATATCCACTTGGTCCTAAATGCAAATGGTGCCGATCAGACGTCCAATATGGCCGCCACTGCAGCCATCTAGAAAATATTTTTTATCGCCACTCCTCCTGAATGGAAAGTTGTGTTGATATGGGGTTGATATGGGGTTTTCGCCCAAAAGACTTCTTATGACGTCTACTTGGTGAGGTCTAATATGGGTGCCACAGAGACCAGCTAGAAAATCTTGTTATCACTACTTCTCCTGAATGAATAGTCATATCACCATGGGGTTTTCACTTGATCTTAAATTAAAATTATGCTGATCTGACGTCCAATATGTGGCCATCTTGAAAATCTTGCTTTAGCTACTCTTAAAAGGAAAGTCATTTTGACATGGGGTTTCATCAGAAGAGCTTTTATGGTGTCTACTTGGCCTTAAATGAAAATGACTAACCCTCAATATAGCCACCATGGTGGCCATCTTGAAAATATTGTTATCTCTACTCCAAAATTGACAGCTGTATCAACATGGGTTTGTCACCAATAGACTTCTTATAATACCTAGTTGGTCCTAAATGAAAATGGTGCCAGTCGTACATCCAATAAGGCTGCCCTGACGGCTGTAGTGAAAATCTTGCTTTCACTACTCCCCCGGAATGGATGATCATTATGACATGGGGCTTTGACCAAAAGACTTTTGATGATGTCTACTTTGTCTTAAATGAAAATGGTGCCAATCTGACATCCAATATGTGCACCACAGCAGCTAATTTGAAAATCTTGTTATCGCTGAAGAATATCATAGATGGTTTCAACACTCAGCAGTTAAAAGGAAGAAATGGTCTCATCTTCAATTCCTGGAAATTCTTTTCGCCCAGTAGAGCATCATTCCTTTCAAGGGACTCTTGTTATTATTATTAAAGAGCATATGAAAGAGCTGACTGAGTCGTATGATAGAGTGAGCAGATTGGAAGGACCATCTATGCCGGTGAAATATGCCCGAACGCCAGGCTATCGGCCCAGTCCTCAGGAAAACAAATACAATGCTTGGTAAGGCTGAAGATAAAGGTGAAAAAATACCAGTTTAGGACCGCGAAACGATGTTGAGGTTAACTTTTCTCCATGTATATGTAGGTGTTTATAATTCATTCGTTCTATTTTTGACTCATACAACGCATGATCACATTCAAGGCTATACTCGACTAGGTTATAACTAGTTCATCGGTTCACAGTACATACTGCCTACTCAAACAGGTACTAAATATAGGACATAACTTATTCTAAACGCTATATAAAAATATTCTAAATTTACAAATAGACCATTCCATATGACCTAGAATCACTAACTGTTCATGTTCAGAGTGGCAAGAGTAACGCGTGGTCTTTATTTCTCTTCTTCTTTTTATATGCCCACCATAAGGCAGAGGGTATTATGTTTGGATGTTGTCCACCCGTCCATCCCTTACCAATTGTATTTATGCACAAGAATTCAGATTGTCGACCATCTATAGTTACCAATCTCTGTCGATGGCTTGCACCTGGGGTAAGAAAGAACCCTATCGATTTCGGGGTCAAAAGGTCATTGTGACTGAAAGAAAGGAAATGGTTCCCGCACAATAACTCGGTTATACCACCATCTACCCATCTACAATTACCAAATTTTGTGGATGGCTTGAACTTGGGGTAAGTAAGAACCCTGTTAATTTGTGGGTCAAAAAGGTCAAAGGTCAATGTCACTGGGACTGAATAAAAATGGTTTCCGCATAAGAACATTAGTTCTACATCTCATACCTGTTCAAAACTTGTGAATGGCTTGTACTTGGGTAATAATGAAGCCTATTGATCTACGGGGTCAAAATGTTTAAGGCCAAGATCATTGTGACTGCAGGAAGAAAATTTATTTCCTAATAATAACATAAGTTCTACATTACAGACCGGGACCAAAGTTTGTGGATGGCTTACACTTGGAGTAAGGAAGACGTTTATTGATTTTGAGTCAAGAAAAGTGGTTTCAGCCCAAACGTTTCCATTGCCTACATAAAAGACTATTGAACAGTCGACCGGAATATGACGTGCCGTTCATGGTTGTAACGCACCTCTCGTAACAGGTGTACGATTTGGTTGGTTATCGTTATCTAGAGGATGATCGACCTCGGTGTTATTGCCCGGATTGAGTAAATAGTGAAATAAAATATGAAATTTTATAGATGGGATAAATAGAGATCTGAGCAGATATATAGAACAGAATAACATGAGCCCCCGTACATGAAATATAACAATTTAATCAATTACATAAAACAAATTGAAATAATACATAACATTAGAAAGATACACTTCTTTTTGAAATCATTTACCGAATGTCAACACATATAAAATTATGTGATTAGCCGATCTGTTTAAAACGATAGACTTAGTTCATCATGGAATTGAGTGAACAATCGAATCAATTGCACAGCATGCCTGCATAACCTTGTTATTGTTGGTCACTCCAAATTCAACGTTGCTGTCAGGTCAAGGTTGATGTTCTTCCCTTTTTGCTTCTCTCTCTCTCTCTCTCTCTCTCTCTCTCTCTCTCTCTCTCTCTCTCTCTCTCTTATCCAGCCTCTTTCGGTCCTCAAACTTTGTGTGGGATGCCTCTTCTCTCTACCCTCTACGTTGATACTTATACGTGCATCGATGGTTGGCTTTGTAGGTAGGTAGGTAGGTGGATATGTGGATAGATAGGTAGGTAGGTAGGTGGAGCTATTTTCACCTTCAAAATAAACAAGAAGCAACCTAAATATCCCGTCAGATTCCTTCTGGGGAGTAGAATATTACCCCATTCTCGTTACGTCAGATATCGTCCTATCGGAATTCAAACAGATACCAAAGGCTATCTGGTCAGGCCAAACCTGACAGACGATAAATCAACCTAGTTTCAGAACATTAATATACTTCCTAACTGCTATTTCATCACTAACTCACTCTAACATCACACGAGACATAACAGTTTCAGTTCACGTCTTAATTATACAAATGAATCAATGAAATTCACTTCATGGCTTACCTACATTAATTTCAGTGAATACTCACTCAAGTCTTTATCATACATGAAATCATCTAAGACAGGTAAATTCACACAGATTCTCACAACCTGTATAAAATAAAGAAATGTATGAAATTCTTAGACTACATGATTCCTATGACAATCAAGACGACAAATTCAAACAATTCGTCAAAATCATATAAAGAAGATTTTTGTACGAATTCAGACAAATGAACTCAAACAAATAGTTATACTCATATCAAGAAAACTGATCTACGAATTTAAACAAATAAATTCAAGCAAATAATTATTTTGGTATCAAGGAATTACATGAGATTGATGCAAATGCTTTGTGCTTTCAAGACTCGCTCGTTTCTACCGTCAGAATCGTGTCCCTCAACTTCCAGACACCTGTCCCTTGAACAATTGTTTATACGAGAGAATTTCGTCTTATTCGGAGTCAAGATTTTACCGGCCTATCGCAGGAAACTTGGACTGATTAAATTTTGCGATGTGGAATATTTAAAACATGAAATTTCGTCTGGGAAACGCACCTCTTATTTAGCGTAGACAATCAGATTAAACGTATCTACCGCCTTTTATAAATACACGCCCATCGTGGTTAGCGTAACACTCTTGATTTCGTGCTATTTAAATAACTGATTCTGGAAAATTTCAAAAGATAAAACAACTTCAACTGGCTTTACAAATAGTTTTTGCATCCTCTCAACTTTGACATTTTCGATACCTAGACCCAAATTAACCTATGTCCGACCGTTATACAATGAAGGCTTAATTAAGAATCAATCTCGCCCCAAACAGGGTCATTAAAACCATCACAATCTAGCGATTTAATACGATACCTTTCCTCATAAATCTAATTAATTGTTATCTGCCAAACTCAATGTGCTCAACAGAAATTCATCGACAGAAATTTGCACCCTTACATAGGTATTCTTTTTCTTCCATAGAAAGGGATTTGAGAACAAATAAGCCTTCTCATTAAAATTTAGAGGTAGATGAAATAAAAAAAAACTTTTTTTCAAGGTACTGGCGTTGCGATATCAAAGGAGCAGAAAGCGGAAAACTATCAGGAAAAAGAGTAGCCATAAAGGATACCGTGGCTGTTGCCGGCATCCCGATGATGAATGGGTCCAAAATTTTAGAGGGTTACGTTCCAGAATTTGACGCAACTGTCGTGTCGAGAATACTGGAGGCTGGTAGGAAATATTTTCGAGTCTTCCTTCTTATGACATAGCCCATTATGGAACCCGAATCACTTAGTTTTTTTGTACCTTTTTGTGGTGGTGATGGTTGGAGGTGAGGACAAGGTAATGAAGAAAAAAACGTACAGTTTTTCTTGGAGCCGATTTGACAGATTGAGAGATAATATTTTAACAAATGACATGGTTGAGAAATTTGCTGAACTGTGCAATTTCTAATCCTTTAGTATCATATATGGTGGTTGAATGATCGTGAATTTAAATATTACATTCTTTAATCCCGTCAGTATTTTGAGGTTCAAAATTTCTTTAGAGGATTCATGCAAGTTTTCCCATTATTATATATCGCAAATGACTTGACTGAATTAATTTTGAATTGTAGGTGGCAGAATTATAGGAAAAACAAACTGTGAAGACCTATGCTTAAGCGGTGCAAGTTTCACCAATGTCACCGGTCCGACGTTGAATCCTAACGATCCTACCAGAACATCTGGCGGCTCCAGTTCAGGAAGTGCTGTAGCTGTATGTATACACGGCATACTATAAACTAGATAAAGGACACAATCAAATGAACTTTATTGGCCCTAAATTGCTGGTTAGAAATTTAATTTTTATTTTCTATAAAGAGGAACCAATTCATAGTTTATAATTAAACATGGACTTGATTTAGCACCTCGTTTCCAAGTTCACCATAAACGGGTCCCCATGTATTAAAGTCATCAAGAATGGACTTAACTATGTCAGTTTTGTTGTAAATTATGAACGTGTAGCATTCATTAATTTAGCAGACTACAATGTGCAATATCGAAGAAAAAGGTGGGATGCCTGGGGCAGACTTAGGTATGTTTTTCGATAGTTCATTGCTAGGTTACAAACGTAAAGCCTGTTTTGGAATTTGCATATAATAATGACATAGTGATTTGGATGAACAACTGAAACAAGTGTTTGCTAAATAACTGAAAAGGTTATCAGGCTCAATCAGTCTTAAGATAGAGAATGAGCATGCTGGAATGTTCTTAACTAACAATAGTTTAATAGTACAATTTCCTATGAGGTGCAGCATACTGCATTCCTTATTCTTCCTCCTTTAAGTATAGCGGATGCAGTTTCCCCCTCATTTTTGATTACTTAGGTTGCTACTGGAGAGGCAGATATGGCGATAGGGAGTAACCAGGGTGGTTCCATTCCCTCTAGTTGGTGTGGATTGGCTGGTTTAAAACCGACCTTTGGACTGGTTCCCTATACCGGAGCTTCATCGATTGAGACCACTATCGATCATCTGGGACCTATTGCCAAGTCTGTGGAAGACTGTGCTCTGCTTCTTGAGGTAAGTGGGCAGATGTTGCTCAGCTAGAATTGGCGAAGATCGCGTAAAAAAAAAAATTGGCAGATGAAATCGTTTTTGTCAATGAGAATTGTTTCGTGCTACATACCTTTAATTGCTACATATTTTCCATACTATATTGAAGTGCACCATTAACATCTGGAATTTTGTAAAACAAGAAAGGAGAGTACTCCTTTTTAGATGCACATTCAGAAAACCATTTCATTCGAGGAAAACTATGAATATTGAGATAAAATGACAATATTAAAATTTCCTGGCAATAGACAAGTGTCAAAGCTATATTTCGTAGCCTTATTATTAAAGACAAACACTGCACAAAGTAAGAAATATCTGTACTACGTAGCAGCGAAAAAATCAAAAGTTTCATCAGAAATAAATGTTTCGTTCACGTGTCAGCGTAAAAAAAATCAGTAAACTCTAAACATCCTATATAACATCTGAAAATTCAGAAGTGATTTTGTAAACGAATAAAATCTGAATCCTCTTCAAGTTCCTTATTCAGCAGATACAAACTGCATTAGGAGATAACTGGACGAGGACATGGCAAAGTTATCGGGTCAAAGTGAAACTTCTTGCTTCCTCGACCTCTTATGTCCGTTTCTTGATTCTGTTAGCAAACTTGAGTTCATTTTTAGCTTTATTTGTACAGAACTCCCAGTTCTTGGATAAATTTGCTCTGAACTACAGTTTCAGAATCATTCAGGTAACCCTGATCTGAGTTCGTGAATTGTCATAATCTGGCAGTGACAGTAATGCAATTTCAACAAGTTTGTATTTTCTGCAGGTAATTGCTGGCTTTGACGAAGGCAATGATCCAAGACAGCATTCGTCTATTATAGTTCCAGAATATTCCAAACTGGTCAGTCTAAGAATTATTAAAATGATGGTGTGTCATATAATTTAAAAATAATATTCTGATTATTCATCTTGCTTGTTTTGACATATTGTAATCCTGGGTTTGACATGAATATGTATGTATGTATGTATGTATGTATGTATGTATGTATGTATGTATGTATGTATGTATGTATGTATGTATGTATGTATGTATGTATGTATGTATGTACGGACGGACGGATGCATGCATGCATGCATGTATGTATGTGTGACACTCTTTATTTCCTCTTTTAGTAGATTCACTACAGTCAACTATCTCGTATATCATCAAATACAGAACATGAATTAAATAATACACGTCCTCTATGTGTCCTCGGGAAAGGCACTTAGCTCTCATTTCCTCCAGCAGTATGATACTGGGAATTTGCGACCGACTCACCAGTTTTCGGTTTCCAGGCCCGAAACCCCTTCAGGATTCCCCATGACTTTTCCCCACTGAGGAATTTTTTACACTCGTGTGCATCTGTGATTGTAGCCCACGTGAATCCACGTGGAAGCTTTGCTTGTCATGAGTTGGGAGCTGCAGTACTGTGAACTCGCAGACAGATCAATATACACACAGGAAACACATAAGTGATTCAATATTAGAGAATTGTAGTGGGCTATTATATAATGCCATTAGAAACCACACATTTTGATACATATATATTATTATGAAAGAATTCACGTCTGCGGCTATTGAGGGAATTAAATTACCAGACCCATGGTGTGTTTCTAACGTCACAAAAAAATTAAATCGCTATTTAGCTTGAATGCGCCATATCGATTTGTCAAAGAGGTTCAAAAAGATGTTATATAAATTTTCAAAGAAAATTTCAAGTCGCTGACGTTAACCGAGTCACGCGTCGAAGACAGCGAAACGTCTAGCGTCTACAACGAAACGTCCAGCGAAGACAAAAAAAAAAATATTGAAACGACAAGCGAAGATAGCGAAGACAGATAGGATCACCACAATTAGCGAAATGCCTTCAACATAAAAAAACAGAAGAAAAAACAGATGGCCTCCACACACACCTACCTTGAGAAGAAATACAAAAAAATCTACAACGATGCAGAAGACAGACAGCTGGTACTATGTGATGATTACCAAGATATGCTCGACAATGAAATACCAGAGACCATGGCTGACATATATGAGCGTGACAAGTCGTTTGCCATTTTTGGATACAAACGTACAAGGGATGGTCGTGTAAGAGTTGGTGTGATATTTAGCAACGGAAAATTAGGGGTAATTTGACCTAATAACTTCTTGAAGAAAATTTTATTTGAGCATTTACCTCATATTTGCTTTCGATCGGGAAGATGAGCCTGTTTATTTAACAGAACCTGGCGTAACATTATCATTACCATCAGTCGAAAGGACCGTACATTCATGGCTGTAATATCATATACTCTTCTCTGTATTATGCAGAGTTTTCTGCGATACCAAAGCAGGAAAGGTAGGAAATAAGAGACAGGCGATACAGACAAGAGAATGAAGCAACCAGAAATTCAATTAGACACTAAAGTTTCTGCAAATATATATATATATATATATATATATATATATATATATATATATATATATATATATATATATATATATATATATATATATATATATATAATTAATGTAAAGGCGTATGTCTTGGAAAACGAGAACTTTGCAACAAAGCATCTTGTTTCAAATACTGTAAATCACACTTACTCGCGTTATGTGTTGGCTCTGGTGTTCGACCATGTCATGAATGTGGTATCGGAGTCGAGTCGCGTAATGAACTTTGCCGACTATGTGGATCTGTTGCCGAGTATTATAACGAGCAGCGGCGAAGACTCGTCAACCCACCCGTCACGGAAAAAGCCAACGATATCGTCAAGGATCAAAACAAATGTTGTTTATGAAAAAGTTTATTGGTAAAAAAGCAATTAGATAATGTTTTTTCCTTATAATAAGGTATGCCGACTGTGAATCAACTTAAGCAATCAGAACGACAGTGTGGAATAATGATTCCAAGCAGTATGAGAAAGGCCGATATTAGGACTCGCAAAAGGCAACTTCATGAAAGAGCAGCACAGATATTTATCAAGATTCCTCCACGAGCCAGGCGGTCAGAAATCGTACTTGTGGTTGCTGACGAGGAAAAACGCCGCCGCCGTATCACAGCTACCACTGCTGCTGAGGCTGCTGCATAAGCACGACGAGTCCAAGCTCAAGAGTTTACGTTGCACAGGCGCTCTCGAGATTTACAATATTAGTGGGCAATTATCCCAATCGAATAAGAGCCAGGTAAAGACGCCGTTAAGCTTTTCTCGAAGATGCGTCCGGAAATTGTATCAACATTACAGTACGCGGACACCTCCGGGTTGTGCATTTGATTATGCCGATTAACCCCTCAAAAAGACTCGATTTACCAGACAACGATGTGTTTAAAACCGTAAACCCGTGGTTTCACGTTGGTGCTAGTACAATCTTGAATCGTGAAGACACTGAAGCCATTAATAATGAAACCGACAAAGCTTTTGCAAAGATTCTCAAAACGTTAGAAAAATGCACTAACACAGGTTCAGGATGCACTCTTGCCAGATGCCGTGAAAGATGAACTTTATATTTCTCTATATAAACCTTTTCGTGGGTCACGTTATATTCCAACTCCATCGAGAAAAATTTTCCATGTCGACGCTACATGCAGGTATTTAGCACCCAACAGTTGCTTGATGGTCATGAATTTTACTTGGTAGAGTCAGTGAGAAACAGAAGCGAATGAACAGCAGCGAACGATCATTCCGGAACCTGGCAAGAGTATTTTGAAATTCACCGCAGTGCAACGGAAGATGAAGGTCCCTAAAACATCTACGCGGACTTTGAATGCTTGAATGTTCCCATGAAAGGCCAGAGGTTGTCAGAGGAAGCTTCGCTTCCCGAAGCCGCCCCCGCGGTTAAATCAAATACGATACAAGTTGCGGAACAAGTGGCATGTGGGTTTTGCTACACTGTTGTCAGTTGTGATGGAGCAACTGAGCCACCAATGTTGGAGCGTGGCAAGGGCTCAGTTGAGGTGTCTATTAAACCACTCGAAGTTACAACGAAAAGGATTCGACAACAGTTCTCTTCGTCGGCAAACATAATTATGACCCGTGATAACATTCATGAGTTTTCCATAGCCACTCATTGCTGGATCTGTGATGGAGCTTTCAGCTCCACCGATGGAACTGAAAGTTCCGGCTTCAAAGTGCGTGATCACAGTCACATCAGTGGCGCGTACAGTGGAGCCGCAGAAAGCGCATGCATCCTGCAACTGCGAATTTACCCAAACAAAACGAAAATTCCCGTAGTCCTCCATAACCTTCGCGGGTATGATTTTCATATCATAATGAAAGGGGTTGCAGCAGCATCGAAAGCGACCATAAGCGTCATCCCCAACAATATGGAAAATTATATGACGTTAAGACTGGGACAATTGCAGTTTATTGACTCGCTGCAGTTCCTGAATTCCAGTCTCGACATATTCGTGAGCAACCTTACTGCGGGATCCAGTGATCGATTTAAGATTACCCGCCAATACGGTGGTGACTCCCCTACCAAACCAGAAAAGTTCGGTTGGCTCACCGAAAAGGAGTTTACCCATTTGCTGAAACTCAGTTGCCGCCAATTAAGGATTTTTATTCGTCGTTGTCTCGCGAAGGTATTTCCGCCAACGACCACGCGCATGCGAACCAAGTCTGGTCCGCGTTTGGTTGTCAAAACCTTGGCGACTATCACGATCTGTACCTGCGTACGAATGTGTTGCTGCTCGCGTATGTCTTCGAGACGTTTCGTGATACAGCCATGCGCGTGTACAAGCTCGATACCGTGCATTACTTCTCATCACCGGGAATGGACTGGGATGCATTGCTGTAAAAAACCAAGATCGAGTTGGAACTGTTTACTGACATCGATCAACATTTGTTTATCGAACGTGGTATCCTCGGCGGGATTTCCATGGCTAGTAAACCGTTACGCTCGAGCAACTAATTCGCTCATGGACGGTTACGACCCGGCTTTCCCAAACAGTTACATTATGTATCTTACAAAAACAACCTGTATGAATGGACGATGATGCAGCCCATGCCTGTAGGTGAGTTTACATGGATAGATCCCATATATACACGAGCACGACAGCAACAGCGACCATGGATACTTCTTTGAAGTTGACCTGGAGTATCCAGACGAGCTGCACAACATCCACAATGATGATCCGCTGATCCCAGAAGCGCTGTCGTTGCCGCGCGAGTGGCTGTTACCATATCAGTGTAGAACCGTGGACGATTCCGGAAGCAAGTTTACTGGATGCGTCGAGCTTGTCCCGAACCTGCGCAAGAAATTTTAATTATGTTGTCCACGTGCGCAATTTGCCATTTTAATTGGTAGTGTGTGTGCTGCGAGTCCACTGGGTGCTCGGATTTCGCCAGCGCGCCTTGCGCCGCATATACAAATGAATACGGATGTGCGCACTGTCGCAACTAACGCATTTGAAAAAGACTTTTTCAAGCTCATTAATAATGATTTGTTCGGGATAGCCTGCGGAAGTGAATCCTCGTTGACTTTGTGCGGGTTAGTGAGCATGACAAATTATACAGTCTGATTGGCAGACCCTGCATTCGCGTCACATACAATCTTCAATGGTGGAGTTTGTCCCCACTGGACACCAAGCGATGGATTTTTCCGATGGTATCACCACTTACGCGTACGTGCACGCGTAGATCCCAAATAAATCTTAGCGGTAATTGTGTATTCGCGGGAAAGACTTGTAATTCCTCTCGCACGAGTGCTCTACTTGGTGGTTGGATTGCTTGTTCATCCGTGAGAACCGAAGGCTCCACCGCTAGATGGTAGCGCGTTGGCCACCAGGGAATATCGATTCGGTCCGAGATCGTGAATCCATCTACAGACCACAGCGGGTCAGTAGCACGACGCAGTCCGCCTTCTAACTCCCCCGGTGCATACAGATACCGAATCAAATTGTTTCCGAGTGGGTCTAACGCGGGTGGTTGTGAAACAATTTTGTTGGCCACGACATTTTTCTGCCGAATCGTGTCATTGGGCCTCAACCCAATCATACGTGTGGTTTCATTATTCAACGCTGCTATGACCGGCCAAAGCCGCGTCACCCATTCGCGAGATCGCTCTAGAGTAGTAGCACTCAGGGACAGAGACCGACCTTCACGATTCATCAGCAATTCTTGCACGTACAGATATCCGAATAATCGTTCCGCAAGTGTACGACTGAATCGTTCCACGATGGCCTGATCAAGATGTATGCCGACCGACATGTTCACGACGATCCAGCACATGATGTTTCACCAACAACGCAGCAATGGCTCCGAAAAATTCTTTGCCTTGATCCACCTACAGAAGCCGCGGCCATGTTATCGGTCCACGTGCATAGATACGATTCAAAGCATCTGTGACGCTTGCTGCATCTTTGTACGTCAGCGGCTCGGCTTCCTTGTATCTGCTGGGAAATATCATCAACGGTTAGTGCATATTTGTATGTGCGTCCGCGTACCTGATAATGTGGGAAAAACAAGATATCCGCCTGGTGAACTTCGTTGGGCGTCCTCACATCAAACCACCCACGGGAAATTTGCCTTGGCGCGGGTAGGTGAATCTGCCACAACACTTGTTTGGCAAGCCACTCTCGAGTGACTCCGTTCGTAACTTTTGCCGCGCTCACTAACTTTCAACGGCTACTTCACCCTTCCAATATCCGCGCGGACTGTAGTATACCGCGGACAGTTTCGCTCCATGTTTGTTACATAAATGTGTTTTACCTCCAAGTGCAATCTTGGCCTTCATACCTCCTTTGACAATCCTGACAATCCATCTCGCGATTCTTTCTCCGATAGCTGGTCCCGTGATTGTATTTAAGTCATGGATTAGATCCATGTCAGCATTTTAACGCGCACGTATATCACTTGATGTTTTATACACGAGATCATGTCGGTAACATGGAGCATCAACGCGGTTTACAGGTTCTTCTCCAGGCTTCGGTCGGCTATATTGCAATTGTATATCCAACCGTGTCCCAGGCCCGCAGTAGTTGTATCCAGGGATATGTTTTGTTTTTCACCAGGATATTTACTACACGGTACCCCTGCTAGCTTCGTTACTGCAGCAGCGATATCACCGCCGGCGTTTTTTAAAACTTGAAGCTTTAAGCTCTACCGATAGAACCGATAGACCCTCACGAACGTAAACTTCTGTGCTCCACATCGGACGCAAATTCCAGCAATTGCGGCTCGGTCATTACGCGTCCGAACATGAGTTGGATTTGCGGTACGTGTTTTTGTGCTGCATCGCACACAATATGAAGGCATGATTGAGCTATACAACAATTGACATTCAACATCGCATCACAAAAGAGAAAAGATTTCACCGTCATTGACTTCTCTGCGTCTGGGCCGCCCGAGCACGGTGACATGTTTCCAAACTCGGCTCGTGCGCTGATCATTGGCCGAGCCAGATCCTAGAAGACTCCACTGTTTCTGAATTTGATCATGCGATGGTTAACGTGGGATCGTTTGTGAGTGATTGCATCAACCATGTTATGATGTACTCAGAGATTTCACGGAAGCGCTTGCATCGTCGAAGACGTCTTCATCGTCCACCATTGAGTTATTGTCCACGATCGATGAAGCCCCTGCGATTCACACCCTTGATCCGGAGCATGATAATTTTGTCGTGTACGACAATGTGATGCTTGACCAGCAAGACGACCCCACGAGAATAACGAGAAAGTGATTCGGGACAACTATAACATGTTGATGATATTTCGTGGGGTTGACTCGCATGGCTTCACAAGCATTCATTGGACCTGGTGCGCCGCCGACATTTCTTGGGATGTGTTTCGAAATATGTTCGTGGAGGTCACCTGGGAACCGTATAGTTTCCTCACGATTGACTTGACTGATTGGTCGCGAAAGTATCTCGCGGGTTTTACTACAAACGTATGAAGCAAATTAACAACTATGATCAATATATGCAATGTCAAAATCCACCAGCGATGTCATAGCTGAATATGGGGGGCGAAGCCGCAAAGCTGCCTGAGATCAGATGGAACTTCTCCGCGACTATATACATGTTCGCGAACGTGTCAAAGCTAAACTTCGGGCGCAGCAATCCGCACGGGAAGACCTCAGAGCGGTTTTCGAACAAACGTATGCGCAATTGTGAATCTTCCAAAAACAAGAATCATCCAGGTACAAATCACAGATGGACACACCGAAAGGTTCAAAGGCATGTCTGTAGATCTGCAACAGGTCACTGAACTCGCGTATTGTCTGGAAACACTCGTGGGGTCAGTTCGCGCCGGTAACAACGCGCCAGAAATCATCAATAAGGCCGCATCGATTTGTCAGCGGTTGCTCACCGATAATATTACGGACCAGGGACGTTTCGCTCGTTAATACACCAATTCATTGAAGATATCGATGATGAGTTCTGAGACGCTTCACATGTTACGTGAAATCCGTGTCGCAATGTAGCATGTCGATGCAAATACAACCCCGAGCGTTACCTCGATGATCTACGAAGCCGGAATTCTACTTGGTTTTCTATACACCAATCACCGTTATGGAATCCCACACACTCGAGATCGCACTAGCGTCGATGCGTGTGTATTACAGTTGGCCTAATATTCAATCGCTGCCGTTTGGAGGCCTTGATCCGACGGAGGATTGCGTTGGTGACCAAGAAAGACTAAAATCTATATACGCGAACACGGGCCCACACTCAATCGAATCTCTACAGTATGAGGTTGCTATTGGACAGTCGTCGTTGAGAACAGTTCTTGGTTGGCCCGTAGATATGAATGAGATTTTCGCAGACAAACGAATTTTACGCATGGGATAAAATATCGCGCCATACATTATGAGGATTGCCTCGATGCTTCAGGTTAATCTGAACTCTGACGCCATCAGTGGTAGTTACCGAGCAGACCTTTCAGGTTCATCAAGTATCGCGTCGTTGGGTTTCATATTGTTCGGGTTCTCACCGAATGTGCCCCAGGGTAATTTACTCTCGATTACTCCGACGACGCCTGTGTTTCTTCGCAATCCCCGGTTGACACCCCTTCGTTTTACTCTTGTAGGCCAGGACGGGCACGCGTTGGATGTTCGCGGGGAGACCTTGACAATACAATGATGTATTAGCGATCGACCTGACATTTAATACAATAACGGTTGCACGTGGACGTGTGAGACTCGTGCGTGTTGTAAATGAGAGAAACCCTGTCTACGTGACATATTACGGAAATGGCCTCGGTGATGTTTTCCGGACATTGTACACAGGATTGTCAAAGGTTCTTGCGGGCCTGACCTTGTGCGCTGCACCGATCGCTAAACAAGTTGCAATGCGAGTCGTTGATAGAATCAAAAGCGCCGCATTGGATCAGTTGAAAAATTTGGGATTGCAAGCAGTCCAATCGATTCGAGATTTATTACGACGATTAGTAACTCAACAACCAAAAGAGGTTACACTTCCATCAAAAGCAACAATGCCAACCCCGGTCAGTAAAATTGACCATGAAGTTGCTCAACAGCGTCTGGCTGAGTTGGTACAAGCCATCACTGATTTGATGATTGCAAATGCGGCAATGGGGAGCGGATTACGGTTGTGGACGGGGCCTGGACGCTAGTGGTGACGCGATGCGCAATTCCGGATTGTATTTATTCATCTTAACCGGATTTAGAGGCAGGTGGGGTGCAATGACAATATTGGTAAAAAATCACCATCGTGATGGTAGATTACTAAAGCGTATCCTCGGAAACGGTAGTGTTTTGGAACCTTTAACATAAGCAGCATCGATATCATTTGTCGCCAGAGATGAAATTCAGTTCGATGGAATCAACGTCTATTCGGAAGGGTACTTATTACATATACGTGATGGATTCTGAACAGCCACGTGATACGATGTTACGGAATTTATAGATGAGGTATTGGATCGACTGACAGGGGATGCTAACATCGATGGTGATTTTGTGCCTCTTGTCGACGAATATCTGCTTCAGAGTGGCGTTAACCAACCGTGGTATACACTGAAATATAATCTTGCCAAGGGACAAATAGAAATCGACCATTGCGACCACCCTGGTGTACCAATACCAAATCGAAGCCAACTTGGAATCATCGCATTAGCACTCAAAAACGCCCGGAAGCTGACCATACCATCAGGCGATTGTTTCTACAACGAAAGAGTGGAATTCACCGACAAATCCACCCTGGTTACATTCCCCGTCGATTATATTAAACCAACATTGACTCAACAAAGAAAAGAGAGATCTCGACTGTTATTCAACAAGGGCGCACTTGTCCGAGTAAGAATTCTTGGTCAAAAACGAGAACAATCGTTTCAGACACCAATCAATGGCGTAATCAGTATGGTTCTATATGAACGTAGACCGCACAATCGCCGGAGACCTAACTATTCCCCATGATATTATTTGCTATGTTTGTATGGCAGTTGCACCCGTAAAAAAGAGTAATTGGTTATAAGTGCGTGTGCGTGTTGCACCCGAACATGGCAAGCCTGTCAGTCAATTATGCTTCGCGATCACATTGTTAATGGAAGAAATGTGATGGATCCTCAAAGTTACCGACGCGAAAAAATAATTGAAGCAAAACAACAGCTGCGAGATGAAATCACCAAGAAACCCGTTTTACTCGCTGAATACAAACGCGTTTGTGAGTGGTTGTAGATGCTATTTGGGGAATCACCGCCGCGACCACTGTTGGCCTTGTTGTTTCTGGAATTGTGACTACGGCAACCATCATCGGTACACCAGTCGATTTTGCTGTCGGGGCTATATCGATAGTATAGGCGGCACTGGTAAAATAATTTCGTTCGCGAATATGCGTCTATTCAGAAATTCTCGCGGGCGCACAAAGCAGTCTCAATACAATCAGTAAAATATACTCGGTGGCCATCGAAGATAAAACAATTACCGCGGTAGAGTTCGAGGCCGTATTGGCGGAAACGGAAAACTTCCGACGACTTCGTGTGCAGATACGGAACCCAAAACAGGTAATTAATTTGCATGCAGTAAAAATCTAGTAAACGTTTGTAAGTGTATATCGGCCTGTGTACGAACTCACAACATTACAGCTCCCAACCCATGACAAAAAAAGCTTCCATGCAGACTCCTGCGGGCTACAATCACAGACGTACACGTGTGTAAAAAATCCTCAGTGGGGAAAAGTCATGGGAAATCCTGAAGGGGTTTTCGGCTTGGGAAGTGAAAACTGGTAAGCCGGTCTCAAATTCCCATTAACATACTATTCCTGCTCATGATGTAGCTAAAATAAAGTGCTGAAAGTGCCATGAAAATCCAACCAAACCAACACAACAACAAATGGAACAAATATGTCTCTACCTTAAATGCTGACAAACTTTTTTATCTTCACACATGGCATAGAAGAACTCGAATTTCTTGCCCTATTTCAATCTTTATTAGAATGTGGTCATTCATTGCATGTGACACCCCTTGACAATCTCTGAAAGCTCCAGGTGTAGTTGTATATTCCTGTGGTGAAAAGAATACCTGACCCAAGACCCTGGTCCCTCCATCCACAATAATAAGACCAGGTCATGCTCCATTGAAATCACTGATCAGTGTCTTTCAGAGTAATTAGTTCTACTTTTGTTTTCAAATCAAATCTTATATATATTAATGGCTCAATGCTTGTTACTGATTCTTATTATCAACCATATTTTTGCATGAATTCCAGCTAAAGAACGGTATCACTGGGAAAAAGATAGGCCTCGTTAAGGAGGGTTTCGAAGGTTGTGAACCGGATGTCGTCAGTAACGTGAAAGAAGCTGCATTCAGTCTGCAAGGTCTTGGAGCAGAGGTTGAGGAAATTTCTTTACCAATGCACAGTGAAGGTACAATAAGATCTGTCAATAAGGGTTTGGCAAAAGGACAAAAGAAATGTTGTCCCTTAAAGATATGTGTCCTTTATATTAAAGAATTTCCCAGTGGATCACTGTCCCTACAAAGTCACAAAAAATATTTTCCCAAGCTACAACCAATGTTCTTTGACGAAGTATTTGTATTTCAAAATGGAACCCCAAGAAGTCATTCAATTAGAGTCCCAAAATACAGTGAAGATTTACAGTAAACATGTAAACGGTTGCACATTAAATATACTAGCAGTACATGAGTCCGAAGTTAACATTATGTTATAATGTAATGCCCTTTATGTGCAGTGTGAATGACCGTCGTGGACAAAATGATTGTCTGATGTCCACCCAAATGTATCCTTTATATAGAGGTCAATTGCATTTGGATTTTCATAGGAGATTACTACAAAGCATATTTTTATTAACTTTATAAACGATCTTCCTTAACAGCATACTTAAATGTCTTTAAAGGTAAAAGAAAAAACCTTATTAATAATTATTACGAATTATGTCGAGAAGATTCAAGAAAATTCTCAATAGCTCCATTTTTATACCCGCTACAAAGCAAATTTTATTAACTTTATAAACGATCCTAGTTAACGGCATACTTAAATGTCTTAAAAGGTAAAAAAAAAATCCTTATTAATAATTATTACGAACTAGTGGCGAGAAGATTCAACAAAATTGTCAATAGTTCCAATTTTAAACCCGCTATTTGGAACAAAAAGCTTGTATATTAGTTTCTTGCCGATGTATGTCTGTATGTCCGTCACGTTTCATTTAACGCGCAACTTTGTTCGCCGTTTATGATACAATGGTCAAAGTTGCTAAGTGACTTCACGGTGGAGTGCAGACTTGCAGTAAGATATTGATATTTTTTCTCTGCGATTCCAGCGGACTCCAGTGACCCTAGGGCAGGAATAAATGTAGGTTAAAAAATACATAACATGCTCTGTCTTCCCTGTTGATTTTGCTTTTCATTTTCATTTTGCCACAGTTCTTAAATTACTCAGTATATACCATGAATGTAGCGTATTGTAACGTTTGGCATAAGGGTCCCGAGGCAGGGTAAGGGAGGGGTCGGTTGGGTAAAGAAAGTAGGATATCAACAAGACTTGACATCATAGATATCAAATCAAGATTCTTTGAGAGTATTTGCGAATGGAGTGGAACTCAGTCCTCTCACTCATACTTGGGTCTCAATGGTAGAGGTAAAATAAAATAGGATGTCACTAAACCATGTTGTAGTGGGCAATAAATTGAAGGCTACTAAGATCTATGTAAGTACAAAACCTTTTTCTGTTCATGATACTATTTTCAAACTTTACAAGCGACTTCCTTATGATGTAGGTTGGCTGTAAGTTTTCCAGCTTCCAGTTATACCACTGTATCCCCTACCCCCCCCCCACACACACACACACAGACACAACCCCTCCGAGCCTCCGATTAAGGTTATAAGGTTAAAATACATCTCTGACCTTTTTTCTTTTGATTAGGTTTGTTTAATTCTCATTTCAGTACAGTTCTTAAGTAACTAAAGTATATCCTGTACATTATAAACCCCTTTCTTGCCCCCAGAGGGCCTTAAGTTAGTGGGTCAAAAGGGGTGAACAAATGGGACATCACTAAAGCATGCCATGATAGGTGTCAGAATCAAAGGTTTTTGATAGTACTTTAGCATGGAATATATTTTAATCTTTGAAAAATTTAGAAAGGGTGAAGGACAGGATGTATAATATCTTAACAATTCTTTACGGTGCTATAGATGGTGTGGATAGTGAAATTCTTATAATTTTTTTTAACCAAATGTTGAAGGCACATAATATATGTAATAAACATTGGTATCTGGCCCCTGGATAACTGTCCAGGGGTAGGGTAGGCAGAAAGGGTAAGCCATTGAAGTAATAATTCCAACTGCTTTCAATCAGAGTCAGACACCATTTCCAAAAACAGGTACTTTATGATAGTGAACCATAGACTTTTCTTTAGTCTCCTATTAGTCTTAATCAACAGTATACATATTTGTACTAATGAAATTTGTATATGTCTTACAATTATGGAAACACATTTTAACTGTATAATCGTTCTGTTCTGTTTCCATTATTACTTTTCTTTGTATCATTGCATTGACAATTTTTGCTGGTTTGATTGTGTTCTCGTAATTAACTTTATTTTTGGTTGACATATATCGATACATAGATCACAAATATATCGATAAATAGATCACAGTGTACATGGCGTTCGTTGTGGGTGATGGCGTAATTTTAATTTATTAAGCTAAACGTCGTAAAGACAACTGGATAAACCTTTATTTTTGTCCATTCTTTGATTACAGTCCAGTTTTGCATTGCACTGAAAACTTTGCTTTAACAACAAAATCTTTTTCCAGTTTATGATCTAGAAGCATTTTCGTGTGTTTGTGTTCATTTAATCTAAACAGATAACGTTAGACATGGTTTTCTGTTGAAAGATCACTTTGCAGTATTAGACAGTGATATAATTTGTACATGAATATTGCAGGTGTGCACATTTGGACTCTTGTTGCTCTGGAAGGAACAGATAAATGTATGATTCAAGGAAACGGTTAGTATTCACATAGTGGCATATAATCATTAATGCTTTCAGCTGAGTTTATTGGATTTGGATAACCTACATTTGTTACTGAAGATCCACTACATTTTGTCGAAAAACATTTAATGGACTAGGACACTTCATGGACATCTCAAAACTTACCCAAATCCTGAAAGAAAAATGACGGAATAAATGAAACAAGAACAATATTGGGCGAAGTCTATGACGATTTTTTAAAAATTTCTGCTTAGACAAAATATATTAACAAATGACAATTCGAGGAATAATAGTTAGCGTATTTTGACGTAATGTTGTGCACCGTTTACACAACAAACTCGGATACAAAGTCATCTAGTGAAAACATTCTTAGGAAAACTGACCAACCAAAATATTTCCCTTTTTAAAGCATAATGGGGCATTTTTTATTAATAGACTAGGACAATTTCTCAGATATGTTCCTGCATAAAGTTTAGGAGGCATTTTTGAAGAAAAGTTGGCAAACCACTTTTTCCAAAGGATTTGGATATGCTGAAAACGGGCATTTTGTTTGTCACGCTCTATTTTGATGTTTTAGGACCGATATCGTCATGTAAAATAATTGAGGTTAGCATGCAATATACATGGAAGGCAAAACTACAGAAGACAAAGTTAGGATAATTATACAAAGTAAGTCAACCATTCCATTCTACAGAAATCTTTAATTTTTGGGGCGCATTTGTTTTTGCAAAACATTTCAATTTTCAAGGATTGATTTGGATATAATCACAGTAAATTATTCGGTCACGAGCAATAGAATCTTGGTAAGTACGTTTTCTCTTACCCCTATACTAAAGAACCGGTTTAGACAGGTTAACATTTTATCAAGGTTCCTCTAATATTATCTCCTTATCATAAACTAAAGTTATTACCCTATCTGTACGTAAAATAGTTCTAATGAAATAATCGCATGTTATATTTTACATTTGCGGCTATGTTCACTTTGCTTTTTCGAATATTAGGATAATTACACTGCTGTTGCAAAAAATGTATGTCACACACGTACTTTTGTTGTTTACGTGTATATGTGTCTGATTAGAGAGAGAGAGAGAGAGAGAGAGAGAGAGAGAGAGAGAGAGAGAGAGAGAGAGAGAGAGAGAGAGAGAGAGAGAGTCTTAATGTGGATTACCTGTCAGAATCAGGGATGAACTCGGTCAGAATCAGTGATGAACTCGGTTGATAACCATCACATGCTTCTTTGGTTTTTATTAAAGACAATGGGTTATTTGCTGCATTCAATCAAAATTAGAAATCATCGGGCAACACGTGTTAACAATTTGTAACAAGCGTGACACTATTGCTTATCATACAAGTACCTGTTGACTGCACTTATGGTCGCAGTCAGCACCTGGAGGGATTAATCATCTTGCAATATTGCATTCCCAAAGACATTCCTGTTTGAACAGTGCTATTAGTCTTGATGTATGCTATTCCAACCGGATATAGATACTGATTAATAGAGTAGAGCGTGTGTATGTTAAAGTAACTTTTCAATACATTCGTAAATTCAGGACCACTATTTCCAACCGATGTAAACAGTTAACCTACTGGTCCGGTCAGAGTGTCAGTTTTCAGCGTATTAGGCCATTCTAATGCGTATCAAACCGTTGAATCCTGGACACCTCCTTCAAAAAGGCCAACATTTTTGGCCCGAACAGTTTCTGGCGTTGGGAAGTGTTACTCTGTGTGTTTGTATATATGGGATAGACCATATCAGCTTTCTTCCCAGAAGACATTTTTTTTCCCTTCATCGCAGGAAAGAGCTATCAAAACAAGGGCTTTTATCCTCTCTCCCTCCAAGAGGCTTATGCCCGTGGATTTAAAGCACGACCCCAGGATCTTTCGGAGACGGGGAAACTGATAATCCTTTTTACGGGGTATGTGAGCCAAAACTACCAGAACAGGTTCTATACCGTTGGCCAGAATCAGAATCTTATGCTGACCAAAGCCTACAACAAAGCACTGGAAACATATGATGTCCTTGTTATGCCAACTCTGCCATTCAAAGCAAGCAAACTTCCTACAAGCAACGAGACACGTAAAGGTATGTATTGTTATATGTTTAAAAGTCAACGCCAATCGCTCGTCAAAACTGCTGAACATTTAGATATTTTCATTGAGTTTTGTGGTTAATTTAATTGAGCCAGTTACTTATGTATTATGCGATTTTGATTTAAAGCAATTTTCATACCTTTAGTACAATGGTAAAATGTATTTGTCAGCTGTACATTGTTATGAAGTTTTGCGAAGGAACAAGTGTTATTTTTGGAATCTCTAATGCAAGGTGTTTATTAAACATGGCGGGAAGATAGGATACTGATGAAAGAAATAATAGGGAGAAAGTAATATTTTAGTAAAATATGTTTCTTTGTGAATACTTACCAGAGCACATTAACGTCAGGAAATAAATTCGGCTACCTCTTGAATGCAGCCCTCCCTAAAATAGGAAAAATGTGGTCTTTCCCGTGGCTATATTATATAGACAAAAAAAGAAACTCTTACCCATTATCTACATTTGTCATTCGCTAGGCGATTACCCATCAAAAAGATGTTCACCAGTTTAAGCTGAGTGAGACATCGATGAAATGGAGAGGATGACCACTTTCTGGTTGCCCTCCGAGGGCAAACGATTCTTATCTATGAAGCTCAGTTGCATCAATAGGACCACAGAACCATCCAATCTGAAATGGACCCATCGAAGGGCATGCAACTCGCTCACCTTGCTATCAGAAAACATTTTGTATCGTAGTAGTTACAGCGAGCTTTTGGCTAAAGGCTACAACTTATCTGAGTTGAGCCAAGTCAAAATCCACGTGAGATTTCACTTAGGAAATAAGATGAGCCATCTGGGTATATTCACATAAAAATTGGTCTGTAAGTCTGATAGGTCCTTGTTGTAGCCCATATCCACTCTACCATGACGCCTGAATGTATTGAAATCATGGAGCGCTAACGTATTATAGTAATAGGAGTTATCTTTTTCTCTTTTCTCTTTAAAAAACAGATAATAAAAGTTAGTCAGTTGTGGGATCGAGGCACTCGAAAGGACGATGTTGTTGCTCGTGCACCAGTGCCTGAAAACCCGCCACTTTCTTTCGTAAGCTTTCTCGTAAAAAGCCTTCTCTCCACGATCTTAGGTTAAGATTTCTTTTTGCGCAAGGCTCTGCTGTCAAGAATCATACGTGAAGGAGAAACCTGTCCGTGCAGGGATGAAACACCTGCGACCGGAGCTGTTTGAGCAGGTTGGGCTTCGCCGCGATCTACTATCGCTAGACTGGGCAGATCGGTCACTTAGAATTTGTTGTACCTGACAGGGGCTATCAGAATCACTTTGCAGTGTTGCCTTCTCATTGTTTTGTATCATTCTAGGCACCAGAACAGGAGGTGGGGGAGGGAGGTGGTAGGCATAGCCCCAAATTCCCTCTAAACTGACTGAAAAAGCATTAACAGCCGGGGCTTTTGGATCCAGGACCTGAGAGAAAAGGGCAGGTAGTTGCGGTTCCACCTCGTCGCAAAAAGGTCTCTCACTGGACGCCCCAAAGTGCGCAAATTCGCTGAAAGACCTATGCATGAAAGAACCTCTCGGTGTAAAGAGTCTGACCCCATCTAGGCAATTAGTCCGCTAGGACATTGAGGAAACATTAATCTCCGGTTTGGGTTTTTCCAGAGGAATACCTGCCTTAAGCCATACTAGTATATTGTCTTGCCACTGACGCAGGAATTGTTTTGTCTCGTTTGAGATTGTAACACGATGACCTAGTCGACCGGAAAAGGGGTGCCACTAGGCCAGTAGGGCCATCTGCAAAGGGCTAATGAAAAGGTGACCGAAACGAATCAAATCCGGCGACGCATTGAGCGCGTCGCACACACGAGAGGGTCAAAAATTCCATACCAAGATGCAAGAAATACTGGGATGGAGTGAAATCTGACTTCTTCCAATTCGCCAGCAGAAACCCAGCTGAGAGAGAAGGGAAAGAAGTTTGTTTCTGACCTTATCCAACAATGAACCTACCATGTTTTGTTTTTGTTTTTGTGTTTGTTTCTTTCAAGGATGTCATCCAAATACGCTACAGTCACAGTTGACCTGAACAGGGCAACGACGCAGTTGATAATCTTCTTGAAAGCCTATGGGCTTATGTTGAGACCGAATGGGAGAGCAAGTAATTGGTATATAATTCCTTAGAAACCAAACTGAAGGAAATTGCGTATAGCCGGGTGAATAGTGGCATGAAAATATGAGCGGTTAGATCTAGAGTGATCGCTAATTCGTCCCTTTTGACAGAAAGCCTGGCCGACCGTGTCGTTTCCATTTTGAACCTCGGCGCGGTTATGCACTTGTTGAGCCGGCTGAGATCTATGACCGGCCTGAGCTTTCCGTTGGTTGTTTGGCACTAGGAAAAGCCAGAAATAAAACTCCAGACAGTTCAGCTTGCGTGCTCTCTTCACCGCCTGCTTGTCGAGTAGAGAGCAGATCTACTTCTGTAAAATTTCCACCTTCTCTAGATTGGATAGAACGTCCGTCATGGAATGGAAAGACGGAAATTGAAGGGTTTATTTAACGGAAATCCGAAGCCCTTCCGAAACAGCTTGGATCGCCCATTCGTTTTGCGGAAAAATGTCGATCGAAGGCTGCCGAAAGGAGGCGGCAAGGAAAGCTGGAGAGGCAGTTCTTGTGCTGCCTGCTTCAGGACATCCCCAATTCTACCTCCGAACAGCAACGGCTTACCAAAGGCAACATGGAAGACGTAGTGCTATCCTTCCTATGCGCGACACGGCATCTACCCATCGGATAATCCGTGAACAACGGGCCCCTCAGTTGAAGTGACGACCGTGCAAGCGACACAGCCAGTATGAACAGCTAGAAGGGCTGCCGAAAAGTGGGCTGGTAGACCAACTTGGCCGCCAGCCGGCCGTCAAATGACGGACCGGTTTGACGGATTCCCGTTAGACTCCGCATACAACCGAACGGCCGCCCGGTATGCAGTACTTCTCGCTGATGCGATGTACCTCTGGTCGCTAATGGAAAGGTACGATCGACCAGGAGACTGACAGACTTGTCGACTTCTGGAGCGGCGGCATACGGCATGGACGGCTGGTAGTACAGATCATCGATGTCGGTAATATACCCCATGCGCCCGTACTTACAGGTCCAAGTCCAGCACCTGCGTCCTTGTTTCCTGCACAAGTCTCATCATTTGCGACTGAAGCACCGTCTGGAAATGGTACAGCATTAGCATCTGCAATGTGCACTGTTCCTCCTATTCAAGCTGGCCAGATGTATCAGTCGCAGCGAGCATTGTTCGCATCATCTTCGATACAGTGCTGGGGACCATCATGGCGTCCTCCGTTACGCTTAATATTGACGACATCTTCTGGTGAAGGTTCAATATATCGCTTTCCGTCGATTTCAGCTTCACTCATCTCTCTTTACTATTTAAGCTCTTGCGCAGAACTGTGGCCCATACCTCTAACGACCACTTTGCGCAGACACTAAACGCTGAAGTAGGTAAACACTTAGTGCAGGCAAGGCGCGTATCACATGTATCCACACTGACTCTGAATCTCTTGCATTCGAACATTTCGTCGTCATATTTTAACTGAAGCGATAAGAACGACAAAAACATTGGAAAATAATAACCCCTAAGTGTTCACATATAAAAATAATAACCTTAGTTACCAGACAAGGAAAAATACAGGCAGTGTATGCGAATCAACAACGAGCAGCAACGATACCGAGTTGGAGAACAAGGTCAGGAAAAAAAGTCCACAAACTGCGAAAAATTCACACAAATGGTGATCAAAAATCAAAATAATTTATACTAAGATGTGGCAAATGCATTCATAAGCAATACTTTACCGACTTTCTAGATGGATGGATAGAAATAACGCAGATTTTATTGGATATCAAGAGGTAATACAGGACTATGTTAATCGTACCTAGCGAATGCTTAACCTGTTAACCTGGTAAATATCCAGTTGATGGGTAGCCACCTAGCAAATCGTAAGGGCACGTAATGGGTTAAAGTTTCTTAGACGTGAAGGACACAATTTTTCGTCTTTTTGGGAGAACTGGATTCGAGAGTTCGCGGATCTTATTTCCTAAAGTTAATATGATCGGGGAATGTATTCGACGGAAATAAATCTTTGCGAAATTTTAATGGTGGGAAGATTTCTCCCTTTACTATAGTGTTTATCACACCAATTTAATCCATCTTCATATTACAGTCGATTCAAATGCCCATTCCGGTGCTTCGCGTAAAATCCTCAGTTTCCGCATGAAAACCTTGGCCGGCATTACTCTTGGAAGCTTTAAAATTTTATTTTCTGCTTTACATTTCTATCATGAACATATGCAAGTAAAGGAAAAATGTTTCAAGGGTTGGTACAAAATATGTAATTACATAATTACATAAATGTTTCATTCCGAGTGAAATAGACAGAACTCATTTGATGAGGCTAAGGAAACGAAGTATTGGCCTGATGGCCTCTATTTGTATCCGTACGTCTAATCAAACAGTCTTCCTTTTCACTCAGAACAAAACTAGTATCCATGATGTTGTTTATATATATCATCACTGCTATTGGCCAATCAAAATTCCTCATGCAATTTGTGCATTTGAAGTAGTCAATTACTCATTATATCCTCGTAGCTCTTGTTTTTACTTGTCCTGTATGTACAAAAAGGTCGTGGCGTTGTAGAAATAATATGTCAAAAGAGCATGCAAAGTTTGTTTCCATGTTTTTAGTAGAATTTGTTTAAATGTCAAATATCGGAGATTAGTAAAGTTGAAAAGTTTGATTTCAGAACATGAATAAGGATCGACTAATTCAAATGAATTAATCCACAGGAAATATAGCTCCAACTTGTATGTAAAACATACGAATTTATTTTGTGTATGCATTATACATTCTGTAATTATCTCCTGTTTATTATCGTTTATGTTATAGATCGCCTCAATCTAGCCTTGAAAATGATACAGAACACTGCTCCTTTTGACATCACCGGCCACCCGACCCTGACCGTTAATGCCGGATTCTCGCAGGATTTGCCCATCGGCATGATGATCATCGGCCGCCATTTCGACGACGCGACTGTGCTTCAAGTTGGACACGCATTTGAGAGAGCAAAAATCTGAAGCTGATTGAAATATTCTTGCAATGATTTGGGTTCTGACAATTGCACTATATCTGGCATCCATAGAGTCAAATCTGCACCAACCTTTGTAACGATGCAGATACAAATTGAAAGAAGCATAACATTATTAGCGTACTGCATCGAGATGCTGGAGTCCTTTAGTAATCGCCTTTTCCGTTCATCCGTCAGTCTGTCTGTTCAAAAATTTTTTAACAAGCATAGCTTGTAAACCCATAATTAGATGCAATTTTTGGTAGGTGAATTGCTTATTATACGTAGATGTGTCTTTAAAGTTTTCCGTCTTTTTATTTCCATTTTTTACGGAGTTATTGCCCTTTTTTTGTAAATATTATATTTTCACTAGAGTAGATTTATCTAATCAGCATACCGGTAACTCAAAAACCACTCAACATATTGTGATGCAATTTGGCATGTACATTGTCTCATAGCCCTAAATGTACATTTTATGGGGTTTGTCTCGTCGACTTCATAATCCGATAGAGTTATGGCCCTTGACAATTAATTTTATATCTTCACATGGGATGCTTGTAATTGGCATATCTCTGCAACCATGACGTATAATTGGATGCCAGTTGGTAAGTAAATTGCCCATTACAAGTGGATGTTCCTGTTAAAGGCTCATTTTTTTTCAGGTTCAATTTTGACGGATTTATTGCACTTTTTACATCGATATTACATCTTCACTACAACAGATTCTTCTAGCCAGCATAGCTCAGGAACCATTCAACATATTCAGATCTAATTTGGTGCATATATTTTCTCGTAGCCCTAGATGCGCCTTTCATGGAGTTTGTCCCATCAACTCCATTTTGGATAGAGTTATTGCCCTTGACAATTAACTTAATATCTTCACATGGGATGTTGCTTATAACTGGCATAGCTTACGAACCACTTAACATATTCCAGTGCATTTTTGTATAAATATTGTCTCTTAGACTTACACGTGCATTACATGGGTTTAATCCCGCTTAGAGGAGCAATGGTCCCAAATTGCTCGTCCTCCTGACTTTGTTTTCAGTAAGATTGATGAGGCCTTGAGTGAGTTTGATTTCCCGAGTTCCAGAACATTATTTACGGTAGATATAGTCTCTGAACATCATTTACGGCAGATATAGTCCCTGAATGCCCGTCCTCCTAACTTTGCTTTCTGCATCATAACTTTGCTAAGGAAAATTGCATTTCAGTCCAAGTTATTATGCACCTTTATATTGATGAGATATTTGATTAGATGAATTTCCAACATTTTTCATGTCAATACTTAGAAGAGTTATGGCCCCTGAATACCTATCTTTTCCAAGTGTTAGTTTTCCAACACAGTTTCTTCTGCTTAAGGCCATGATAAGCAACTTGTAGAGAGCAGGGGCCATTGCGATGCACCCATCAATACTAGCTCTAGTTTATACTACACTTAATGCTTGATGTCCACATAATGTATACAAATTAAGTGCATTTGTAGGCACAAAGACTATTAAATGCTTCTCTTCTGACTTGTAATGTATTTTTTTTACAACGGCATAAAGGGACTCTTAAACTTAGAAACTATTTTTTTGTGGGTGGGGTGGGGGGATAACGTATATTTCATCAGTAATAAAAGTCCAATTGTCTTCCTTTAATCTATCCCACCAGACGCATTTTTGAAAAGTGAATTGTCTTTTCTTTTCAAATTGTGTCAAACGCTTGCATTGATATACTCGTAGTCATATGCTAATTTTATAAAATACTCGCGTGCATCTGTGAGTTTATATTGCCTGCATCTGTGCGTTTATATTGCGTGCATCTGTGCGTTTATATTGCGTGCCTTTGTGCACACATACTTACAGTGGAACATATCTTACCGGACACCTCTAAGAAAGGATTCCTGTTCATGGAGGACAACATTTATTAACCCTATTTCCTAAGTGTACTTATATATTTTACATGTATATAACCAAAGCTTGTCCATAAAGAACAAAACATTGTGGTCTCTGAGTGTCCTTTATACACAGATTTCATAATACATGTAGATGGTTCATGCATCTAATTATATTTTGCTAATTTACAAACATTTTGACTAAGATTTTGTTAGCAAATGTCGCCCTATTTACCATTTTTCTTCCATAGCAGCCAAAATTCAGATGTTGGTTAAACTCTCTATCAAGGACCACGTTTTTCAGCTGTTTCTTTTCAAACTGGTTATGTATTGCTCGTCCAATTTTTCACTGAATTGAGAATGATTCCTCTTCTCTAGTTGACCCTCTAATTTTTATAAAATTTGTCAAAACTGTTTCCGGGACGCGTATCTCACAAATTCCCTTGTTTATAATGAAGCATAAAAGAAACAATACTTTTCAAAGAACGTCAGAAACGCAGTTCTATCTTTCTTCTCTAGTATCACACGATTTTGTATTTCATGTTTCTTCTTTATATAATCATTACCACGTTCTTGTACTTAATATCACAGTCTTCCCTTAATCCATTGCAATCTTTGCATAGTGAACATTTTGTACTGATCATCCCCCATCTTACATAGAACTACTGCAAAAATGCTGTTTTTTGTTGGATGCAAAACACAATGCTTATAATATGTATAGAATATTAAAAAACGCTATGCAATAAATATATTTGCTTTCTAAAACAATAGGTTTCGTTGCATGTGTAAAACGACAAAACTTTCCTTGATATCATGAACAGACAAGGATACTCTTTTATTCCTCTATAATAGACATCTTCGACTTAAATGTCTTAACACAGCTGACGTTATAAAATAATTACTGACGTAAAAAAGCAGCTCCTTGATCAAAGTTCCAAATACAAACATATATTTGCTAAAAACAGAGATAATGTGTCCGTCCTTTGGTCGTTAAACAAAGAGAATCTGAAAGCGAACACAAAATACACAAAACGCTCAACATACCAAGATGTAGCAAAAACATAAATGCAAAAACTTCTATCAAGTCCGAATTAAGGAATTCAAAAGTACTGTCCGGTTTTTAATCAGAATCTGACATTTTGGATAGGCAAATTTATCAGTGTTTTTCTTGTTCTCCAAATTACTTACTCATTGTTGTAGATAGGTACTTTAATCCAATTGATTTCTCTCTCTCTATCTCTCTCTCTCTCTCTCTCTCTCTCATACAGGCATGTACAGGCACGCGCAGGTATAAAATAAATAGGGATTTGAAAATGCATATTGTATTTTTTATAGTATTTCAGGTTACAACACTAGTCTCTTAGTCAAATGCACACAGTCACACGGTACCAGACTTTAGAAAGTTGCTCAACAGAAGACAAATGTGGCGTACATAATAATGTAAATATATATATATATATATATATATATATATATATATATATATATATATATATATATATATATATATATATATATATATATATATATATGGCCAAAATAGGCACACGAATTTCTGAGAAAGCCCAGGGGGGTGGGGGGTTGGTGGAATAGAAAAACAGTGCACAGTCCCAATTGTGCTCCACCTATTGCCTTTCATTGCGAGCAGTCTGTGTGATGATTTTGTCTTACTACGAGCTTTCTAGTAGTATTCGATACAGTGCAAATTTAGTGACATTTTTTTATGATGGACGGTTTATTTTCCAATTTGTCCTAATGTCTAGGTAATGAAGAAGTCTACATGCATACATTCTTTACAGTTAAATGGTACATATACATCCGACTTTTAGGTCTGTGATTGGTTGGAAATCAGATTACACATCAAGTCATTGAATTCTTATTTGAAGTTTGTCGTTATGGTGACAACTCATAGAACACGTCAAGCACGAGTTTTTCAGTCTCTCGGTGTGAGAAGACAAATGACCAACCACGGCATAAATATACTTTTTAGAAATATATGTGGGTTTGAAATATATACACATAATGCAAACGCAAAATCTGAAATATTCCTGGGGATACATTTTGTACGATTTCGTGGGGATACAATTTCGTGCGGCCACATATTTTACCATAACACTCATTCATCTAACCTGTTTCGGGATTTAGTTTCGTGGATATTCATTGGTCACGAAAAGGAAACGAAATCAATCCATCCACGTACATTTCTTCGTGATTTAATTTTAGTGAATACGGAAAAAGATCCATTAGGAATACATCTCATTTTAAATTATTTATGTGCATCCATCATTTTATAAAGAATTTACCTAGGATAGATTGAGATAATAGATGGAAAGATTTCATTTCTACGTGAAAATATGCAAAACTGATGCAAATTCAACAAGATTTGTCAGAAAACCGCATAGTTCGCCTGTACACTAATACCAACCAGAAGCATTTGATGAAGACCAAATTTTTATAATTTCTATGAAAATCCTAGCTTGTTAAGATTTTACTTTTGAACCTTTTTTTATGAAAACCGTTTATCATCATGAAACCGTGCTGATAGCAAAGCTTGTCGTTAGAGACGTAATTAACTCGGCATTTTGTATTGGAATTTTAGCTTGTCGTTAGAGACGTAATTAACTCGGCATTTTGTATTGGAATTTTAGCTTGTCGTTAGAGACGTAATTAACTCGGCATTTTGTATTGGAATTTTAGCTTGTCGTTAGATACGTAATTAACTCGGCATTTTGTATTGGAATTTTAGCTATTAGCAGAGGAAGGGAAGTAGGGTATTATAAATATAGCATTCTCTACTTGGAGATTAACATGATTACAACTCATCATGATAAATACACATATACATGAAACCGTAGTGTCACTAGTGCGCAAGACACTGATCCCAAACAAGCAACTTTGAGAAAGTCAATAAAGCATGAATATAGGTCACAGTGACCTTCCTCAGTGACATACATTCCACTAAGTATCCATACAGAATTATATAACCCTACCAGTAAGATTGTTTGAGAATATGACCCAACAGCTCAAATTTGTGGGTGCATGGAATGTATGACACAGTGGATTATTTTGATATGATGATCAAGTATTCAATATAATGGATCTATCAACAAAGCTATATTACTGTAGACTAAAAGTTGTATCACACACAATGTAAAACAAGTCACTGAAACGTCAAATGTAGGTCATGGTGACCTATTTGTACATGACAGTTTAGTTCTTTCCAAGTTAGATCCATGCACTCAACTACAGGTATGATGGAGAAAAGACAGACAGATGAACTGAAAGACAAATGAGTAGAAAGATGATGTTTACACTCAGGGCCGGATTAAGACCTTTAGAGGCACTAAGCACTGAAAAGATTATGGTGCCCCCCCCCCCCCCCCAATATGTAATTTAAAAAAAAACAACAACGTAATTTCTCTTTTTTTTATAGTGCCTCTGCTTTGCTGGTGCCCTAAGCACGTGCTTAGTCTGCCTATTGGGTAATCCAGCACTGTTTACACAAAATGTCCCTCTCGCATATATTGTGGCTCATATAAAAATGATTTTCCTTCCTACAAGAAATAAATAAAAACTTGAAATGCTGTCTGCGTATAGGAAAACTTTAACATAAACGTTGACCTCAAGTCGTTCTCCCATATGTTGTCAAAAAGATCAGTACAACTGGGCTACACAAATATTGAGAAAAGGGCAGGCACATTCTATTTAACACACAGAAGTGAAATTTAAATGCATATTTCCCACCTACGAGCAATAAACAAAACCTTGAACATAAACTTTAACCTGCTGTCTACATAGAGCAAACCTTAAATGTAAATTTTTTTCTCAGACTTTTCGCCTTATGATAATGATTGATGACTGACCTTGAAGACATTCAACTACATTTCAAACAAACATGAAATTAGTTCATGGAAAGAGGGGGGGGGGGGGGGAGAACACAACTGAGAAAAATAAAGATATACCCTGAAGCAAAACATTTTATTTCCTCAAGTCTACATTCGCAAATGAAAATTTGAGAAATGAACAGAAAAATATTTTAGGGGTATTTATTATAATGTGTGCACTGCAATATCCAACATTTAAGAAATGTTAAGCAGACCATTAACAATGAGAATCTATGATAAATAAACATGTTCACTATTTCCTCATCACTTGTCTATTTAATTATACCTAGCTCAATAGGAAAAAAAGCTCTTGTCCTCAAGTTTAGTACAAAAAACTTGGAGATAATCACACATGAAAGCTTCAGCTGTAAGGAAAGATGTTACGAACTAAAACATAATAAAAAACGCATCATCGGGAAAATGTGTCCCACTTCACATTATTGATTTCCTGCAAATTGTATGGTAAATTATATTCCCCAATAAAATTCTCTTACTGTATAGACCTAATACGCATTGTTTCAAATTCCTCAGTCGACTTTGATGGATTTTCACCCTTGATCTGGTAAAACAGCTGAAATTTTAAAATTGTATCATTCTGTTGCAATAAAATGTATTGTATGGTCGGGGAACATTGAAGGTGTCTCTCTCGGTCATTTTGTATCGCTGCTGATCTTGCGTCTTCGCATTGACCGAATTCCTCAGATTTAAGTGTCAATCACTTGGAAAGCGGGGCCATCATAAATATTATTCATTGTATGGTCGATTCGTAGCGAAATTTAACGTACTCAGGGGAAACTTCCCGCTCATATGTTAAATCACGCTGTCTCGTCGAAACTGTATAATATAGCTTGGCTACGTTCAATAGAATCTCAGGATCACATATTGGGAAATTATATGCAATGGTGGAAAGTGATTATAAATCTAGACAAAACACACATAACTTAATTTTGTTTGGCTAGGCATGACAAATAGTTATGAAGTATGTTAGAGAAGAAATACGTCATACTCATCATGTGTCAACTGTTGTAGATAAACACCGGTTGTATGAGGCCAATGGGTTACTGAACTTGGGGGGGGGGGGTACCTCCCCTTCGGTTCAGATACCCATATCGTCTCACAAAACCAGTGTTTATCTGGGATAATCGACACCTGTTGAATTTACTGTTATTTCTTTTGCATGTATTGTGGTATAAACTGTTAGTAGACCAACAAGTTGTTCTCCGCCTCTTTTTAAAAATTATTTTCTGACATTACTGGCCGTAACGGAAATCATATAACTGCAGATTGATTGGAGGATGATCGGACCCTTATAAATTGTGGACTTCTGGCGGCTCACAACGAATGGATTCAATACTGTACACTAACATTTGTACCTAGAAGAGAAATAAATTAAATACCTCTTCTTTCGATCCATTGCATCACAACCATCTGAAATTTTGAAATAAAAGTATAACAATTTTTTTTTAGAATATATGAAAAAAACAAATAGACCAAGTAAAAACCCTAAAAAGACACTTCATATTTCCATATAGGGGTTTTCCTTTTTTATGTGTTTTTCTCAGATATTCATATATTTTCATATTCTATTCATAAACTTTCAAAGGCCTACGATTGCACCGAAGTTTTCCAAACACTCATACTTTATTATCAATCACTCTCCGAACTGACCATCCAACAATCCATGGGTTGTTGAACTCCTATGTGAACTGCTAAGGCATGCGTGCAGACTGTCCTGCACTGAATTTACCTCTATACGGTTGTTCTCCGAACGGGCCAGTATTGTCAGAAGATAATATATGTGGCGGAGAGCAACTTTTTAGGTCTACGTGTAGTTATCCACTATGTAATTAAGTGCTCAGTCAGTGTGTCAGTCTGTTGGTTCGACACGTCGTTTTTATGACTGAAGCTGCGCTTGCATCCCTGAGGAATTGCCTATTTCATATTATGGTGTATGGAATGACAGATTGTTACTTATCTAGTTTTCAATGTCGAGATTCAATAAAATACGCAAACAGTCCCTTTAACAATAACAGCGCTGGAGTTGCTGGCTCAAGGTACAGAATTTCCGTTACTTTTTGCGAATCCCTAAAAATGATGTAAAAACAAGAGAAGGAACTTAAGCAAGAACGTTGCAGGTATCATCTTGTGGTGACAGTGGCGTTTCAAGAAAAGCGAGAGTACCGACTGGGAAGCCGTTTGAGTGAATGCTTTGAAACATTTTCGTCAACCGGACATTTGTCGTGAAATCGGAACAAAGCTGAACGTTGGAAAAAAAGCAGATCTCCAATCAAATTAATTATACTTATCCCGAAGTCTACTCTTTAATAAAGATATACTGTATACGAGTAACAAAACCAGTCAAATAATTTAAAATAAACAAAATCTATATTTGTACGTATAAAATGTACAACAATTGAAAAAAATCAAGAAATTTACCAGACATTTGTACACAGACTAAGAAAGTGCACATGAAGCAGCGCGAAGTCCTCCGTCAGCATACACATGACGTCAATAGAAGTCGGTCAGGTGCGCTCGCGATTTAGAATATAACTAATTTCATATTCGAAATTAAATGCATCTTTCAAGCATGACGAAGATTAATGGTATTTTTGCATATAAGAGAACTGCTACGAAAACATTTATTCTATAATTACCTATGCTTTTAATATTTCACTCGAAGAGGTACAGGTTGGAACACGTTTTAATATTTCACTCGAAGAGGTACAGGTTGGAACACGTTTTAATATTTCACTCGAAGAGGTACAGGTTGGAACACGTTTTAATATTTCACTCGAAGAGGTACAGGTTGGAACACGTTTTAATATTTCACTCGAAGAGGTACAGGTTGGAACACGTTTTAATATTTCACTCGAAGAGGTACAGGTTGGAACACGTTTTAATATTTCACTCGAAGAGGTACAGGTTGGAACACGTTTTAATATTTCACTCGAAGAGGTACAGGTTGGAACACGTTTTAATATTTCACTCGAAGAGATACAGGTTGGAAAACGTTCTGAACGTACTAATTCCACAAAGTTAAGAGCATAGCAATTGTTCATATGCATATGCTATCTGTAACACTGATGTTTCATCAAAAAGGCGACCCACAATCATCATCCCAACCGGAAGTCCCTCTGACGAAGTTCCGGCGTTGATACTTATTGCTGGATGATCCGTGCTATTAAAGGGCGCGGTATTGACCACCATTCCCATTCCGGAATAATGTCGATCTGGAAAGTATCAAACAATTACTGATTATTTGGGGTTTTGTTGTTGTTGTTCTGTTTGTTTGTTTTTGTTTTTGTTTTTTTTCCTCTGGAAAGAATGGATTTATATGTGTAACAAAGATAGAGAAGACTAAAGCTGGTATGGTTTTGAAAGACAATAGTTGAACACAGTCAAAATTTATTTGATCCGTCCAGGCTAAAGACATAGGAACTACTTACCAGTAGACTGCCTATTAGTAAAGGCAAATCTTATATATAAAAAACCCACATCTTTTTCATTTTAAAAAAACAACATGCACGTACAAACAACATGCACGCACAAACAACATGCACATACAAACAACATGCACATACAAAAGATGAAATATTGAACTTTTAGAAACTGTAGCCTCTAAGGGGCATTACTCTAATGAATAAATTTATATCAGTCAACAAAAAGAACTGGTCGATTTAATCCAGAATAGGTCACAGGAGTAATTTCAACCAAAATTTGAAAATACCTTTTAAGGTCCAACCCGTTTTCGGCAAATCAGTTGCCACAAATGGCATGGTCGGCATCAGCAGAACATCGTATTCTTCTAAAACTTTGTTGTAGACTGCAGTTAACATCATATTTAGGTTCTGAGCCATGGCATAGAATTTATTCTGATAATTCTTCTGAATGAAAGCCCCGAATAGCATCATGGCCTTGAAACTTTCAGACGCATCTTCAGGTCTGAGGTTAAACCTTCCTGAATTGACAAGGGATAGTATCCCTTCCAATGATATCCAGTGCCTGCAAAAATAATAATAACATTAACAAAAATTAACGTACGGTGAAAATTGTATTACTTCTTTTCGGTGAATCAGTTGAGAATCTCTCCAAACGTTGGAGCAAAAAAGTGCAGACTTCAGAGGAATGCTGCGCTGTACGCTACCCTTATACGCTGATAAATGGAACTCCTCCATTACTCTTATCTGTCCGTCATGATGCGAGTGTATTATGAAGTTTCTAGACTGGTTTTCTGTATCAGAAACTTTGCTCATAAGCAAAATTTCTGGAAGTGGGAAAATCGATAGCACACAGATGCAGGGGGCGACAATTCAATATTAACCTTATAGCCCTGCACCGAGTATACATAAAAACGTCTCACCATTATAAGTTGTCTTTGTGAAGAAAAATTTGGGTACTTATAAGAAAGTGTACTGGCGCAAAAATGAGTTTTAGTTGTCCAGGCTTGTTGGGAATATAAGTTGTCGTCCCTGATACACCATCCGGAGGAGTAATATGTAAGCAAGTTCCATCAGCAACAAGTCATACAACGCCCAACTAATGGAATAGGATGAGAATACATAATTAATCTTTCTTGGTAAAACACTGCAGGAAGCTTTTTTCTAACTGCCTTAACTATGTATGGTATTCAAATCTTAACAGTTGATATATTAGATATTCTTCTTTATTATCCAAAGAATAACACTGAATGAGTTAAAATGTACTTTCAAATAGCAATTTTATTATCGGTTCAAACAGAGATTTGATAATAAATCTGAATACCTGTTTTAAAACGCGGGTTATACCAAAAACATTGCTTCATCTGAGAGAGAGAGAGAGAGAGAGAGAGAGAGAGAGAGAGAGAGAGAGAGAGAGAGAGAGAGAGAGAGAGAGAGAGAGATCAACTAACACAGATTCTGAACCACATATACGAACCCTTGTTAGATTAATGTCGTTGGGGTCTGCGTTCTTGAATTGTATGAAACTACTTTAGTTTAGTTTTTTATGTTTTAGTCTTGTATGATTACCTGTGATTGAGATTAAATTAAAGGAAGAGTTTGTAAGCTCACCATTTTCTCTGTACATGCAGTTAAATCCTCCCTCTGTAATGATAGGATTCCATATGGTCGCGCCTGAAATAATGATAAAACATGTGTAGATTTACTTTTGTGGATTCGACCTTTTGGCTCAACTTTTTAAAGAACGGACATTGCATATGCAGCAAGGTGTCTTTGTTATCGTTGGCATTTATGTCGGTGTCGGCGTTCCCATTGGTTAAAAGTCTGGGGCAAGTTATTGTAATTCTTCAAATAGTCGATTTATGTTTTCGTCCACTGTATTAAATAACTGTATATTCTTGCTACATTATCTTTTTTCAAGAGTTACTGGTACTTCAGTACAAGTGATATTGGCTTGCAATAGTCACTAAGCAGCGTTAAGGACTCAGAATAATTTATTCACAAAGAAAATAACTAGCTTTTGTGAATTGGTGATACGAAACAATAATGTATTGGTGATACGACACGGTAATTACAGGTGCATTAGCTGTAAACACAGGACAATTCAGTGGAGAAGCTTCCTATATCATGGTACATATTGCGATACATATGCATGCTCTAAAATAAAATTACTGTTTATATATATTTCTTAATTTATTATAACAGGGACATTCAAGAAGTTTTGAAATAACTACAAGTATGACACAATTGTTCAGTAATATGTCTTTGAACTTTACATTCATCTCGCATATTATCAGGCCAATTTGCGACGGTTTTCGAGATCTATCGTGCATATTGAAATTGCTCAATTTTCAATTTATAGAAGAGCACTGAATGATTCATAAAACACCGGAACACCAATTTTACGGTAAAAAAAGTTTGCCTCTGGGAATTCCCAAACATTTTCAAATCAAAAGAAGGGCAATTAAGTTTATCTAAGCATAATAAAAACAAATCATTTAATAATGAATGAAAATTTATCCTTTTATACTTTTATTGTTTCATAATACATAGTTCAAGCCAAAATAATATCATATTTTACAGAGTCTATCGAACCGGGGAGGACAACTTCCCTATTCACAACATACATTTATTTATTTATTTTGGAACGGTGATGATGGTGATAGTGGTGGTGAGTGGGAATACCTATTCTCACGTATAACAAATGTATACACAATTTTTGATGAACTCTCAGTTGCTGTATCTTGAATCCTCAAGCTTTGTAACCATATGATATAATGACTGCGACTACGCTGTCAAAAATATCTAAAATGCGTTTGACGTCAGTATTTACATATTCACATGCTATCTTTTCAAATGAAGTCGTGCATACAATCCGTACAATATAGAGATTATAAAACCACAGAGAACAGATCGAATATTGTGCATATTCCTTTCTTCTCATTCATCCTTTTAATTTATGTATAAACAACAATCAACGTTACATTGAGACTCTAGTTGCCAAATATTATCAACTAGTTCTGCCGGTTTTTTAATAACATGTAGTATTGTGAATAATAAATTGATCGGCTTTCTTTCAGACAAATTAATAGAAATACCATCTCTGTGTAATGGTATCGACACCTCCTCAACAAAAGCCCCTTTAGAGGTCAGTCGCAAGGCCGTCTCCCTGACAATGTCCTGCACATTCTGCTCGCAGCACGTAAACCCCTCTGTTATCATAGCGATTTTTTTTCCTTTCATGTCTGTAGATAGCTGAAACAATTTCTCACTTTGTTTACTGAAGCAGCATATTAAAGGATAAGTGTCAATAGTAGGAATGGCACACATAAAAATATAACAAACGCGCAGATTGGTAATTAAGTTGGTTGGTTGGTTGTTTTGGGTTTAGCGCCATTTTTCAGCACATTATAGGCTATATGTGGCGGCCAGTATATTTGGTGGAGGAAGAACCCGAGAAAATCCCGGGAAGAACCACCGACCCACGGGAAGCTGCTGGCAAGCTTTCTCACATACCCACGTTGAGTATACCCTCATACCCAATGCTGACTCGAACCCACGCAGACAGAAGTGAGATGTCTGTGATCTGTAAAAGCGAGCGCCTTAGACCACTCGGCCACCCGGGGCCTCGGTAATTAAGTAATTCAACAATTATGTTGAGATCATTTATGTGGTCATATAGATGATCTTTACAAAGTGTATCATTTTCAATATTTGTAATGATCCACTGGTCAAATAAATAAATTTGAATAGATAGCTTGATGCATATATGAGGAATACTATCATTTCTCACGTACATTTGATTCTATAATTATATCAGATTTACTTCGAAAGTATAAATTCTTCACGAAAAATGAAACTTGTTTGTGAACCCCAGATATTTAACTTTTTCCGTAATAAGAATTTTACCTTGTGTAGTATAATTATACTGTCGACCTAAGCTACCGTATATACTCGTGAATAAAGCGATACCAGCTGCAAACTGCATAGACCCAGATTTGCCGTCGCATAATGCGCCGGCAGATCTGGGTCTATGCTGCTTGTTAGGACTAATCAGCAGAACAAACAACATAGACTCTGATCTGCTGGCGCATCATGCGACGGCAGATCAGGGTCTATGTTGTTTGCATAAATACGCGAGTACATGCGGTACATATTTTACAGTTGGATTATGCATCTTTGTTGTAAAACTTCCGTAAATGAACCTCACCGCTTTGGTGTACTCTGGTACTTGAAAATTACGTGGTTGCCTAGAATCATTATCTCGTCTTGTCCTGCAATAACCTAAAAAAAATAGTCACATTTATACCCTAGAACATATTCCAGAAGAGATGGGAGATCTTTCTGTGGACTAGCAGTTATTTTATTAAATGTTGTCTGGTACTAGTACTTGAATTATTCGACTTCAATCATCGTGCTTTCCCGATGTTTGTCAATCGGGTTTTTAAAGCTGTTTAATGATTTGGCATTTTAAAACTCAAATGGTAACGATTTCAAGTCATTTATAACAAGAAAAGTGAAACTATCGTTTCTCTCTCTCTCTCTCTCTCTCTCTCTCTCTCTCTCTCTCTCTCTCTCTCTCTCTCTCTCTCTTTTGTCGTTGGTCTTACAAGCTTGTAAATTCTGCCCAAATATGTTTTTGCACATGTTTTTCGGCCATAACATTTTTTATTTTGTTCATCAGCGACGTAGGTTTAGGTTCTGTTAAGCTGGGATCTCTCAGAGAAATTAGCGGTAGTCGTCCTGTACAAACTTTGTCAATTACACTTTGTCCTTCTGTTTGTATTTAGGCTGAAATGTAATTGTTAATGCGTCTTCCTTCAGAACATGGACAGGCTTCAATACTTGTATTATATCGCCGCATTTGTTTTCTTCTGTTGTTCAGAGAATCGTGGAATAGATCTATTAAAACAACTGATTTAATAACTCAAGGAAACCTCTCCAGACCGATTTTGCATCAAATGTGTCTTCTAAAAGTTTGCTCTCAGTCTTCCAAATGACGTATGAAACAACACCATTGCTTAGACGAAGCTATTATTAATTTCTGTGCTAATTCTATAGTAATGTTTCTAGAATATTAGACTATTGGGATGGTCTGTCAAGAATACAGGAATCAGACAAATAAAACAACCAACACAAACGAACATACACTGAATGTGAAATATAAGCTTACTTGAAAATGACAAGTGTATAAGTTTCCTGCTGAAATTTTGGTACAAATGATACAAAAGTGGACAATGTGTCTATTAAAATTATCAAAATTTATGAGTTGCCTTTAAGGAATGCATGAATGGAAAAAGATGGTTGGCAAAAATAATTGAAATGCCTCAATTTAATATAAGTACCATGGCAATATACACTTTATATTCATCAAAGGTATGTTAAGTGTCTTGCATTTGTGATCAGTATAAGACTGAAACAACTACACACAATAAACAAGACAACATACTGACAGTAATAGAAATGGCGAATGACATCATTAAATCAAACCTCCAAAAGAAGAGCACAGTCATATACATTTTTGGCCATAGACCCGAGATGATCAATAGTTATTTCAATAGGGCACGCTCCGGTGTAGGGAACCAGTCCGAATGTCGGTTTAAATCCCACAATGCCACACCTTAAGCCGGTATTCTAATTTATCCCCCCTGGTCCCCACCAATCGCCATGTCGATTTCTCCAGCAGCCACCTTAAAAGAAGAATTTTTTTCACAAAGTTATGTGCATGGGACATTTTCCGTTTTTTTCCTCAAAAGAATTCCGATTACGTTAATGGCCGTGGCGAATGTAACCAACAATACCATATTGTCAACTTAATTTGGCATGAATGTAGCCATCGCATAGGTTGGAGGTCTTTCTTGTTTGATACTTTTCTCTAAATGTTATTTAAATCGGGTATTGTTTTCGTCTGTACTAACAAAAAAAAAATTGTTTTTATTATTCAAGACTATAAAGAAGAAAATATTGTATCATGACATCGTTTGATTTAGAATGATCGTCTAAAGTGTGCTCTCTATGATTCAAAATGACTTTACAATATCTTTAAAAAGGCTATCCGTCAAAGTAAATTGTTTTTTTCTTATATTTCGTCTGATGTCGATTGTTTAAAGATACATTTCTTTGTTCTCTATATTTTGTGAAATTTAGTGTGGAGACTCCATGCGGAATCATTCTTCAACATTGCATATAAAAAGGAATGGAAATGCGTTTTTTTTAAAACCATTTTTTAATTTTGAAGAAATGACGGTGATCAGTCAGTCTCAGGTCCATATCAAGGTGCCAGAAAAATGCCAGTTTAAATGAAAGTAGCCACGTAAATGGCAAGTGTCCGAGCACTGAACCTTACCAAGGCTCCACTTCAGGAACTTGAGCCGCCACTGGATCGCATCCTGTCATGAAGATTCAGTGTCGGCCCGGTGACGTTAGTAAAACTGCTGCCACAAGAACAGAGGTCCTCACAATTTGTCTTTCTGATGATACTACCTCCTAATAAGAAGAGTTATCAAGAATTTGTGTGTTTGATTCATTAATTATATTCGTTTATTTACAAGATAATCTATCATCAACATACTAAAAAGTCCTTTAGTTGCGGAAGTGAGAACGCGTCGCCAGGACAGAAACTCTCAATGAGACGAAACCATATTCAGTGTATTTTGAAAATTACATGTTTAGGTTCATATATATGACAGCTTAAAATAAAACCCACGAATTATAGTTAGAACTTAAATGAATGCCAGATTTTCTTATTTGAATATTCGTTGAATATATTCGAACAGGATTCGAATATTCGTCGATGTTAATAAAGGTATTAAATAATTTCTCTTTTTTTATTGTCTCCTTCGGTATTTATTTAAACCTATAACTCTACATCAAGCTCCATTGCAAACAATGTGAGCTAAACCATTTAAATCTAATTAAAATGACATTTTAGTGATTTTGAGTACATTTTTTTTGAGGATTCAAACTAAAAATCAAATCAATGATTGTCTTATTTTCCCTTTTTATCTTCATCTCACTACAACCATAAAAGTTGCTTTAGTGCTGAAGATGAACGGTAAATAAGGGCAGACACTTTGTTATCTGTTCAGTTAAATGAGGGACTGTCTCAGCAGTTTCTCTGGGATGTGATGTTCCGAAATCAAAATGGCATGGACATGTGGCCAGTTTAATTAAATTTAATTTGGATGTGTCGATTGCAGGCCTACGAAATTTGTGTTACTCATATATGCCGGACATGTCCGACGGGACTGACTTTTCGACCGATTATACAATGACCAGATCGGAGATTGGAAGTTTCTGCTCAGCCATAAGAAACCCATATTAAAACTTGATTAATAATTGTATTAACTGAAACCCATATACGCCTATTGACTTCACCTTATACGTAAGATGTACATTGTAATAGGTGTGGCATGGTCTTTTGGCTTCTGTAAACAGTATAATGTCACTTTTACCAGGGACAGATACCAGGAAACTAGTTCCCTGCCTCAACCAAGTTTTGGAGTAGTCCATTAGGTTTCATGGGAAAAGAGGGCAACAAACATTTGTCATTTTTGAAAAGACATATGGAAGACAAAATGAAATAATCCCTGCTCAAACTAATGTATATGCTGGTAGCAATGACTTTGTACTAATGCACAGAAAAAGCAGAGTAGCAAGGTTTATTGCAACAGACAATTCTTGACCCCTACAACTTAAATGGTTCTGTTCCAAAAGTCACGTTATCTGGCCTATATACATCTTCGTGATATGAAACCGACATCTGCATTACTGGCTTTGAAGGAAATAAAGAAAAAGATAGTGTCGGATTTTAAGTATATTGGTAATTCCACAGCTGTATAATGACTTCAAAAGTTAAACAAAAGACCAAATTCTGAAATATATCCACAGTGGCGATATCAAATTTCCTCACAATGATACATTTCAATATCCCATTATCAAATATACGATAAACTAAAATTATCTAATTGTCTTTAATATTCTGGAAAATTAATGCCCAAATCCTGCAGAGGTAGGTAATTTTTATATCAAAGATGAATCGAAGCATATATTAAATCTCAGGCGTATGTGTTGTAAAGCAGATCTTGCACACAACTATTATGGCTGATTATCTCTTGCAAAAACTTTTTCATAAATTCTACCAGAAATAAGAAAGAGTTAGTCAAATTCCTGAAACTACTCCTGAATTCCTATTCGGCGTTGAACACTTATGTGGGTAAATACTACATAACTTTGTATCAAAACGTCGCATTAGTTTCGACGTCTGTGTACAAGTCGCTGTAAATTAAACACAGCAATGAACTTTACCTGCATCCAGTATTCGTGTGACAACGGTTGCATCAAATTCTGGCACGTAGCCCTCTAGTAATTTGTAACCATTCATCATGGGTACGCCGGCGACTGCCACATTGTCTTTGATCCCTATCGTTTTACCTGCAAGTTTTCCCTGGTCAGCTCCTTTTATGTCACATTTCCAATATCTGTCGAAATTTGAAAATATCTGACGTACCGTCTTGACTTTTCGTACAAAACTTATCCGAATAACTATAGCCAGAACAGAGATATCAACGCCGACTCATTAGTATATAATTACCCGTACGAACTTAGCACAATGTTGTAGCATACTGCTATGTATATTGAATTTATAATATGTGTTCATTATTTTAAGCTGCACTAAAGTCAGATTATGGCAATTTGGTAAACAATATGTTTACATAGCATTTGAGTTCAAGGTCGGTTTTGTTAGCAGCTGGACTGTTATTTCTATGTCTTGTTGTGACAAAAGTCAGGTACATAAAGTAATTTTACATAAACATTATGCATAATCTGATGTGAGAATTGTCAGGTACACACACACACACACACACACACACACACACACACACACACATATATATATATATATATATATATATATATATATATATATATATATATATATATATATATGGGTTTAGAAACACGAGATCATTCGGGTTCTAAAAGTCTTGTTCTAAACATCATTCTGTAAAGAAGCTATTTTAATAATCAGATGTTACAGTTGTGAAAACCAGATATAATTCAGACAGAGCAATTATTTATTTAAAATATTAATCGGAAATACTAAAGTGCTCATTGATTTTAGGACTTGTTGGGGATTTAAGTGAATTCATTCAAAACATTCCGGATTACATCAATGTGGTACATCAATCAGGACATTCAAGACTTGCGGTACATCAGGACATTCAAGATTTGTGGTACATTAGGGCATTCAAGGCTTTTGGAATTCATTCGGAACATTATATATTTTTGGACTTGTGATTAGGACACTTAGGATTATTTGGACTTTAATTCACGTTATTGTAAGTGTCTTATGAAATTTCACTTTAATTGTCTATAAATAAATTGCTTCTTGATTTTATTTGATTTTGTTGGTTTCACTTTCGTTCTGTTACATATTTTAGGCCATAGACTCGTAACAATCAACGCCCCTGGTCTAAATGTATTTGGCAGTAATAGCTTTAACATTAATAGTGACAAACAAAGTCTACTCATGAAATGCCACCTATACCCCTGCCCTATCCAGGCACGTACGACTCCGTATGACTTAGTTTTCAATTACTTTTTTTTTACTGATAAGTATGTACCTGTATCAAGCATTCAGATTTGGAAACAAGATGGTCTTTAATTTTTGTTCGTATGTAGACATTTTTCATGTTTATTGGGTGAATTTAAATGATCGATTCCTACACTGCAAAGTTTTAGGGGCTTTTCCTATCAATTCCCCTATCCTGATTCGGGTTTTGTGAAACATGAAACAAAGAACTAAATCACAAACTTTAAATGTGTACAATGGACGGACATACTGGTAGTCTGGCTATTTTACAAATGTTTCGTTCTAGTAATGCGAGGGGATTTACATACTTCTCCTTGATGCAAGGTTGATTCAATAAAAAAGCAAAGGTTCATAGGTACTGATCTTGGTCTTTTCTTGTGCATTTAGTAGGACGTCACGTGAACATTCTAAGACATGCACATATTTGTTAATTTTTTAAGAAGCCATGTTTCACAGATAATGATATTGTTTGTGGCTGATTTTATCGGCAACACAATATAGGACTTCAGATAGGGACTATAGTCTTCTGACGGAGAACGCGATATAGGATAAATGTGTAAACAATTTATTTAATTTAGTCATGTGAGTCAACAGTGTTAGAATTCTTTTGATACCAGTCTTATAATTGTGCACGTCTCGGAGCACGTAAAGGTGGCAAGATTTTGAGTTTTGATTGGCATATCATGTAGAGAAAAGCGTGAACAATAGCTTAGGAATGTATTTATACTCGGGTGTCAAGAACTAGAGAATTGAATGGAATGTGCTTACAAATTGCAGCGAAGAGAATGCAATATTCATAGCGTTTTAAAATTTTAGCGAAAAAAGGAAATTAATATTCTCAAATGAGCACGAAGTTAACGTTAATTCTTACCATCCATTAAGTGTATTTTCCTCCAGTGAGGGTCTATACCCAGGAGTTATGGAATATTTTACCGGAAGAGACGGCCCTACCAACTGGCTTAATCTGTCATAGCTAAGAAGGGTCCCCGTTATATATTCTGATGAAGAGATGACAAAAATTGTCATTATATTGACAAAATTATAGAAATTTGGCTTTGCGCTCAGAGAAAAAAATCTGCATTGGGCATCATGTCCTTTCACTGTGTTGGGTGTAATTTTTAGTAACAGTCTGAATGGAATATTAGATTTTAACTTAAATTCCAAATTAAATAACATTAAAAATAATAAATCAGTGGAAAAAAGGAAATGTAGGTGTTCCGTGCAAGGTTGTTGTTGTACAGACTTTTTTTTTTTCAAAGCTTACTCGTATTCTCGTCACATTTAAAAAACCATCTAATGATTATATAAAGGAACTCAACAACAGTATTTTTCAGTATATTTTTGGAATAGCATTGACAGAGTTGCAAGAAATGAGCTTACTCAGCGTTATGACAGTGGTGGATGCAGAATGATATACATCGGACTTATTTATTAAGTCCTTAAAGTTTATTTGAATTAGGTGTTTATTGAAGTCAAATTCTTTCATTGATTGTTCTTGAGCTGAGTACCTCTGTCTTAAATGTAATGCATTTGGATGATAAATACGCTATAAAACCAGCGAGACAAACAAGAAACTCTTTTTAGAATTAAATCTTAAAGTATTTTGTTGAAATATTAAAGAGGCCTACTTTTACTAATGCAGACGAAATTTTACGTCTACCAATCTGATATAATGCAAGTATTATAGTAGATAATGTATTTATATTTTACAAAGCATGATACTTAATAATATTGTAAACACTTTAGATCTATTTTCCGTGAATGAATATTTTTTGAATTTTGAGCAGTTTTGTGAGAAATATGACTTTAGACCTGCAAGTAGTCTATATTATGGATTAAAAGCAGCCATATTACATAAATGGTCAATTAAAACAAACGAGTTTCAAGTACCATAACCTTAATATATTCCAGTAAGTATTCAGCTATTAATAACAGACAATAAAGGATAGTCGAGAATTTTATAACATGTGTATTGAGAAGTCGAATTTTTCAGATAAAGATACAGGTAAAGGAAATGTAGCATTAAGTCTCTCACGGACATTTCTACTGGCAACATTTGCATAAAAACAATTCAAAATCTGCAAAATGATACTAAGTTACCATGGTTTCAATAGAGAATAATTCATCGAATATTGGCAATCAATACATATCTGGCTAGAATCGGTATAAGTACTAATGTACTATGTTCTTTCTTCTTATAAACGTTAAGCTGTTTGGAAAACCGGATAACCGGATATATATATATATATATATATATATATAGATATATATATATATATATATATATATATATATATATATATATATATATATATATATATATATATATATATATATAGAGAGAGAGAGAGAGAGAGAGAGAGAGAGAGAGAGAGAGAGAGTGTGAGCTGTAGATATTATAATGCAATGAGCATAGAACTCTAACATTATTTTTATTATTATTATTGTAAAATTCTATACAAATAAGTAACGTACTATGAGTGGAACTTTAAACATTGACTCTGTTCAAGAAGAAATTTGTTATTATTATAATACAGAGCGATTACTATCTAAATTGAATAACGCTAATGACTCATTTCGCAAAATGTGGAACGATTTATAACTATTATTTGAATAAATGGTCACCTTATGATATAATCTACTGTTAACAGATTTAATGGTGTGTGTATGTAAGTACGTATGTGCAGTGTAACTAACTCTCTCTCTCTCTCTCTCTCTCTCTCTCTCTCTCTCTCTATATATATATATATATATATATATATATATATATATATATATATATATATATATATATATATGTGTGTGTTTGTTGGTGTGTGTGTTTTTTCTGACAAACTGATATAAAATATATTAACGTTTCAAAATTCCTGGGTGTTTGGGAATAGTAACTAATGTTTAAAAACTCCATAGCTTGCCTTTCTTCTGTACAGCATGATAGATGTGTGTGTGTGTTTGTGTGTGTGTCTGTGTGTGGTTGTGTGTGAATATGGTCAAAATCTAACTTGTGAATATCATTGTTGATTTCGAAACTGAGTGGTAATAAACGCAACAATACTTTTCAAGCTTTCGATTTTCTTGGTGCTTGTTTGTGCTATACCGTTGTATCCTCCAGAAAGACGTCTTGCCCAGTAGCTAGAATTTTCCTTAAATAAACTTTATTTTAATCTCCTTGGAAACTTGATGTTCACAAGATAAGGATTATCTCCCAAGGTCGACAATGCAGTATACAATGGCGAGACTGCAATTCAATGCAGTGTTGCCTTTTAGATATAATAACAAACTGCGGAGTCGATCTGAGGCTTTGGATGAGAAATAATAATTCTGCAGCCAAAAGTCATGGGATTAAGCCCAAACGGCGGAGGCGTGTGTTTGTGTGTGCATGTGTGTGCGCGCGCGTTTGTGTGTGTGTGTGTGTGCCTGCGCGCGCGTTTGTGTGTGTATGTGTGTGTGTTTTCTTCATCGGCGTTATCCAGTTTCAACAACAACAGCAGCAACAAAATCTGGTTCTCACAGGCCTGCGTGGCAGCAAGTAAAAAATAGGACAAAAACAAAACAAAACAAACAAACAAAATAAAACAAACAAATAGAAAGGGTTTCAAAAAGTGCCAAGGCTCGCAAAAAAAAAAAAAAAAAAAAAATTGCGCTCATTTCAAATTAAATTTTGAACTCGTTGAATAATTTAAATCTTGTCCCAGCCAAGACTCGCAAAAGATGTACATGATTCGACTCGTGATTCGAAATGAGCACTCATGTAAGCTCTTGTATGTGTGATTACCATGATAATGTATCATGTATACACAAGTAAAGCATCGAATTACCTTGATAAACCTGAAGGTCGCCATCTGTACACTGCAGTCCCATGGACTGAGATAATTCGCGCACCTCCAAACCGGGTGGCCTGACCGCTGGTACACGGTACAAATCGACAATAAATAATACACAATAAAATCGAATGTTATTGTTCATATAGAAAAGTTCGTAAATATTATTGTCATAAGAGAACGCAAACATTTTGTGGATAGATTTCAATTACAATTCATCACCTTGTACGCTGTCATTACAATTAAACTTTTCGACAACTAAACTTCACTGTCGGATGCATTTTACTTGTAAATCAGCTCCAGCTGTCAAAAGAGTAAATGCTTTCCGAATGTAGGGCAATTATCAGTTAACGGACATATTTGCACCTTGTCTGTAACATTTATCCATCTACCCATGTATCCATTTGTTCAGCAAGCAAGCTAGCAGTTCTGTATGTAAGTGTTTATTGTACTTGTTTCCATCTGTCCGTGTGCCTTCCCGTATGTATACCAGTCTGATTTCTTTTCACGTCTACTGCATATATCATGTCAATGTGTCTCGAGAGATAAACTGGAGAGAGAGAGAGAGAGAGAGAGAGAGAGAGAGAGAGAGAGAGAGAGAGAGAGAGAGAGAGAGAGAGAGAGAGGTACCCGTTTCACGTCCTGAGGCCATAGAGTTCTATGAAGGCCAGTACTTGATTTATGTTTGCAAAGCGACTTGAAGATTGAATTGCTAGGCTTACAGTGCGCGCAAAAATAAATAGTGAGATAAAAATGTGGGGGACTTATACGAAATAGATATGGCCACAAGTGGGGTACATGAGTTGAATTGTAAAATTGTTACGGGAGTGAAGACTTACTAGCAGGGCTGGATTAAGATCTTTAGAGGCCCTACGCACTGAAAATATTATGGTGCGACATATGTAATTCAAAATTAAAACAATACTAAACTGTAAAATAAAAAAAATTCTCTCTTTTTTTTTTTTTTTTTTTTTTTTTTTTGCCCCTGCTTTTTTGCTGGTGCCCTAAGCAAGTGCTTAGTCTGCCTATTGGGTAATCCAGTACTGCTTATTAGGTATCAATTTATTGACAGATTTTAATAATGAGATGGGAACTCTTCGCTGAATCTGAAATTTAGGTGCTTAGGTGCATTTCGAACTTTTATGAATGCTAGGAAAATTACCTAATCCGGCCCGTCTTTAAATGGGCTCCGTCTGTAGACTGGCCACGTGTTTAGGATTAAATGCTACTTAAACCTCTGTATACCGGACAACTCTGTAACACGGCTACAACTTTTCGTCCCAACAGTGTCAATTTTTGGGGACGTTTCCCTGAATTCTAATATGTAATCTATGACAATCAACATTTTCATAGGAAGCCGTAGGGAAGCCATGCCTTTAGTTTCGATCTTCACTCAAGAAAATAAAATAAAAAAAGTATTGTTATATATTTTCCACAGTAATACGGAAATCCAGCATGTCGTCTCCCTCCCTTGCTAGTTGTGTTTCTACGACCCTTTCCACCGTTGCAAGTTCATTCAGCCCTTTAAAGGAGATGTAAATTATAAAACCACAATACACAACTTCACATCTGACACAGGATATTAGCAGCTTTGAATCTTTCATCAGACTGATATGTGCCTTTATAAACTACTCTTATTATCATCTCACAGAAGCCTGTAACCATTATCTCACATAGTTATTGTTTTTTAATAGCACATCATTATGTCCTTTTTTGACACTTGTTTGCTCTTAGCTTCATATGTGCCCCCGAATCATTACCTCTGTACTTATTCACGTACATACTCTAACGGAGTGGGGAATTTAACATTCAGACTATACTCGCTATCATTTCATCGAGACCTTCATTCGTTGCGACATGACATGGCTTCCAGAGGAGACTCAGGTACATCTCTCTCTCTGTCTCTGTCTGTCTGTCTCTCTCTCTCTCTGTACAGCTAAACAAATAGACAAACAGAATAATGATCTTATTGTTCAAAGGATGATAGAAGGGTGGATATGTGGATTATGTGGATCTAGATTTGTCAACGAGGCCAGCTTGTAATAGTTGTTACAAATATGGCTTTCTTTCATTAGCGCTAATAACCCATGCATTAGTGATGAGGTGGTAATGTAAATACGAAGAATCCTTTAACTTTCTTTTATTTCCGGCCACGCGGCTCAATAGAATCATGTGCTGTTGTTGTTGTTGATGATGATGATCTTGAAAGTCAGTTTTCAATAAGGCGTTGGAAAACACGCTGCCAACGTATGGGTTCGATCCCAGGACTGATGTTTCAGATGTGAACCCTGTAGACCACTCGCAATGGGTGCTCACACTTTGTGCATTAAAAGTTTGGTACTATATTTGATACTGTATACGAGGTCGCAGGTGTTGCACAGAGTGTTTACGTTTCATGTTTATCCTCATTTAAGGTGTGTAACTGGACATACTAGTAAAAGGGCGTTAGTCACTAGTTAACCCCCTATCAAACAATTAGCTTGTGACTAAACTGCAGTCATATTCTTTCTGCATCTATTAGTCCTTTTTAAACCGTAATTACAACTACATTGTTCCAAAATATGTACGAAAAGACAATTAATGTTCTCATTTATATTTTACTGTAGATCTATACCGTGTTCCAGCGGTAAGGCCGCCAACTTTGGAGCACTTACGAGAATTATCTCAGTCCATGGGCCTGCAATGTTCAGATGTCGACCTTGGGGTTTATCACGGTAATATATCTCTCTCTCTCTCTCTTTCTCTCTCTCTCTCTCTCTCTTTATATATATATATATATATATATATATATATATATATATATATGTGTGTGTGTGTGTGTGTGTGTATGTGTGTGACATACAGAAATCAATACGCACGCATGCACGTACACACATACATACAGTACCTGCCCTGAAGTTGACCTTGGTTCACAAGACCGAAACGTTATCTCAATGTGCATCTGTGAAACAAGTGTCAGAACTTGAGTACCCATTATACGAAAGACCACTGCAGCAAGCACACCTCCACATCCTTCCCCCTTTCACACACACACTCTTGGTACTCACAGCTGGGGCGACCCTGAAACACAGCAGCAACTGTCACGGCGGACCTCAAACTTACACCTCCCAATCGATCCTCTGTCTGGAAAGCCAAACACGAGACCAGGCTGTCTCCCTGGAAATGCATTCATACACACATACGTACGAAAGTTCAGAAATAACTGCAAAATTCACAAATAGTCTGCAATCTTGAACGATACATCTGGGCTGGAAATCGTAAAAGTCTGAGCGTGAATTTGAGATTGAGTTATCCGTTTCAGCCAATCAAAGTGACCTTTCAAAGGTAAAGTCATCTGTGATTGGTTGATACAAAATGTCAGGCTCAAAGGTTTTATGATCTTCGGGCCTGATTACAAATGGAATGAAACCCTGTTATATGGAGAAAGTTCATGATAGTTCGTCTTCATTTTGTGTCAAATTCAGACCACATGACAAGTATAAGAACTTACTATCTTCTGCTTTTAAACCAAAGTTGATTTTTTTAAATATTGTTTTTTATTTGTTATGTCATATCAGCATTTTATAAATCGAATGAATTCAAAACTTAGTAAAATGCTGCTTTAGTCTTCACATACAATTACAATACTCCTTTCTGTAAAAGTATACATTTTGGTCATAAATTCTGCCGCAGCTTACTTATACTGATTTTCAATAGATTAGGTTCCTATACTGTTAGTCCACGATGCACTTTAATTTTGAAACTCAGTTCACCCATTTCATGATAAAAAAAGAAAGAAATAAATAGATAGCAATAGAACTTTCTAGACTGCATAAACAAAAACTGCAAAGCAACAGCACTTTTAAGTCTAGTCTGAATATCATCCCCCTTCGACATAACGGCACTTAAACCTTCTTGTTATAGATTTGAATTATTGGAGTTTTATTCACCAACTAATCGGATATTGCCATGACCGCAAATTTAAAGATCTGGGAAACGTTTAGATGGTGTAAATTTGGCAGTCACCGATCGTTGGATACAATATAACTTCGAATTTCATAATCCTAAAAGCCCAAATATTTTCATTCGAGTTTTTGGTTCTTCGAGTTTTCGAGGTCGCATGCAAGAGAAAACATTATTTTTGACAGGGCCATTCCAGTTATTCAAAGTATTAAAATGATTGATGTTTGAGCTATTGAGGTTTTACTGTAATTCTATGAAAATGTTTCTTCTTTGTATGTAATTTTTGTTCTAAAGAATGATATTTATATGTTAAAATTATAAGTTGCTAATGTTCTGTCATGGTAGAAAACTTTTGTAATCGTGTACAGATTGAAATATTCGATTTATAAAATGAGTCAAAAGTCTTCCTAAAATATCGGTTTTGACATTGTACAGTAAACAGTTATCTTCATAATAATCGGTAGTATATTTTACATATACAGTTCTATCTCATATTTTGCTAGAGTATATCACTGGAACTCTTCGGGCCTACGATAGGATAAGCCAGTTGGTAGGGCCGTCTCTTCCGGTAAAATACCCGAGAACACCAGGGTATAGACCCTTACCAGAAGAAAATATGCTCAACGGATGGTAAGTCGAAAACATTATGCCCACATAAATAATTTTAAATGTTCTATATCGATAAATATGATGGCTGTCATACAAATATTCGACCTAGTGTTACCAGAAACAAATAAGTGAAAATAAGTCTTTTTCTTGCATATCTTATCATTAGGCTTCTTCATGTGGCTTTATATCTCAAGGACTCTGCGTTGTATTCTTGCAGTTCCAGGGTGTGCTACTTTCTGTAGTAGGTCTGGTCTCGGTGTTATTTCCTGTTTTTTGAGGCTGTTTCTGAGTTTATGGGGTATTACTTTCCGTGATCTACGTTAAGCGTCCTCCGTTATAAAACTTTACTGAACATTTTGATTAATAAATGTTACTCCAGACTCGCAAATCTTACTCGAAATTAACAAATTCAGCCGCTTGATTGGTCATATTATTTTCGAGTAAGATTTGAAGTCGAGTACAGTGTTTGACAGAGGACCCTGGTTACTGTACTTTGTTACTTTCTCTAGTTCCTTTTGTTCGACGTGAGAGTTCTTCCCTTGTCTACCAGTACTATTTCTGGAATCCTGATCTAATCTGTGGTAGGAATATTGAAGTCCCACGACATTTTCCCTACCCATCTTCTACCACTTTCTCCGATTCAAAATCTACTACTAGTATTTGTCTGTGTACTTCATTCCATATTTCCTAAACAGCACTTAGTGAATCGCTATTGCAACCTGTTTTCGTGCAGATTTTCGTACTCCCACTACTGCGCAAGCTTACTGTACTCAAAGACTAACTCTGTTATCTTTAACTTTGCACATTCTGCACAACATTAGTAAGACATCTTGATTGTATTCACTCCTTTTTAAGTAGCTGATAATGAGTAACCCTTCTGTCCGTCTTTTTAGATATCCCAGCTGAAACCATCTCGAGGTGCCCTTACCACCACCTTGTTTTTCCGTACTCTTGTCCATTATTATTATTATTATTATTATTATTATTATTATTATTATTATTCCTCTTGTCCAAAGCCTCTTTGATTGTATTCTTTTGAATTTTTTGTTTTTAACTTGAGACCGGGACACTTCAATTGGCCTCAGATCTCAAGAACCTTTGGCAGTATTCTTATTACCTACATATTGTCAAGTAGCCGAGGTGGCTTGGTAGCAAAGGTGTTTGACTCGTGACCAGAAAAGTACGGGTTCCTTTTCCCACCGTCAGATCAGTCCGGGTCGACTGCCGTTGTGTTTCCCTGGGAAATACACTTTGCTCTACTTTACCTCGACAAGATATAACCTATAGTCCTACAGGCTGCTGCTCTATCGCAATATTCCCGGCCTTTGCTGTCAAGTCGAGGAAGAAACAGCGGATGTAATTCGCCACCATTGAGAACTATATTCAGAACTACTTTTGTTCACGTGTCACATTATGTCGGCGGGAGAAGTCAAGGTCACAATCGGAACATTGTCGGTTTTTTTCTGTTGTAAGATATGTGGTGCACTCCGCCTGAAGCAAATCACCAAATCCATAAAATGTATGTGTATTCCTACAACTATATTGGAGGTTATTTCTAGACTTTACGGATATTAGCTGAGCGATGTTCCTATTGACTTTTGCTGTGCCGTAAAGCACATAAAACCCTCCAACAAAACCAAACTGTTTCGTACTTCACAAAATCATATTTGGCTAGGCATTATTATTATCTTAACGTACTATACAACAATTTTTATAAACAATACAAACTACGTTTCACAGCTCTGCATCTCCTGACATGTGTTTCAGTGTCTGCCTCCATCATTTACATGGATCTGGGAAAATATATTGTAAGTATTTGCTATTTTGTCAGTGCTATTATTTATCTCATCCACGATTCTGATAGCATGCAAATTAATTTTTGAAAACAGGCGAGTGTCATGGGGTCGTATCCTAAAATTTCACCCAGTATCACTTTCTGCTAACAAAATCATCTTGATCCAAAGGCGGATCCAGGGGTGCTGGAGCCGGTGCCCCCACCTGAACCCCCACGGTGCCACCACCTGAACCCCCACTCCCATCCCAAAAATGAAGCCGAAACAACCGGAACGTTTCCTAGAGTTCGTTTTCTTTAGAGTAGTAGATGGTTAATTATGCCCTGGAAACACTTTAAATACAGGAGTTTTCGGAGGCTTCGCTCCCTGGTCTCCACTAGGGATCCAGTACTACCGACCCCATGCCTACTTTTTTACACTCCCCCTAAACTATACTAAACGATATATCTGGATCCGCAACTGTGTTCTGAGCTAAACCACTCACGTGACATAGTTTTGGTACTCTTTTCTTTTCTTCTCAAGCCTCTTCGCCGTTTTTCTCTAAATATAATCCACTGCAAAATAAACGCTATACCTATCTATTAAATAAATAAATATTGATTTAATGATTGATTGATTGGTGCATTTTGTCACCCAGGTATTGGAAATGTGACATCAAAGGAGCCGACAATGGCAAACTTTCAGGTAAATCTCTCGGGATCAAAGACAATGTGGCTCTCGCCGGGGTACCCATGATGAATGGTTCCAAATTACTAGAGGGGTACGTGCCTGAATTTGACGCAACCATTGTCACACGAATACTGGATGCAGGTATACGCAAATAGTACTATTCGTATATTTTAAAAAAATATTTTTTGTTCCTTTAGTATTCTTTCGTTTCGCTTTCTTTTCAGATATCAAGGCTAATCTAACATACACATTAGCCCAATATTTTTCGATAATTTATTGTACACTGTAAACGTTGTCAACAAAATGAAAAAATTTGTAACTGTATATACCATCTGTTCTGGTTGATTTCCTCCTTTCGCACTAATGCAGAACTATGCCTTTTCATGGCAGCAAAAGTACAATCAAACGCTACTGTTTCAGAAACAATCCAAAACAAAATACATAGCATCTATAGTATCGCACACTCTCTAGTTTGTTTGTACCCCCCTACCAATTTAAAAAAAAAGCGTCAATGATATAAAAAAATGCACAAAACTTAGTCATTTCATTCATCAATTTATAATTTCTAACCTGATTGTCGCCAGGGGGTCCCTAATACTGTCAGCTTATTGGCGTTTCAAACAAACGGAAGCTCTCGATGTAAACAAGCAGACTGGTCAATGTCCATTTCTGCTTTCTAGAACAATCCATTTCAGTAAAAAAAACTGTGTCATCTGCGTTCAATATTTACAATGTCTAGTTTTAATATTTCTAAAACAAATTGAAAAAATAAAAGGAAGAGCTTTTGTATACATGTGTTCAAAGAGACGTAACTTCTAAAGTGACGGAATTATTGAATTATCAAAGACGGTGAACTACATTGCATATGTTGCTTGAAAACAGAATCGCCCATGCAAATATGGCTACCATGTTACTAAAGAAACTCCCTTTTTATTCGAAACGCCAACAAGTTGACAGTGTTAGGGACCTACTGGCGACAATCAGGTTAGAAATTATAAATTGATGAATGAAATGACTAAACTTTGTGCATTTTTTATATCCTTGATGCTTTTTGTTTTTAAAATCGGTAGGGGAGCACAAGCAAACGGGAGGGTGTGCGAATACTATAGAGTCTCCTGAAATTACTCTCATTCAGATAGCATGTCCTAATGAAGTGGCAGTTCAACAACAACAGCTTATATAGATACATGCAGCCTCTTCATTTATTTTTGACGCAGTCGTATGTAATTATGTATATTCCCGACATAAGCCAAGACGTATCATGTTATGAAGTCTGTCCGTCCTTATGTTCCCTATTTCGCTTCCTTCAAGTTCCAAGAACTCGAGATCTCCATCATCTACCGTTACCAAACTTTGTAAATTGCTTGATTTTGGGGTGAGAAGAAAACCGTATCAATTTCGGAATCAAAAGTTCAAAGGTCAAGGTCGCTATGACTTAAAGAGAAAAAAAAGGTTTCTACCGGATGACATTAGTTCTACATCACAGACCTAGACCAAACGTATTGGATGGCTTTCACATGGAGCAAAAAAGAAGCCTATTTAGTTGGGGTCAAAAGGTTAAAGATAGAACTTACTGTGACTGAAGGAAGAAAAATGGTTTCCGCACAATAACTTTAGTTCTAAAGCAGAGACCTGGACTAACCTTTGTGGATGGCTTGCACTTGGAGTAAGGTTTGTTTGAGGTTGAAAAAATCAAAGATCAAGGTCACTGTGACTCAAAGAAAAATGGATTTTCCACAATAAGTTTTGTTCTATAGTATGTCTTTGGACCAATCATTGTAGATGGTTAGCGCTTAGGGTAATAGAGAAGCGTGCTGATTTTCGGGTCTAAAGGTCAAAGGCCACATTCATATTTAAGTCTAATAAAGAAATAATGGTTTCTGTACTGCAAGTTTAGTTTAAGACCGCATACTGTTATAAAAGGTCAAGGTCATTGAGACCCGTAGGGCAATAATCTAGAGATTCTGATTCAACCATTCCCTACTAGTGCATAAACGTCTATTAAAAACGGGGACGGTCTATAATGTACCTTTTACGGTACCCTTGCTTGAGTTTTGGACAGTGGTGGTTTTGAGAATTACTTTCTTTCATTCTCTCGTGCTCTACTCACCATATGGTCGGCGACAGTCATCGAAATTTGTATCTTTAACGTTTGACAAGCACAACCGATTCTACGCTCAATCAGAATCCATGGTAATGTATCGTTGAAAAGCATATATCCCCGGCATTTATTCCGTATCTCAGAGTCTACTGCAGCTTAATAGACCGTGAACATCAACGTCTCAGTGACTGTGTGGTGTTTGACCTGTGACTTTGGGCTCATCACCACATGAACATACTGGCGGATTTAGTTAAAATGGATACCGCTATTTACATTTCCACAAAGTAGTTAATTGAATATTTAGTCGTAAATATAATTGAAAACCTGTTTGAATAATGCTTACAATGCAAAAGGTAATTGGAAAGGATGGAATAAATCAGAGAGAACGTTACGTGTAAACGTAAATCATTAGTTCACATTTAATAACATTTTTGTAAAAGAACTTGGCGTTGACCGAGGTGGAAAGTGCGATGAACTCTGAAGAAATGGGGTGCGATTGCATCTCTAAATCTCGACCTAAGCGGCGAAAAGTGGCCTGAAAGGTTGTATATCCGATCACAGAGTAGGTCTGTTATATATAACTATTGTCACATATTAGATATTAGTATTAATTTCTTTCGTTCTAACATTTGTTCGCAGCTTACATCTCTGATAACATTTTAATGGGATCTCAACCTATTTTAAATATGTCTGCGCACATTTAGTACTTTTGGGTTGTGCCAATTGTTATCAGTTGTTCGTGCCATTGCGAATGATTGCACCTCCTCTCCCTTTTCCATTCAATAGAGACAATCCCTTGCGATTATGGAATTTATGGGTGAATGCAAAACTTTATGCTCAGAAACAAATTGTTAGAGATCTGTTTGAAAATACTGGAGAGAGGAGACAAAATGCTTATTAAGAAGCTTCCCAAAACAAACCAATAATCTTCGTTTTCAATTTTGAGTACTCTAATTTTATTCCCATTCATGCTGAAAATATATGTGTAGGTCTCCAATTACATGAAAGTGTTTTAAACTGAGCCAATAGACTACAAAAAAAGATGTGTTAAATAATAAGGTTAATTTTTGTATGTCTCTTAAATTATTGTCATTCATTTTTAACCATGATATTAGGAAAATGTCATAATATATACATGATTTTTTATTTTTAAAAAAAAATTCTTTTCACAAATTGTCAGAAATGCTGGAGATTTCGTTACCCTCGCAGGAGTGGTAGAGATAGCTGCAGAAGACTCCAGCAAATGCTAGAAAATAATAGATATATAATTTAGGACCTTTTTCTTAGCTTTTTAAAAAGATTTTTTTTCACGATAAATTGGTTTTAATACAGATTTTTAATACTTCTTCTGTATAGGGGGTAGGATACTTGGGAAGACAAACTGTGAGGACCTCTGCTGTTGTGGCAGCAGTTTCACCAACGTTACCGGGCCCACACTAAATCCTCATGACAGGAACCGATCCAGTGGGGGGTCCAGTTCCGGTAGTGCAGCTTTGGTAAGGCTGTACTCTTTTTTAAACTTTGAATCCATCCATCTTCTAGGTTGGTTGCAGCCAGAGTCGCGTGTCAGTAAGATTACGAGAGAATGCACTGTCTGCAGTTAATTGTCAGTAGTAAATACTTCAATATAGCCTTATCGACTGGGTATCCGTAAATGGCGTCACCATCTACACAGGTATGTGACCTGATGACCTTGATATGGTTGCGTCATCAGAGTGATCTCACTGTATCCAACACGAGTGCGTTGCCTTATGACCAAGAGGTAGGTCGTGTATTCACCTCATTTAAGTTTTTTGACTGGCTAATGTTAAGGGGTCACCTGGTTGACCTATTTATAGAAAAGTCTGGGTATTCAGGCCTTGAAACATAGGATTTTTAAGAATTAGGTCATTGTTGCTAGAGTCTTCTCAATTTATCTATATTTGTCTAATTGCCTGTCACTCTATCGTCTACATTGTTTCTCCCACATTTCAGCATCTTAGTTAAGCATATATCCCGTTTGATTTATTTTCTGGGCCCAATTTTGTTTAGACAGTGTAGTGTATGGGTTTGTTACATGGACATTTGCATTATCTACAATCTTTACACATATTGTGTTAGACTACCTAATACTCATCAGCAACACAGAGTGCCTGCACGACCTGGAATAGAACTCACGCCGTCTGGTTTATCAGCGCGACGTTTTAACATTTACACCACCGATTAGTTCATTCAAGTGTGCGCTATATATGTATCTAATTTCAGCCATATAATCTAGCCGTACGAGTAAGAGCATAGAATTCATATTGCTCACCTTGCTGGATATGATCTAATTCTCATATTTGTGGTACTTTACAATATTCACTATTTCGCACATCTGTATTACCAGTGGACACCTTGTACGATTTATTTCTTCCTTGACCTCGAGCCTTTTTGGCATCATATGTTCGTTAATTGCTTCCTTGTGGAGTCTTACGGCCTCCCGAACGACCGTTTCCATGCCCAGTGATCCTTTGTTTCATAGTTCTTGGACCGATTCTGAGATTCCCTGAGCAAGGGATCGTCCTTGCAATTCAGTACACCGATCAATATGTCCGTCACCTATTGACGAGTCGATTTTCTCAGATCTCAAAGCAGGCCGTTGGAGGCCATGTTCTCCGCTACCTTGTCAGAATGTATGTCCTTTTTGTTAGTAATCGTCTGCTTTCTCATCGATAATCTCGTGAAACTTTTTATGTAATTTGTGCTACATCAAGGAACGCCAGACCTCTCTCTGTTCGTCTCTGTGTTTGGCGCTATGCTATCTTCTTTCGCCTGCCCACCCTCTTTGACTTTGTGTTTTTCCCAAAGTATAGAGAAGTCTTCGTGCTCTACGGCACTTCTATTTTGTGTCTTCCTTATGTGCGTGTTTCTTCAGATCGTCCAAAGTGGCATACAGAGCGCCACAAAAGCCCAAGCGGACTTTTTTCGTCTTCTACTTCTCCTGTGTCTGGGCTTTGCGTACACTTTTGGCTTCTGTGTCTCTTCAGATCCTAATCGGTGCAGAATACTGATCACAGTCATCTCAACAAGACAGACATATGAGTATAGTATCCATGGAAAAGTCACATGTAATCGACATTGGTGTCTGCAAGTGGATTTCTGTTTTTTCGTAGTTTCTTTCTGCCGGCGTGCTTCTTATGTTCTCTGGGGAATTCTCTCCACTGATTCGACTGCGAAATTTCGGGCATCCAGGCGTCGTACATGTCACATCCACGTTCAGTTCTCTCATAGCATCCTCGAATCGACACATAAAGTCGACATAATAGTTGGAATATATTTGTCTGGCCAGCGTCATGATCTGGAGTTTGTCGATCGGACTTTTAAAAAGAACTTGATGATGACAGTTCCGTCGCTGGGTCGGATGCTTGCAAATGTAAATGTTTTGGTTGACAGCAATGACTGAGTTGTTTCGGTGATGGCTGCCTTCCATAAACAATTCACTGGCCCTGGGGTCTCTTGCCGAATGAGCCATCATATCATCGATGACGATCAGGTTAGGAATTTTCGCAGTTAGGAAATGATCCTTATCTATATATGACGGGATTCCCCTCAGATAATCTACCCTGATTTTGATAGCGGCACTGCTGACGATATACAAAAGTTGTCAGTTCTGGTAAATTTCCAAGGATATTTGAGGCGGTCGTTCAGTAAGATTTTCATCCAGATCGTTTTGGCGCAAGACATAGGCACTGACACGATCATGATCAATTGGTATCTGTTTAAAAAGAAAATTGTCCTTATATGGCAGCGGTGGCCAGGGTGGGGGTGGCGTGTCTGTGGTAACCAATGTGCATAGATACTTCCGTAATAGGATTGATCGCTCGTGGGACGTGCATGAACAACGTTTTATCTGTATTTGTAGCGAACATGTCTGAACACCACGTCTTTCCTGAAAAAGAGCTGCTCGCACGTCGAACCCTTGATCTAGTTCATGCTCATTTCTTTGGGATTAGAGCATACGACAAAGACAAATGGAGAAAACGCGAGATGCTTGTTCTTATAAAAAAAATTCTTTCGGTCAGCAAACAGGAAAGAAATCTGCCATCTAGGATAAAGTTTAATATACGCCACTCAGATAAAACATAATTTCTGGGGACTTTCGACGGGTTGGTGCAAGGAAACTCTCTCTCTCTCTCTCTCTCTCTCTCTCTCTCTCTCTCTCTCTCTCTCTCTCTCTCTCCGTTTTGAATCTGGGTCTTACAGTATGCTTCTGCTGAGAATCCATGTGAAGGTGAATTATATTTAAACAAACAATTGTAGATCTGTGGTACATTATTTCACTTGTGTGATTCCATTTGAGAAATTTTCTAGGATCAATCATAATTTTCATCTATATGTGTCTCGATTTCCACTTATGCATATCGGGTATAACTCTCAAAATGATGGTATAAACATGTTGATGGGTTCGTTTTAAGTACCGAAAGATCTCCCGAAACAATTATCTTTGATTCCGATGACTCTTATCAATATCCATGAAAGAGGATGCATATTTAACGCACGCGTGTATGAACTCCTCGGTGGTGCAAACTTTTAACCGCCGCGCTGATAAACCAGACGCCGTTATTACGATGCCAGGTCGTGGAGGCACTCTATGTTGCTGAGGAGTATAAATAATTTAACATGATATGAATCAATATTGTAGTAAATGCAAATGTCCACGTAAGAAACCCATAGACAACGCTCGCTAACGCATTTGCCTCGAAAATAAACGAAACAGAGTAAAGTCTCAGAATGAGATGTTGACTTGTGGGATAAAATATAGAGATGATAGAGGAATAGACAGTCGGACAAACATAGATAAATTGAGAAGGCTCTTAAGCAATCACCCCATTCTTTAAAAGATCCCATACTGCGGCGTACAGTTGTTTCAACAATATGTACTCCAAAGCAAGGTCAGTCAAATCTTGATCTTTCTCTAAATATTTACACGGGTATTCCTTAACGTCAGCTGGTCAAGAAATTTAAATGAGGTGAAAGGCAAGTGTCCTACCTCTTGAATATAAGTTCATGAAATCGTGTAGGGTACATTGAGGTCACTCTCATTTCCATCTAGGCCATATTGGCTGAGGCAATCGTTTCCAGGTCATGGTGACACATATGTGCAGATGATGATGTCATTCGTGCATGCGCAGTCGATATGATTATAGCACTGTTGTCACTGTTCTTGTCCTTCCCAGAATTTTCCGAGATGGTTAATACTACAATGGAAAAATATTCGTGTTTTTAGTGTCTACGATTGTCTCAAACTAAATAATGAAACTTACTTCTGTCATGTTATTTTGGACGATAAATTGGTCTGAATAATCAGCAGAATATTTACCGAGGACAAATTAGAATATATCAGCCCCACAAGTATAAAATTATGTACCTCCCCCACCTTCTCCTTCATTGAAGAAAAAATATAGTAAACCTTCGATAACTCACGACATCAATCACTCGAATACTAAGCTTCAATCGAAGGACTTAGGCAGTCCTGCTGTAAAGCATTCTCTTGTCTGCGACATCTAAAAACTCGAAAGGACAGACAACTCGAAGTAAAAAGCAATGTTTCGGGCTTTCAAAGTTCTACAATAGTTGCTTTTATTTGAGTCGCACCAATCGGCCTATGCTTCCTCCTTCTCCATAGTCTTTAATTGAAGCTAACACTCTGAGAAGTACTCGTGTGACTTTCCTGCTCGAGCCGTGGATGACTCCAATGCATTTTTTTTTACGTCTTAACCAGACAATTTCTATTTAAAGTTGTTCTGTATCTAGAGGCTATAGAATGTGCTATTTTACATAAGTGAAACCATGTACACGGTGAAAAAGTTCAAGGCTTAAAGTCGTCACAGTGATCAACGCAAAGGCGAAAACTATGGAACTCAAACATCACTCTTGTCTACCGCTAGATGGCGTGAGTATAATGTGATTTCTAGACTAGTTGTCTGTTAAAATATGCTGTGCTTATGAGCAGATTTTCTGAAAGAGGGAACCAGACGGCCCATAGTACAGATATGCCGTATGGAGGATTAATTTGTGGGTGATATGAATGGGGTTCCTACCAAAATTTTCACGCAAACGTTTATCACACAGAATGCGGCCATAGTGGGAATGACCCACACAGTATACAACGATTGGCTCTTATCCTATACGATGTGCAAGATCTAATTGCAAAATTATCACATGACTACTGTATTATTTAAGATCTTAACCTGCATCATTTTTTCTCTTTATTATATTCCTGTCGCGTGACTTTCTCAGCAAATGAATTGCTTGGGATGATCCAGTAAATTTTCCACTTATTGAAAGGTGTCAACTGCTTATTGAATGCTACTAAGTACACTTTGAACGCAATAAATTTGTTTCTACTTAAAATAAAGTCACAGTACGTCTATCATGAAGTAACAGTACGTTAACACATGTAATGTTACAGGATGTATTAATGCCAGACTCAGTAATAGAAAATAAAATGGGATCTTGAAATAATCTTTGTATCATTTTTAACTGAGTGGATAGCAATTTACATAGAGGATGTTTTCTTTTCCTGCATATATACCGGATATATTTCATCGTGTGGTACGAAAAACGTGATATTTTAACGAGTGACAAAGCCACGAGTTAAAATATATCTTTTTTTTTTTTTTTTTTTGTACCACAAGATGAAATATATCCGGTATTTACGCTGGAAAAGAAAATCAAAGCTTAGAAGATTAGGGGGCCCCGCGTGGCCGAGTGGTCTAAGGCACTCGCCTTTACAGATCACTGACATCTCACCTCTGTCTTCGTGGGTTCGAGTCTCTGCTCGGCCGACGTGGGTATGTGAGAAAGCTTGCCAGTAGCTTCCCGTGGGTCGGTGGTTCTTCTCGGGTTCTTCTTCCATCATATGTACTGGCCGCCATGTACAGCCTATCATGTGCTGAAAAATTGCGTTAAACCCATAACAATTAGACGATTAAACTGACTCTTCAGTACACCACCCCCACTCCTCCTTTGCGTAAATTACAGTTTTGACTTTTTGAACATTTTTTTTTACTCTATCTGACCACAAAGTGAGACTGATTCAGCAATGCATCACAGCTGGTTTATCATTTTTGTCAAGCTAGTAAGGGGAATAACTTCATAGAGATGCGAACGGCGTCGAGTCAATTTTCTTCAGCAAAAAATAATTTCCATGTCTGAAATGTAATGCAGTTTCCATTTATTTGTTCTAGCACACAAAGTGATCGTTTTTCTTGCTGCATGTATAACTTCTGTAGGTACACACAATCAAGCGTGGCATGGCATGATGGAAAATCTTTTATTTTCAGATGTGAAAATATAAGGATATATTTTTCATACGTGAAAATGTAGGAATGAAAAAATATGAAAATTATTTCACCAGTAATTTTCAGTATTTCACACTTATGTATATAATAAATATTGCGTATTTTTTCAAGGATAAATAGAATCTTGCATTTGTGCTCATTTCAAAATGAAATTTATCAAACTTGTCAAATAATTTAAATTTTTTGCTTGCCAAGGCTCTCAAAGTAGAAATTATTCCATTGATTTCATAAATGTCATTTAAAGTAAGTTCTCATGTAAGAGCCTCTATTTATACCGCACAATGGACTAAATTATATATGCAAATGACTAAATTATATATGCAAATGATTAAACTATATATGCAAATGACTAAATTATATATGCAAATGACTAAATTATATATGCAAATGACTAAATTATATATGCAAATGATCAAACTATATATGCAAATGATTAAACTATATATGCAAATGACTAAATTATATATGCAAATGACTAAACTATATATGTAAATGACTAAATTATATATGCAAATGACTAAACTATATATGCAAATGACTAAACTATATATGCAAGTGCACGAATTAAGTGACAAAATGCAGAATATACTGCATATCTGGCATTATAGCAAAATGCAAGAGATAAATTGAACGATACGTGCAATGTAACATTTCGCTCGTTTTCTAAAAAAATGACAAGTATTAATTCATATTAGTTTTGTTTATTCAGAACGTGAAAATACTGTAACTGAACTCATAAGCTATACCTTCTTACAACACAGAGTTCATCAAATAGCGATACCGTCTTACAACACAGACTTCATTAAATAGCGATACCCTCTTACAACTCAGAGTTCATCAAATAGCGATACCGTCTTACAACACAGACTTCATTAAATAGCGATACCCTCTTACAACTCAGAGTTCATCAAATAGCGATACCCTCTTACAACACAGAGTTCATCAAATAGCGATACCGTCTTACAACACAGACTTCATTAAATAGCGATACCCTCTTACAACACAGAGTTCATCAAATAGCGATACCCTCTTACAACATATAGTTAATAAAATAGCCTTAGTTGAAGAAAGCCTCCTTGATATATCTTCAGTGCTTATCAGGAGCTGAAATCGTTCTGCTCGCGCATACGTCATCAAGTGGTATCTTTGTAACGAACATAAAACATATTCGGAGTAAGCTGTATCCTCTATATAGCTTATTCGACCATTTTGATTTCTGTTAATACTCTGAGCAAACCGTTCACAATAAATAATGAGGCAACGAAGCATGGTTGAAGAGCTATATTTATTGTCTGTAATCAAAGATTTGCTGTTTTTCTTAACAAGGATAATTGGGCTCTGATTTAGTATTTATGTACTAGCGTTTAACGCCACCTCAATTATAATGGATATATGGTACCAATTTAAAGTAATGTTTTAAATTGTAAATATGAAGAATTGCACAAAAACTTTAGGAAGATAAATCCTTCGACTCCAATGTAAACATGAATACAACAAGATAAAAGGTTAAGATTGTAAAATTCTGTAAAAGGTATGTAAAATAAAAGATAACGGTAAAACATGTAAAATCCTAAAAGCGTATGTTCGGAAGTTAAGAACCAGATCATAAACTGGGGGAAAGAAGTCTCGTTAATCAGATCTATTTTAGTAATTAACACTCGAAATCGCGTTTGAGCACTACGAGTTACATCAGAATAAATATTATATCAGAATATGTCTGAAACAGGTCAAGATATGTTAACCAAAGTTACAATATTTTTGGATTTATGGAAATTAAAACATTTTTTTAAAGGTTGCCTCTGGAGAAATCGACATGGCAATAGGTGGAGACCAAGGAGGATCAATTAGAATACCGGCTTCCTGGTGTGGCATTGTAGGATTGAAACCGACATTTGGACTGGTTCCCTACACCGGAGCGTGTCCCATTGAAATAACAATCGATCATCTCGGTCCTATGGCTAGAAATGTCCATGACTGTGCTCTTCTTTTGGAGGTTTGACTTAACCACATTGTTCAAACTATTGTTACAGCATGATTAATTATCTACCAGTTTGTATAAGGGATAGATCTCATTCAAAATATATTTAGCGAATCAATGATTGTTTCATATCTGTTACTCTCTCTGTTACTTTCTCCTCTATAGCCGTGTGGAGTATTTTTCACCATTTTTTCAACAGTATTCGTTGGAACTTACTTGTTTATTTTTGGACACCTCGAAGCCCCTTTCCGGCACATATAACTATTTAAAGCTATAGAGTGTGGACACCTCGCAGCCCCTTCCCAGCACAAACAACTGTTTAGAGCTTTAGCTTGTGGACACATGACAGCTCCTTTCCAGCAAATATAACTGTTTAGAGCTATAGAGTGTGGACACCTCGCAGCCCCTTCACAACACATATAACTGTTTAGAGCTATAGAGTGTGGACACCTCGCAGCCCCTTCACAACACATATAACTGGTTAGAGCTATAGGGTGTGGACACCTCGCAGCCCCTTCCCAGCACATATAACTGGTTAGAGCTTTAGGGTGTGGACACCTCGCAGTCCCTTTCCAGAACATATAAGTGGTTAGAGCTTTAGAAATGCCCCCCTCATATCTCCAAACACCAAAGGCTTTTATGTCTGTTATTCCCTGTTCCTCTCGAATTTATTTATATATTAGGTATTTTCCTTAAGAAAAAAACAAAACAAAAAACAAAACAAAAAAACAAAACAACAACAAAAATGAAAATATAATTTTGAATAAGGTTTGTTTTTATTTTCCTTTTTGATGATATACTTAGATGAGTTTAATCACCCTCCTTTCTATGTTATTGTTCGTGAGTTATCCAATTTGGGTTGCTATCTTCTAACCCCCCCCCCCCCTCCCGCCCCTTTCAGGCATAAAATCCCGTTGTGTGAGTTTCCTTGCCTTTCATCCCTATGAGTCTCTATCTCCATTTGGATGACAGAAATCGAGTTTGATAATATTAGTAACCTTTGTCCTTAAGGTGTGTTGATAGCATGCAATGTTTGCCGCCTTTAAGGTGTGGATGCTGTTTATGTATTCATAATTGTTGTTAGTGCTATATACATTTTTCGTGTCGGGGGACCGGCTATAAATAGATAAAATTGCTTTTGAGTTCCGTTCTGTCTATCCTATACATGAAAAGGGGTGGGGTGGTGGATGTCTAAGTGCGTTTGCTTTTAAATAATGTGTGTTTGTAGGTGGTCTTTTTTAAAAATTAAGTTTTTATACGCATAACCATATACATACAGGATATTTATCCGACATTTTGAGTAATGTAACTGTTCCACACACCCACAGTGGCTGTACTTTGTCTTTCTAAGAAACCATCACACGTGTCATCAATGTGCTCTCCTTTTTTTCTTCCTTCCTCCGCCACATCCCTGTACCCACATGAATGCACTCATGCAAGCACATGTACGCATGAAGACTGGATATTGGTTTTAAGTATGCTCCGGGCTAACTACGATAGTATCCTTGCATGTGCTGTTATAAATTTTATCTCTGTATTTAATTTGTTATAGGGTTGCATTTTAAACTAAATTCGTATGTATTTTGTTGTGTTCTTTGTGTACAATGTATGTTAATTTAGTACAGACGTTACTGAAAACCTTTTACTTTCGTGATTGTCTTAGTTGAAATGTCGTCGCGATTCATAAGAGTGCTGACGGACTGAGAATGATTGCCACGCGATTACGGTTGAGACTATGTCAAGATTACTGCTCCGATTATAAAAGTGCACGAGGATTAAAAGTGATTTTTGTGCGGACGAAAGGGAAAACATGTGTCTCACTTACCCCCCCCCCCCAATGTGTATTGAGGAAAAAATTTGTTTCTTCATCCGAAATGTACTATGGTGGAATAAAAACCCCAACACAACAAAGAAAAAATAAAAACCGTCCAAAATACATTCCTCATAATTTTTTCAATAATAACACTTTTAATAAATATATCTTTGTGACACCAGTATAGCCAGTATATTTGACTTAGCACTACTTTTATAACTATTCTGTGATTTTCATATGGTTTTGCATATATTTTGTTCATTAAAACCATTCTATCAGTTTTTTTTTTTTTTTTAAATTTAATGTTCATAAATACAGAGATAGACAAAAGTTTTTCACACTTTCACACTTGACAAACGTCTGATTTGACCAGAGAAAACTGGTTTTTTGAATTGTCCAGTACTATGCAGAGGACGTTAATGAAAAAATTTCTGTTTTTGTTTTTCTTCAGGTTATCTCAGGACCGGATGGAAATAATGATTCAAGGCATTCAAGTCATTTTCACGTGCCTGAGTACACAAAACAGGTGAGTTTCACTATAGCAGAACCAGTGTACGATTTTTTTTTCGGCTAAAAACAGCATGGTTGCAAACTTATTTATTGTTTTTAAAAAAATCATTTGTTACTATGCAAGAACAAAAATTGAAAATGTAAATTAAACTTTGTAAATTCCCTACATATTATTACGCATCCACTTGTAGGATGTAGTGTTAACATCTTCTGCTCTGTTTGGTATATATTTGTAATCTACAATAATAACTTCTATATGACTTGATTACTGGCATAGGAATCCGAAGTGACTGCATTCAGAGAAGAGTTAATTACTGGGTCACCAAGCGAGTTTTTTCTGCTACGCATGAATGCATATATTCAAGAATAAATTCCTTCTTTGGGGGTGGGTGGGTGGAGGGTATGTACGCTTAGTCGAGAGGGTATGGGTTTTGGTGAGTCCATGCAAGGCGATGGGTGCAGTAACTCGAGGACCGGAGTTCAATTCCCAGTAGGGCACGAATTATAACTCTCAAACCTGTACCATAATATTATTTCACTATGCACTGTATACCCACAAGCATCCTCCTGTACGATCCTGGGATAATATTTTCTGTCCTGTGTGTGTGTGTGTGTGTACCGTGTATATATATATATATATATATATATATATATATATATATATATATATATATAGAGAGAGAGAGAGAGAGAGAGAGAGAGAGAGAGAGAGAGAGAGAGAGAGAGAGAGAATTACAAATGTGCACCAAACAGAGCCGACAGTGGATTCTACAGGAGACTGCTTGACAGAATTTTTAAATACGAATAAATAATATTATCATACAGGTTAGAAAATTTTAATTCGTTCTTTACGGAGATCCGAACCAGGATCCGTGGGTTATGGCACCAAACGACTTGCCTGTAAGCACCATCCCCTATGTCAGGGGTGTCAAACTCATTTGCTATTGCGGGCCAGATTTGATATAAATAATAATAAATAATAATACTAATAAATAATGAGTCTGACGGGCCGTATGTTTGACACCCCTGCCCTATACCATCATCACCAAAAACTGATGCTACAAAGTCGATGCTATAGGCATTCGTGCGTAGCAGACATACCCACATGTCGACCCTGTAATTAATTCTCATCTAAGTACACAGTCCATCTGAATTCCTACTACAGAAATCAAGTTATGTAGAAGGTATTATAGAGAATTACAAATATACATCAAACAGAACGGACAGTGCTATCCCTGGATTCTATAGAATGCTTGATAACATTGACAGAATTTTAAAATACGAATAAATAATATTATCTTACAGGTAAGAGAATTTTAATTGATACTCTACGGAGATTCGAATCCAGAGTACGAATATAAATTCTCTAACCTGTATAATAATATTATTTATTCATATATATATATATATATATATATATATATATATATATATATATATATATATATATATATATATATAGTTAGATATATGGTGATATTTGAGTTAATTATGTTTGAAAAGAAAATTATTTTTTCATTTAAAAAATCGTTGAAATGAACTTAAAGTGATATTGCTACCAGTTCGGATCTACGTGTATATAGTTTGACATAGCAATTAGTGCCTATTAAAAATTTCATCAAAAGCTTGTTTCGTGCATTCATGCATTCCATATAGCGACTAACATTAATCGAAATTTATTCTCAGTTATGTCAGATTATAAACATACAACCATCTAATTCTTAATTCTTTATAGGAATAAGTTGTATTGCAAACAAATGAAGTAAACTAGTGATCAAATTATTTTCAGCTCCAAACAGAAATGAAAGGAAAGAAGATAGCCTTGATAACTGAAGGGTTCGCGTGCTGTGAGCAGAACGTGCAAGATGTTGTCAAGGAGACGGCCTTACAACTCACAACCAAAGGCGCTCTAGTGAAGGAGGTGTCGATACCTTTGCATAAAGATGGTATTTACCTATATTTTTTTAAATGTAAGTTTGGTCCGAATACTTTGGTCAAGCCATTTACAGGGACAAAAGATCTGGATCTGTTTTTCATTTGTTGGAATCTTATACAACTTCGAACTTTACTAGATGACTCTTTTGCAATTAACGAAAAAAAGAAAACTGCAAAAAAACCTGTCTTTTGCGTTTTAGCAATGGAATAGATTTCATAACGTTTGTTTGTTTGTCTGTACATATTTAAGACTTTTCTTGCTCCAATTTTATTGGATACATCCGTCTTTTTTATGGCATATTTCTGTTGATATCTAAGATTACGTACCGTGGATTTTATAATGAACAAGAAAATACTAGAGGACAAAATGATCCATTGAGATGCTTATCATAGTAAACAGTAAATTAATGTCATGACTGATACATAGGTTATAGGCTTCTGTTCAAAATTACGATGTATCTTCTATTGCCATCATGTAATCTCACTTCACTCAGGCTAAGAGCATCAACTCTCATTTATGACCTACATATGCAAACAATATAGACCCTGATCTGCTGTCGCATAGTGCGCCAGCAGATCAGGGTCTATGTTGTTTGTTCACTGATTAGTCTTTACAAACTTCAAAGACCCAGATCAGCCGGCGCATTATGCGACGGCAGATCTAGGTCAAATCAGTTTGCAGTTGATATCGAATTATACGTGAGTACATACGGTAGATATTTCTAGAAATATTGAAGAAGCACACGCACCTGTATGTAAACCATCATTAATTAATTATAGAGATTGTAGATCTTGAAAAATGCTTAATTTCTCCGTATTTCAATCGTTTTACAATATTATTCACTTGTCCAATTTTAAGAGCACATATAAAATGCTTAATGCGTAATGTTTACAGGTCTCGCAATTTGGAGTGCTATCGCTTTGGAAGGGGCATACAATTGTTTATATAAAGGAAACGGTGAGTAATTTCAATTAATTGTTCCTGGCAATGGTAATTCTGTCTAAAAATACGACTAGGAAATAATTAGTAATGACGAATATCACATAATTGTTTAAATTTAAACTTTATTGGTCGAGACTACAAATTTAACACGATGGCCCGTCGTCTATCTTCGATAAGGAATTGTTTATGATTGCTACCATTAAAGAAAAAAGTCGTGAAACTTGGTCAATAACTCTCATCATGAGGTCTAGTTGGTCCGTTGGGTAACCATCAGGAAAAAAAGGATCGTGGAAACCATACTGTTTTATTTTTAGACAATGTCTTTTTCCTATTAAAAACAAATTAAACAAAATCTATCTTTTTAAAAACAATTCTGACCATTAAAAATATATTGTATAAATAACAGCACACACACACACACACACACACACATATATATATATATATATATATATATATATATATATATATATATATATATATATATATATAAGTTTATGACCCGTACGCAAATCTTTGCGACCATATTGACCAAATTAAATATACCTTAACTCTTTAAATTAATTTTAATAATAATAATAATAATAATAATAATAATTATTATTATTATTATTATTATTATTATTATTATTGTTATCCCTTTTTCATTATCCTGCTACAACATTTTCATGACATATTTCCAATACTAAATCCGCCATGCAAAACTTGACCGGGTCATAAAATCTGTAGTACATATCGTAGCATCTGGTGTTAGATGGCGTTGATTTTCGCTACGCATGATTTCCGTCTATTGACCTTAGCCCGGAATTAGGTCGAAATTGTTTCGTTCTCCGTTCGATAAACACACAATTACACAGATCACCCCATCTTTGATTATTTTATAAAATTTTGCAATATTGACAAGAACAAAAATATAGAATTGTAGTTTGCTCAATTTAAGATCGTTTTACATCTTTTATCCTTTTTCTTTCTATCATTATTTAAATCTTTTTTGTGTAGATTTCACCTTACATTAATTTTTTGTGAGATATATATTTGATATTTGTTAAAACTTGGGTCAGTAATAAGACACACCAATTCTCAGACAGGTTAGTCTTATAATTTGGGAGTTATATTAAATGTGTGTAACCCACCCCCACCCTCACCGCACCCCCTTCCCCATTCGAGGGGGCTGTACCAAACTTTTGAAACCGCTGTACATATCTACAGACCATCTCCACTCATATCCGAAGGTTTGAAGTCACTACATTTAATGGTGTACGTTGAGTTTCGCGACATTATTCACACACGCACGTCCTAACGAACACGTTCACATCACTCCCAACCTTTTCTTAGAAAAGCATGGGAATAAAAGAAAACAAACATATAATTTCTTAAATTTGCTCCATTATAGGGAACGGATATCATTGGAAGGGATACTACCCTTCGTCAATGCAAGACACTTTAACAAGAGGATTTAACCTTAGACCTCAAGACATGTCCGAAACCTTCAAGGGAGTGGTGTTATTCGGAGCTTTCATTCAGAAGAATTACCAGAACAAATTTTACTCTAAGGCTCAAAACCTGAACATCATGTTGACCGCAGCTTACGATAAGGTTCTGGAAGAGTACGATGTTCTTCTGATGCCGACATTGACATATGTGGCACCTGAACTGCCCAAGAAAGACTCGACATTGAAAGGTATATTAATCATTCAGACCTAAATTAACACTCCATTTGAAATTATACTATTAGAAAATATCCCATGTCTTGCATTCAGTATTTACTTAGGTAATTTTCTTTTACAGCTTCAGTCGGGTGTGATAAGGTTTAAGACGTTTAAATATTTATTAAATGTCTATTATCATTCTGTAGGAGAATCATATTCGGCAAAAGCAAATATAAAACGAATAACATCTGCAGCCATTTACGCAGTACGTACATTTCGCACTGTGAGCTGTGATCTCTGACTGCTGAGTGGTTTAAAGTGTTGGTCTAGAAAAGATATCTCTGAGTCTGGAGGTCGGGGATGGGTGGGAGGAGTTAATTTTTAATATCGTTAAAAATATAAATGAGTCAAGTAAAGCAAGATTATTTTTTTTTCTTTTTTTTTTTTTTTTTTTTTTTTTACAAATCTTCATTTTTTTTGTTTTTATCAGATCGGCTTAAGGCGGATTCGGGAATGGACGTAAATTGCATGCCATTTAACTGCACCGGTCATCCAGCCATTACAATCAATGCTGGAAAATCGTTAGAGGGACTTCCAGTTGGGATGATGATCGTGGGCCGCCATTTTCATGAAGTATCAGTCTTGCAGATAGCCTATGCATACGAACAGTTGCAAAAGATTTGAGAAGAGCAAACATTTATTAGCTAAATTACATAGTCCAGAATACAAGTGAAATGCTGATACTTTGGTGGTATGGGGACTGCAGCATTTAGTTATCTTTTTTTTTCTTTTACATATAATTAAATGTATGTTCTTTTTTTATAGAGAACTGCCTACATCTTGCTAAAGATGATATACTTATTTTCTCTCATTTTATAATCTAAATTGTAGGATTGTGAGCAGACCAAAAATATTGTATGCAAGCGCTCCATTTCTTCATAGTAATTATTTATACATTATTCTGTCTTAATATTATACTAGTCTTGCGTTTATTCATAACTGATTTTTGCTGAACAACTTTATTACAGGTTCGGTATATGACACTTTTTTATTGCTGTAGAAAAAGAAAAAGGAGAAACACACGTCTGCTTCAGGTTCTAAAACTACAACTCGGTAACTATGATGCTTAGAACCCACGCAAGCAAGGTTCTGATATTATAATATCATCCTTATGTAATGGTTGAAACCTTTGTAAAATCTGTCTCATCTTTTATGTCAGTCTGTATAATCTAGTTTTAGCAGGTTCCAAATGGCCATTCGGGCAGCATCAAAGACCCATTTGAGCTTTGAGTCTGAACGGAGCATCAAGTCCACATAATGTGTATAATTGACCATGACTTCCCAGCGCCGTTAGTGTCAGTCAACTGTAAATAAGATTTTAGAATTTCAAATAAGCTTGTTGTTGTAGCAGAGAGTGACCTTGATGTGATTGTCATGTAACTGTTAGGATTTGTTGACGTTAATTAATGGTAATAATAGACAGGCAGATTGTCAACAAGTGAAGTCAGTTTTAAGACAATAGTATCTTCAGAAAAATCAGGTATGGTAGCAAGAACTCTTGAAGTGTTAAGCTGAGTATTCATTTCTCAAGTCATGTGACTGCATCGCCGGTACTGGCGGAGGGGATATTGCTATATATTGATAATCAGTTTTGTAGCTGGCGGAGGCGATATAGATATATATATATATATATGTACAGTGGGTCTTTACTCGAAAGTTTCTTGAGAATTGTTACATGTATTATGGGGTTATTGAAGATGTGTGCTTTGCTAGGCCATTGATGTATATAATTGTACAATAAACAGTAGATTGAAAATTGCTTTCTTCCCTTCTACCTTCCATAAGATTTTCCAAGAACGCTAACGCCGTGACACTTAGTTATTATATGGTTATTGATTTGATTTTTAAAAAATGTTGCAAAGACGTGTAACATAGTATCTCACCAAATCCGAGGCAAATATCTGATGTAAACAGAATAATTCCCCTGCTCTTACATCCTATGACCATGACCCTAAATAACAGCTGATGGAAAACACGATGTCGAAGCAAAAATGCAGTAATTTATGAAGGTACATTTGTTCTTAAAGCTGACATATGCTGTGCTTGGCAACAGCGGTGAGTGTTTGGGTGCAGAAACGACTTGCGATTGCAATGTTTGAATATCTAATTGGAGATTTTGTCTGCCGTTGGAAATTTTTTATCTGAAGAAGTCGCAGAGCGTCCGGCTAGTTGTTGTTATTGTGATGTTGTAAAGGGTTTATACACACAAAGCTTGACGGAAAAGCGCTGAAAACCGATTAAGAACCGAAAGTAGTCCCCAGAATTTACTGATGTGTACAAAAATACCGGATCAGTATCACGTGACCGTTTACAACCAATCACATGGCAGAAAAATGCAGTCAATTCATAACAGCTGACATTATTAGCGTTTAAACAATCCTAATGGCAGGTATTTTTTCATAGTCTTTAAAAGTATCCTGTAAACACATCATAGTCTTTAAAAGTATCCTGTAAACACATCATAATGACATTTAGACAAATTTGACCCATGCACATTTTCTTATCGGGAGCATCCGTAAACTTTTAATGTCTGAATATATAATGATGCATGCTTGTGTTCTGTGGTTGTTTTTATGTGTATCCTGGCCAAATCATCCCTAGTTAAATACCGCACATGGTCCGACCAGTTTTGTCACCACAATCATAGTCCTAGCAGAGTTGTGTTTGGCTTCTGAAGCATGGGAAATATGAAGAGGATTCTTCTGTCCGCTTCCTGCTGTGTACGTCTAAATTCTTGAACTCCACGCATGTAAAAGCAAGTGTCAGGAAACTTCCGTTTTATTCCTTGGATCCTTTCACTCATTTGTTAGAAATTGGACTCGACTTAGCTGATAATCAAGGGCGGAGTTTATTTAAGAGTTGTTTTTTTTATGTATCAAATACATGTTTTTGTAGATATCAAATAAATGTTTTAAACTGATTCCTTTCGTATTTGGATCTTCTACCATGACTATTGACATTCACAGTCTGCTACCTGTTCAAATGTCCTGAGCAAGGATATGCCATCTCTAAAGCATACATTACACGTACTCAGGGAGTGGTTCTGCCGGTGATACAAGGCAAGGCCATGTCATCGGCAAATCAGACATGTGCTCAGAGAGTGGTTCTGTCGGTGACACAAAATCAAGGCCATATCATCTATAAAACAGACATATATGTGTTCAGGGAGTGGTTCTTCAGGTGACACTATTATTTTGATACTCGTGCAGAAACAGATTTGCTGGTGTTACTAGTGCCCACTATAATGATTTTAGAGTATTTGATAATGCATGTTGCATTCATAATGATTTTCCGTACTCCGTTTTAGCCTGTTCTTTTCTCTTTGCATATACCGCTGCATGTTTGAAACTTCTATTTTTGCCGAGTATCTTATCATTTGTTTCCTGCCAGAATACTGCCTTGGCATATGCCACGTGCATTAGCTAGCTTTTTACACTAGAAGGACATAATATGAAATTTGATCGTTTATTAATTTTTTTCTTCTAAATAACAGTATTGTTTCTTGGGGCTGATGTCCGAATGATTTTGTCCGTGTCCTTCTCTGAATGAGTGTTTCTTTGAATCTGGCAATATTGTCAAATGAAAGAGTTTAAGTTATATAGGCTGTAATTAATTTGGGTAGAATCTGCATAATTTGTATCCCCTTCTTGGAAATATAAATCTCTATGCTGAAAGTGATTTATTTCGAATAAAGCTCTACAACATCATTAAGAGACAGAATGCAAACGGTAGAAAAAAGATTTTTTAGGGGCCTAATGTTGAAGACGAACAGCATTAAAAACAATATTATAGCACACCGAATAAATCGCTCGTTTTACTCATAGAAAAGGAATTAATTATTATTCTTGCTCTGTTAAAAGCTAAGAAACATCTTAACAAATGTAGTGTGAAGGGAGACGCACATTTAACTTCTGATGGTATTTTAGATTATGTTGACATGACTTCTTGTTGTTTTTTTTATCACTGTTCTTAGAAAGAAATCATGTTCCTTTCAGTATCCAAAAAAAAAAAAAAAAAAAAAAAAGACAAAAAAAAATTACTGCCAGAAACTTTTATCATTAAGGTTGTTTTTATGTTTTCTTACGTGATCACACAAGAAGTTTTTAAAAGACTATCTGTTTGTTTTGGCTGTCAGGAATGAAATGTAGACTTTCTCCATTATCGGCCTTCAGCTTGCTTTGAACATTCTTTATTGTTGACCCCTTAGTTTAATAAATTCCAGCAACTCACATGCAATTCACTAGTATGTGAGTCAGTTTTGTCAGCGTAACCATGTGAAGCTTCTCAAAGAAATGTATATCCTATCTGATTCAAACTTTTCTCGTATGCCTCCTTTTCTGCGTGAGTACTGAATTTCAAAGCCATGATCTGAATCAACACCACTTAATAATGGCATAAGCTTTATATCTTTTGTGATGGAATCATGCTAGACAGATCTATGAGAGTGCCCCTTGTTATCTTGATTTGTTTTTAAGAATACATGACAAGCATTCTGCTATCTTGCTCTTAAGTATTCATCTGATCGAAAAACAAAACAAAACAAAACTGTACTTCTTTAACTAACTCTTCAAGAACCTTCTTAAACTGTACATAAACTACAACAATTGTGGTGGTATGATATATCTTCTGATAAAGTATTATTGATCTCAAGAATTGCTGAGTAATTACATATTTCAGAACCTCATACCTAGTTCCTTCATTCCGTAAAATCATTGTGTGCACCATAGCTTGAAAGGATTTTGTTCTTGAACATCTTAGCACAATTTTCGCGGGTTATAAGTTCTAGATTCGTCGCTTAAGTTACTGCTACAAAGTTCATTACTTTACTACTATAGTTTTACTAACACTATCACATTGATGTATGCTACAGGTATTGTACAGTACACCAAAAGGAACGAAAACATAGAAAAGAAGGAGGTTTACAAATCTAAATACTTTAATTACTCTGAATCTTAATAAACTTAGACTAAAAGTTTAAAAGAATCTTGGACAAAATCTTTCTCTCTGCCTTACCATGTGGTGATTACATGATAACAATCAGTGGGTTCTTCAGTTTTTAAAGAGGAACAGATAAATAAACTTATGAAAGTGCAATATACTGAAAATTAACAAAGTATCTATTGTTTATAAACATATGATCAAAGTGATATCCAAATCCCAAGACAAGTGTGTCTACAGGATTTCATTCAAGATTCTGTAACAAACCTAGGGTATGTGTTATTTGTATTTATGTCTATGTTTATAACTTTGTTAGATTTTATGTAATTATTTGTTTGAGGTTGGGGAATCGGTGTTGGAAAGATAATTAGCCAATTATTAGGATCAGACATCATGTACAGTATTCAAGAGAGTGAACATGAAACTTCCAACACCAGGAAGAGTCATACGATGAAACTGAGGAGAAGGAAATGTCGCCATACCCTATTACGTCTCAAAGAGTTAAACTTGTTGCAGGCACGGCGGAGGGTACGCCGCGAGTCCAAGAGAAATGAACATGAGAACTGTAGCAATGTGAGTACTGAGGAGTAGCTGGTCGATTCTATCTCTGATCAAAGAACCAGTTTAATTGAGTGTATGAGGGCGCTCCGTGGTTACGGCAAACCAGTGGCTTTTGTTGAATTTGAACCGCAAGTTTCTTACGCAGTCTTAGCTTCTTTCAACTTTTTTGTTTGTTTTTGTTTTTATTTTTTTTATTAATTGACCGGTTATAGATTGAAAACAAATTAAGGGTTGGCAACTGCTGGGCCCCCACGGCTGTTGAATGGTTGGATCAAGGACGACCCAATGCTGTAAAATGGGTTGAATCGACAAAGTCTCACGGATAATGCAGATAGCTTCATACACTACAATTGTGTATATTTTGTACTTACTTTATTTCATTTTGATATTCTTATGTAAAGGCAAGTGCCTCTTTTGTGTAAATTGTTTCGGATTAATCATGTGCAGCATTAACGTCCGTAAACATTGTTCAGATGTTGTTTGTTTACTGCTTTGAGCAAGATTTGTGTAAATTAGAATTGATTTATGTGCTTTTTAAGAAGCAGTCCTAAATAACTCCATATATTTTTTAAGTGGAGCCTCTCTAATTTCTTAACATAAGGAATTCTCGCGATATTCTCACATATAAGTGTTTGGTCATTTGAGACAGAACTCATTTTGTGTATCAGGCGTTTGGGTCGTCTTTTGGAGTACGTTGCGTGAAATACCGATATCCGGTTTTGAAAAGCTATTGATAAATCATACAAATATAAAGCACGACAAACCATGCAAGTGTGAAATTAGCCTCCCGTGAATGTGTGGCTGTTAGTTGATTAGAGGAAAATTATCTGTGGTATTAGCACGGTTAAGAACCATTCAGTTGACAACGACTGTTGTCTTGAGGCTCTTGGAAATAGGGGAAACATCTACCTCAAGCCAGCCTCACGCAGGTGTTGCTTGTTTCGGTAGGTAGTGAGATGCTGTAAGCAGTAGTAGCGTACTAACGGGGGGGGGGGGGGGGGGGGGGGGGGGGGACGGGGCAACAGCCAGAGGTCTTGGGGCGCCAAAACAGCTGATAAAAATTCAGGCCTCGTATTCCCTTACAAATCAAACGGCGTGACATGTAGATAACTGATTCATCATGCTAGCTCTACTGAAATAGTCACAGCAAAGTGCCATATATATATATATATATATATATATATATATATATATATATATATATATATATATATATATATACAATAACATCACGGTTATTAAATTAAAAAAATGAAGTTGAACGCCAGACCACCTATTATTAGCAATATAATAGTAGCTTAAATTAGGAAAAGAATGATGTGTATTTCAAATAAAAGGCTATTCACTTTGATGGACTATCATCAGTGGCGGCGCGAGGGTTTCAGGCGCCGGGGGCATTGTTCTTTAATGGCGCCCCTACCTTGCCACAAAGAACAGTTTTTATGTCGGTTGCCAACCTCCGTCCCCCCCCCCCCTCCAATCTAAGCCCCCGTTACACTAAGGTGAGGTGAAATACTATGAAAATTGCAGCTTGGAGAAAAAGATAAAAAGCTCCCGACGGCGCCCCCCCCCCCCCCCCCCCCCCCCCCCCTCGCGCCGTAACTGGCTATCATTCATGGATTTTCTATTTTTATTTAATATTGGTTTTGCCCGTCGGAGTAATACCGGCTGACCTACCGGGCTCATGGATTAAATGTGCAAATTTCTTATCTGATCAGCGACGTAAGTTTACATTCTGTTAAGATGGAACTTTTATGAAAAGTTGGCATTAGTTGTCATCAACAGGTTTTGTCACTGGCACTTTTCTATCAGATTACAAACTCCTGAGCAACCACCATTTTCAACCAGCAATTTCAATTTCATTTTCATCTCTAAATCGCTTTCGCCAAATGATAAATGTTCTATAAAAGATTATCTCCAGAAATTTTATAAGAAGATTTCCTTTTTCACAAGACCATTGACCATGTATTTATCCACGCATTTAATGTATGCATATTGCTGCGTATATGTATGCCTGTATGTATGTATATGTGTAGGTAGGTAGGTAGGTACCTATCAATATAATGACATCTCACATTCACTATATTTCCAATCCATGTGGGCTCGAGGATGTAAACTAGGACCAATGCACTCTTCTGCATATTTTAAGAGGCGATTAATGGAGGAAAGAGCCGCAGTAGTTAACATGCCGAAGTCGCGACCGAAATCGTGCGGGTTCAAATCCTACGATCAGATCAGTCCGGATCAAATACCGTGTTGTATCCTTGGGCAAGGCAATTTACTTCAATTACCTCGGCAGTAAATAACCTACTTGTGTTGCTGTACCGTAAACACCAAATCATACCACACGAAACTATATTTCCACCTGCACATATTTCTTGTTCCATTTATTTACGGCTGTTACGATATCATGGTTTGTGATATTATTTTTTTTTTCAATGCATATTCATTTTATTGTGCGTATTTATGAAATATCTGGAAAGGACAATTTGAAGTGGATGAACTTGTGCCTGATCCCTTTGCTTTATATTTATGATTTGGGAATAAAATATGTTTAAATCAAATCAAATCATCAGATTAGAAATAAAAAGTGTATCGCCGTAAAACATGTGACAAACTTATTTGGACAGTGTTTAGAAGATACTCATCATTATTCGGAAAATGCCGACAATAAATTCTATAAATAGACAGCAGATAAAAAGGTGACTTTCCCTTTATATCGGGCAGATACTGTACTTTCCACATAAACGTTTTATCTACTCAGATATTTCCTATGTAATTGAAGTCATAAATACTATTTCGTTTTATAGCAGTGTAATTCATGACACAATTTGGATTAAATCACATGCATTTTTCAGCCCTAAGTTGGTGACAAATGTGTCATACCTTAAAGGAAATTTGAAGGTCTTTGAGCATGTCTACAAACTTCAGTTTCTTGTAAGTAAACAGCGAGCAGTACAGACATTCAGTCTTTCAGCACGAGGCAGCAAGAAATAGGTAATATAGTTTCAATGAGGATTATTTTTCTTCTTAACCAAATACCTGTATATGGATTTTGAGAAATAACCTCTGAAGGAAAAAGATTCCTATTTCATAAAATTTCAACATTCATCCTGTTTAATTATTTAATTGATTGATTGGTCGATTATTTCGTCATTTATTTAGAGATAACTGTCCTGAATCAGGCGACAAGCAGTATCTATAAGTCCTTTCTAACGTATACATACATATAAAAATTAGATTTACAAAGTAATGTTTTGCATTTATATCATAAACACACATTAATATGTAATAAGTCATATAAATATAAGTCTTTTACTACAGCGTTCAGTATCTAGAGTCTACTGAGATTCCAATAAATAAATAAATAAATAAATAAATTAATAAATTAATAATAAATAAAATACAAAATTATAATAGTATACCACAAGAAACGCCGGAGTTTTCAATTTTATGTTATATAACACAGAAAGTAATAAAAGAATGTAATAATTACGAACAAGTACAAAAACGAGTATTCTGTAGAAATGTTCATCAAGGACAATTCATTTATGACTATGAAAAAACTGTGCAAATGTTGGATGATTGATGTTTTTATTAAACCTCCCTAGTGCTTCAGCTAGAGATTTTCGGACGAGTTTTGAAATAAAAATTAAAAGCGGAGAAACTGTGCCAACATATTTTGACACAAAAGAGCATAACATTACCTAACTTAAAGCATAACTAAAATATTATTATTTCAGTTTTCATATACTGTATAACGTGCAATTGTTATGAACAGGTTAATTAATATCGACATTGCTCAATTAATCAAGACATATTCAATTCAAAATATAAAGAAAAACCCCGTCCCCCCCCCCAATTAAAAATGGTCGATCTCTAATAAGCAAGGTTCTAGTTTTACGATGTCTTCGTGTCTAAACGGAGCACAAACTCCTAAATCCTTTCATCTTTTGCGAGTCTTTTTCTTTTCTTTACATCACAGCACCACAGTATTCCTACACGGTGGATTGAGTGGGTAATACTGGCTGACGCATATTACATGAAACAATTTATGTACAAAATATAGACCTCTCAAGTACGCCTGGTCTCATTTTGGGACTAAACGCCTTAAACCCAACAGCAATGTGGAATAACGCTATTACAGAGCCCCACTTTCTGGCCAAGTGAACCTATTTGCGGACGCTGTGTGTCCATTGCGACAACTGACGCTCCCGTTGTCGGATAGAAACACGTGTGTGCGCTTGTTTTGAGATGACTAAATCAGTTAAAGGACACATGATGACGTCTGGAATAGTGTTTTAAACTGACTGGTAATACATAATAGAAAAGAACAGATTTTTCTTGTTATGAAAAGGCATCGGCGACTCGACTCATAGCCTTGGACAAGATGTTCTGATATTAGCAAATTATCCTTTGCCTTAATAAATTTTGCTTCTGTTCTCGTTTTTCCTCATATCCAGAGATATAATGAAATTAATTGATCAACCAATATCTCTCTCTCTCTCTCTCTCTCTCTCTCTCTCTCTCTCTCTCTCTCTCTCTCTCGTACGAAATTATGTACAGGAAGGGGGTGGGGGTTGGGGAGAGTGGGAGTGGGAGTAGGAGACTGCGGCTGCAAATCATGTTGCATGCACATTTGACTCCAAACTCATCAGTATTAAACAGATACTCACACCTAATCATGGGATATATAATTAGATCAAACCTTTGGTTTTGAACCAAATTGCACCCTACATTTTTTAAATGCGCAAAATATCATACCCAACTCCCCAAATTACACTGCCTCCACCACCCCCACCCCACTCCCGCTAAGTATTGGTTACTAGCCTATCTATTTATCTATCTATCGATGGATATATCGATAGATAGATTCATTAGTGACACATAAACATGTATTTTGGCGTGAGTAAAACAGTGTTGTTAGTATTGCAAAAAAGCTCGATACAGTAAGGTGATATCGGAGTGTATACATAAAAAGCTCGATACAGTACGGCGATATCGGAGTTTAGAGATAGTATTAGTATATTTCGTCCATCTGCTTTTTTGGACATTTATTTATTTAATATTTACAACAAGACGGTTCTAGTGGAAACTTTGATATGTTCTGTATTCATTCGGTTTCTGAACTGGGAACGCGGACGTACAATATGGTTTTTAGTTCTTTAAAGGGGTGTATTTTTTAAAGAAAGAAATACACGAATCCTCGGAATTCAAGCAAATCAGGCCACCATGAAAATTTCCTTTCATTAGATTATACTATAAATTCATAGGTTATATTGTAAACCAAACAATGAATAACACTGATCTACACAAGGTAATCCGTCCCACTGAATAACACCGATCTACACAAGGTAATCCGTCCCATTGAATAACACCGATCTACACAAGGTAATCCGTCCCATTGAATAACACCGATCTACACAAGGTAATCCGTCCCATTTTATCTGCAAGAGTTTATGTTTGGTTGAACAGTTAAATTGAAATATTACTGATGATTACAAATTCTTTTGATGATTACAAATTATATTAATGATTTAGTAAGGAGTATAGCTTCGGATATTTTAGCTTTGCCAGCAAGTTGGTAGGATTGGATTTAAGCATATTTTACAACCCAACCATAAATACAAGGCAAAAAAGGTTTGGAATTTTTTTTACCTACTTAGAACTGTCTTTCCCCGATATTTCATAAATATAACAACAAATTGAACAGGCATACACATAAACCAATATGACAGATCATTGTTCAACATTAGTAAATGAATGGAACAGGAAACGTGCAGGTGGAAATATAGGACAATGACGTTATATTGATAGGTACCTAGATACATACATATATGCATTCACACATATATGTGTAACTACATACATACATACATGCATGCATGCATGCGTACGTACGTACATACATACATACATACATACATACATACATATGCGTATCTAGATCGATATATTAAATGCATAAATAAATACATGGTCATGTTTCTAATTAAGAAACAAAATTATTCTCATAAATATCTGGAGATAATCTTACATCTAACATGTATCATTTGGTGATAGCGATCTAAAGATGAAAATGAAATTGAATTGGTTAGTTGTGAACGGTGGTTACTCGGGAATATTTTGTTCCAAACATTCAATTCCTTCAATTTCCAATTCTAGTTGAAAAAGTCAACAAATTAGATTTGGTTTGCAGCTAGCAAAACGTGCTACTGCTGAGGGAAAACACATAAAAGTAATATTTTGTTAAATTCATTAGCATAGACGCTGAAATTAGATTATTAATACGTCAATAATAAAACCAATATATTATGATAGGTAGACGGTTAGTTCTTTTGAAGATATTGCAGTTGGTTATATTGTTATAATTTTCGTTGCCAAAAAAAATAAATAAAAAAAATAAAATAAAATATATATGGAACACGTTAGATCGATGGGCACAGCTCATGCTTGCAAAGACTTCATCAAATGTCACTTGCAAATGTCATACAATTTGCACTAAAAAAGCAATGATACGTCGTTTGATTTGCTTCATGGCCGTCGCACATCGGATTGACGTTTATATGATTAATAAAAGATCCATCTATAGAGATGAACATTTATTTTGTAGTCGCGTGTGAAGGACATAAATTCTCCTTTGTTTTCTCAAGAAGCATGATGGTACGTGTTTGTTTTCTTTTAAGTAATTTTTGCGAGATAAAAGAGGTGAAGAATTCCTCACTTCTTGAGGTACGTCATTCCATAATTTGTCTGCTAAAGGCACAAAGAAGTCAGGTAAAATTTGGAAACGGCAGAAAGGAATGACCTAGAAGTACTTATTGTTCATCTTGTATCTGCAGTCTAAATTTTCAGCAACAATTGGTAGTAGCAAATCGTTTAAAAATTCGGCTGTCATATGATGAAGGATTTGGTACAAGGTAACTAATTTTGAGTCTGTCTCCGTATTTCTAAAGGTTGCCAGCCAGATTCATTGTACAAACACTAATCTCGAACTACATGTCAATTGCATTACTATTCTTGCAGCTTCTTTTGCGAGAATTTCTAATCTATTAGCATCCGTTTAACTCCAGCCATTCCAGACAACATAGGCATATTCAAGTAAGGATCTAACAAAGGAGATATACATTTTATTTAACGGTCTCCTTACTTTGAATATAAGTTTCTTTAAAGTGGCAAACATTTAAAAAAACATTTATAATGATATCATCGATATGTTCACCCCGTTTGCTACTCTTGTGAATGAAAAGGGTCCGGGTTGGTGGTTGGGAGCAGATCTTGGCGGTTATTTGTTTTATTTCATAGTCGTAAATTTCGCAGACCAACGAATCTCCCATATTAAAACTTACACCCGTCCACACATCCTATGGCTGACTTTCTTGGAATAATCAGTGCCAAGTTTCTATTATTTCCATCAACGAATTGTTTTCTGCAGAGACAATATCATTTATTTCATTCACACTTCTAATCCGTTTTGGCCCGAGGTTAGGTATAAAACCGATTATTTTGATAAAGATAAAAAATCAGGTGTTTGTACAGTTGCGACATTCATTCTTCCTCGTCGCCGCTATATTCAATAACGGTATTAGGAACAGATGTCGTAACATCATTAGCTGACATCAGGGTATTAGTTGGCGTCCATTTGCAGTCCTGTGTGCATGGAATGTCAAAAACAATCAAACACTGAAAATACGATCATTTATAATGTCCACTCTAGCAAGAGCTACCTTTTGTACCTCTGGCAAAGACTTAATGTTTCCAGAGGAGGCTATACAAATTCTGCTTTAGACTGCCATTCATGTCAGGTGTGTATTCTAGCGTTTAAAATGACGTAACTCCTTTTTCAGTGTCAACCTATATTTCACACGGATCAATCAGGAAAAGAAACAATAATCACTCGTGTTGACAAAATTGATTCGAGTGTAAGTTTTCATTCAGGCTGTCTCCATAAATTTTACTTTTGAGAAAATCAAATGAGACGAAATATTTGAAACTGTTAACAAATGAACGAGACTTTTAAAACGTATATATTCGGTAATTTAACTGTGCTTTCTTTTGGAAGCGTATTGAAATGTTACAAAAGTCAAAACGTTAAAGTTGTTGATCAGGACAGAGTATGGTATGCGTCCGATTTCTGCAAACAATAATGTAAAAGGTATTGATTTAATACTCCTCGGAGCAAGATACCCACTGTGGTTAGTGGTCAGATTGAAATGCCTAGCTCGTTTGGCAAACCTATTAGAGAAAACGGCTCGGATGATGATGATGATGATGAGAATGTTGTATTTGAAGGTGTGTCCGATTTCTGGCAACAATAAAATGAAAGTTATTGATTTGCATACCCCTCCTGGTATAAATAGTGAATAGTTTTTCTAAATCGTTTACCGACTTTACCGACTAGTTTTGTATAGATACCAGTATTGAAAGTCGTCTGCAAGAACTCCATAAAGGAGACTTAACAACAGCTTTGAATGACTTCGGAAGGTTGATAACATTTTTAATCATAACGGCCTAAATACAATACCCCTATATTCAGATTATAAGGTGAAAGACTGCTTATTAATGGTCAAGATGGATAAAGGTTCGTGTCAGTATTTAATCTAAGATTAAAGATAATATTTCTTTCTGCCATGGCATGAAAAATAACAGATTTCTCAAATGATTTGAAATATAACTTTGAAATATGTTATTAACTTCAAGCATTTACGAGTGTGGCCATGGAATATACAGATGATTTATATTTTAAAAACCCTGTTTCTCTTTTTTTTTTCAGGGAGATAAAGAGTTTTCAATCGTCTTCTTCACTTTCGGTGAGAATTTGTCATGGTACCTAGATACAAACATTCGGACCTACATCAGATCAAATCCGGCGAATTTTAACAAAAATGACGCCAGTTTCCGTGGAGCTAACACGGTGAGTATAGTATAATTATAATTATTATAGATTTCATAATGAAATATTGAAATATATCAGTGGGAGAAAAATGATATCGCCGCAGTGGCGATACCACTTTTATCGCCACAGTGGCGATATCCCTTTTGGAACTACTTTATTTTTCCATTTAGGAAGTATATCTGCTCTTATATATGTTATTCAGACCTGTATAACCATATTTAGGCCTATTTTATTTTTTTTCTTCTTCTTCTCTCTCCTTCAAAACGAATATATCTTAAAATGTGTCAACACTGTTGACCCTCAAGTTTCCATTTATGTAATCAATGAAAAGGCACCGCCATGAATGCATAAAAATGAACCCCAAACAAAAAATAGAAGGCTTCAAGTATTAACTTTTTATAGTTTGTTTTTCACATGAATCATGCAAATTGTCAGTGACTGAACTTACATGACCTTTTGCTATTCGATATTCTGTGTCACCCATACAGTATCATATACCGGTTACACTCAAAGACAAATAGTACACATTTTTAAGAAAAACTCTTGAATACATATAGTAATAAAATTGTTTCAGTTGCGATTTTAACTGTCATCACGATGTCAGAAAACAGTGGAGAAATCAGGCATTGATTAGTGTCGATTGGAAACCGAAATTAAATGACAATCGAAATTAGGGTGCAGCGCTTCTTATCGAAATAGTCTGCAAGCCTGCTAACACACAAACATTCACGTCTGAATGCAGAAATAAAACAAAAATAGCAGCCAAAGTCCTTACAAGTAAACCCACAGCCATTAAAATCTGTTGTTTAATGATGTTACACTCTGAAGCCCGTTGGAGCGTTGTCATGTTGCTATAGTACCCCCACCCTAGCAATGTTGTTCGGAATGTTCACTGTATCAATCCGCGCAAGAAAAGTGTGAACGAGAATAAAAATCTCTTCATTTTCGCATGAAAACATTCATTAATTTGACAACATTTACAATTTGAAGCATTATATGTACAATCTTAATTTGTAAAAAGTCGCTGTCCTAAAATGTTTTTCAAATTTCGGAACTTGGTTTTATCGTAATGCATCCGTTAATCGCAGTGACAGAGAATGAAGAAACATATCCATGCAAATGCAAATCGAAGATTTTTGCCCTAAAAAATATATAAATAAAAAGAAAATCTACTTTTTTTGAGTAGGTTGAAGAGGAAACATTCGCCACTCGTGACAATACAAAATGTTTCCACTTAAAGAGTGAAATATTTCCTTATATCTACTCAAAAAACGTAGCTATCTTCTATTTATTTAATAAATACATAGTGTAAAATGCAGAACTTAACTGCAATGCAGACCAGAAACAATATATATATATATATATATATATATATATATTATATATATATATATATATATATATATATATATATATATATATATATATATATATATATATATATATATAATGTATTTGAACACGTATCATGATGCAAAACTGATTATCAAATGCCTCAGAGAGAAAACTATCTTGATATGTAAATTGAATCCTCTTCATTTCAAGTGAAACTACGATACTGATGTAAAAAGATAAGCATAAAAGATATGTAAAAAAATGAAAATTATAATACTTTCATACAGATTATTTAAATCGAAAGCACTTGCTCCCAATTTTATTATATTTCACTTTACATAAATTGTGTGTTATTGCGACATACGCCATTGTTCTACTTGATGCTCTAAATCCGCCTCTCTTTTAGTTTGAATATGGCGCCTTTCTTGTGTCCTTCACCCGACAAAGTACATTTAAAAAATGTCTACGAAACATTTCACAGTTATTCTAGCTCAGATTTATCCAAACATTTAATATCACATTGAATTGTTGTTTCTGCGGCCATAAATGGTGATATGTTCGGAACGATGCCCGAACTTACCATGTGCGTGGAAGAAAGGGTCGCCTGGTACGTCATTGGAGAAGGAGGGCACCTCGATCTGCACGCGGTAAATTACACGCGGTAAATTACGAAGGCAATATGCTGACGGTAAACCGAGTGAACCGTGAGACAGACTTAATCAACCCTGGATCTTCTTTCACCGGTATCATGGACACAGATAATGCTGGTAAGTATCACTAGCAATATACATTGGTTACGTTGGTGACTTCTTATATATGGACTCTCTCAGTCCCGCCGAGAAGGGAGGGGGGGGGGGGGCACAGGGGCCTGGCGATTTATAGGGGCCCGCCGTCAACTCAATTATAAAAAAATCTTTGCTTTAAATATTAAAATTTGTTCCTTGCAAGATTCTAAGTTATGGTAGATTACTACGGATTTTATATGCAAAACTGTACACAGGTTTTTATATAAAAAAATATTAAACTAGTTTTGGGGCCCATGACTGCTCTGCCCAGGGGCCCGGAATTTCTGTCGGCGGGTCTGGACTCTCTGAAAGCCGGATTTCTCTGTAAGTCCTGCGTCTGCCCCTATTGTGTACAATATTCCCATTTTGAATAATAAATGATAATGATGCTCATTAGCCTATGAAAATCCCAATCTGAAACAACCTAAAGTTATTACAACCCCATACGGATTAGATTTTTTGAGGTGCTAAGTGTATTGGTGGTGGCGGTGTGGTGTGGGTGGTGTTGGCGGTGTTGTGTGGGTGGTGTTGGCGGTGTGGTGCGGGTGGTGTTGGCGGTGTGGTGTGGGTGGGGTTGGGAGCGATTTTCAGTATAATTGGTTACATCTTTAAAATGTGAACCACACAAGCGTTTTTTTTTTTGTTTTTTTGTTTTTTCCTTCAGAATATTTGTGTGCTCTTATTTGTCAGGGAAATGATATCGTTTTTCCTTTGTGAAACCTTTGGTGATCATGGATGACAACAATAGATTGTCATTCCTCCCCGTACATTATCACGTGACTTCGTATGGAAATAAATATGCAGTGATACGTATTATATAATAGACTGAAAAGAGAACCGTTGTCAAGATGTCTGAAAAGTCTCTAAAATTACCTTTTCTAAGTAGCTGATTATCCTTTAGCCTCGATGTGACCGTGATCAACAAGTATTAAACCGACTCTGTTGACGTGAACACTCTAATGTGATCGATCCATCAAAAAGCAAATTAAGGTGCCAATATTCAATGTAAATTTTAAAAGTTTGATGGACTTTATAACAAGCAGTATCATTAGCATTGCCATAAACAGTATAATGGCGGATGATTACATTACCATTCATGGCATTAAACGTGACATTTTATAAATCTGCATGTGACATATTATTTCTCCAATTCTTCATAAAATTTCCATCAAATGGTATCACTTAAAATTTTAAATAATTGTATCGTACTCGAACTTTATAATAATAGCAATTTTCACTAGTTTGTTTCTTCACCCAGATAAATGGGCTTTGGTGTGCCGCACTAATTATCATTATCTTACCGGAATGAAGGTCCTGTATAATGTTGAATCCTGTGGGAGAGAAACTTATAGACCCACTTTCCGGGGGAAAGTGCGGACTTACTACATTGCCGCAGAAGAGGTTGTTTGGAACTATGCCCCTCTCAAGAGAAGTTTGGTTACAGGATACAATCTGAGTGATCCAAATACGTAAGTATTGTGTGACTGACTGAATGACTGACTGACTGAATGAATGAACGAATGAATGAATGGAGAGATACATTCTTAGGAGGATGGATGGATGGATGAATGTTTAGACCAATGAAGTCAGTAGGTTTCTCGGTCACTTAGTGAGTAAGACCTGGCTAAGTGTTTGGTTATGATTGTATATTTTGCTGATACTTTATTATCATGGAGTCACAACTAATATGAAGGAGCATACATGGTCCAATATGTATAAAAGAGGCACTGTCCAGATCAGCTGTGCTGATCATAAGAGAATATACGAGGACTACTCGCTGTCAATACTGAGGATTATTCATGAGGAACGTGATGCTTTCCGTTTTTTTATACCGTAATTTTGGTGTAAATAGTTTCAGCTGCTTTCGAAATGAATTGATGCATGTGATGTTTTGACTAAATGTAATAGTTAAAAAGAAGTACGGATCATCGAATTACTGAACCATTACAAGGTCTGTACAGCAATGATAATTAATAATCAGGCTACTAGAAAACACATTTTTGACTGTTACAACAATCTGGTTGAAGTCAGATCTCTAAGCTCAGTTACTGCTTGTCGCGTTGTAGCAAGATATTACAAAATCTGAGATCATGCTCAGATGACCTTTCGAGATCATGTTCAGGTGACCTTTCGAGATCATGTTCAGATGACCTCTCGAGATCATCTTCAGGTGACCTTTCGAGATCATGTTCAGATGACCTTTCGAGATCATGTTCAGATGACCTTTCGAGATCATGTTCAAGTGATCTTTCGAGATCATGTTCAAGTGACATTTCGAGCAGTCAAACAAACTGCGATTTGCATCATTTTGTAAGTAAGTCCTTGGTTGTGTGGAAACACTTCATGACAAACAAAAATATCTGAGGAAAACGGCAGAAGAACGATCTCACGCTATAATGGTAGTTTATACCTTTTAAAAAAGTATTGTATTGTAAGTCGGAAAAGAAACAATTCACAACGTAAAGGTTTGAAATTGCGCTATTCTCTCGTTTGAATTAACTTAGTCCGAACTTTGACTTCTCTTTCCTGTAGCGTGTTCTAAGGTCTCATGGACAGCATTTGTTGGTGAATTTTCATCTGACGATGACACACAAATGAGAATAATTCTACATTAAAGATATAAATAAAAACCAACGACTTTTGGAGAAAACATGCGTGTAAGATTTTGATTAAGGTATTTAGGTTAATTCTTTGTACAACTGATAGCTTTTACACTAAGCTTACACTACCCAACTCCTCTTTTATAGCGTTCATCTCCGACAGTCAAGAGCTATTTTGAATATTTTCATCTGACAAGGCGGCTGAAACAAACAATACGTAAACCCAGCTGGCCGTTCATTTGAAGCCTAAGCTACGCATTTGATCTCCTATTCTAGTCGAACTGTCAAAGGTAGTCACCAAACAAACCAATTCATTTTTAAGCCTAACTCACAGTTAAATGAAAACCAAATTACAGATTTAGTTTCTGTTTGGATTTATAAACCCAAGGCTCATGACTATTAAAACATTAAAAATTGGGAGGGGGGGTGTCAAATACGAAACTATCCAGTAAGACCTAAATCCAAGGAAGCTGCAGTCTTTATAAGTGAACCAAACATTAAATATGAGCGTACATTTTATTTGTTTTATATCGTCGAGCAGTCCTACATTTGTTTGGTCGGCCAGAACTCGATCAAAGGGTCATCAAAATGTGATCGCGCGATGCGATGTTGTCAGATCTTGCCACTGCGCAACGAAATGGATCAGAGTGTTGGAAGATTTGATTTCAGTCGGATCCTGCTGTTAAACATATCTAGACACTAAGAGAAGTCTTCTGTTCCCGAAAGATGGTATACATCCTTTTCTTGGAATTTTACTTCATTATGTTCGTTTTTTGCATCAGTCCTGGTGAAATCTACGTGGGAGATAATGACGCATTTATCGGAAGCAAATACAAAAAGGCCGTGTACAGGGAATATACAGACAACACATTCAGAAAACAGAAAGTACGTGGACCAGAAGAGGAGCATTTGGGACTTCTCGGGCCAATAATCAGGGCAGAAGTTGGAGACAAAATTAGCGTGGTCTTTAAGAATAAAGCAACCAGACCATATACCATTCATCCGCATGGAGTTCTTTACGCAAAAAATAACGAAGGAGCAGGGTATCAAGATAATTCAATGACTAAGTCTGATGATTCCGTTGCTCCAGGGTCTACATATACGTACACATGGGACGTACCTAACAGGGCGGGACCGACCAATACTGGTGGAAATTCTGTCGTCTGGCCATACTATTCCCACATCGATCCTGTAAAGGATATGAATTCGGGTCTTTTTGGTGCAATTATTATCTACAAAACCAGCTATCTTGAGAAAAATAAAGATAAAACGGCGATGTGCAGACAAAACATACCCTCACGAGTGTGTCCATACAACAAAGAATTTGTCTTGATATTTCAGATTATAGACGAAAATCAGAGTTGGTATCTTCAAGATAACATTGCCACTTACGCTCCTAATCGAGTGAACCCCAATGACAATTTATTTATGCAAAGCAATCACATGAATGCCATTAATGGTCTTATTTATGGAAATCTGAAAAGTCTGGAGATGGCTGTTAATGAGAAAATTGCATGGTACGTTATAGGACTCGGTTCCTTTTTGGATGTGCACACCGCTCATTTTCACGGACAGACGTACATCCACAGGACCCATCAAGATCATCGTGCTGACGTCGTTGAGGTGTTTCCCACCACCACAGAAGTGGTTGAGATGATAACCGATAACCCCGGTGAATGGATAGTACATTGTCACGTGTCCGATCATATGGAGTCGGGCATGCAGGCAACATTTCTCATACATTGAAAATGATAAAGAATATTGTAGTTTGAATTTAAACTTTCAAAATGTATATTTCTTGTCATGTTTCAGAATCATTGCGTCCACATTTGCATCTAAACTGGATGTATATCTCAATCCATTAAAGAAAACATTTCTGTAATGAAAAATGTTTAAATTGAAATTGGAATTTAATGCAGCACCTACCCTCTGAAATGGCTTTCTTCTCTGTCCTCTTGCCAATGGTCAGAAGAGTCTTTGTATGTATGCATTATTTTGATGTAATAAGGAATTGAAGGATGAGTGACTATGCGTGCTAACTGATTGACTGACTGACTGATTTCTCTTCTGACTATACATTGGGTGCATCTACATGTGGGTGGGTTTTTTTGCGATCATGAAGTCTGTTTCTACAAGAATGAGAATTTGGAACATATATAATAACGAAAATCTGTGAGAATGAATATAGTGGCAGAATATGCTGCAAGTCACATTCTCATAGATTAAAATAAGGACACATCCTCTCAGGTGATAACAACCATTTTTTTATGACGTTAATCAACGAGTGCATTGAATTATACAGTGTGTCTTCTTTATTTGAGTTTGTTCTAGTCGATATTTTGTGGTCACGGAATGATATGTAGTTACTTCAGCGAATCGTTTGGTACAATATTTGTAATTTCTGAGGTGTGAAGCAAGTACCAGATGTTGGGCAGGTAATTACGTGAAATTACTGAGATTCTGAACCGTATTTTAATTTATACGCAAATAAGAAAACACACTGGTTACTCAGGAGCAGAATAGTTATAAAAAAATCCCAGTGCGTGCATTGCTATTTATATCGTTCTGAATAAGATATATTACTGTAAGAGAGCACGTCTTATTTCTCTTCTCGAAACAAATGTTTTCTTCTGTTCGGCTGGAAAACCAAAACCCAACACGATTACAAGTTTTCAATCAATACACACACAATGCAAAATACCGTCTTTTGCTGTGAGTGTGGCCCGGAAATAGCATACATATAACAACACGCAAGGGCAGCAATGCCGCGTGAAATCCGATATTGATACATGGATACGACCGCATTGATACACCTCGTCGTTCTGCGCACGCATTTATATGTAAGAATAAAAGATTTTTTTTTCTTTTTAAATTCTATTTTCTGTAGTTGTCTGTTGTTTTAACTTTACAAATCCTGTACCCCATCGACATCCTGGAAAATTCTCTCTCTCTCTCTCTCTCTCTCTCCCTTAGAGTATATCACGTATATTTATCCAAGGTATAGGCTTTTTCTGTAATAGTCCATTCCACCCCATCCCACAACAAATATGATGGAGAATATGGAATTCGGGTTTGTAAGGTGAAGGTGGTAAAATTAAAAAAACATACTTAAGAACCTAAACTTTTCACAATTGCTCTCCTGAAACTAGTTTACAGCATCCACAAAAGTAGTTTTGGGGAACAGTTATGCCATCTATTGGAAATACATTACGGCAAAGGACTATATTGAATAAGGGCCGTTTTCTGCCCCCTCTCCAAATTCTTTCGTATGATGTTTATTATAAGTATGAAGTGGTTTGATATAATTTCTGACACAAGTTTTGTGTTCACGTGCTTGTTGTCATGGAAACCGTGTGTTAAGAAAATATCAAAGAAGATATGCACATTTTTCATCTTTTCCATGTATTTCTCGTTGATACTGGTTATCCATAAACTATTCACTAAATTTAAAATGACATTATGTATTTTGATTATTTGTCTGGTATAAAGTTGCATAAAATAAGGTTTTAACTTGTTAAAAAAAGGACCAGAAATAAACCCGAGTAACGCATGATGAATAAATCTAACTTACAGGTTAACATGAAACTGTTTAAAGTTCCATTGTAAAATTAAGACAGATACTGATAACATCAAAAACTGTGTACGTTTGAAACATTGTTTAGTATTGTTGGCTGATATGGTTGATTATGAGTCCTTGAGGCTTCTGAGATCTCTTATTCACCGAAAATATTGGTGTTCGTCCCCTTGTTCCTGGAAATGAAAGATGTTCTTTTACACAAGTTTACCTAAATTTCGTGGCAACACACACACACACACACACACACACACACACACACACACACACACACACACACACACACACACACACACACACACACAGACTGTCGAACACAAGACCTAAGCCTCTGAACAATTCAAAACCGGGTTGAATCATGTGGATTTATTTGGTCTTCCTTGTCCAAAACTTATCTATACCTGTCTAGTTTTAAAGCGGGCATCGTGAGAATACGTATTTGTTGATTTTAATAAGTCGCGTTTCCTCGTTCACGGAGCAATGCCATCTCGTACTGAAGATCTATGTGCACCGCAAATCGTTTCTACCCTTATAAAGGTGCTCGCACAAGAAGATAAGAAAAGAAAGAAACACTAGCTTTACCTTAATTATTCTTTGTATATTTAATTTTGAATACATATGGTTATAATAATTTATAATGCTGTAAATTATATCTTTAAAATCTTTATATAGTGGAAGAGTCGAACACATTCCACATATTAATCTATAGAACTAGACGAGAAAATAGCACACGCTATATGGCTCAACCGTTATTTATATTATAAATTCAGATATAGCGTTGAAATGTTGAAATTAATTCTTTTGTTTGTACTTTTACTCAAAACTGCCAATTTGGTGGGATTGGAGGAACGCATGAAACGTAGGTAAAGGATTTTATAGGAATAATAAAATGAGACAGATCAACAAACTGTAATTCAATTTTGTAGCCTTTTGAACAGGAAATATTAGAGATTACTCTTGGATACTACTTTGCTAAAATATGATTGCAAGTATTGCATACCTAAATTCCTGGCTCCGTATTCTTGAAATTTTTTAAGCAAAACTCAAACTCAAGCTAAAAATCTGAAAACATAAATGCATTATAACTTAAGTTAGATTAGTATAACTTGCAGGATCTTCTAAACTTCGATCCCTCTATGAGCCTTCTAAATTTCGATTACGTTGATTTCCTCCACGTATAATATCTGAGTTTTTTGTTTTGAGCTTATTCTTGAGTTTCTTGCATAACAAGTTTGAAAAACACGGGGACTAGTCTTCTTTGCCTCTCTGTGGTCTATATCTTATCAGAAAAAAACATTTTGATTTATGTTTAATGTAGAACATTACAAGGAGTCTAAGTCTGATCAATAAAATAAAATGAAACAAGTACTAGTATCCCAAGACACGCAGCTTTATCAACCCCAAGTTGACATACTTGCCATGCGACAAAGTAATGCGACAGTTCAAAACTCTATAAATTGTTTACTTGAAACCCGAAATACATAATCTATATCACTTGAGAGATAAATACTGTACATTAAGGATCCAGGTGTAATCTTTCACGTGCAAGTAGTGTTTGTTTCCAGGAAGAATGTGCATTTGAGGTCTGATCATAACTAAACAGGTCTAAACGTCCATTCTAATGTTCAGAGTGCAAAACATTACCGATATCCAACCCCACACCCATTTCATGGTGTCGACGCTACTAAAACATTCTTAACTGCGTGGATGAATCTTTAAAACTTGTCCAGGAAAATATCTTAAGTCTTCATTTTCGACAGCATGATTACACCTCTATACTTAAAACCCTTGCAAAATGAGGTGTTAAACAGTACATATCATCTTTGTTTGTATTACTACTGAGAGAGAGAGAGAGAGAGAGAGAGAGAGAGAGAGAGAGAGAGAGAGAGAGAGAGAGTCATTCAATGGATATAGAGAACTGTGCTTCTATGATTAGAGGGGCATGAAATTTACTTACGATTATGTACTGTAACAAAAGTCGTAGCTTTTTTAGGACTGTTGGAGAGCTGAAATACCGATATTTATTAAACATACATATTTTACCCAAACAGAGTTACATGTATTTTATTCATGCACCTACACGTGTATATTATGGCAGATACTACGAGTTCAATTTCGCGTTTGTCGAAGATATATATTCCCAATTAGATACAGGGGCGTCATGCCAACTAAAGGATTAGCGTTGTAATAAAAATGGGGTTGTTTTTGCTGTTGTTGCTTTTAACTGCTCTTTTTACACATTATTGGCTATATCATGCCCGGGAAATGGGAGCTAAATGCCTTTCCCAAGGACAGACCAAGGCTGGTTTGGGCAGGTATCGAGGATTCGATATAGCCAATAATGTGCTAACCGTGCCTTTAAAATAAAACCGATATATTGGTTTACACTGCCTAGCTTGAAGGTGACGCGTAGTTCTGTTCAACAATACCTTTTTAAAACTAACCACTGTAATATTTTTCCCTAAATTTTAAATTTTGTTTTAAGTTTTGGAGAAAATGAAGTAGCCTATATACGTTTTCTATGCGGCAAACACAGTGTATACTTTATATTACATTAGAAAACAATCCTTTTCTAGTGTACTACACGGAAATACCATTGAGTGTAGGCCCACGTTTTTAAACCTTAATACTGTTAAAACTTGAAGAAAGATCGACTGAATTAAAATTTCTTAAATGATGTGTTTTGGATTTGACCTTACTATATGGATAAGTGTGTGTGTGTGTTTGTGTGTATGTGTGTATGAAGAAATGCACTGAAGCAGAGTCTACCATATGTTATTTAATGTCCCCACATGATGGGTTGTCTCATAACATAACTGAATATAAAACGTTAAATCCTTTTGTTATACCTCATTTGTAAGCAACAATAATCTATTTATGTTCCTATTAGTTATGTAATCCAATATGTGATAAACTGGCAATGTTCAGGCACGTTAAACCAATAAAATGTTTCGCATTATAGATGCCGCTCAGTTTACTTTTTCCGAATCTCCGCTGGAGCCTCTCCAAAACATAGAACCATATGTACAAGGCAAGCTAAAATTTCAACAGGATAAAAATGTAGGAAAGAAATGAATAAGATTGTTTTAAATCTCTTTTTGTTGTTTCTTCTGAATATTTTGAGTACAATACTGGTAGGAATAGAAAAAATGCGATGGAAACTGCAGTACTATTTATATCCGCGTAGTGGAGACGGAGGTACCAACAGTGCAACAGGAAGAAAATTCTAACGCTACGTAGACCGTAAAACTCGTGAATTTGTAGTTTGTGGATATCAGCGCAACCTTGCTCCACGATGATATTTTGAAAACATGTTTTGTTCATAGAAATTACATAGTCTGCTGAAATGTCTTCTTGGAGCAAGATGTGCTCATGTCTAATTTGGATTATGAAGTTGCCCAATGCAGCATTTATTCTGCAATTTCCAACACCAGCCCATCTTCAAAGGTCGTTTTTCAGCATGAAATAGAAATCTATAAGCATAATGAAAGTGGGAGAGTTTCATTTGTATCTTGAATAACACAATTAGACAAAGAGACAGGAAATATAACAATATTTACTTTTTCATAAAAACACTCTTTATTCACTATAGTCCTTTTGACCACTGTGGCAATTTAACATTATGGACCACCATGACCATATATGGAAATTTAACATTATGGGCCACTATGGCCATTTATGGGAATTAACATCGTGGACCACAATATCCATCTATCGGAATTAAAAATGGGGATGGGTCACTATGTCAGTTATAGAAATTTAACATGGGCATGGATTACCATGGCCGTCTATGGGAATTGTAACATTAGCGTTGGGATCACTATGGTACTCTATGGAAAATTAACACTGGGAGCAACTATAACAACCATATGGAGCTTTAACATTGTGGGACACTATGTCCCGCTATGGGAATTAACATTAGTTGTTTATAGCCCCTCATGGGAATTTAACATTACCTATGACACTATGGGACTTATAGGAATTTAACATTGGGGGACACTATGGGGTTTATGGAGTTTTTAACATTACATAGAACAATATGGGGTTTATGAGAAATTAACATGACCGGACACTCTACGATTGATGAAATTTTTACAGAGTGGGTCAGACATATCTAAGGACAGACAAGGAGTCTCCCTGACTGACCAACACCAATTCTGACTGTCCAGCATCTATTCTGACTGACAAACACCTACTGTGACTGACCCACACATATTCGAACCGACCATCACCTACTGTGATGAGCCAAAACCAATTCTGACTGACCAAAATTTATTCTGACTGACCAATATATATTCTTACTGACCAACACCTATTCTGACTGATGAACAACTATTGTAACAAGCACCCATTCGGACAGACCAAAACTGCAGTCATCTATCGGAACCTAACATGAAAATAGGGATGTCCCAAGATAAAGCGGGAAAAACATTCATTGGTACATTGGAATGAATGGGTTTGGGATACATTGTATGCATACATTGTAACAAACCCACAGCGAGGAATGGCCGCAGATAGATATACGTTGTAACAAACTCCCAGGGATGAAGTAATGGTTACATGATGAAACGAGAGAATGTATCGAAAATATCGGCTCCATATTATCTCGAAGGAGCGGAGACCCTGATATGATACTATGTTGTCGATAGTTTTCAGACATCGTCGAGTGTCAATCATGTAACTGATTTATCAAAGGATTTTGAGATTTTTCCCTAGAGTACAAAGTACATTTAGCGCAAGCTCTTACAATTGGATAATGTTTTGCGTTTTCGTTGTAAAAGGAATACGATTGACTCAGCGTACAGTTTATGAATATGGATGGACTGGACTGATACTTGATACTCGATGACCTTGACGCTGTCATTATATTCAGAACGACATCATGGATCATTGATTTTGTGTGGATCAATATAATACTTGTGCCTTCGTTTTAACCTTTAAAAGTGGACTTGTTCATGTGGCTCAGCAAATAGGGGAGGCAGTCGGTTGCAAGTAATAGTTGTCCCTTGTTTTACCATTATAGCACGACGTATATATAAGCTACCGAATTTCAGCTTTAGGCAACTGATTTCTGAAACAAACGAGTATATTACATACATTACAGTATAGGTGCATACACTTGAACTCACGTACGTGGATGTTTACAGCCATTTAAAAACATAATGATACATTAGAAATTCTCGAAGTGAATTCTTTAGCAAATTATACTCCGTTTTACAAGAAAATGAATCTTCGTAACATCTTGCATAGGCTCTGGGAACTTAATTAGACAAAATGTATGATATTCAAAATCCAAAGTGCTAAATATTGATATGTGCATATTCCAATGTACCACTTTATAACTAAGTCTTTACAAAAATCATGCGGCTCCATAAGATAAAAAAGTTGTTCTGTCTCTCTTTTCACACACAGACATATACACACACAAAAAGTAAACGTACACACGAATAGATAAATGCTCCAACGAGCTTATTTTGCGCAGTAGTTTTTTAAGACATTTTTTATTCATTCAGAGAATAGAAGGAAAATGGAATGGTTTACATTTGTAGAAGAAAGTAGCTGTCATATCGTAAACAGGTACTTTTTTGTTTTACATTATTACTATCTACCAAATTTAAAGTTATAAAATACAGGTTAAAATAAAAAAAATAAAAATAAAAAATGAAAAAGACATATACGTCTACCAGTTCTTAAACGTGAAATAGGTAATGTATGCACGTCGTATGTATGTATTATGCATGTATGCATAACTTGAGATATATTACCACTGAAAGCGTGCGTTAATGTTAATGTCAATGGTATGTTGATTTTGTGAATACATTTCCTTAAGAATGTTGTCGGTAGTATTTGTGATACAGATACAGATAAGTATATAAATTACTAACTGAACCGTATTTCTTTGCTTTTAACTAAATTCTAAGGTTGTAAAATAAGGCCCCCAAGGGGGAAGAGTGTACTCAACGAGTTAACTTCTATACAATCCAACACCCACTTTTTGATTATTATCAAAACACACATATACTATCCAACGAAAAGGGTAAGAGTGTTGGCACACACACTCTATTTACGAGAATTTAACATGGGAAAGTTTATGGGGGTCTACGAGAAACATGCGAATAGCTATCTACGGTCCAATCATTTAGTTATCTACTATCCAATTTGTTTAAAAAATCAACATGTTTAATACTAAGCAGAAGCTTCTATAACACAAACAAACAAACAATATTAAACATGAACATATTTAAAGGGTTGACAACGTTGTGAAGTCAAACTTGACTTCCAATGATCATTTTGCCATGCCATTTTAATGTCATTTTGCCATCGATGCATACTACGTTTCTGAGCTAATGACAAGAGATAGCCAAGATGTTCACAGCACCATCTTTCTATTTTATCATCGTTTCTAGAGTATTCATGATCAAAACAAGTCACTAAATGTTCTAAACGAAATCCAAGACGCGTTGATGAAGCAAATACACACAATATTGTCCACACGCCATCGAATCTGATCCTTGTAATCTCACATTATTGAATCGAGTGGAGACAGCATTTCTTCTCATAAAGTCAATGATTTCATCTTCCAAAGCAGGTAATCCATAAGAATCAAAATACTCCACACTGCGATCGTTGGGCAAGTGGACCGCTACACACTGGGTTCCTGGTCGATGACTGCCATCAGTGTTGATGACTTAGGCTTAAACATCTTTAGGTTTGCGATGAGGAAGTTCATCTTTAGCATACACCACATTATTTTCCAAGAAGCGGTGTACGAACTGCGAGTCAACAGGTAATGAAGTTCTCATGTATCCACAGATAGTCTCTGTACTCTATTGTAAGAGAGCTTCGATGCGTTTGATCTCCAGAGAAGTCAATCGAGGTAAGGAATGATCACGCAAGTCTTTATACCACTTGTTCAACACCTTTTGAGATCAGAGACCATGTCTCATCCAGATACTCTTCCAACGTTTCCTCTGAACTATCATCAAACATTTGTCGTGTTGTTTCTGACTAGGCTGATTGATTTGACATCCATAACAATGGGCTCTAGCTAGGCCTGTGATTCTTTCAGCTAAGTCAGTAGCAAAACAGGAGACTAAATGTTGTTCTTGTTCTGGCCATTTTGACATCCTAACTGTCTCTTTTTCTTCACTTGGAATGTCTGACTGTTGCTGTGGTTCTATATTTAAAAAACCCTCGTCTATCTCCATAGGTTCTTCGTGTTACATCTTTTCTAATAGACTAGAATCCTTTCTCTCAAACTGCTGATTGTTTCTGACTAGGATGATTGATTTGACATCCATAACAATGGGCTCTAACCATATGACTTCTTTGGACCGACCAAAAGAAAGGTGGTGACAGCGAGGAGACCATCGGCATGTTCCAGGTAATCTGAGTCTTTATACTCCCATTTGTGAAGTGTCACACCACAGCTGATACACTGGACTTTATCTCCTTCTCCCAAGTAGAAAAATCCGGCTCAGGCTACACTTTGAGAGGAGGTACTTGCAGATATTTTAGGCCATTTATCTTTGAAAGTCTGGAATCGACTTTCAAAGTCACAATAGCTAGGCAAAGCCACAGGCAACGTGTATTCTTCCTTCATGGGTACATCTGGTTGTGCTAGTAGTTGTATCCAGAGTGGTTTGCCAGTCTATGGATGACATCCGTAGGTAGGTACACACTTAGTATCACATTGACCAGTAAAGCAGAAAGGGCGTCGTGCTGTATCGCTTTCGCAAGTGGAGCGGTAAGGCACACGAACGGCATCGCTTTCGATGGTCCCAGAGGAGTGGCAAGGTCATGCTGCATCGCTGATGTCGCAGGGTACGGCATCCGTCTCATCGCAAGGCACCGCATTGCACTCGAGTTCATGATCGAACTTGGAGTCCACAGGGGGTCCCTCACTCGGTGGCTGTGTCGAGTTCGTCAGTATCGGTGCCAGTGTACTTGCCTCAATATTGAACTTGAAGTTGACAGTGAGTTCCTCACTCGGTTGCTGTGTGGAATGATTCATCTTCTTTCTAGGTCAGCGTTTGTATTCACAATGAAGTGTTGGTCAAGGAACTTGTCCCTTTTTAATACTGGAACTCAGAGTGTCCGTATGGTAAAGTGTTGTGGTCTGGAAGTTGTACTCGTTTCTGGTAGACAATTTTATAGATTTTTTCTAAAGGGCGATTGACAATTTGTTGGTTTGGTAAACGTACAATTTTATAGGTCTCTAATGTTTACACGCCAAAAGTCTTGATCTTGTTCGGACTGTAAAGCTTCTTTCCAGACATCAAAGTTTACTGGTTGACTCGCTCGATAGTTCAGTGTCAATCCTTTGACTTTGCATTTGGTATGGAGTTGTCCCTGTCGGTCTCTGTATTGGTAACCGTAATTTTTGGGGCCCCCGCTAGCAAAACTGACAATTTGTATCTTGTGGGTGCTCGTCCGTCCATGCTCCTAAATGATCCCCTTTCGAGGGTTGGATGTTGGCTTCGAGGGCGATGAATGTACATACAACTGTCTGTGTCAAAGTACAGAACTCGATCTCCCAAAAGTTCTAAATTTTAAGCGAGCATTGGCTGTCACGTATGACGCTGTGGGGGGTGCAAACTTTGGCTCTTTTTCGTAGTTTACCAAGATCAAATCTTCACGGATGATTTCCACGTGTTGAATCAGTTTTCCTCTGTCGTCCACCAGTTGAAAGTAGCGATTTGGATCTTCTAAGTATTCCGTCTTGGGTAATCTCGGACGTTGTGCCATTTTTCCCCACAAACAACTGAGCATGACTTTCGCAAACGATCTTCTTCCTTCGTTCTTTTCCACGTCTTCTAAAATAATGCCTTCTAGTAGAACGGTACTGTGCTTTGAATTTGTCTTGGTCTTCTGGGGTCTGACACCAAGAGGGATAACCACTAGCTTCTTGTTTCAGTTTGAGAAATTCGCTGATGTAGCCTGAGAAAATTCATGGACTCGAGTAGTCGTCCTTTTGGTATTGTTCTGTGGTAGGAAAGTGCCAAATTTCGTATACATTTAACAAGCGGTATCCACGATTGAGAGCATGAAATAATTCGACGCTCACCCACGTTCCTGTCAAAGCGCGTTCTTCATCCTTGTAGCAACAAGGTTGGTCTTCATTACATGTTTCAGCACACGTACGACATAAAGGAAACACCAGTTTTCCTTGGCAATGATGTGGTAAGACAGGATGGTACAAGTTTGTCGGGTGTAAGACTTTGTATTTGATCAATCCTTCGTAATGACGAACGTGTTCCTGGTGAATGTGTTCTGTGATCATTTCAGGGTGTCCGGTAGGAAATCAAGCATATTTGCACACCGAAGGATACAACGATCACACATCGATGTATTTGATTTCTTCTCCTGGAGATTCGTCTACGTCGTACAACAAGCGTGTGGCATTGGTTCGTCTTCCAAACAAACTGTCGCGTGGGTCCAAAGGTTCGATGTCGACCACGTCGTAACTTTCGGCAATGCGTCTAAATTCTGGATCGGTTTTGAAACGTCGATCGTACTCGTGCTCCCACATTTCTACCACTTGGTATCCTTGTCTTTCTAACCTCAGGCGTCGTAGGTATGTTTGTTTGTACAACTTTTCCATGCTGGCACATGAGAAAGGACTTTTCAGGTCTCGTTGAGGATAACACATGGGGCATCTGTGAAATAAACATCTCTGGAATTCGTAGACAATATGGGGTTTTTCTAAATTCCAACCATCGACAGAAAGACTTTTAATTTTCTTTTCTACCACGTTTCTCGCATGTTGTATCCATTTGTCTTCCCTTTCACACAAGTAATGAAGCCAGCGCAAAGCTTTGGCAGAGTATTGACGGCTCACCGAGAAATACGACTGAGGAGGAATGATGGCCAGTTGGTTCTCGGGCATGAACTTTTTCGGTAAACTAATCCACACGCTTTGGCAATGGTACAAGCTTCCTTCAAAGGATCGATACCTCGGTGATCCAGAAATAATTTCGAAATTTTCCACATCTGATCACAATATTTCAACATATCTTCTTGAAAGTCAAACGGGTCTGAAGCGTGAGTGTGGTATCAAGCGTAGAAGGCTTCTCGTTGTTCGGTGTACATACCGTCCGGGTCGTAATAGCGAACGTCAGAAAAAATGCGGGAGCACAGTATGTTGATTCGCTTCGGTATTGAAAAAGTGTGGAAAATAAACTTTGGCCATTTCTGTCATTCCAAACATTTTAGGCATTCGGCTTAAAGGCATGGCTAGATAACTCATGGAATCTTTAAACTGTACTTGTCACACTTTCATGTAGATGAGTTTGGTTCCGTTCATGGTGATTTGGGGACATTCGGTATCTTGTTCTGAATAATATTTCAGAAGAAATTGTCCATCGTATCCCGAGAAATTGTGAGATATGACCGTAGCATATCGATGACAGTCCCTGTAACCTTGGATGTCCTCTGCGCTCCAAGTGTCATCAGTAGGGTTTATAATCCATTCGGCAAAATCGGCAAGAGTGCGGGGTTCTCGAAAGATTTTTTCACGTCCTCCTGGAATCTCACTACAATGGGGACAATGGAAAAAGATGGGTTTTTGTAAGCACTTCTCACAAGCCCGATAAGCAACACAGAAATTAGGGACGCGAATACCCGTCTCTTGCATACATTCAAAGTCAACAAAGATAAAATGCACTTGTGTCGTTTTGTTCTTGGGCTGCTCTTCCTTGATGTCTTCCTCGAGTTCATTGTCATATTTTTGAATGTAACATTGATGTTTACAGTCTTCGATTTGGTCACAAAAATGACATCTTTTATTTCCTGGACAAACGTGTGCCTTTGTGTTATTGGTTCGAATCAGATTTCCACACGTGGAGCACAATCTCAAAAAGTCACAAGCACTTTTCTGTTGTTGAACTTGTTTCATGCCATGGTGTTAGTAACAAGATGGACTGACAAATGTTTGCTTGCAAGAAGAGCAATGAATGCGTTTTTGTCCTTCAGGAATGGAAGGTTTGGAAGCTAAACAACCCCGGCATCTCGCTCCGCAGTGAATTTGTTTGTCGCGAGTGGTAAATCCTTGGTCACATTTCTCACAGTAGTAAGAGTATCCAAGAAATCCTGTGATACTGGTGATGGCATCAAAAATGCTCGTGATGATGATACACATGAGTGTATTTTCGATTGCGGAAATAGGGTCCTCCAAACACCTGAACTCCGCGAACCACTTGAGGGTATACTTTCATAGTATACCGAGTGTTACGACTAGGCTATACTTTCAAAGTATACCGAGTGTTACTGCTAGGGGTAATTTAACAAAAGAAAAGACTCGAACACGCTTTCAAGATTTAAAAACAAATATTTAATTTCCTAAAATATGAAAATATTTCGACAAACAATCAAAGTGAAAGAATTAATATAACTTACAGTATAGAATATCCTTAAAAGTCCTGAATTGTTCTAAAGTTCACTGATCCGGAAGTTAATCCAAATATTCCGAATGAAGTAGATTCCGAATGTAACCTTCACTGTACTGATGTGTTAATAAGAATCAGTATTTCCAAGTGTTATAAATTCCAAATAGCCCTCGTGAATATGGAATATCACAAGTTCTAGAAATGTTTCCGATAATTAAACGGAGCTGTATAATTAATAAAGTTTAAGAAATAGTACTTAATCCAGAATGTACTATATGATTATATATATATATATATATATATATATATATATATATATATATATATATATATATATATATATATATCTGAAGTAGAATATCCGCACACAAAATGAACCAAATTCGTTTATGACCTCTCAGGCTGTCAAAGTATGCTAGGAATGCCAAATACAGCAATAAACCTTATTATATAGCTTCTTACTGCGCAAAACAGAATAAGGAAAAACCAATTTAACTGTATTGCGACTTAAAAACAATTTAATCCTTCTAGAAAACGACCTTCCCCAAACCAATCAGAAATTAGGTTATGCGTGACATCGCTAAGTACTTTTACACTAACATTTTTTACCAGTCAATAAAGTATTGACTCTTAGAATCTAGGTCAGAAGTTGAACCCTCACGCGCTAAATCACGTGATATACTGTTACAATCGACAATTCCTCCCACGACCTAATGTACTGAGTCAAATTGAAATACCGTATATGTACTTTCTGCAAGACGACAGCTGTTAGACTATTATGCAGAGATCATAAACCTGTGCCATTATTTAAAAACGAAATAATACATAATTCCGTAACACGAGGAGCCAAGACGTTTTGAAGTTTTTGAATTTCAGGAATGCCACACGCAGTCTCTTTAGATATGCCTGCTTGTTGTAACAGGAGTTCTGCTTCTTTTCGTTGCTGAGGTCTGGCCGATCGTCTAATGTTCATCCATACTCCTTTCCATTCTGCGGTCTCATTTTTCTCGGCATACGTTCGCCTCACGACGATGGCACGGGCTAATCACATCTGGTCTTGGGAATTGTTAATTTGGACGATGCTGTGCTTGGTAGTGCGAATGTGGTCCACCAATAACATTTTGCGTGGTCCCCTACCTCTAGGAGGTGAAATGTGGGTCATGTGAAGAGTAGCTTTTTCATCGGTCATGGTAAATTCATCATTGGATTGTTGAACGTGTTCAATTTTGTCCGTGACTTTAGACGATTTTAATTCTGCCGAGGTACTAAACTCGATTCAGACAGGAGACTTCAAACTATCTTGATGAATGGAGAGTCTCAAATGATCGTCCTCTTTAACTAGGCATTTTCGTTTCAATGTCTCTAACAAGGAATCTGACAAATCGGTAATGAAACCTGCAGCTTTCTCGGGGGGGGGGGGGGGGGGTGTTCAGATTTGAACTCTTTAAAGTCTACCGTGTAGGTGTAAGCCGTCGTTCTAAATTTTCTGGAAGTCACTTTTTGCGTCTCTCGAATGTGACTCTAGACTCTCTTGGTCTTGTGGAGGTAGAGGGTGTTGTTTCAGGCTCACTCGTGTCCTCTTCAAAATCACTGGCATGCACTTGGGCTAGCAATTCAGCTAGCGGCGTGTGAGGAAGCACGTTAAGCAGTCGTCGTCGCCTTTTGGTTTCTTCTTCTGGTTTCTCACTGAAATTGTGTGATCGTTTCATCTTGATTGCAAACTTTGATTTGACCAGGTTTTACACTCATTCTCTCCCTATATCCCTATATATATACATACATATATATATATATATATATATATATATATATATATATATATATATATATATATATGGAGAGAGAGAGAGAGCTTTGTATAAGAGTAACTATTAGTCATTCAACTTTCAAACTGTGAAGATGAAAGAGTGAGTCAAAACAGCTTGAAAGTTGAATGACTAATAGTTACTCTTATACAAAGCTCTCTCTTTTTATTTTCCTTTGCTTTGTGGGCATTCTGGAGCCCAATGATTTTTTTCCTGGCAGACATAGCAAATATCTTGACTTTTATCTCGAGAGGGGTAGTCCGTAGTCTTATTGGAAAAAGTAGTATACTTTCCAATGATTCTCTCTAAATTTCTGATGGCAACAGCGGTCTGTTGTGCTAAATCTCTGACCAGAAGGGTAAGCTGTTTTGACTCACTCTTTCATCTTCACAGTTTGAAAGTTGAATGACTAATAGTTACTCTTATACAAAGCTCTCTCTCTCTCTCTCTCTCTGCTATCATTGTCAAGAAAAAAAAAGACATTTGTCTTCAGAGTGCCCTAAGAAAAAAGAGAACAAGTAGGAGAGGGAGGAGGCAGAGGGTTCTTCAGAAACAGAAGAAGATCCCATCCTCGTCAAGAAATGTAAGAAGTCAATATCCCTGCAAGAAGCAGCACAAGAGGAAGCAAAACCCATGCCAGTGAAGAAATTCACGAAAAGAGACAGACAGTGAAAGAAAATGGACTTTGGTGATGTGTTATGAAATTTTCATTGTCATTCAAAAGAGAATACACCAAGAGAAAAATGTAAGTGTCTCTTTGTAATGTTTATTTATTGAAAAACAAAATGATATGCACATCCTCTTTCACATTTCTCTCTATCGATCTTAGTCATAGATACATACTCTTTCACATTTCTCTCAATTGATCTGGGTCATGTTTTCTCTTACGCATGCGTCCCAAATGGGAGGGAATGTTTTCCTTCATGTCCGTGCTTCAAGCATATATAGCGGTGCGTTCACCAGATCTACCATCCACCCTTGCTTATATATGAAAGTGTGTGTATATCTCATCCCCTTCTTTTACATCCTACGACTCTTATGCGATAGTAGGTTTGTGTGTATGTAAGTATAATGTGTGTAAAGCAATCCTACCCTTTTTGGTTGGTTAGTAAGTGTAGGGGGCCTTGATCACTTCCACAGTGTGTTGAATAGTAATCAAATGTGGGTGTAATAAAAAGTGGATTTTGGATAGTATATCAAAATGTCAGTATTGGATAGTGTGTATGAGGTATTTGATAGTAACCAAAACGTAGGCGTTGGATAGTATGTTTGTGTGATTTCATCCCCTTCTTTCACATCATACCCTTTTCGTCTGATAGTAGGTGTGGGGTTTTTAGACACCACACAAGGCGTTTTGGATAGTGTATATGGGGTATTGGATAGTAACCAAAAAGTAGGTGTTGGATAGTATGTTTGTGTGATTTCATCCCCTTCTTTCACATCATACCCGTTTCGTCTGATAGTAGGTGTGGGGTTTTAGACACCAGAAAAGGAGTTTTGGATAGTGTGTATGGGGTATTGGATAGTAGATAACTAAGTATTGGATAGTAGATAACTAAGTAATTGTATAGTATATGACTAAGTAATTGGATAGTAGATAACAAAGTAATGGGATAGTAGATAACTATTCGCATGTTACATTCTCGTAGACTCCATAAACTTTCCCATGTTAAATTCTCGTAAATAGAGTGTGTTTATCAACACTCTTACCCTTTCGTTGGATAGGATATGTGTGTTTGGATAATAATCAAAAAGTGGGTGTTGGATTGTATAGGTAGTGCGTTTGGATAGTTATCAAAAAGCGGGTGTTGGATTGTATATGAGGTGTGTTTGGATAGTCATAACACATATTAACATTACATTTCCCGTACGGCTCTATAAACTTTGGCTCTATCAACAAAACCATAATGTAAACCTACTACAATGTTACATTTCCGTTTGGCTTCGTAAACACTTTTGGCTCTATAAACATTTTGGTACTATAAACACTTTTGGCTCTATAAACACTTTTGGTTCTATAAACACTTTTGGCTCTATAAACACTTTTGGTTCTATAATTGAGGTCAGTCACTTCTAACAATGTTACTATGTACCCCGCAATGTTAAACCTATGAACCAATTTAACATAGAATGTCCCGTACTGCTCTATAAATTGAGGTAAACCACTTCTAACAATGTTGCCATTTACCCCCAATTTTAAACCTATGGACATATTTGACACAGGATTTCCCGTATGGCTCTATCGTGCCTCCTTCATGTTAATTTCCCGTATGGCTCTATACTGTCCCATTTATCTCTATTTACCCCCATACTACTACTCGGGGTGTTGGTAGTAGAAAACTGGTTTGTGGATAGTAGATCACTGGGTGTTGATAGTAGATTATTCGTTTGTGGATAGTAGGTAGCTGGGTGCTGGGTAGTAGATAACTAGGCTCTGGATAATAGATAATTAGTTGGTGGGTAGTAGATAATTGGGTGTTGTTAGTAGATAATCGGTTGGTGGATAATATATCAGTGGGTACTGGTTGGTAGATAATTGGTTTGTGAATATTAGATAACGGGGTGTCGGTAGTAGATAACGGGTTGGTGGATAGTAGATTACTGGGTGTTGATAGATTATTGGTTTGTGGATATTAGGTAACTGGATGCTGGATAGTAGATAAATGGTTGGTGGATAGAAGATTACTGGGTGCTGAATAGTAGACAACTGGGTATTGATACGTAAAGATTATGAGGATGTTAGGTTTTTTTTTAGAAAAGGAGGGTATATGTTGGGTGGGGATATTATAGAATAGAGTAAAGATTTTAGCTTTGTAAGTGGGATCATAGGGTGGTAAAGGGAGATAAAAAAAGTTAGTTTTTTATCAAGCAAACAAAATATGGAATTTCATTTCATTTCGAGTGCAGGCAAACTCCCATTTTCCTTGTCGACAAACTCCAACCCCTAATATTTACCTCCAAAACAGAACCAACATGTTGGAATAACAGACAGACTCCTCATGTGAAACGTATGTCATCATACGGCATCTGAATTCGAGTGCATACTGTCGCCTCGTGCTATACTGTTAAAAAACATACCTTTCATTATGGCATCCTCATGTTAATTTCCGGTTTGTCCCCATAAACTTTCGACCCTTCGTCCCTATAAACTTTCGACCATTAATTTTCCAATGTTAATTTCCCGTTTGTCCCTATAAACTTTCAACCATTAATTTTCCCATGTTAATTTCCCGTTTGTCCCTATAAACTTTCGACCGTATTTAGCACAGGACTCCTCTGCAGCATTTCATTTAGAGGGCAGGCAGACTCACATTTCCCTTTAAATACATGCTACACTGTTAAAAAACATACCTTTCAACATCGCGGCCTCATGTTAATTTCCCGTTTGTGCCAAAATCTTTCGACTCTTTGTTCCAATAAACTTTCGATCATTAATTTCCCCATGTTAATTTTCCGCTTGTCGCTATAAACATTCGACCCTATTTAACACAGGACTCCTCTACATCATTTGATTTAGAGAGCCGGCACACTCACATCTCCTGCCAAACACATGCCACACTGTTACACAGACAGACTCACCTGGCGTCATATGGTACTTCCGTTCGAGTGCAGACCGTCACCTCATGCTACATAGCTACAAAACATATCTTTCAACCAAGATGTCACCCGTGTTAAATTTATGTAAACCCCTTTTCGACCCTATTTAACGTGGTTCCCCCATCTGATGCTATAGTACCATGCTCTACTACTAGTTAGCAAATAGATATGCGTCTGAATTCACGAAAGGTTAGTTAGTAGTAGATGCTAAAGGGGTATTCTTACTCGGTAACGTTATCAACCTATAAATACGTTCATGTTTAATGTTTGGTATTTATTGATGTTTAAGTGAGCGGGGCTTATTATTTTTTTAAAATTTATTTTTTTTACTCTCTCTCTCTCTCTCTCTCTCTCGGTCAGAAATTTACAGAGAGTCATTTGAAAAGCCCTTTTCAGGCCCAACCAATTCTCTTCAAAACGGAGATACTACCCAGTCACTCATAATCTGTGTGTTTTATGTTTGTGCAAGTCATACAGACATGCTGTACTCATAATTTATGGTAGTCAAAATGTCTACGTAAAAAAAAAAGTAGAACCGTTGTGTTTCTTCTTGGGGTACATTTCACTCATCATATTAAATGCAGAGTTGAGTTTTGCCGTTTTCAAAAACTGGAATATTAAATGTTAATTCTTGCAAAAAAATCTTAACTTCATGCCGGTCAAATTCGTTAGTTTGACAATGTAACAAAATAACGCTGACCTCAGAAACAGTTCATAGGTACAATGTTTTCACTTATCGTCTTAAATCTAGGACAACCCATGTAAAATTGGGTAAGCCAAGGTCAAGTCATTGTCGGCTGGCAGAATTGTAACCCCCCCCCCCCCAAAAAAAAAAGGATTGTTAAGAACCAAATCTGGCATACGCCAAATTCTATCTTCATTCGTTCGGCAATGCAGCAAACTAGAGCTGATCTTAACAATATTTTCCCTCCGCGCATTGAGTAAACCAAAGTCAAGTCATTATACCACTTGCAAATTTGTAACATTTGTCACCAAAACTGATGAATGAGAATTTGCCTAACCTGATACTAAATGACTGAAATACAACTTGCTGCCAGTCAGATAAGCACAAGGTATTAGTGAGAATCTTAAATTTAGGATAGTTAAAAGTCTACCCCCTCCCCTTGGGCTACAATACAGGCCATTAGTGTACGAAACTGATGATTGAAATTTGCATGACTTGATACTCAATATGTTTGAAATACAACTTGTTGCCAATAAAAATAGGTAGAGGGTTTAAGTGAGAATCTTAAATTTACGATGGCCACATTTTTAAACCTCCCCATCCCCTTTTGGGGCTTCATACATAATTTATGAAAGATAAAACCTATGAACATTTCTAACATAGGATTTCCCCTCGTCCCCAGAATCCCACAAAAATGGTTTCCTAATATTAATTTCCACTATAACGAAAAAAATAAACAAAAAAAACAAAACAAAACAAACAAGCCAAAAACAAACAAACCATAACACATGGCGGCCTAATGGTAATTTCCCCTTGTCACCAGGATCCGCAGATCCTTTTTAACATAGGATTCCCATAGACACCTTAAGTGGTGTCCCTTATTACTTCCCTTCCGTATGTCAGAAGGGACACATTTCTTTAAATTAAAAAATAGTACTGCTCATTCGTGCTGCTGTCTGTTTGACCCTATCTCCCGTTTTTCCCTTTGTTTGCACTTGTGCCGCTGGCCCAGCTCCCCCCTCCGGCTGACCGCTGCCCCCCCCCCCCCCCCCCAACAGGCTGAAGCAAAGCCATTCCTTTTACATCTACTTAAGTCACTGATGAAGATGTCAAATAACTGGGTTCAGAGAACTGATCTTTGTGGGATTCTTTGTGTGATATTTGACCAATCAGAACATTCTCCATTAACTACCACCTCTTGTATTCTATCAGTTACGAAGCTCTACTGTAAAATCTGATGACAATTTGCTTACAAGTCTTTTATGTGGAACAGCATCATAGACTTTATGGTTGCCATCATAAACATTCGAGGCGCCTGGGGGCAATGTTCTTTAATGGCGCCCCTACCTGGGCGTCCGGCGGCAATGTTCTTTAGTGGCGCCCTTACTTTGCTACAGAGAGCAGTTTTATGTCCCATTTGCCTGACGCCCGGGGGCAATTGCCCCCCCCCCCCCACCCCCTCGCGCCGTCACTGTCCAAGGTTTTACATAAGGGACTTCAATATCTTTTTTTCAACTACCGTTAATGTAATGGATATAAAACAGAGCAAGAATTTTTTTTCTCAAGCTAGTTGAGAACCGGAATTTAAAAATAAAAAAAAATAAAAATAAAAAATCCCACGCCCTCCTCTAAACAAACAAGCAAAACAAATAATAGTGCGGCTTGGTGATAATTTCCAATTTGTCTGGCTGACACTTGTTGCTCTTCTAAAACATGCACTGATTTGTGCCTTCTTCCAATCGTCCGGAAATATACCCGTTTCCAAAGATTGGGAAAAGAACCAACCATTTAATTTTCGAAGGGGGTAGGAGAACTGGGATTTTCCTTTTTCAAAACAAACTCCAGCCCCCACCACTCTCTCCGTAAATTAAATATCTGGTAGCAAGAATTTGTTTTCCCCTTACCTTTCTTTGAAAGATTTATTCATATTTTTACATTTTTCAATGGCGAATTATATCCCAGATTAACTTTTCAACTTTAGCCCTGTCAATTTTTCTCGAAAAGCGCGTTTTCTGGAAATATTTTGTCTTAGACTGAAGTCGGACAATTTGGTCTGTGGAAAATAGAGGACCATCATCCGCAACTTGTAGGTCAATCCTACTGATCACACCGAGGCATATTTTTGTCTCGCAACTTTTTTTTATAGCCGACGTCGCTCCGAATGAAACGACCATAGCACCGTTTATAAAGGGAGGTAACTAAAACGTTTTTAAAAAATAATGGCAGAGGACAAAAATTTGTTCTCCAAAACACTATTTCAGTTAGCACGATCCCTCGGAGCTCTAAAACCTACGCCATGGGAGAAGGTATGAGTGTGCATATTGCGTGTGCATTGCAGTTTTTTTATATACAAAAAAGGCGTATACTACCATCATTAAGAGATGAAATACGGCCCCGCCTATTTTGTGATATATTGGAGTTGATACCTCATACCGAATTGTTAGGTTGAAAGGCTGAGCCTGTATACCTGCTCTTCTTTCAAAAACTACTTTAAATATTACTTGCATGCTTGCAGTGTGTTCGTAAAAATAAAAATATACATTTATTTGTACTGGCAAATCGAGTATACTATCACAGAATATAGCATTGGATTGCCTATTTTGACGGATCATCCGTCATAGGCAATCCAATGCTGTATTCTGTGATAAGATAAGATACGATTTATTTAAAGTCGGCATGATTTAAAACAACAGTTCAACCTAAGCTCTAATGAGCTTATTACCGACGTGATAGTCCGATGTGATGAATAAAGATTAATATTTCAGGATGAATATTTGCAATCAAGAAAATAACAGAATCAGTCTCCATTCAGTCCCCTATGGTTGCAGTAAATTATAATTCCACTTAATCTGTACATTTAATGAACAGTTAATTTCACAAATAACTTATGTCTGCAGTACATCACCAGTTTTGATTGATAGGATACAAATAGCAACTTGCCACTCAAAAAAGAAAATCCACACTCGATGGATAATTTTTCTTTGGAGTAAAGACCATTTTATGAGAAAATAAAGTCAGGCTATGTGTATTAACTAGAGGTGTAAATATTCATAAATATTTATTGGCATCATGATATTTTCTGTGATGATATACTGCATTAATATCTATACTATTGCTGGTATACCCCAATGCATATTGCAACGTGATTGTGACAGTCAATGTAGTAGCACGTGAAGGTGATGTATAACGATATACATAACGCTGCAATGTTTACCAAAATGTCTTAACATATACATGGTTTACAATAACCGAAACTATGTCGTTTAAACAAAACAATTACGAACTCAACTTTTCCCCCTATCTACCCATTAATCTTACTGAACAACTGACAGCGATTATAATGTGCATGCTGTACCTCGCTCAACTTGCGATTGTTTCATTTGCTCTATGTCCTTCACCTTGTATTATGACAGGTTCAGTTTATAAGACATGTCTTTGTTGAATATATCTGACAATTTCGGTAAAACATTCCTAGGATTATAGTGATTTTGTTTAATACTATATGCACATGATGAAAGGATCGATACTGGATCCAGATGTACTGCTAAGACATGAGCATGGGATGCTTTTGTAAGATCTACAATAACCAAGAAACTATGCAGTGGCTTATAAACTTGAAACAGTGTTTCTTTTTTTTGTTTTATTTAGAAAATGTTACTAATCTAAGGTTCTGTTAACAAACATGTTTAAAGGTAAATACTGTAATTTAAAGAAATTTTGTATCAGTATTATCAGTAAATGAACCTGATGTGTAATATTGTGTAATGTGCACTGTAACTAATTCTCATTAACTTCTGCTCTTTTCCTAGCAGTGCCACATTTGATGTAAAAATCATAGATACATGCTTTAATACAAGAATTAACATACAAATCCTAATAAACAATCCTCTTAAACAAGGATGTGGAAATATATAATTGAATTGGAAATAGTTGCTGAACAAAATCTGGCACACTAAGTCCTCTTATTTTTTATGAAAGTCCACATTTTTTTTTAACAAAGGTGCATTTTTTTGCCATCAAAGAACTACTTCCAATGACAAATTTGAGGATATCATCTTTTTGGAAATAAAAAATAGACATATGCATATCCTACAATAATTAAACAGTAATTTTATGTGAAATTTAACTGACATAGCTGTGAAGAGGTATATATTGATCTGGAGAAAGGCTGAGGGAAAGCCCTAGAAGGGCAGATTGAAATGCACTGAGGGCAGAGAGAAGCTTATTAGGTTCCTCTCTAATTCTACATAGCTGGAGCACTTTAATAATTGGGAAATTATTGACATTTTATCTGTATCTGATATTCCAGGTGATGAAGCTTTTGAGCCTGCTTCCTGCGGAAAGCCCTCAGGGTACACTTACCTTGGATCAGAGGGGTCAGGATGCTATTGTTGCAGTGGGGATGTACTTCCTGAAGTCTGACCTACAGGTAAAATTCATAATACAGCTTGCAATAATGGATTTACAGTTTTGTGTTTACCAGAAAAATGGATCACGGCAACAATCTGATTAAAATTGGCTCCTCCAACTTTGTTCCCACTTGTCATATTGTACCTATGAGATGAACAAAAGGGAGCAGAGTTGGAGGGTCTGATTTCTGTCAAATTGTGTTATAGTGTTCAGGTGTTCAGGAAGCAAGTAGGGTAAAACAAAGTTGCTTCAGGATTTAAATTATCAGGAAAGCAATTTACATGTCACCCTGAAATGAACCAACACTTGTCCAAGAACATAGGTTAAGAAATGCACTCAACTTGCCATTGAAATTAAGAAGATATAGTGTTTGTTTTTCAGTTTTATTTTAGTAAATAATTGACTAGTTGCCCTTTGGAAACAGTGCATGTTTATTGCATCTGACCATAGCTTATCTAATGCATTGCAGCAAAATATCTACTTTCAAATACTTGGCTTGTGACTATGAGGTGTAAGAAAAACAACACCTTCACTAATAGTAAACATAAATACCATAAATAGTTTATTTTTCCACCATCAAGTTGACAAACATTGATTGCTACTCCCACCATAAGGCATATTATTACTTAAACAGTACATGGGCAAAATCTAGTGGTTAACCAAATGGCACTTCCTATTGTACTAAGTATGTGTCAAGACCATCTTTTAAGTTACAGGGCTCAAACTAGTATGTGACTAGAATCACTTTTGGTCTAGAAGTCGCCTTTTTCGCATATAGTATAAACAATTTCTAGTTTGCTTTCTGATTTTTAGGTAAGTCCCAATTAAAAACATCTTTTGAGTTGGGCCCTCTTAAAATATACTCCCTAACACATTTCTCTTTGATCAAATCTCCCTGAACCATCTTGTCTAGGTATTGATACATTAGTGAACATCCCCTAGGCTCCTAATTTGGTAACATGCAACACATTCAGAGCTAGGACCCTTATGACACATATTCTTATCAGTCACCTATATTTGGTCCCATTGATAAGCTGTCCTGATGGACAAACCAGCTAAACCTGTTATATAATCGTCCACTGCTTTGCATGGATTATTGCATGTGGCAAGGTGACTAGAAAGACAAACTAGATTACCACTGACCTTATTTGTTTTAATTCTAAAGACAAGATGTTGAAATACGCATGAATAGTGGGACATCTGTAATGTAATCTGGAGGGTAATATCTAAGGTATTCCAAATTCTTAATACATTTATTGGGACTAACAAGCAGAACAGGTTCTGGAATGAATGTGCACATGAAAAACATTGGGTAACAACAGGGTTCATACAAAGTCTGGAAAAAGTATGGGAAATAAAAAGTGCTTTTTCCAGACCTGGAAAAAGTATGGAAAAAAAAGATTTTGCCCTAAAGGTCTGGAAAAGTATGGAATTTCGGGTTGCTGTGCTTATTTTTTTTGTTTATTTCTTGAACATGTTCGTGTATTGCACTGATGTTTATCTTCGCGGGGTTGGTTGGGGTATCTGTTGCTGTATACCGGTTCAATGCAGGTGGAGAGAAACGCATGACCTAACACCCATCCATTATTGGTGGATGCTATTTTAGATCATGCAGATACCACATGCTCATTTATAATGACACAGACTTTGAATACATGTGCCAGCGGGATCTGGAAAATATTGCAAGCCAGTCTGGAAAAGGTCTGGAATCTTTTTGACCAATAGCTGTATGAACCCTGTAACAAGGAAGAAGAAGAAGTGAGAAAAGAACTACTGTCATTGACCTAAATATCTGTGGACATTACAAAATTATGTTTTCCTCAATATTTTGTCTCAAAAAATTAATATCCTTATTGTTCAGATTGTGTATTGACGTGACTGGCAAGTGGTCAGAAGTGGTCTAGGTAGATACACTAGGTTGCATTATATCCTTGCTTGCCAATAAAGAACCCTTTCATGATAATCTTTCAGTGTTTTCTTTTACAAATAAAGAATTCTGGTTGCATTTCCGATGTTTGTAAAACTATGTTCATCATATACATGTATTGCCATTGGTGATAAGTCTCAATCATCACTAGAAACTTATCTACGAACGTGACCCAGTTCTTGCATTGATATTTTTTATATTGTGTAAGGATTGTCTTTGATAACACAATGTATCATCTAAATAATATACATATATATTCATATTATCTTACCTCTGAAAGATAATCCATATTTCCCTTCAAAAATGCCTGAAGCAATCTTGACACCACAAATCCAAATATGGCAATAATTGCCAAATCACTTAAACTGGTTTGAATTAATTGTGAAATACCATTATTTGTACAGCTATTATAGTTGTAAAGATCAGATTGCAGTCAAACCTATCTTAATGGTCACCTTTAGTCAGCGGTCACCCGTTCACAAAGGTGATTCTAATTCCCCCACCCCACCCCCCAGTAGGAAAATTTCCTATATAAATGTCCTGTATGTAACGGTCACCTGCCTTCCGTGGTCAATGGCCAGGTATTTCCTAACCAAACAATGATTTCTCCCTGCCTTAAGCTGTCACTGCACGTACATGTATCTAGAGTGACCGTCCAGTCTTTTGCTTCATGAGGAAGGCATTGTTTGGATACAGGAATATCATGTGGAATATCATGTGAATCAATGTGCAAACATTTTTTATCTCACCATACTGCAGTCACGTTGATAGTGTAACTCAAAGGTGTCAATATGTCAAATTTGAAAGCAAGGCAGGTTTTATCATTAGGGTAGAGGGTCAAAGCAATTCATTTGCAGGATGGTGTGAAAAATAGTTGTGTTATCGCAGCAGAAATGGAAGTCACCTTTTGTGCAAGTGTGACAGGTATAGTTTGATATCTTCATCTGTTTACCTGTGAAGTAAAGCTATCTCTGAAGAAATAAGTTCGTCTCTGAGAAGAGATACGAGTTGCATTCCTTTTCATTAGGGTCAGGGGTCGTTCAGTATTTAAGATTAGTCTGTAAAAGCAGGTGAAGTTTTGGTTCATGGGTCACAAAGAATAGACATATCTGGCTTATTTTGATTTCCTATTCATCACAGGCTTCTCACATAAGCCAACTGTCTTTTTGATCTTGGCGAGTTGAGCAATCGACTAATCCTGATATTGTTTTAAAGCGTGAACAAACTAAGATCAGTGTACATTTAAGTCAGTGATGATTTACTTTATAGGATGGATTGAAGTGACCAGGATACAGTAATCTTGTGTGGAACATAATTTTGGGAGAGAATAACACGCGTAATTTATGATTTTGTTGTATAGTGCACATAAAACAATCTTGATAAAATAATATTAATAATAATAATAATAATAATAATAATAATGATAATGATATTTGATGCATGGTATTTATTCAAAAACCAATTTTAAAAGTGAACCTGTGTATGAGTGAACTCACATGTCAGAAATGTAAAACCCAGTTTAACTAACTGGAAAAGGGAATCATATGTTAATGGTTTCGATTTATGGTACTCATCATTTTCCAATTTGATCTGATTGAATATTTTGTTTCCTTTTGTATGCACTCCAGCAGTAAAAATAAAAGAAGCCTGCAGTCACATGTCAGCTCAGTGTAAAACTGATGACCACTGATTTTAACAATTATCAAGGTGATTCATTAATTATTACCACTCGCTGCCTTGAGGTGAAAAGTGTTTTTTTCTTTATCATTACTATTAACAAGCTTGTGACTTGCTTTGTTTAAGGAACTGTTTGATCGCAAGATGTGGAGCATGTCAGCTGCTTTTGTTGCTGCCTATCAACAACACCTTCATTAAATCCACACGATAATTTGGATAATCAAAATTTTTTTTTTGTTTTGCCTGACAGTTGACTCTGCAGTCACCATTTTCTTTAGTACAGGCAAAACATTCCTTAGTTGTAAGGGTTTACAATACTTGCCTGTGTCCAGAATTTTTGTGCACTATTTAAAATTATTAAAAAATTTGAAAATATAGTGTCCAGAAAATTGGAGAACCCAATTATTTAGGTTAATTATAGTAAATGCATTTAAAAAGACATGGAACAAATTCTAAACTATTGTTCAAAATCCATAAAACTACATATTGCGACTGCTCCGGAACAAAAATGTATATTGACATCGAGTTTTCACCAGAAGACTTCCTATGATGTTTAGTTACTCCCAGATGACAATGGTTCCACTTGGACATGAAAATCTTGTTATTGCTTCTACTCCTGAATGGATGGTCATATCAACATGGGGGTTCCACTTAAAGACTTCTTATGATGATGTCTAATTGGTTGTGAATGAAAATGGTTCCGCTCGGACATCCATTTTGGCCAACACAGTGGCCATCTTGAAAATCTTGTTATAGCTACTCTTCCTGAATAAATGGTCATATCAACATGGGGTTTTCACTAAAGACGTTTTATGGTCTAGTTGGTCCTAAATGCAAATGGCGCTACCCAGACATCTATTTGGCCATAAGGCCAAGTGAGCTTATGATGTGGCATTGTATCCAGCATCCATAGTTCATTGTCCATCCATCAGCATTTGCTTGTTACTCCTTAGGAGGCCATGTTTTTGATCTGATTTTGATCAAACTTGGAATTTATTCTTGGACAGGTTCAATAATGAGCAATATATGTGCATACTAATGAGGTGATCTTTGCATCTGATTGGCTGATCTTGTTACCATTTTGGAAACCATATATTTGATCCAATTTAATCAAACTTGGAATATAGGCTTATATCATCAAGTTCATGAATGATTTCAATAATGAGTATGAACCATACATATTAATGAGGTGATTTTGCATCTTATTTGACTGGTCTTGTTACCATTCTATAGGCCATATTTCTGATCTGATTTTGATCAAACTTGGAATTTATGATTATATCATCAAGATCTCGAATGAGTTCAATAAAGAGTGAGACCCATGCATATTAATGAGGTGATCTTGCATCTGTTTGGCTCAACTTGTTACCGCTCTTGAGACTGTATTTTTTATCTGATTTTGAGTAAACTTGGTAAATAGACATAAATCATAAATATATCCAATGATTTTTATTATGAGCAAGTTCTGGACATATCGGTAATAATGAAATTAGTGCAGTTAGAGTTAGTTCTCAAGTCATATGCAATGTATCAGTTTGTTTTTCCTTTGAAATATCTGTCTTCTCTCTAAAGGAAATTTAGTGAAATAACCCATGATGTTGCATTTGTGACTTAGAATTCAGAAATAGCAAGTGAAAATTATCAACTGGTTGCCCTCTGTCATCCTTCAGAATAATAATGTGACCAAAAAAAAGAACATATTAAAGACTTTCTAATTACAAGTATATACAACTTTTTAAGCTACTGGGTAAACACATTCAGCAGATACATGTATAATTGAATTTTCAGCATAATCCATCTTCGATTGTGAGACTGCTTGTTCCTATATTAAGTCACCATCTTTAAATGTGACTAGTTTGGCCTGTGCAGTCAATCTCAGTTAATCATAATGGTACAGATCTGGAGAAATGCAGATATGGAGACAACTACATGTATAGAAAATATAGTGGTAAAATTACTTTCAGTCGAATAAACACAGATATGGCAAAGGTTTTATTAATGTAAACTTTCATCAGAAGAAAACGAAGGTTAAGGCCATTTCTCAGGGAATTTGAGGTCATACAGTAATAATAATAATAATAAAGTCTTTATTTTATGAGAATGACACATTTAGTACAAAAACTAATCTCCCTTGTGGCCCTCAGTTATTTACATACGTACAGGCAAATATATTAAATGCAGCTGGGAAACAAGTATCATACAATAAAAGGTACCGGTATTATGGATTTGTGTACACAAAATCAACATACTATGGATTCAGCACATAGAGCGTTGTATACACAAACATTCATAATTGCAAACTGTTTCCTTCTCACACAAACACAGAAAAAGAACTAAATACCCAGATCCATTGTATATAATGTATCAGGGGTCGGCAACCTATGGCTCACGAGCCAAATGTGGCTCAGTATGGGACAAAATATGTCTCTTTTGCCATCCCTAAAATGCATGAAATTTTTTTAATTAAAATTAGAATTAATTTTAAAAAATATGAAAAGCTTAATTACTCATGTCAATTCAGTCTTTTTGTCACTTTCTTTTTTTCTCATAGTATTAATCAACATGTTTAATATCAATAATTTTAAATTTTATACTGTCAGTTACAAATGGGCTTTCTTGTACTGGCTCTTTGTTGATCTTTTGCTCTGAATTGTGACATTGTTTGGCTCTTGAAGTATAAACGATTGCCGATCCGTGTAATATATACATATGTACAAAAATACAACAAAGTTTGTCATAACCTGTTTTAGATATTATCTTGATTACATCCATTGCAAACATTTGTGATAAAAGGAAGTCAATGATGATGTTTCTTTAACCATCTTTTGGTAGACAGTTGTTTTTACAAAGTTTACTTTTGAGCATGGGAAGAAGAAAGTTATTGGATGACATAGACGGTAGTATTAGTAGACTGAATCTGTATTAGTATTATTTGTCCTTTTACTGAACATATCATTGATATAGTTGTGCATAGAACCATTAGAAACTTTAAACATAAATTGAGATTTTCTTAAACATATTCTTTCAATGATAGTCTTGATCTTTAAATCCTTCATACATTAAAAAACATAATGAACATTGTTGTCAAGGATAATTTTGACGGCTCATTTTTTAAAGTCTTTCCACTTTTAACATATGATGTTGTAGTAGTCCAGATGAGGTTGAATATAACTTTTTATAAAACATTATCCTCTGGTCAAAGGGTAAAAATTGTTTAAATTTTGATAGTAACTAGATATTCTTGGCAACATTACTGATATGCTCCAACCATAAAATATTATCAACTCAAATTCCCTAAAAGTTTATCTTTGTGTAACATTTTTCAGTTCAGTGTCATTAAAATGTATGTGAAGAATATTCTTTTTAATTCTGTTATGTCTTTGATATGTGGTTATCAGAAGCACTTTAATAATTTTGTCTAAATTAATGACCATACCATTATGTTTACACCATTCGGAGAGTTCAGTAATTATGTAGGTTTCTTTCAACAGTATTTTTAGATGAGGTAATATCATATAAGGTTGTGTCATCAGCATGGAGATCAGTCTCAGTCTTTTCTATATGCAGATGTGATTCATTTATAACATAAGTCACATATTTCTCATCAGATGTGACTTTTTTTATATCAACTGTTTGTTTTCTTCCTTTCAAATATGACTTGAACAAATTTAAAGAGTTGTTACTGTGCTTGCAGTTTTAATTTTTTAAGCAAAATGTCATGATCATCTAAGTCAAAAGCTTTCCTAAAATCAACCAACACAATTCCCATTAAATCTCCATTATCTAAAACTTTGAGTCATTTTTCAACCATACTTGCAGGAGCAGTTTTACATGAATGATTTGTGTGAAAGCCCGATTGCCTATCATACAGCAGATTGTGTTCATCAAGAAAAATCATTAGCAAGTCATGAGAAAGTTTTTCGAGAATTCTTTTGATAAGATAGGAAGGATTGAGATGGGTCTAAAATTGTTTATTTCATCACAAGGACCAGATTTATAAAGTGGTTTCACTTTAGCCTCCTTTCATTTGTCTGGAAATTTATTTGTTTTTATACTAAAATTACATATCTGTTAATGTTGCACCACCAAATGTGAAAAATGTTTTTTATTCTCTGATGAATAGTATTAAAAGCTGTTGACATGTTTTTCTCAAACAGTATGAGATTGTGCCAAGGTCGTATATAAAAGTATTTGGTACATATATTTGTTTATACCCACATACGCCCCTGAAAAAATAAATAATCAGGAAAATATTTCTAAAATCTTTTTATTATGTGAATAAAAAAGGTTATAAACTTGCATTTGGTTTGTTTTCTATACATGGTCCCAATTATCTATGACATTTGGTTTGTTTTCTATACATGGTGCCAATTATCAATGACATTTGGTTTGTTTTCTATACATGGTGCCAATTATCTGACATTTGGTTTGTTTTCTATACATGGTGCCAATTATCTATGATATTTGGTTTGTTTTCTATACATGGTGCCAATTATCTATGGCATTTGGTTTGTTTTCTATACATGGTGCCAATTATCTATGACATTTGGTTTGTTTTCTATACATGGTGCCAATTGTCTATGACATTTGCTTTATTTTCTATACATGGTGCCAATTATCTAAGATATTTGGTTTGTTTTCAATACATGGTGCCAATTATCTATGACATTTGGTTTGTTTTCTATACATGGTGCCAATTATCTATGGCATTTGGTTGGTTTTCTATACATGGTGCCAATTGACTATGACATCTTTTGATAATACAGCATAAATGAATGTTAAACCTATCCTCTCTTCGTTATTGATTTCATGCCTAGATCCATTCATTTAATCCTATTTTAGTTGTCTCCCATGTATCAAATGGTGTATATGTTGTATAGTTACAACACAACAGGTAAAGCATATCCGTCAACTTCAAGAAGATTGTCCATTGTCATATGTAAAAACAACACATTTCAGGCTATGTACTGTACACATATAGCCCCAACCCCTGTGCATTCAGGTAACACTAAACAGTATTGGGCAAGATCCATGCACCTGCATATGCCATGTTGGATGAAAATCCACCCACTGCAATACATTAAAATGCAGTCAGCAACATGTATTTATTTTATGCTCATAAGAGGATAAAGAAACTATAAATAACATATTTCATGACAAACATTTCATCAGATTATTTCAATCATTTATTTTCACATCCACCCATCTTCTGACAGTGAGTGAAAATAAGTAAAACTCTTCATTTTCGACTCCATTGCAGATGAATATGAAACAAAATCGTGGAAATGATAGCAATAAAGGGGCTATCAAGTGAGACCCAAATATGTAAAAACAAATCTATAGAAAAGTGTACCATAAATGGATTGTTTTTCATCAGAATTACTTTCTTTAAGAATTGCAAAGCAGATGCCCATGCAGAATTAGTTCTCACTGGACTGCCACACATAACAATTGTGACCTTGAAATTAATCTCTAACCCAACAGGCACAAAGTATCCAGCACAAAACTAATGTTCCACAAGGCCTACTATAGGCAGACACACATTCATGACACCGTTGCTGATAATGATGGCAGCTACTGTGGGATAACTTAACAATACCTCTAGTATTACAAATTAACCACAGGGCCAAGTTCACAGAACTATTTAGTGCTGCCTAAGCTTGTGTTTTGTGGTGTTCACAAAATACACCATCACATACCAGGGAGTAAAATATGCAGTTTATTAAATTCTTATCTAGAGCTCAGTCACATTGTTGTCACATGTCTATTGTGTTAAAGGTTATTTTCTTTTTCATTCGTGATGATCTAACTCAGTTGCATACCTTTTGTAGCACAAGGATCAGCTTCTGCCTTGTCTTCTGGGAGTGTTGAAAGCTCTGCCAAAAGCAGCTTGGGTGGACAGCCCCAAGGGAATGATTAAGCACAGTAAGTAATGTGTAAGGGAAATAGAGGTCACACATTTGGAATAATAGCTGTAACCTATTTTTTTTTGGCATATTTAACTTGACATAAAAAAGTTTCTTTTTTTTCTTTCTTTTAAATTGATTTGTACAGAGTTTAAAAAAAATAAAACTTATTCTTGAATCAACTAGAATTAGTGCATAGAACAAAAGTACTTGTATGTTCAGTCTGTTTGGAATATTTACACAAAAGTCATGTCCTTTATAAAATCGATGCACACCTGATCATAATTTAACATATTCTCCAATTCAGTCACATAACACTTGCTATTATTAGTACAAGTTGATGGTTGGGAGTGTAAGAGAATGTCTTAGTATTATTGACCATTTGGATACTTGATTCCTTTCCAGAGGTTATTTGGATACTTGATTCCTTCCCAGTGATCATTTGGATACTTGATTCCTTCCCAGTGATCATTTGGATACTTGATTCCTTCCCAGTGATCATTTGGATACTTGATTCCTTCCCAGTGATCATTTGGATACTTGATTCCTTCCCAGTGATCATTTGGATACTTGATTCCTTCCCGTTGATTATTTGGATACATGATTTCTTCCCAGTGATCATTTGCGATACTTGATTCCTTCCCAGTGACCATTTGGATACTTGATTCCTTCCAAGTGTTCATTGGATACTTGATTCCTTCCCAGGGATCATTGGATACTTGATTTCTTCCCAGATATCGTTGGATACTTGATTCCTTCCGGTTGATAATTTGGATACATGATTCCTTCCCAGTGATCATTTGGATACTTTGATTTCTTCCCAGTGATCATTTGGATACTTGATTCCTTCCCAGTAATCATTTGGATACTTGATTCCTTCCCAGTGATCATTTGGATACTTGATTCCTTCCCAGTGATCATTTGGATACTTGATTCCTTCCCAGTGATCATTTGGATACTTGATTCCTTCCAGTTGATTATTTGGATACTTGATTTCTTCCCAGTGATCATTTGTGATACTTGATTCCTTCCCAGTGATCATTTAAATACTTGATTCCTTCCCAGTGATCATTTGGATACTTGATTCCTTCCCAGGGATCATTGGATACTTGATTCCTTCCCAGTGATCATTGGATACTTGATTCCTTCCCAGGGATCATTGGATACTTGATTCCTTCCCAGTGATCATTGGATACTTGATTCCTTCCCAGTGATCATTGGATACTTGATTTCTTCTCAGGGATCATTGGATACTTGATTCCTTCCCAGTAATCATTCATAGATGAAAATGTTGCAGAGAGACAAGCCCTGTTATCATCTATAAACACTGATTAATTTGGTTATTTCATGCTGTAATGTGTATTTCAGGACTACCTGCCCCAGAGTGTTTAAGTTTCTCTCTCAACACAATTCTCAGTGATGTAGCACACAGGGATGAGGCCAGTAGAGGAATGGTATGTCTATCTGTCTATCTATGTATTATTGGATCAATCCATAGAATTATCAGGAAATATAAGATAATTACCAAACACAATTATTTGATTAAATGTCTATACCTGTTATTTTTATACATCTGCCTCTTTAGTAATCTTGATGTCCATCCATCTTTCATCTAGCACTCGTTAGTGCAGCTAGTACTGCAGTTTTTAATGGATTGACGTGAAACTTGGTAAATATTAAGCAGTATATGACACAATCTTGTTAGCACAACTAGTCACACAGTTTTTAGCTCTACTGCTCATAGACCAGGACAGCTTATGGGATGGCAGGTTGTCTGTCATCCGTCCGTTTGCACAAGTTTGTTATCAATACTCCTAAGCTATTTAGAGGATTGCAATGAAACTTTATACTCACATTCATCCCAAGGTCTAGTTGGTCCTAAATGAAAATGGTATTGTTTGAACATCTTATTGCTACTTCTCAAAACAGAGTTTTAATTAAAAGACTTTTTATGATGTCTAGTTGGCCCTACATGAAAATGGTGCTGATCTGACGTCCAATATGGGTGCCAAAGCAGTCATCTTGAAAATCTTGTTGTTGTTTCTTCATCTGAACGACAAGTCATATCAGCGTGGGGTTTTCACCAGAAGACTTCTTATGGTGTTTTGTTTCTCTTAACTCCATAACTACTTGTGCTGTTGTAGTGGCTCACTGCTCTGCCTAGCTGCTGGGGTCACTACTGCAGCTGATTTGGGTGCTGACTACCAGAGTCTGATACTGCTGCAGCCAAGTGATAACTTTTTAGCTGATGATTTGGGGATATAGGCTAATTGTTTTAGTTGTTTTCTGTATAATAGACTGATTTTTAGAATAAAACCATGCATATATAAAAGCTATAACTACCTTATGTCTGTTTGATTGTTTTATTCTGCTGACATCCACAAGATTGGTATAAAATCCATGAATAGAACACACATTATTTTTAAACACTAAAATTTATTTGTCAGTTTTTTATATAAAGTTATTGGTCAAATATGTACATGTAATTATTTATAAATGTTTAACTAGTCACTATGTTCTACAACTTCTTAAGTTGCTCTTCATGGTATTTATAGAAGCAGTTATGCTTTATACACAGACCAGAGATTTACAAATCCACTTGTCCAACACCCTGGACAAGCTCAAATTTGCAAGGCACTTGCTCATGGGCAAGTCCAGAAAATTGAGAGAGGGATACAAGATCTGTGCGAACTATATTTACCGGCAAGGGGTTGTGTTCAGTTTCTAATCTCTCCACAGTACATATATCAGCACCTCTATTTAGTGTTTATATGTAGCGCATTCTTTTTCTACATAACTGGGCACAGTTTTCTTTCATCTGTTGTATGTGTCATTTCCATATTGTAGTCAATTTTAAGGTCAGTCTCGCATTTTCTCACGCAGATGTGATAAGGTGAATGTTTACTATTAAAAGAAGTTTTGACAACTTAGGAATAAATATTTATATTTTAACTTATCAGTTAAATTTTAATTGTAATATTTGTACATATCTGTGATTCACTGACTTTCAGGTCCTAAGCCAGCCTTAGGCAGTTTGTCAGATTGCTGACTCTAAACAATCGGTTTATGTTGAGTAGGTTAATTGTTAATAATACAACTCATGAGATTTCTTTGACAGGTGTGTTTTGAAATAAAAGGTCTCTAACAATTAACCAGGAGGATTTCATTCAAAACGTAATTGATCTTATGAAAATGTGGCATCCTCAAGCAGTGTTTATAATCTGTTGTTTACGTGATAATTACAGGAGACCAATACATACTCACTACTTGGCAAACAATTCAGTGGACTAAAATAAGTTTTTAAATCATTCTCAAAAGGTGGATTGTCAAATATTTTAATGCATGTTGCTGATGATAATTGTTAAGTAAATGGATAAAATAAGTGTTAACAAATCTTTCAGGTGTGAGTATAAATAAACCATTACAACCAGTCTAGCTTTCCTTATCTCTCTCTCTCTCTCTTAATTAAAAATCTAGCTTTTTCCAAACTCTTTTGTACCTATCCATGTTTCTGTCTATTCATGTATACATCTACATGTCTGCTTTTGTTCTTCTAATAGTGTCTGCATTCTAACTCTTTCTAATCTTTGTATCTATCTACATGTATTATTTACATATGTAGTGTTTGATAACTTTAATAATCGGTGTATGGTTTTAACATGCCAACAAAGATAAAAGAAAACAAAAGCTTAAATAAATATAATGTGGTTTCCTTAAAATATACCCTATATTATTTTATCTTATTTTTGTGCTCATGTTGGGATATTATGTTTGTGGCAAGCTCAATTTTCCAGTCAGCTTGCCTGGGCAAGCTGAATTTTATAAAATGTGTAAATCCCTGCACAGATGGATATCTCACTGTTTGCACATGATGGACACCTCATGCCACCTTCTTTCTTTGGAACACTGTTTGCATCACCCTGGTTTTTCAGTTTGTGTGGGCCAGTGTGCATCTCCACAGTTATCAATTACAGATAATGCCCTTCTCTTTCTTTATCCTTGAAATGTCCCTATCATCTGCTGTGCATGAATAGTTCGAAAATACAGTTGTCTCTGTCTGATTTTTTTTTTTTTTTTTGTAACAAGTTTGTGGTCGGCTGCCTCCTGCATGGTTATTAATGCATTGACTAAAGCAACATCAAAGAAGAATCAAAACACATTTCCACCATTTGGTAGCTTTGTGGCAGGTGGAATACGGCATCCTTTTCTGGTCTGCCAGGTCAACCTCAAACATGTATTTATTATAGAGTTCAGAGACAATCAGAGCTGGTACTTCCTGGTAGGTTCCATTTTTTTGCGTCCTATGCACCATCCTGCTCTCACTTGGGTTACAGCTTGATAGATAATGGACATTTTTTTTGTCCTTCCACACTACAGCACATAGATTACCTTTTGTCATCAGCACACTGTCACCTATGTTCTTTAATTTGGCAGATTTTATTGCCTCTGGCATTTCGTTTCTATTTGCTTGCACTGTATGGAGGCAATAAATTTATTCTTTCCTTAGTGATTCAAACAGTGCTGGACTTGAGAAAAAATTGTCCATGTAAACTACATGTGATTTTCCACATATTTTCTCTATAAGATCTATTACAACACAGGCACCAAGGCCCTCTTCTTTCGTGCATCCAGCCTGTCCTTCTTCTTTTCCTGTACAGACCTGGAACTTGTGCACATTAACCGTTGTGTGGGTCTGCCCGCTCCCAAACTTTTATTCAAAATTTAGTTGGCTTTGCTGGCAAATATTGCTTGAAGGATAATCTACCTTTATATGCAATCATCCCTTCATCCGCACTCAGCTCTTTATGACCCTAGTAATTTGCAAGACACGTTTTGGAAACTTTGTCAATAACAGGTCTTATGTGACACAACTTGTCATGTCCAGGCTGACGTCTTGGTGGATTCTGCCTGGTGTCATTTATGGGAAAATACTTAGACAACTTTTCAGAATGTACTCTAGTCATATTTTTGGGAATACTTGGTATCTGGAAGGGTCATGTAGATCGCCAATATAGGGTATAGGTCGGAAGTGCCAGGATTGACATAATCAAATGTATGCCTTGAAAGGCCAGCATTTCGTCCATTGTCATGGATTGCCAGAGTGAATTGGACTTTTCTTCCATACATCTTGCTGCATAGCCATTAGTTTATGCCACAATTCCTTCTTTCAACACCATTGGAAATTATTTCAAGAAAGAATATCTTTCTTCCCCCCATCTAAAACAAAAGTTGGGACCAACACTTTCAGTAAACTCTGTGACTTTCGGAGCACGTGGCTGTCTTGTCCACACTATGCTGTTTTCATCATCAGATTCTGTCTCAATTTTGGACAGACTTGACAAAGAAGATCGATGTCACTGCCAAAACTTCTTAATTCAATATTGTCAAGTTTGTCCTTGGAAAAACCTGAAAATTCAGATTCTGAATTGCTAGCGTAAGCAAAAGCTATTGTTTCCACTGTCAACTACAAATGCATGTATTAGCTAACAAGTGGTACAAAATTGTAGAAAATCCCCGAATTTAGTAAAAACAATCATTTGTTAACTCTATTTTGATTGGTTAAATGTCCTTTTACTTCCAATTATTGACCAATAAGATTGATTGTAACATGAACATACAGATCTATTCATCACTAAGGTTGAGGGAGCATAACCAGCAAGCATATATATCTGCTATGGCAGATAATAGTGCTTGTTTACAAGCAGATTTATCAGTCACTGTGGAGGCAAGGCACATGTATGCAGTGGATATACACGTCAGTGGTAAGCAAAGAGTTACATGTAAATAAAAAGTATGCCAATCTGATATCCAACTTGGCAACCATGGTGGCCGTCTTGAAACTCTTATCACTACTCCTAGATGGAAAGTCACATTGACATTAGGCTTTCACCAGAAGACTTCTTATGATGACTAGTTGGCACTAGATGAAAATGGTGCTGATCTGACATCTATTATGGCCACAATGGCAGCCATCTTATTATTGCTACTCCTTCTAAGTGGAAAGTCATATCAACTTGGGGCTTTCACCAGAACACTAATTATGATATCTAGTTGGTTCTGAATGAAAATGGTGCTGATTTGACCTTAAGTATGACTTATTGTAGCTGCTTCTAAATGGAAAATCATATCAACATCAGGTTTTCATCAGTAGAGTTTTTATGGTGTTTATTTGGTCCTGAATGGAAATGATAATAATCTTGTTATTTCTACTTCTCCAGAATTGATGGTCATACTGACATTGGGTTTTCACCAAAAGACTTTTTATGATATCTAGTTGGTGCTAAATGAAAATGGTGCCCCATAGATATTCAATATGGTCGCCACAATGAACATATTGAAAATCTTGTCACTAATTCAACTTAATGGCTGGATATATCAACATGGGGTTTTCATTAAAAGTCTTCTAATGATGTCTAGTTTGTCCTAAATGAAAATGATGCTGATCATACAACCGGTATGGCACCACAGCAGCTAATTTGAAAATATCACTCAAGAATTTCAGAGATGGTTTCAGTACTCAGCAGTTAAAAAGAAGAAATGGTCTTAACTTGAATTTCTGGAAATTCTTTTTGGAAAGTAGAGCATCAGTCTCTTTGAGAGACTTTTGTTTATGGATTGCCATCAAAGTTGAAAAATAATAAGGTCATCACCTGAAGATGTGCATATTGACAAATCACTTTGCTCCCACAATTTCAATGAGAGTTATTGCCTTTCAGCAGTTTAATGCAGATTATGACATGATCTCACTAGCACAACTAGTCCAGCAGTTTTTGATAGATTTTCATGAAACTTGGTAACTGTTACGTTAATCACCTGAAGATGTGCATATCAATAAAGCATTTTTATTTCTCAATTTTTGCTAGCCATTATCCTTTTGATCTTGTAGTTTAATGCAGTGTATGACACAATCTCATTAGTGCAAATAGTCCAGCAGTTTTTGATGGATTGCCATGAAACTTGGTAAATACTATGGTCATCACCTCAGGATGTACATATTGACAAATCACTTTGCCAGCACAATTTTGGTTGAGTTATTGGCCTTTTTGACTTGCACAATTTTTGTTTGAGTTATTACCCTGTTTGACAATTTTGTTTGAGTTATTGCCCATTTTGACTTGCAGTTGAATACAGTGTATGGCAGAATTTTATGAACTCAGAAAGTCCTACAGATTTCAATGGATCGCCATGGAACTTGGGAAATCTGTAGAAAGTGCAAAATAATATTAAAGAGTGTACAAGAAATCAAAGTCCCTTATAACTTTTATTTCTTTTAAAACTCTACTGTGTATATGCCTGATCACAAGGAATTGGAACAATATGAATGACTTTTAAGTTTTAATATTTCAAATTTATTTGTTTACTAATCTACCATATATACTCGCATATAAGCCGGGTCCAAATGCAAACAACATAGACCCTGATCTGCTGTGGCATAATGCGCCAGCAGATCAGGGTCTATGTTCTTTCTTCTACTGATTAGTCCTTACAAACTGCATAGACCCAGATCTGCCAGTGGATTATGCAACATCAGTTCTGGGTCTGCAGTTGGTATTGGAATATATGCAAGTACAGATGGTATGTATGTATTTGTTAGTGTATGCCCACATATTGATGCTGTTAAGTGGATTAGGGAATGCCTCTCATGGAATTTCCTGTCAAGAAAAAGTGAGTGTACGGGTACATCATAATTTTAAACAATTTCTCTGACTTTTTAACTAATGCACTCTCTTTCCTTCTAACAGTGAAAATCTAATTGATTTTGCTGATTTTTTAACTCAAAATTAAGACAAAAGTAAGTACAGTTTGTACTTTTCTAGAAACAATGTGTTCACTTGTCAGTGAATATCAGAAATGCATGTGTTACTTCTCAGTTTTGAGTAGGGAATATGGGATGTTCATTGTAGTAGTAAGCAACTGCAAATGAACTCCCAAGTCTCTCTCACTTTCTCACTGTCTCACAAACATACACTTTTATACCATGTCACCTACATTGACTTTTTTGTAGAGTCAACACACATTGTTGTCACCCTGTCGTTAAAATGGATAGATATAGGTTATCACTTTTATGGCTTTGATGGTGGTGCCAGCATCAACAATGGTAAAGTTTTGCACTAAAGTTGTGTGTAAAGGTTTTGGCAGGGTTGATATATCAGTGCACACTTGCGGGTGAGATCTGGTTCTGCAGAACAGATGTTTTTGGCAACTAGATCCATTTTATTTTATTATTTTTGCTTCATCTGCATGATCCATTTTTACCATTTTTTTCACTCTATAAATTTTTAGTGTGTCAATGTGGTAAGTCTACTTAGAGACATTTAAATACACTTCTTATGTATATATATTGTATAATGAATTAAATTGACAAAATACATGTATACAAAACATGTTTATTTTCTGACTTTAAAGAAAAACAAAACTTAAGTAATTTATATCCCTGTCTGTCTTCTGTGTTCTCTCACTCCCCCTCACACATAAAACACAAAAGAAGACATTCATTGCAAATAAATACGTAAATACAAAACACATATACACCTTATTTCATTTTAAATAGTTGAAATTATTTAAACACACACAAAATTGGACAATTAAATAATTGTCTGTGACCTTTAATAGCAACCAGAGAAATAATTACCCGTCAAGCTCTCTCATAACTTTTGTATTATGTGCATTGATAGATGACTGTAGACAATAAAACACGTGACTTTATACAAAAAATGTGTGAACAATGACAAGATGATATAGGGTTCATGTTGAGATTGTGGTTCAAACAAAAACCCTAAAGAAATGCTTGAATGGTAAACTATGAGATCATAAATGATGAATTATGAGAATCTAGTTTAAATGCCAACACTAAGGAAATGCATGAACTGTAAATGATGAGATCATAATTCATGAACTGTAAATGATGAGATCATAAATGCATGAACTGTAAAAGATGAGATCATAAATGCATGAACTGTAAATGATGAGATCATAATGCATGAACTGTAAATGATGAGATCATAATGCATGAACTATAAACGATGAGATCATAATGCATGAACTATAAATGATGAGATCATAATGCATGAACTGTAAATGATGAGATCATAAATGCATGAACTGTAAATGATGAGATCATAATGCATGAACTGTAAATGATGAGATAATGCGTGAACTGTAAATGATGAGATCATAATGCGTGAACTGTAAACGATGAGATCATAATGCATGAACTATAAACAATGAGATCATAATGCATGAACTGTAAATGATGAGATCATAATGCATGAACTGTAAATGATGAGATCATAATGTGTGAACTGTAAACAATGAGATCATAAATGCATGAACTGTAAATGATGAGATCATAAATGCATGAACTGTAAACGATGAGATCATAAATGCATGAACTGTAAATGATGAGATCATAAATGCATGAACTATAAACGATGAGATCATAAATGCATGAACTGTAAATGATGAGATCATAAATGCATGAACTGTAAACGATGCAATCATAAATGCATGAACTGTAAACAATGAGATCATAAATGCATGAACTGTAAATGATGAGATCATAAATGCATGAACTGTAAACAATGAGATCATAAATGCATGAACTGTAAATGATGAGATCATAAATGCATGCACTGTAAACCATGAGATCATAAATGATAAGATTAAAATTTAAATGCAAACACTAAAGAAGTGATAAATGCTGAATACTTGGATGATAAACTAAGAGATATTAGCTTCAAATACAAACACTAAAGAAATGAATAAATGATAAATGCTTGGATGATAAACTAAGAGATTTTAGCTTCAAACACAAACACTAAAGAAATGCATTTAAAATGATTTTTTTTTACACAAGTGTTAATAAATCATTAACATAATAGATAGAGCATTTTATGGAATACCAATACTTTAACAACTTTATTGACTATAATTGTAGCTTGCCAGGGGAAATATTTACCACAATATAGGTGAGCAAGAGGTAAACAGAAATTTACCACCCTTAGGACTTTGGACTTTATCTGAGAATTTAGGAGTCGTCCAAATAAGTTATTGATAATAAATGGAGTCTTTCAGTATCTGTGGTTGAACTCTTCTTTGTCATCCTTTTAGATTTATAGATTTATTAAAAAGGAAACAAAGTTGTGCATCATGCGTTTGTTAGAGTGATAAATACTATTAATTTGAGCGATATTTCAATAGACCATTCAATTGAAAGACATACAGAGTTCCTCCTTTTGCAGGGTTTTCTTCTATTGTTATATGATTAGGTTATTTTTATTCATAAAGATTACAGCTTTATTTACACCTATTTATCTGATGGTGATAACCCATCCCTCCCATTTATGTCAGAATATAGTTAGGGTCTTATGAAAGATATCTTTGTCTTACAATAAGCCCACCTTGTAACTTTTTAAAAAAATTTCAGGCTGGTCATCTGGTTTTATCATTGGAGATAATACTGTGTATGCCTGTAGTTACAGTCCATAAAGCACATGGAAAGAATTTGCAAAGAATCTTGTTTCCACATAACATCTAGGGAGTAAATTTTATCAAAATTTGCATCCTTAAATATATAAATCATTGAACCAATTAATGTGTTTAAGGCTCGATATATCTGATATATCCATGGAATTTTGATTTCAGTATACTTTTAATAACAAATATGCACAGAATTTTTGCACAAGAACTTCAGTCACACACAGTTTGGCATTATTGCTAGAATGATACATGTTTAAATATGGAAACCAAAGAACTGAAGAGGCCATTCAGTGAAGTTTTGTTCATTGCTCTGCACGCTTCATCTGTTATTCTTTGACAGACTGCAAAGCATAGATATTTTAGTTTCTGTGGCAATCAGGGATTTTCATTGCCCCCATTATGTTATACAGAGCAATGAAATATACATGTAGGGATATAGCTATCACTATGTCCATCAGGATAGCTGGACATAAACATTTTCATTTCTGGACCATAACTCTCAAACTGATTGGTGTATTTCAACCAAACTTGGTATACATTTTAAGCAAGATGCATAGAGGTCCCATTTCATACATAGAATTTTCTACATTCAATATTTTTTATATTACATGGGCATGAAGTGTAGCATAAGTGGAATATAAATTAATGGTACTAGACCGTATAGCACAGCAGTATACAAATTGAGAGTGCTGAACCATGGATATTTCAGTAGGAGTCTTTGCAAGAGCACGAAACCAGGGGGATATGTCATCTCTAAATTCTTCTTGTCATATTTCACAGAAGATAGTCCACTCTTTGATAACTCATAACTCTTTGCAGATAATTACAACCCAGATAGAAGTTATGCAAGTCCTGACAGAAATATGTGAAGGAAGTTTTCAGGTCTCCAATGGTAAGTGCTATGTCATAGAATGATGGTGTGAGTTTTAAAAAAAATTTGAACACTTTTGAAAATTTGATTTAAAAACTGAGTTTTAACTTGTGGAGATCAAACTCCACCACTCATAATGTTTGCTCATATACTGTGATTGGAGGGACAGTGATTCGACACAACAGATGAAGCTTTAACTTGTCATTATTTTGATCTGATCTGGGATCAAGATCTTTGGCAACATTTAGTTGCAGACACAAACCTTTACACAGAACAAGAGTGCAGGAAGAACCCACCCTCTGCACCATAATGGATGACAGTTGATATTCCAGCTATAAAGACATTTATAGGTTTATGTATTTGCATGGGTGTTTTACATCTCCCATCCATGAATGACTATTGAGGACAGAAGAAAAGGATGTTCAAGACTAATTTCAATAGCATTATGTCCCATGATCATTTCAATCAAATATGGAACCACTTACCTGTTGCACATTTCAGAAATCTATCAATCATGTGAGGTAACTCGTATTTTGAAACAATGAAATTATGAACAATATAAATATGTGTGCATAATATTACAAAATTTTACTACATTGTTGCAAATGCACCAAACAAAAATCCCAATAAAACACTGGTAGTTTTACGTTAGAATTTATTATGGAATAAAAATATGGAAACAGAGTGAACAACTTTGTCTGTTGACTTTCCTGTAAGGATCTGAGTGCTGCTTGCTCTCCAATTTTCATGTGAGTAAATTTAATAAAATTTTGCAATAACCTTTGACATTTTTTATGGCTTTTTTAATTTTTTTTCACCATTTTAAACTGCATAAAATTCTCCACATTTCATACTCTTACATATAGGAGGTAACATTAATATTTCAAATAGAAAAACTGCATTAGAAGTAACTTTTAAAAAATGTTCAAAGTGTGTTTGCTAGTTTCAACTTTACTTTTGCTCTGAATTTTTACGTCAGCAAATTTTCAATAAAAAGATATATGGCTTTGTAAAGAATTTTATGCTTTTTAATGTGGTATATAACTTTGAAAAATTGTTTGAAAAACTTGTCCTGTAAAGCCAAATTGACCAACATCACTGCATTCTCTTGTGCTGATACACCGCTGACTGAAAAATTTCCAGTTCCACACAACTGCCTGTCCGATTGGGCTTCAGTATAAAATGGTTTTAACAACTTATCCTCAAAACCAACTCAGCAGAATTCAACCAAATTTGATAGAAAGCATCCTGGCATAACAGTATTTAAAATTTGTAGACATGATACCAATTGGCCATCCAATATAGTGATTAGGTGCCTGTTACTAAAAATAAAAAACCTTTAAATGACTTGTCAAAAATGGCTCAGCAGAATTTCACTTAATTTGAAAGTAAACATCATGGCATGAAGACTTTTCAGTGTTTACAAATGATGCTGATATACCATCAAATATGGCTGCTGTTACTAAAAATAGAGAAACCCTATCAAAACCACTCAACAGAATTTTTCTGAATTTGACAGAAAGCATTCTGGCATAAAGGCCTTTGAAATTTTACAAACTATGCCAATTTGCTGCCTGAATTGACTGCTGTTACTAACAAAAGAAGAAAAAAATCTTTATTGACTTCTCAAAACCTGATCAATTTAATTTGAGCAAATTTGACAGAAAACACCCAGATTTAAAGGCCTTTCAATTCAAAACAAATGATGTGGAACCAATCAACAGAATTTGAAGAAATTTTGACAGAACACATCCTTCACACCCAGATTTCATGGCCAACTGCTCTTGTTTGTGGCTATTGAGCAGATTTCAGCTAGGCTAGCAATCTCAGCCCCACTTGGGTTTATTGTTTCATTTAGCTTTATTTCTCTGATACTTGTATCGATATTAAAGCATATAAATAAACAAAAACAATCAATATTATGACCCATATTCACATTTGCAAAAGTAGGTCATTGTGACCTATATATCTGGTTTAAGTGACTGTACTAGATTTTTTAATCATGCACTGGCAGAGCAGATGAATTGTAGCATTGTGCAAATTCTTGTCATGGATATGTGCCGATTTGACATCCAAAATGGCTGCCATGGCAGCCATCTTGAAAATCTTGTTATCACTACTCATACTGAATGTATGTTCATATCGCCATGGGACATCCAATGAGGCCGTCATGGCAGCTATCTTGAAAATCTTGTTATCCATCTTGAAAATCTTGTTATTGCTACTCCTCCTACATAGATGGTCATATCAGTATTGGGTTTCACTAAAAGACTTCTTATGATGTCTAGTTAGTCCTAAATGACAATGGTGCCGATCTGACATCCAAAATGGCTGCCATGGCAGCCATCTTTAAAATCTTGTTATCACTACTCATACTGAATGTATGTTCATATCACCATGGGATTTTCACTGAAAGACTTCTTATGAAGTCTACTTGATCCTAAATAAAAATGGTGCCGATCTGACATCCAATATGGCCACTGCAGCAGCTATCTCGAAACTCTTTTTATTGCTACTCCTGCTACATGGATGGTCATATCAATATGGGATTTTCACTAAAAGATTTCTTATGATGTCTAGCTGGTCCCAAATGAAAATGTTGCCAGTCTGACATCCAATATGGCTGCCATGGCAGCCATCTTGAAAATCTTGTCCTGAATGGATGGCCATATTAACATGGTTTTCACTAAAAAATAAACTTCTTATGATGTCTAGTTTGTCTTAAATGAAAATGGTGCTGATCTGATGTCCAATATGGCCAACACAGCAGCCATCTTGAAAATCTATTTATTGCTACTCCTGAATGGAAAGTCATATCTTGAAAATATTGTTATTTCTACTCCTCCCAAATGGATGGCTGTATCAACATGAGTTTTTCACCAATAGACTTCTTATGATACCTAGTTGGTCCTAAATGAAAATGGTGCCAGGTGTACATCCAATATGGCTGCCATGACTGTCTTAAAAATCTTGTTGGCACTACTCCCCCCGAATGGATGATCATTATGACATGGGGTTTTCACCAAAAGACTTTTAATGATGTCTACTTTAAATGAAAATGGTGCCAAGCTGACATCCAATATGTGTACCACAGCAGCTAATTTGAAAATCTTGTTATGGCTGAAGAATATCCAAGATGGTTTCAACACTGACAGTTAACAGGAAGAAATGGTCTTGCCTTGAATTTCTGGAAATATTTTTTGTCCAGTAGAGCATCAGTCCCTTTGAGGGACTCTTGTTTATGACATAAGACCCACATAAAAACTTTTCCTATCATCTTACAATCAAGCTAGATTATCTATAGTATCTCTTATGTCTTACCGTTCTATTCCAGAAACTCTATGCAGAGCCACTGTTCCCATTCTCTTGGGGATGGCTCGAGCGATTGGCAGATCCAGTGATGACCAAAAGTCTTTTATCTCAATTTTGTATTCAGTGGATAAAGAGATGTCATTACCAGTTTTAGATGAGGCTGAACCTTTCAAAAAGTCCTTCACAACATTCCGTTCCATTCTGCCCAGGACTTTATCATCACATGTCATAACCCCTGACAGTCCGTCGACCCCTTCAGGGCATCATGCAATTGAGTTTTCAGAATACTATCGACGTGAGAGGTCCCCATCACCAAAAGTTTCCACCACTCGGATATTCCTAGCTCCAACAGATGCCAAGATTGATCCAAAAGTTCACTACTTTAACAAGGTTGGTTCCAGTTTTACACATACCAAACCATGGGGATTTGAAATAATACCAGAGCAGGACCATTTGAAGTTTGATGTATCCCATCTACAGGCTTTACTTGCACTGGTAAGTTCTATCGAATATAATTGTAATTGTCTATTTGTATATTCAGTAAGACACATATAAAACATGTTCATAAATGCAAACTCTTCAGTTCGGCAGATATGTTACAGTCAGTCATGTCCATGTGTTGATCTCTCAGTGTGTCCAGCAGTAGGTTCATCTGTCTACACTATGATGTTTTACAAGTTTGAGTACATAGTATTGCCGGTTGTAGATCCAGGATACAGCCATGTGGAGGGGGAGTGGGCAGGGCAGGGGCAAAAATTGTATTTTTGTATGTAATATTGACTCTTGCTTGTAACCTGAATTCTGTGTACAACAGTTGAAGGAGGAAGATCATATTCAATACTGTATCCTTAAGATGAGTGGATGACAATGAAAGTTTCAGGTCCTGGAGAAGCGGGAGTAAGGGGCTTTTTTATTTTCTCAGCTGTGAGACAGAGGTGCAAATGAATGTTTCCCATAATCTATATAATAAATAGACTATAGCATGTCAGCACAAATTCCCTGCTCACGGTCATGACTTATGTGATTGTTGGTACTTGCGAATTATTCAGCATGACTTCTGTGATTGTACCGTATATACTCACGTATAAGCAGATACCAACTGCAAACTGCATAGACCCAGATCTGCCATCGCATAATGCGCATTATGCGACGGCAGATCAGGGTCTGTGTTGTTTGCCTTTGGATCCGGCTTATATGCGGATATATATGGTAGGTACTTGTAAATTATTCAGCATAATCACTATGCAATTTTTTTTACATTATCTTTTATGTAAACCTGTATGTATATCATGGTTGATACAACCTTGAAAAATCTTTGAAATTTGAGTGGTTGTCTTGGAATCTCTTTGAATTTTGAGAAAGTTGCTTTTTGAAAAGTCCTTGGATTTGTTGAAAAACTCTATATAATTTTTCCAAAAACTTCTTGAGTTTATCTGATAGAATAATGTTACAGTTAATAAAATATATCACTTTTTAAATTCAGAATTTGTGTTATGGATTTATTTTCTGAGACATAATAAATAAATACAATGGGATAGAATTGGGTTGATCAAATGATACATGATACAAGTAGTTACCAGATGGGGTGGTGCCCCATTACTGTGGTGGTGTGATAATTAGTTGTGTTTTTTATTCTGCTTTTGTACCTTTAATGCATTGATAAACAAAGTAACATATGGAAAAAGTACATTTTTGGTAAGAATAAATACTTCTTGAAAACTGTTTGAAATCCTTGAAAAGTCCTTGAAAAACAACTTGTTGGGACTGTATGAATCATGTATATGTATGGTGTTTAAATGAATTTCACTCAATATCTTTCTAGGCCAAAAGATTACTAAAGAAAGAATTACTAGAGTCATTGGACAACAAACTGGATGATATGTTCGCTACAAGTGAGGTGAGTAACTGCATTCAAATCAGATGCATGACGTTGAAATGATACCTTAATTTACATGTGAACAGGATGGAAAAGAACTGTATTGTTACTGCCATCATTTTTCCATAACTTTTAATATTGAGGTTTTAGTATAGATGAAAGAAAATATATTGAAAAATCTTCTGGTTCCTGCCTTTTCATGAAAAATGGGAAACATGGATATGCATTTCCAGCCATCCATCTGCCACACTTTCATTTCCTGTTCTTAACCGTAAAGCTGTTTGAGATGAAGGGATGAAACTTGGTATACTTATAGGTCATTATCAGATGTGTCATGTACAACATTTAGTGTCTTGTATTCAAGGTCATGGTCATGGGTCAATATTATTAGTTTCCATCACACTTTCCACTCTTACTATAACTTTCAAGCCATTTGAGACTGAGAGATGAAACTTGGCAGATTCATATATCATCATTAGAAGGTATGTCACTTGCCACATATGGATCTTGTCAAAATCACAGGTCAGTATTTTAAGTTTTCCATCACACTTTTCATTCCACTCTATAACTTTACAGTCATTTGAGATTAATGAATGAAAGTTACTATGTTTATACACTGTTGCAGCTTGCATGAGCCCAGGGGACAGTCTCCCGCCTCAAACTGCCATGTCCCCTAAATTTAACAAATCCCAAAATTTTTATAATAGCTGACTAGAGGTACATAAAATGATCCCTGACAGCTCAACCAAGGTGCAACACTGCTTATACATCATTAGAAAGTGTGTCTCGTACCACATTGGGGTCCTATCTTCAAGGTGTTGGTCATGGATCAGTATTTTAAGTTTTCCATCACACTTTCCATTTCACTGTATAACTTTAAAGTTGTTAGCAATTAAGGGATGAAAGTTGGTATACTTATATATCATCATTAGAAGTTTATTTTGTGCCACATTTGAGCTCCTGTTGTCAAGGTCAAGGTCACCGGTTTATATTTTATGGTGCTTTTGTTTATTATTATATCTTAAAAGCTGCTTGCGGTTTAGGTCTAAACTATGGTATGCTTATGTTTCATACATCACAGTCAAGGTTTTATCTCTAAGTTTAAGGCCACTGTTCAGCATCTTCCCCTTTTCTGCAATTTTACTAAAATGACCTTTTTTGATAGAGACATGAAATTTGATTACTACCCATATCTGTGCAGTACCTCTAAAGGTCTGTCACAAGGTTCATAGTCAGATTGTACATTATATACTTTTGGTGACTTCACCCTGGTAGTAGGGAACAAAATTGACTGAATTCGTCTGTCTTATCTTCATGATTATTTTCAATAAATTATTTCCTTCAAAGTTATGGTTGATGTAGTTATTGACTATGTAACTATTGCCTCACTGCCTCATACAGTGAGAGTGTTCCTGAACTATTTTGTAGAGTTCCTGAACTATTTTGTAGAGATTTTTATGTCCGCAATTTTGTGAATATATTGTGCTAGGTCATATACTTCCATCCATCATTGCATCTGTCAATGTTTTCTTGGTGACCAAAACTCCATTCACACCAATTGAGAGAGAGAGGGATCATATTTGGTATGATGTTTTATTCATAACAAAGATGGTTTTGGAGGATCCTGGATGCAGCTCCATAGCAGGAGTGAGATCAAAGGTCATATTTTCATAGGTAATATAGCCTCTTCCTTGTAACCTGAATTCCATCTACACCAATTGACGGAGGGTGAATATATTTGATATGATGTTTCAGATGATAAGTGGATGACAACAAAGATTCCAGGAGGGTAAGGGTATGCATGGGGAGTGCGGGTTCAGAAATAAAAAAGTGTGGATATTTGCAATGGTTTCCATCTCTAGTTATTGTTTATACAAGTTGTCTGCATACACATTTTCTTTTAGAATGGTGTCAGGTATTTCAGTACTGGAATATACATACCAGTTTTACAGTTGAGAAAACCAAGTTTTGGCAAAACTGGTCTTCTCTCCTTATTGATTTGTGTGATTCAAATTATTCTTTTTTATTTATATATAGTATACTTTCCATATATGAAAATTCTGAATTATGAATTTTAAATACTCGTAAAAACTTACAATCTATCATCGCAGATAGCATTGAAATTGTCATGAAACATTGGCCTGGCTATCCCAGTCATGTGTGCTCCCTGCTGTGACTGTTATCCCAAAGCTAATCATCTCTAACAAACAGATCTCCATAATTGTATTGGTTTTATAAAATGCATAGTAATCCTTGCAGATCATCCACTTAACAATTACTTTTTTCAGCAGTTAGACAGATTTCTAGCATATTTAATGCATAGTCAACAACTACATTGTCTGGTGAAACTGACAATAATAGATATACTTTTATTTCAAGGTCATTGAATTATAGGTGCAAATGGATGAAATGTACAGCAATTTTATTTTAAATATTTGCATTAAATTTCCATATTGGATAGAGCCTGTAAACTATTATTTTCACATGCATTATATCACCTTCTAAAGTGTTCAGAATATAGATCACAGGGAAAAATTGCGCAGAAGAAGACAGTACATTCTTCACTGTATAGTAGCTTTCAGAAAAGAGATAAAGAATTTGCTATGCAAAATAATTATTTAACTCGATTGTATATACAGTGTTATATTTTATATCATTGATCAGTGCAGTTAATTAAAAGTATAAGATATACATGTAGGATTGTTTTCTTTCATAAAATGCTGGATTTTTTTCCATTTAGTTATGTTTACCAACCTTTGCTCAACATGAGATGTTGGAAATGGGCAAACACCGGTTGTCTTGAAATATAAAATTCTTTGGTTCCAGTCATGGCTAGTTTTCTCAGGTTCCACTATATTTCTAAATGAAAGAGAGAAAGAAAGGAAGGAGAGAAAGATAAGAAAGAACAATTGGAAAAAAGATTTTAAATGCTGAATTCAGATATGTTACATGACTGGAAGTATTAATAATAAAAGACTTAACAATAATTATAATAATTATTATCAATATTAATATTAATATTAATATTAACATCTTGCAGAATGGACACCTGGTCCGGTTTGCATACAAGACGTTTAGTGAAGCCATAACTCTAGCACTTGTCACCTTGCTGAGAGATGTGCTGGAGCAGGCAAAAGGTGGGTCAGTGGCTCCCTGATGTTGATAGAATCTATACAGTGAATACTTCAGTTTATATCATTTCTGAAATGAGATATGCTTAATATTCTGACAGCTAATACAGATGTGTTGCATCATTGCCACTATATTGTACTTAGAAATATATTGTTGTCCAGAAAGAGAGAAGTATTTTACAGTATAAACATCATATGATTATTCTAGAATGTAATTTTTACTCCACTAAAGTCATCATAGCAATGCAGGTTTATTTAATTACCTACCTGTTGTATGATTTATATGACAATTGATGGAGGCAAGGGATAATTTGAAGTGGTTACATGGAAAAGGAAATGTCACTTCTCTACATACCTCCTGTACCATGGAAAGGAAGAAAAAGAAATTTTAAAGTAACTTTCATTTGTAAGTTTGGTGACTACAATTATTTTTTCTTATTTTATGTCTAACAATGTGGAAGATCTTGAGTTACCTTGAGCATTATAGTACTACACATAATGGATTTACACCTATAGAACCACTGACACCTATAGAATCACTGACACCTATAGGACCACTAACACCCATAGAATCACTGACACCTATAAAACCACTAACACCCATAGAACCATCCACATCTATAGAACCACTCACACCTGTAGAACCAACCGGAGAACAGTTTGATTTTCTTTTTCATGCTTCTAGCATATACTCAAAGTTTTTCCTTACACAGAAAAAATATATCCAGTTTCTCATTAATTTTGAATAGTGTTTGTGTCTTCTGACAACTTAGTTTCTTGTTGATATATCCATATAGATGTGCCCAGTGGTTTCATGAAGGAGGTGGAAGTGTTTGTGAAAACTTTGTACATGGTTGGACAGCAGGAGTTGGACAGGCGTCGACACTCCCAATATCACCAGCATAGCAGGGACTCCTACAACATAGGGGACAAAAAATGGGATGTGAACCCATATGAGTTGATGGTCTGCAGTAGTGCTGCATGTGTAGACCTGTTGTTTTGGGCAGTAAGAGAAGAGTCGGGTATGAATCTTCTTTCCCCTCCCAAAATAACCCCCTTCCAATCCTACCTCACTACAGTTTTTATATGATTGAAAAGATCTGTACATTTTTACAGTTTTCATGTAATTTCACAAAATTTCTTTTTCCAGCCCCTAAATCTAGTCAAATATAAATTTTCACTTAACTAGCAAAAAGTTTTAACTTGTCCAGGGCTGCTGAACAAGGAGGAACTTTTCCAGTCACACTTAAGCCATTTTCAAAGCTTTGGGTGCATATCTTTCTAGTTTTTTGTTGATGGAATCCACATGTATGCATATCTGTGTATTTTGGACACTGTAAAACTATTTATAAAAAGGTTGAAAATGCAAATCTTAGAGGGTTTATGGAAACATTAAAAGCTTTATTTCTTTTCTATTTGCTAATGTAATCTTGATGTGAACCAGATATGAACCTTTTACTGTACTACATGACATCAGATATGTGCTTTTCACTCTACTGCATGACACAGGATGTGAACCTTTTACTGCATGACATCAGATACTGCATGACACCAGATATGTGCCTTTTGCTCTACTGCATGACACCAGATATGTGCCTTTTGCTCTACTGCTTGACATCAGATATGAACCTTTTACTCTATTCCATGACACCAGATATGAACTTTTTACTCTGCTGCATGACACAAGGTATGAACCTTTTACTCTGTTACATGACACCAGATATGAGCCTTTTACTGTACTGCATGACATCAGATATGAACCTTTTACTCTATTCCATGACACCAGATATGAACCTTTTACTCTGCTGCATGACACAAGGTATGAACATTTTACTGTTGTGTTACACCAGAAATGAACCTTTTACTTTACTGTATGACACCAGATTATTATGAACCTTTTAGTCTGTTGCATGACATGAGATATGAACCTTTTACTGTACTGCATGACACCAGATAATTATGAACCTTTTAGTTGGTTGCATGACACCAGATATGAACCTTTTACTGTACTGCATGACACCAGATATGAACCTTTTACTGTACTGCATGACACCAGATATGAACCTTTTACTGTACTGCATGACACCAGATGTGAGCCTTTTACTGTACTGCATGACATCAGATATGAACCTTTTACTGTACTGCATGACATCAGATATGAACCTTTTACTGTACTGCATGACATCAGATATGAACCTTTTACTCTACTGCATGACACAAAGTATGAACCTTTTACTGTACTGCATGACACCAGATATGAACCTTTTACTGTACTGCATGACATCAGATATGAACCTTTTACTGTACTGCATGACATCAGATATGAACCTTTTACTGTACTGCATGACATCAGATATGAACCTTTTACTCTACTGCATGACACAAAGTATGAACCTTTTACTGTACTGCATGACACCAGATATGAACCTTTTACTGTACTGCATGACATCAGATATGAACCTTTTACTCTACTGCATGACATCAGATATGAACCTTTTACTGTACTGCATGACATCAGATATGAACCTTTTACTCTACTGCATGACACAAAGTATGAACCTTTTACTGGTACTCTATTGCAAGACACTAGATATGAGCCATATACTCTGTTGCATGACACCAGATACTGCATGACACCAGATATGAACCTTTTACTCTTTAGTACTCTTTAGACTTGCATGACATCAAATATGAACCTTTTACTCTACTGCATGACAGAAAGTGTGAACCTTGTACTCTACTGCATGACACAAAGTATGAACCTTGTACTCTACTGCATGACACAAAGTATGAACCTTTTACTGGTACTCTATTGCAAGACACTAGATATGAGCCATATACTCTGTTGCATGACACCAGATACTGCATGACACCAGATATGAACCTTTTACTCTACTGCATAACATCAGATGAGCCTTTTACTCGGTTGTATGACACCAGATATGAGCCATGTACTATATTGCATGGCATCAGATATGAACCGTTTACTCTACTGCATGACACCAGATATGAGCCTATTACTCTACTGCAAGACACCAGATATGAGCTATGTACTCTATTCCATGACACCAGGTATGAACCTTTTACTCTACTCCATGACTGCCAGATGTTATGGAGAAAGAGTTGGAGTCATGGAAAGAAATATTATTTTAGGATGTGAATTGTAATAATAATAAATTCTGGCATTGAAAAGAAAACACTCGTGTTGAGATACATGACTTCCTCATGAATTCTTGAATTGTGAATATGATCTTTGGTGGCAGAAGATTATTAAAAGTGCCTTGCAAGATGTGGAAGATATAACATGATGAAAATCTGGCCTTGAATCCTTTAAACTTTAAAGTCTGAGGCTGAAAATATATTATAAGCTTTATAATTGAATATCTTTGTGGCTGTTGGTAATAGGAATGTTGCAATACATCGATACATATCAGATTTCATAATATTTTCTTAGCGATATATGTTGTGTCATGGACACTGTATCATAATATGATAACAAGTAAAATTATGTTCCATAACAAAATCATAGTTATGAAGCACATATTACAGATGTATCTACACTTACTGCAAGGGTGAATCTACAAAACTGTAATCACTCCTATTCATAGGACATGAGTTAATATTCACACGTTACAAAGATCTGTGACCATTTTATTTTCTCATAAAATTTCAAGACCATGATATTATACTATCTCACCAAAATTGATCTTGAAGTCATGTAGTTAAATGGGCAACAGAAGGGTATATATCGTGATATGTAGTGTATCGGGTCAGTCGTATCATGATATGTATTATATTGAGACTAAAGTGGCACAACACAACCCTAATTAGTAATAATTGCATACAATTTTCAGCTTTTTCTGCTTTTTTACAGACATTGTTCATTCATATATTCAACTTAAGTTTGGATTTAGACCTAAGTCTGGAATTCGTTGAATCTGATTTGCTGAAATTTAAGCCTGATTTAATATTGACCAATCAGTTGTCTCTAGTCTAGACTTAACTTTGGGCCTGGACTTGCATTGTGAAATTAGGACCAGGTCCTGAAATTGTAAGACATTAGTGTATAACCAATCATAGAATCTGAGATACACTCATGAAAATTCATGTGTGTGTAAAAGTGGACAGAATACTTTAAGTTTGAAAGAATATTTATCCCAACACTTTAGTGGGGGATATAGTGATACTTTATGTCTGTACATCCATCTGCTCATTACCACATACCCTCTTAAACTGCTGTGTGAAAATCCACAAACTATTGTAGTTATTTTTTCCTTTGGTTAGCCATCTGCAAGAGGGGTGGTTATCCTTGACTCCCACTGCTGGAGTCCCTGGGAGAGGGTCAACAGTCAGATGTAGACAAATTTCAATTACAATGACATTTTGAGATATTTTTTGATCAAACTGTATGTATGCAATCACAGCAGGAAGACATCATATATCTAATTGATTGTGCATTAGGAACTCTAGGTCAATGTCTTAGGGTGGGGTGGGGTGGTGGTGGGTGAGTACAATTGGAAAGGGTTGAATAGGTAATAAAAAATATGTGGATTTGTGATGGTGAGCCATTGCAGTTGCTCTATTTTTTTTCTTGTTGCTTTACAGAAGCCGAGAATCTGTGCCTTAAACTCACAGAAAAAATCAGCATGAATACAGAGAAGAAACTGCTGCTGTCCCACACACCACTGTTGATAGTGGCTTTGGAGGTATATCTGAGCGTGACTCATGTATATATTTGCTGTATAACAGTGGTTCTGTTCATACACTGGAGAGAATAGCCTGCTGAATCACATGGGATCATAGTGAATTTTCTTCAAAATTTAATTAATTGATCATTATAAGTTCCAGTCAGTGTTGCATCAAATAAAGTCCTAATTACAATACATGATACCTATTACCTGGTTAGTTGGAATTTCAGTATAAACTTCCAAATTGGATATCAATCTTGAATACAGTTCCAATTAGTTATTCACACAATTTAAAGAATTTGTGTATTGCTACAATGACTTTCAGGCCTAATTTACTATAACATTGTTTTAGTTTGGAAAAAAATCTTTAATTGGTAAAATTAACAGACCAGACACCCTGTAGCACCAAACTTCACAGATCATCTTTAACTGCCATTATGCTTTGGTTCATTTTCTGTAAACAGTTCTGTCTCGTTTCTTTTTTAACTAAAACAAATGTATGAACATTCCAATCTGATTGTCATTACAGGCTTTAGGGAAGTTGGCAGTTAAATTCCCAAATCTGGCCTCTAGCATGGTGAGTTCCTTGAGAGACTTCTTGGTGAGCCCCTCCCCCATTCTCAGCAAGCTGAACAAGTATGCCACTAGTGAGGGGAATATTCAAATTACTGTAACAGATGAGAGTAGCAGAGATAGTGAGAAGAGACCAAAACACTCAGACAAACTTATGAGGGCACTAGAAAATCTTCGAGACTGTGCTATCATGAACATATGTAGGTGAGTGTGCATGGTTACTGTTAATAAAATGGAGAAAATTATCTTGCTACATTGTTTCATTAGGTATGACTTCATACCTGCCAACCATTACGCTTTTGGGATAATCATTCCGCTTTTTTTCACCTAATTACGTCTTACGCTTGCCTGTATATGGATTACACTTTTCTTGAACATTAAAAAAAATAATAATAAAGCAATTAAAAGTTGTGTTTGTCATTTTTATTATCATCTATTTAATCCCACACATCATATAAATCTGAGAATATTCTTAAAACAAAAGTAGACTGCTGCTTCAGAATAGCGTAAGAATACATTTGTTATATAGACCTTCCATGTACTTTCCCTATTTTCTATTTATAGCAGCTGTATGTGACCCATTTCTTAGAAAACAGACAGGTTTTTTCATTATAAAATTGTTTCACAGATTCATTATATTAATATACTGAATATGGTAGCGGTCCAGTCTATACTTTTAAGAAAAATGGCGGCCGATGTAAAGTGAAACAGGCTTTATCGATGTGACTCTCGGATATTATATATGACTGAAATTTTTTAGAGAAGACAGATCTTTTTAAACTTTACAACATGTCGGATCAGAAAAAAAACAAATCAATAGTGCTTTACAAATTCAGAAAGATTAACTCGGGTTGAGCACATGGTAATGATCATTGCAGAATTTGTGGAGTAGACTTTACGATCACTTGGGGAAAGTTAGACACATGGACTACTTAAAGTGAGTGTTGTGTATAATTTACCAATATGTTTTGTGGTTTGTATTCTGATCCTAATTCACATGGATTTTGTCCATTTGTGACCAGAACTTTAACCAGCTGCAGATCCAGGTTAGTAGCAAAATTAAATGCGCATTTTTCATACAGTTTATTGTAATTATGGCATTTAATATATAGATTACTCTTTTTATGCTCAGATTACGCTTTTTTGCCACTTAGGTTACACTTATACCTCTGTAGGGGTTGGCAGGTATGTGACTTCAACCAAAGTGGCTGTTTTAAAATCCAAAAATGTGTAAAACATGTAATTACTTACTGTGGTGAGTGCTGTTATATTTATTCTATTTGATTGACCCAGGTTTTGAATGAACTGTCAGAGATGTTATAATTTGAATCACTTTTTGCTTAGAAATTTAAGCATCTGTATCTGTTCTTCTGTCTAATGAATATGCTAAATAAATCGGGGTATTCTGTCAAATAGGATTGGCCTTTTCTTCTCTATCCATCTCAGGGCAGTCAAGGCAGGGCTGCAAGTTGACCCTGATTGTGTACAGGCTTTCCTAGCTTCAATCTCCAACAGACTCTACAGAGCTGAGATGAGTGACAGGTAAGTCTGATTACTTTTACCTTTGATTACGCTATTCTAATTCTAAACTCTTTAAGCCAAACAGCTGAAGCATTACAGCTGGTTTTCTAATTTGCCAAATTTATAACCTCATTTAATATTGTGTAAATAAACAAGAAAATGTAAAAACTTGGAGAGTATTTACTCCTTGTAGGCATGTCTGTCTGTTAGTCTGTTTGTTCAGACTTAGCTTGTCCATTATATCTACATGTAGATGCAATGATTTAATTTTCAAAGTCCTGAAGTAAATATGGCAAGAGTTATAATTAGAATAAGAATAAGTCTGATATGACACTAAATAACAAGAGAGAGACTGTGTGTGAGGAGTCTTTCTGGTTATACTGTTAAAGGTTTAGTTACAATTCTTCTTATCTAAGTAAAGATATTATTTTGAATATGGAAATTGAGGTGTCATAAGTGGAAAAGATTGTCTTCTGAAAGAATTTTTTCCAGAAACACAATTCCTTTGATAATAGAGCTGAGTTTGTTGATCGCCCATTACAACTAAATTAACTAAAATTGAATGAATTATCAGATTGACAAATAGTTTAAAGGATTCATTGCACAATGCAATTTCATATCAATAGAATATGGCCAAACTTATAGGCATCTTTTTTAGGTTTTCATTTTCCATTTTTAATTCTTATTTTCTTTGCAGTTCATTGCAAGACTTTTTATGCGAATAGCTTAAGATAAAAATACAATAATTATAAAATCTTGAAGTGCTTATTCCTTTATCACAAGTAATCAGAAATCACTTGGCTTGCCTGCATTAACAGATAGTGAGACATAAGGTTCTACTTTTCTTTTGCTGACAACATTACAGTGGTGACAGTGGTAGCATTTGCATCATCATCAATTAAACATAGTATGTATTTATGTATGTATGTATATTTTTAGTAATGTTATATGGCACCTCAGCACAATAGTGGCTATATTGTGCCAACTAAAGGTCAAGTTTGAAAAGTATAAAAATGAACAATTGCACAAACACTTTAGGAAGATAAATCCTTCTAAATACATTTAAACATGAAGTACAACAAGATAAGATATAAAATGTGAAGATGTTAGCATGCTGTAAAATGTATATAAAATTAAAGATAAAAGTAACACATAGACATTGTGTTAAATATTTGAAAGACATGTACATCATGGTGCAGTTCACAGGCAGGCACAGTGTTCTACAAAACCGTGACGTACATCATGTAATCATTGAGGTTAAATGAAATGTGCAGAGTCAAATTGCAGCACACATGGATATCTTAACTTGTTGGTGTTGTTTAAAGAGGAGGGGGACTTTATTGTGTTCATATCAATTATATTTTCTGCACCAGTAATTTTCTCCATTTAATACACTCCCACTCACATTAATGTTAGGAAACATACTCCACTACCTCTTGAACCCAGCCATCCTGGAAAGATGAAAATTATTTCTTGTCTATATTCCACATAGACAAAGGGAAGAAACTCTTAACAGTTGACTCCCATTTCCTCTGTGGTACAATCAGGAGCATCCTGCATTGCCTCTTGATAGAAAAGAAATCAGTGTTATATTTACTCATCCATCTAGAACAGGGGTGTCCAACTTTTTGCATGAGGGGCCATATATAAAAATTTTTCTCATTTATGGGTATGTTTATAAAATTGACCTACATTTGTCACTACCAGTTGGCACAAGTTATGAAAGGTTGGCAGGCCGGATAGAAACTTTTGGTGGGCCAGATTCTGGCCCGTGGGCCATATGTTGGACAACCCTGATCTAGAAAGTCTGTATGGTATTGTCTATGAATGTATTTGTCACATGTTGGTATCATTATTTTTATTTTTTATAAATATTTGTGTGAAATTTGTACAGTTTGTGGACTTCATTTTTTGATCTTGTGCTCCAACATGGTATTGTTTTGTTCATGAATTCTACCTGTATTTTTTGCCTGTTTTGATAAGGGTGTTATTAATGATATATGTGTGTTATTATTATTATTATATGTGAACATGTATGGATTGTTATTTTCCATTACTTTTGTCATTCTTGTTATTTCAGTTAAAACATGAAGACAAAATGTTGGAAGTGCAAGAGATTTAAAGTCAATGAGGATACATATGATATGTGCCTCACCTGCACTAAGTGTTCATCTACTTCACTGGGTATGTCCACAGTTTTGTGCAAGACCTTGAAGAGCAAAGAGAGACAGGTGAAGTCTAAATCAATGGAAAGTGACATCTTGAACCTTCACTCAAAGATGTCATTAGCAAGTGTACTGGGTGATGCCTTGATGGTTCCCCCCATTGAAGATGATGCATACAATACCAGCTGTGACTTCTATGTGTGACTAGCTTGAATTGGAGTAACAGTACGCTTCATAGATGCCAATGCCACACCTCTTCCAGATGCTGCTCGAGTCACAAATGCGGAGACTTGTATAGGAAATGATAACACAGTTGCTGGCCTGTGGGAATTTCCGTTCTCTGTTTATAGCATATCTCCAGTAGTGGCATTGAGTTGATGGGAGAGTGTCCTCCCATTCTATGGCAGCCCAGTGGGTGCAAGCCCCTCCCCCCCTTTGTCTTAAGGCCTGTTAATTCCAGGTGCAAGGGGTATAATACCAACCTCAGTGATCTTTTCCTCCAGTCTTCCATGCCATCTGCACCACTCCATCAGTCACCAACTGCTCTGCCGGCATTACCTTTTGACTAACGATCAGAAGTTCATCACATTGGTGAGCCATGCTGCAGACTGGTCAGCAGTTCCACTGTATGCAGCGTCTTATGGGTATCCATCAAATCAGTCCTTCTGTTTTGCCTTAAGACCTGTTAAGTCCAGTTGCATGGGGTATGATTCCAACCTCGATGATCTGCACCTACAGTCGTCCATGCCATCTGCCGCTGCTCCAACAGTCAACCAGCCACTCTGCCGGCTGTTCCTTTTGACTAAGGAACAGAGGTTCATCACATTGGTGAGCCATGCCACATACTGGCTAGCAGTTTCGCTGAATGCGGAGTCTTATGGGTATCCATCATATCAGTCCATTGGTTTTGCCACCCATTCCGCCCATTCCGTCAGCCAGCCACCAAGCCAACCAGCCAGCATCCAGCATGCTTTCTGGCTCTGTCACTTGAATTGATGTACCTTTTTTTTCACAGCAAATCTGGTGGGTAGATAATGTGCTGTACACAGGGATGATGGCACTGGCTCATTCATGCTGATGGGTATGATCTATGCAGACATGGAAGCAGTGTCCAATGAGGCAAATCCAGCAGTGTGTGTGGGGATAACCTCGGTCAGTTGGCTTACTCCAACCCCATCATTGAGCACACAGAGTTCAGCTTCAAAGTGTGTCATTGAAGAGATTTACATGATTTTACCACCCTCAGTGTCCACTGTTACTGTCTGTGAGTCAAGCCTGTAAGTTTAAGGCTTCAGTAGATGTGGAAGATGAGGATGAAGATCCCTCCTTCCATCTACTACCTCTGTTGGTGAAGATCAAAGATTATCTGTCAAACAAGATCCACAAAGGCTTTTTTTTCTAAAAAGTTGGTTACCAGAATTGTCCTCATCCTGCTGGTATTGCACACACTCAAACATGTACAGTACTGACTTGTCTAGCTTGGATGAAAACATTGCAGCGGTGAACATGTCAACCCCACTGTTTATAACATAGATCAACAGGTTTTTCACCCCGCCTCCAAGTTAGTTCAGAATATGGTGGCCACCTCATCTCTGCTTGATCTGGCATCAATAGTGATTTTTGCCTGGGCGGAAGGTCGAGCAGTAATCATGTGTGGGATTCCATGGCCCATATTAGCAATGTGGTTAACAGAGGCATACATCATTAATTAATGTCCTTAAGACTTCAGCAAATTTGGATCAGGTGAAATGAGACCATTCTAGGTTCATATTCACTGATGCCACAGCATTCTTTGGCTCTGCGATCAGTGTCTTTTGGTATGCCATTGCTGTTCGATGGTAGAATTGAGGCTGTATGGAAGCAGGCAGCACAATTTCAACATCAGTCTAATTACAGGTGGCAACAGGCCCCACAATTTCTGAGGCAGTTTAACAAAGAGGATAGAAAGCAAGGTTTCTGCTTTGCCAAACCTCCAACAACCATCAGTAACTTGCCACCCTGGCCACCTGCTGACAACCTGCCTGTAGGTGCCAGACTCCTTCATTTTTGGCAGGCTTGGATCGACCTTTTTCCACAAAATGAATGGGCAATCTAAGTTGTCTTGGAGGGGCTTTGGATTTTGTTTATCCAGCCCCCTCCCCTTTTCTCTTCCCTGATAGACATTCCTTCCATTTCAGAGAAGGTGGAAATTTTGCAGAAGGAGATCTGCTCTCTATTTTACAAGCAAGTGTTGGAGAGAGTTCACAAGCCAAGCACTCCGGGGGTTTATATCAAGCTTATTCTAGTGACCAATGCCAACCACAGGCTCAGGCCAGTCATAGCTTTCAGCCAGCTCAACAAGTACATAGCCACGCCGAGGATCAAAATGGAAACGGCATGGCCAGTCAGGTGTTCCATAAAGAAGGATGAATTTGCAATTAGTCCAGATCCAACCAACAAATATTTTCCGGTCCCTATTCACCCAGTTTCACACAAGTTCATTCAGATTGGCTTGCAAGGAACAATATACCTATTACTTACATTTCCATTTGGTCTCAAGATCAGTCCATGGGTGTTCACAAAGACATTCAACTGTGTCATCATCCTGTTAAGGTTGGCCTAGTCAGCAGCAACTACAGTATGTTTGGACAAAAGACTTCAAAACACATGGTCAGTTCATCTTTGGTGATGGGCAGGACCAGTCTTCATTCCCTTTTATTTTAGTGGGAGTTTCTAGTGAAATGGGAGAAGTCAGATTTCACCCCATCCCAGCATTTTGTTCATCTAGATATGGAATTTTTTTAGCAATCTTAACCTCATTAATCTTCCTCCCTTGCATATGATGCAGATTATCAAGTTCACAAAGTTGATTTATAACAGGGAGTGGATGTTAGCGAAGAGTTTTTGCAACTCCTCGGCTTACTCACTGCGACAGCAGATTTAATTCTTCATGACTGACTTTTCTTGCACCTTTGCAGATATCACTAAAATTCCAGTGGCACCCCTTTTCTGGTCATTTTGTTGGTCATGTTACAGTCTCAATAAAGATTTAAACAATTCCTGTTGTTTGTCATGCCACTGACACAGGAATTTTGTTTTTATCACTGCAGGAATTACTCTGCAAAAGCCCCAACAAGAAGTTACTGTTCAGCATGGTCAGCAGCAAGTGGGGGCTGGAGATATCACTCATATCAATCTTCAGAAAATGAAGGTTATAGTTAATGCATTTAATTTCTGGAAGTTTCACTTCTATTGAAAGGTAGTATCTCATCATGTCAGACAACTTGGTGATTGCAACCTACGTCCTTAAACAGGTCGGGGATAAAATCACCTGACTCTATGTTCTGGTCTGGGATTTTCTGTGCTGGTGCTCATAGCTGAAGATCAGATATATTCCTGGCAGGCTCAGTTTTCTAGTCGACTCACTATCCAGTCGGCCAGACCCTGCACACTAAAAGGTCTGCACATCTGTCAGTCTTTCAGCAGATTTGTGCACTTTGATAGATCTTTTTGTGACAAGGTGGCGCTACAAACTGTCCACCTTTGTCTTTCCAATCTCAGACCCAGAAGCTTGGGCTATGGATGCGCTATCGGTCTATTGGGAGGGGTTTTGGGGCTATGTGTACCCCCTACTGTTCTGGTACCAAGGATAATACAGAAAATAAGGGTCCAGAACTGCAAAGTGGTTCTGCTAGCCCATCTCAAGTGGGGCAAATCCAGGATGAACAATCTGCTTGATCTAGTGATAGATGTCCCCAGGAAAATCCTGGTGAGGCCCAAACCTGCTCAAAAAGCTTTGGTCACAGGTGTTCCATTCCTGCCTGGACAGGCTTCTCCTTCACATCTGGCTCTTGTCAGGAGAGCCTTGTGTAGAGAATTTAAACATTCATTCATGGAGAGAATGTCACAAGCTAGATGGACACTTTAAAGGCTTACAAGAAAAACAGTGGCAGGTTTTCAGGGACTGGAACAGGGTCAACAACATCATCCTTTTAAGTGCTTTGATTCCACAGTTAGCTGACTTTTTACTTTTGGGGAAGAAAAAGTTAGCTCTTATTACTATTGACGGCTACTGCTCCACATACTACAACACTTTAAGGCATCATGGTAGAGGTCATGATAACAGGCCTAGAATTTAACATAAATTTTTTTGTAGCCAGAAGGACTAGTAGATTGAGGAATTTTGCTGAATCTTCACTAGTCCTTCCTACAAACACTGACTAGTTAGAACTGAAACTTTTCTAGCCGTTGGACTATTGAAATTATGAAAACTACTAGTCCAACAACAAATGTACTAGCCTCAGGCTAGTGGACTACCACTAATTTAAAGCCCTGCGATAAGGATGTATCAGACCTGATGTCCAATTATGACTTGGATTGGCCCAAATCTGTTGCCCTGTTTCCTAAATGGAATCTTTTGTGAGTTTTTGACATGGCTTAATTTAGATTGCCTTAGCTTTGACATGCAGGGTGTGTGAGTTGCATGTTCTTGGGATGAACATGAACTTTCTCCAGTTCAGATCAAATGGTTCTGTTGTCCTAATGATGCAACCTGATTTTGTAGTTAAGAATAGACTGCCATTAACAGACAAACCAAAGGGTGGTCATTTGCTTCCTCTCAGATGATGATACATCAAGAGGGGCAGCGATGCAAGACCCAATCTCTGCTTTCAAGCACTGCTTGAAGCACACGGAGAAGAGTTGCAGGGCCTGAAAACATCTCTGTCTTCTGGTGAAGGCCAGGAAAATGTGGATATAACTGCTCAGGCCCTTGTGTCAAGGCTGAAGTGGGTATTACACTTGGCATACTTTGTGATTTCAAAAGATCATATATGCCTCATGAAGATTTCAGTTATTGAGATTAGAGTGATCTCTCTGAGCCTCACATTTAAACACAATATTTCAAGACATAATAGAAGCCATTGCACAGTCAATCTTAATGAGTTTTATTTTATCTCTGAGATCTAGTGTTACATAGATGAGAATAGAATCTGGTGGGTCCAGTGGCTGTGGCCAAGACGATTACCACCAGACCCAGTTCACATCAGCACAACCTCTTCAGTGGCATGGATTTAGTGCTTTCACAGGATTCATCATGATTTGTTCTCAGCAAGAGAAAAAGTAATTCTTCTTATTCATGTATTGGTGTCACATGTTAGGTGACTGTCAGTTGTGCCGTCCTCATGTTACGAGTGTAGTATACCCTCCATATAAGGGATTCATTCTTCCGTCAAAGGGTGCCCGTGATAGAGGTTGGATTCTCAGGCATTTCCTCCTATTACTTATTCTCCAAATGTTAATGTGATCAGGGACTGTATTCGATGGAGAATGTAATTTTTTTTATATATTTCTTCAAGAATACTTACCTGATAACATTATTATAAAAGCCTCCCACACCTCCCTGCAAATACAAGCATCCTCATTGATAATGTGGTACAGAATTTGATGTCGTACAATTTTTGTTACATCTCAGACACAGTTTTCTTTAAAATTCAGAGTTATTATAACTTGTCAATCTTACATAATTTTGAAACACCAGATTAGGGGAAATTCATTTCCATATAAATGGAGATAGTTCCTCATAGATATTGTGTAAAAAATTAACGTTAAGACACAAATGGGATATTTGTCCTACAATATTTTTGACATAGCTGAGAAAATCCAAATGATGTTGTGATTGTGTGATAATAGAGATATTAAAAACAATCTTTCTTACTATATTGAACATTAAGATCAATATATGACAAGTATAATCATAAATTGTTTGGAGATGCAATAGGACACCATTTTTGCATTTTCACTAAAAGTTATGAAATACATTAGAGGATTCTCAGAATGAATCATCATCAACTTGAAAGATTTAAGTTGACAATATTTTTTTACATCCTTGCTTTGCAGTTTTATTGGATTAATATTCTTAATTAGGGTAATTTACAATTTGGTGTCCTTTGTTACATCTATGAAAGGATTTTCCTTTTTCCTGTCATGTTTTTGGGATCATCTATTGTCTCATTACATCATCTAATACAGTTAATGCATGATGGGTCATTGTTTTCTCCATTTTCTGTTATTCTTACAGATAAGTCATTACCATTCACATGTTTTTCTCGGAGAAATGTGATGTCAAATCCACTTACACGTCATCACGTTATCACTCCATGGATTTGGGACAGTGGGGTACATGTTACATTGTGCTTATCCAGTATGCCCTAACGGAATGTTTTTACTCTTATTGATTGCATGTGACAACTCTCATCTTTTCTTTCATGAAAGAGTTACTATAATTATGAAATCATCCTCGATCCAATATCAAAAAGTATTACTTAAACTTGAAATCTAACGAGTATGTAATAATGGACATGAACGAAATTGGTTATCCAGCAGGAACAGAGGCTGGAAAAACTAAAGTTCTTCAAAATGAGATGCTAGACTCTAATCTTTTCTGCATTAATTTAAAGCAAAATACAATGTACATTGAACTAATTCACCAATTTATAGCTATTTATACTATTTTCCATCTTTATGAAGCAAAATTTCCATATACCAGTGGTTGTTTACATAGATGCAACTGTGAGAAGAAAGTAGGCATACTTACGTTTTGTCTGTCACTCAACAAAAGGCATGTGCTTTGTATGATGTCAGGCTATCGTAAATGGGTAGCATATAGATGTCGTAAAAAAACCACTACTTGATGTAGACATTGTCAGTTATTTTTCCAGTTGCTGCCAATATTTTGTAAGAATCTGAGATGTAACATTCTGACACCAAGTCGATTTATAAAATTCCGAAAACTGTGTAAGAAATTCTATTGGTGCAGTCTTTTAACGACTTGTATCATGAATTAGATCAGAACATGTATTTTCCTTGCAAGGTCAAACATAGTCGAAAACTTAAAAGATTGAGATCAAATTTATCTGAGTTTTGGAACATAACACTTAGGACACAGATGTTACATCTAAACATGGCGAAGAATAATTTGATAATTTATTATTTATTTTGTTCTGAGGATCTCTGCGTGATATCAGTTGTATATAGTTATGCTTTCTCAGTAAATTGAATGCCAATAACCGCTCTCTTACTTAACAGGTGGGCAAAATAATGGCATTTAATCATGACACCCTCATTGCAGACACCACATAACATGTGAATGTCCTTAACATTTTGCTTGAAAATTTTAGAGTCTGTTTGTTTTAGTACTAGTCAATGAAATATATATCAATGTTATCTCAATATTGTCAACTTCAAATGACATAGGCACCAGCTTTTAAGTTTGTTGACTATTTCAGGAAATACTGCTATTTTTTTAGAGATGTAACACTTATTTTATGACATTGAATTCTGTACCATATTGCTCAGCTTAAACAGATAAACATCCAGTTGATGGGTAACCACCTAGCAGTGGTAAGGGGAAGTAATGGTAAGAGTTTCTAACCTTTGTATAAGTGATATATTGATGGGATAGATGAAATGTTCGTCTTCTAGGATGGCGAGATTGGAGAGGTAGCAGATTTTATTTTCTAACATTAATGTGATTGGGGTAAGTATTCTTGGAGAAATATAATTATCCAAAAAATTTACTTTCAACATGTTCAATTATTTTTTGCACTGCATGAACAAGTGTCTGATTACATGTCAGACTTTGATGCAAGAATAAAAAGCATCATGCTGGATTAATTGTTTTGTTTGTTTTTGTTGGTTTTAACTGCACTTTTATCACATTATTGGCTATATCATGCCGAGGGAAACTGGAGCTAAGTGATTTTCTCACAGACACATTAATGCAGCTGCCAGCCTGGCCTGGGCGGGTATTGAACCCGCAACCCTTGGATTACAATTTCGACACTCTACTTACTGAGCTACCATGGCTCCCCATGTTGGAATAAAGATTAATTAATCATTAGCAATGTTTATGGGTAGAGCTATTCCCATTAATTCAGTGCTAAATCAGGATGGTAACTTTGTCATATTCAATAGTTTACCATATTGACCAATGTATAAGGTTCGTTAGGTTACCATCTCAACCCATGTATAAGACTTGTTAGTTTACCATATCAACCCATGTATAAGACTTGTTAGTTTACCATATCAACCCATGTATAAGACTTGTTAGTTTACCAAATCAACCCATGTATAAGACTTGTTAGTTTACCATATCAACCCATGTATAAGACTTGTTAGTTTACCATATCAACCCATGTATAAGACTTGTTAGTTTACCATATCAACCCATGTATAAGACTTGTTAGTTTACCATATCAACCCATGGATAAGACTTGTTAGTTTACCATATCAACCCATGTATAAGAATTGTTAGTTTACCATATCAACCCATGGATAAGACTTGTTAGTTTACCATATCAACCCATGTATAAGACTTGTTAGTTTACCATATTGACCCTTGTTAGTTTACAATATATACAAGGTGCATGTAACAGCAAACTATGTTAGACCCAGATTAGCTGTTTCATAATGTGCCAGCAAATCATGATCAATGCTATTTGCTAGAAAGTATCAGTGAAATGGCTATTATAGACCCATATCTACCAGTGCATTATATGATGTCAGATATTGGTCTAAGACAATTTGCAGTTGGATATGTGTGTTTTACAGGAACAAATACTTTAAATGTGTTTTGAGGGAAAGCAGTTTTTGGCTTCATTATCAAGCCCTGCCATCATAAAACTTTACCAGACTCCAGTCCTAACTTGAAAATATTCTGACCAGTCAGCTACTGCATTTTGCAAAATTCAACTATTTCCTATTCTATCACAAAATTTAACTAGACTCCAGAGATCTTACTCTAAAATATTCTGACCAATCAAAAGGCTGCATTTGTACATTTTGGGTAAGTTTTCCATGCCAGGAATAACATTTGTTACTTCAAAAATTCTGAGGAATGTTTTTCGATGGAGGGGCCAGGTTTCAGAGTAATGGAGTAATGTAACCTCCGAGTTATGAAGATTCCATCAAAATAAAAAGTAGATTACTAGACTATCATGCTGATGTTTTAGAAACTAATCATAATGAAATTCCAGACAAAATCAGTACTCTATTGCCTTTCTTTTTTTTATTGATTTCTTTATTTGGATGAATCAGCATTGTTATGATGCTTATATTTTTTAAATCAGTTACAATGAAATCCAGGAAAATCAAGCCCTTTTTTTCCATTTCATGATGACTCAGCATTTCACTTACCTGAGTTGACCACAAGTGGGTACATCTTTCACACACTTTCACACAGGATCACAAAAGTGTGCCACATGTATCCATATAATTTACCAATAATTAAATCCCAGATGTATGAAGACTCTTGACAAACGCTAACATCAGAACTATCTTGAGATCTTTTTTTCAAGTAAAGTGCTGTCCTACACTTTGTTCGACCTTAGTTTCCATATATTGACACATAGAGAATTTAGAAAATTATACATTAGTCTTCGGTGCAGAATGGATAGTTGCTGAGTTTACCAAAATATATCATTTGATGGTTTCAACATGATTTACAAATTTAAAATGTAAAAATGTTTTAAAAATCTTGTGTATGCAGGAGTGTATATCTTGCTGTCTATACACGCGTATAAGCCGATACCAACTGCAAACTGCATAGACCCAGATCTGCCATTGCATAATTTGCCAACAGATCTGGGTCTGTGCAGTTTGTAAGGACTAATCAGTAGAACAAACAACATATACTCTGATCTGCAGGTGCATTATGCAACAACAGATCAGGGTCTGTGTTGTTTGCATTTGGACCCGGATTATATGCGAGTATATACGGTATTTACTTCGTTAGTTTGAAACTGCTTATTTGTGCTAAAATTACCTAGTTACATGTATAAGCAAAATATATTCCAAGAAATTAGTTCCAAACATATATATGTATCACAGACATAAATTACTTGTAAAATTAAGGTTTTACCATTATTGTCTCATAATTTTTGTAAAACTTTGTGTTTGGAAACCTGATGGCTGAGGAGCTTGTGTATCAATATTTTGTATATTATCCTGATCCAAAGCATGTTTTATGACTGCATGGCTTTGTTGTTAGTATTTTTCAAGCTTTCATTTACAATTACTGCTGAGATATTTTACTGTATTGTCTTATTCTGTTATGTGAAGCTTATATTTCAGTCATAAATCTGACTTATTTTTAGTGGGATTCGCCCAAACATAAATTGTGCAGATGGCATGTGTCTACTCCACTGGGCTAAATTCAGTAAAGATAGCATTTGATTTTGCTAGGATAACAATTCTACTGTACGAGCTGTTAGTCTGTGGCATTAGATGACAAAAACTAACTTTCAAGAGAGGTAGCTCAGCACAAGTAATGCATTCAAATTTTGTTTTACTCACAGAAGAGCTTGTTAGGGACGACTGCAGTATGTGGCTAAATTTACTTAAAATTTGTTGAGCCTTTAGCATCCTGATTTACATTAAAAACTTTTGTCATATTATCTTGATATGTATTTTCTAAAGCCAAATTTTCTGTTTGTTTGTTAATTGATGAAGATTATGGTTTAAAAATGGAAAAATTTCAGGCTATGCCAATTCTAGCTGAGTATTTATCCACCATAATGGCAACTTAAGGACATGTTGTTCAGTAGGGCTTAGCTATCTTCTGCACTAACAGTGTACAGTGCTCTGTTTACTGAACGCAGCCCTGGTTACCTTTCTAGAGATTGACTTTTAAGCAAAGCCTTTAAAAACAGAAAATACAGTAGTACACTTTAGCCATATATCAACATACAAAAGTGATGGTTGAGTTCCATAAAATTAGTGGGCACACTATCATTTAAATCTGATTTATGTTTTTGGATGCTGTAATTCTAAATGTTATAATTGATTTGTTTGACCAGGACAAAATCAGCTGTGTCCCGATGGAGTCAATTACGTATTCTTGTCAAATTTTTGCGTCCGGATGGCTCCAAGATGAAACCGGAAGAAATTGAAAGGCAAACCCCATAGCCTCGTAGTCTCGTCCTGTTTGCTGCTTTATTAACAGTTTCTTGCTCACAATAACACATCTGCCTTCCAGGGATTTTGCAGCACAGATGCATAATAACATACTAAACCAGGATATTAGGCTTTTGGTTCAAGCTGCATTTCCTTGTATAATCAATGTTACATAAATATGATTGACATATTCTGTGTAGTTCCTGACTACCATTTATGGTAATTTTGCCCTCCTAATCCACCCACATGGCTCATTATAATCCAGTTTGGTACATCTGTGAATGGTGAGACATATTTTGGCAATGGATGCTGTTATTTGGCATCATTGTCAATATAAAGTTTTTGTGTTAAAATGTTTGAAAGTCATATTATTTCCTACATCATTTGCTGTATTCAAGTGAAATTTGGGCACAACAATACTATGTGCCTTAAGTTGTACATATTTAGTCACAGGAGTTTGGGATTTTGTCCATAAAATACTCTTTGTCATCTTTTTTATGAATGAAACATAAAACTTTTGTAATGTTACCAAGACAGTATGCTTCAATGATCCATGGTAAATTTCCTTTCCAAATGTCAACTTTCACAAGCTGTCTGTTTCAATGTAAGCGCCTTTTCAAATCTGTATCTAAAGTCAGTTATTTGTTCTATTGTAAAGCAATTATTTCATCAAATAAAGGTACATGTTATTTGTGACAACCATGCAGACCACTGAAACAGGTAGTGGAATGAGTCATGCATCCTCGCCCAGTGAGTGCATGCAGAATTTTCTCCCTTAATTCAGCCAATAAGAGAGCAACTTTATCTTCACCCAGGCAATAAAACAGGGAAAAGTCAGGCGGTTCAAAGTGAAGTTTTGCTATCCAGTTGTGTGAGCCCTTTGCTGTAGTCATACTTTTAGGGAACACAAATAACATTTCTTGCATAAGATTTTCACTTAGCTTGCCATCTGCCCAAGTCACAATAATTTTGAACTTGGTTATTTTTTTCAGTGGTCTGTTTTCTATTATCTCAGTAGCAAGTTCAGTTTTGGGGCAGATTCTTTATATTGAATTGTCTAATATTAGAACCTTTGTGTTAGACATCTTTTTGAAAAATTTTGAAAAAAGAAATTCATAAGTAGAGCCATTGAAGTCATTTGTGTATTTCATTAGAAAACATGTTATATCAGAGGAAATGCAGCTTTCAATTGTCATTGTGCTTTCTTTGTTATTTTTTAAAATTGCTCAGTATTTTCCATATATGTGCAGTACTTGTAATTGTAACCTTATAACCAAGAAAACTTCATTCTATTTAGTTTGTATCAAAGAACCCCAAATATATCATAATCTGTATTTATATACAGAGCATATTATATGAAGAACTCCGACCCAAGCATCTTGTAACTTGTGTATATTCTAAATTTACTGAATTAAAAATATCCATCAATACCAGAATATTGTTATTTACACTGAGAATAGTAATATCATCTTACTGGTACAGTACCTGGAAGGTAGAGTTAACTGAAGCAATCTGTTAGCCATTTTGTACAGTCACCTTAGCAGTTGTACCCTCAAAGTGAACGAAAGTAATTTTTGTAACAACCTATCACAGGTATGTGATAAAACCTCTAGTTATGTCTTCTCTGTCTTACTAATAGATTAGCTTATTGATGGGTTTCTTGGTTATAATCTTCCCTAAAAAGTATTTTATTACTTGCAGTATCAAGTTACTGATCCCTTTTTGAATACAATTGACACTGCATACACACTGGCTATGTTTCTCATGGTTACAGTTTGGCATATCTTCCCATCACTAGTAGTATCACTGTTTTACAAGACAATGCTGTTACTTGTCGATTTTTCTTGATTTAAAAAAAAAAAATCAAATAGTCTGTACTTCTAAGTGAAATTTCAGTTGCCCAAAACATTTTCAAAAATTCTTTTTGCTATAATTTTGATAACTGATTTAGTAACATTAATTTCTTGTAATGTTAAACAGATAATATTAAATCCCTAGTAAATCATTGCAGTGTCAATGACATAGACTTATTTACGCAGCAGCATTAATTGAAGACATAAATTTATTATTTAGTAAAGACAGTGCAAGACTTACTAGGTCAAACCTGTTTAAGTTGGTAAGTATTGCATAAACATTTGGAGATTAGATAAATTATTGCTCAAAATCATCCAGTGGAGGCCAGCATTATCAGGATAATCTGTCAAGGTCAAGAGTTGAAATGTCAAGGTCAGGAGTTGACATGAATATGTTCCTCTATTGGTAATTTGTAAAAGAAGAATTTAGTTGCCATAGTAATATTGTCTTTTTCCTTCTAAATAGATGTTATATCTCTTGCATTTGTCAGATTTCATTGCTTACTAATTGCTTTGGTGAACTTACAGGCATGAGCTTAGTGATTGGCTTTTGCAGATTTCTTTCTCTGTCCACGTTTAATTTTTGTTTCTCTTTTAAAGGTCAAATATGGATACAATCCTCAATAAGTAAACTTTTCAAGCTTTTTGTAGAACAATATGTGTAGGTTAATTATTTGATATTCAGATACAGTTTACTCTTACAGAATTTTTACAGTTTGGGTCTAAACTTAGTGCAGAGTTAGATTGTCCAAAATTACAGACTGTCTTACCTCCCTTGTCTTAGGCTGTGTGTTGTGATGTGTGATGTCATTCTAGAACAAACCATCCATCCATTACTGTAGAAGGGCATTGATGATATGGTCATATTAAGTGAAAATAACTTCTTTTATGCAACATACAGTCAGAACTTGTGATGAAAACATAAAAAAACAACAAATGTTTTCTTTTTCCTGATTTCATAAAAATAAAGAAACAGAAAATATGGATTGATTGATTGAATGGTGTCCAACCAATCATTAAGAGCTTTGTGGGTATTGTGCATTAAAAAAATTTCAGAGCATATTACAAACGATCAGTCATCACAAATCCTTCTAAATGTTGAAAAACGATTTAGAAACAGATTTAAGCAAAAAATGTCAGCTAACTTTCAAATGAAACCAGGATAAAATCAGAAGAGAGACAGAGATTGAAAAAAAAGTAATTCCCTTTTCATAAAATCCATAAATTATAATTGAAAGTACTTTTTTTTCATTTTGATTTTTGCTGTACTGATTAACAAAAGAGAAATGAATGTAGTATAAGGCAAAAAATTATTTTTACTACTGTGTATACTTGCTTATAAGTTGAGTCCAGCTGCAAACTGCACAGACCCACATCTACCATTGCATAATGCACGGCAGATCTGAGTCTATGTAGTTTGTTTGGAGTAATCATTAGAACAAACAACATAGACCCTGATCTGCCATTGCATTATGTGATGGCACATCAGTGTCTATGTTGTTTGCATTTGAACTTGCCTTATAAGCAAGTATATATGGTAAGATGTGACATTTACAAGGGGTTGCACAATTATAATCTCAAAAAATGAAGTTTATTCTGAAAAAGTTATTGTACATACCTTTTAATAAAATTTGATATTTGATGTACATATTTTACCTTTGTGATTTATATGATATACAGATTAGAAACTATATCCTGAAAAGGCAGAGATTGAAGAAATTTCAGGAAATCATAGTAGTTTTGCAATTCTTCCAAACTACTGTTTTAACTTTTTTTTTAAAAACTACTGATGACTATATTGACTGTAGGTATAGCACTGGTCATTTCAATTTTTTCAGTTTCCACAAGTACATTGTTTATTTCAAAGCTCACCATGAATCCCTTTCACTCTAATTTTGCAAGTTTTTTTTATTCCCATTACATCACTTCTGTACATGTATGAGGGGGAGGTAATATATGTTCCAACTTTAGTGAGGGTAATACTTTTAAATGAAATTTTATGTAAACTATGCAAGAGAATTCTGTAAGAACAACAAATATTGGGTTTTCAGGTATGAATGATTCAAAATTAATTTTGAACAGAAATCTCTGTATTTGACTTTTAATGCATATGTTATAATAACATTTATTATTTTCTAGTGATAATAAATTATATAATGAGCATTCTTGCAGCAATTGATTTGTATATATCAACACCACAGTAGTTGATTTGTATATATCAACACCACAGCAGTTGATTTGTATATATCAACACCACAGCAGTTGATTTGTATATATCAACACCACAGTAGTTGATTTGTATATATCAACACCACAGTAGTTTATTTGTATATATCAACACCACAGCAGTTGATTTGTATATATCAACACCACAGTAGTTGATTTGTATATATCAACACCACAGCAGTTGATTTGTATATATCAACACCACAGCAGTTGATTTGTATATATCAACACTACAGCAATTGATTTGTATATATCAACACCACAGCAGTTGATTTGTATATATCAACACCACAGTAGTTGATTTGTATATATCAACACCACAGTAGTTGATTTGTATATATCAACACCACAGCAATTGATTTGTATATATCAACACCACAGCAGTTGATTTGTATATATCAACACCACAGTAGTTGATTTGTATATATTAACACCACAGTAGTTGATTTTATGTGAATATTATTAATGCCAAGTTAAAAAAATTTTGTTTACTTTTTTTATATACATGTAGCATGGACTATATGAAAGAAATTAGTTTCATTTCTATCTTATCTATATTTTTTTTTTCTTTTGCATGGCTACACCTCTAAATTATTTTGAGAGATTGACTATTCCATCTGGTATTACCCTGTTAGTGTGCTCTGAAAATAATTTAGTTGTCCTGATAGGTACAGGACAGGATAATACATATTTACAGTTCTCCTTTTTGCTGTATCCCAAGGCACAATGTAAGTTACATGTACATTGACCCTCAATGTAAGATCCCTCACTATACCACTTTCCCCTCTTATAATACAGATATAGTCATTGATTTGACTGCATTGGCTAAAGTTTGTTCTGTTGTTGCTATATAATGTATTTCACTTGATTTAAGTACTTGGCTGTTGGGAAGCAATTTTTATGCATTTTCACATCATTAAATCATATTTTATTGTGTTTCTGTGTATCATATGCAGTATGATGATGCAGCCTTGTTTGAACATACATCAGTACAGGGTTCATACAAAGTCTGGAAAAAGTATGGGGAAAAAAGAGTGCCTTTTCCAGACCTGGAAAAAGTTTGGAAAATAATGATTTTGCCCTAAAGGTCTGGAAAAAGTATGGAATTTTGGGTTGCTTTGTTTTATTTTGCTGAAGACACTCGTCACCTGGGGTGCCATTTAGTCTAGGGACAGCCCTGCTGGTTCAGTGCGGTTGGCAAGACGCATGACCTATCACCCATTTGTGATTGGTGAATACTATTTTATATTATGCGGATACTACATGCTCATTTATAGTGACACAGACTTCGAATACATGTGCCAGTGGGGTCTGGGAAAAATTGCAAACCAGTCTGGAAAAGGTCTGGAATTTGTTTTACTAACAGCTGTATGAACCCTGTCAGTATTAAGTGAACTCACTCACAACAAGGGTCACTAGTATGCCTCCCATATATAATGTTATAAAGAGTATTTTACAAAGAGTAAAGAAGTTTATCATAAGATTCATCATTATTACATTTAACATAATAACATTTAAAATATAACAATGTTTTTAGTGTTCCTTAGATATCACTTTATCTGGAATTAATGGGTCATATTATAATCATGACTTTTTTTTTATAGAAATCAACCCCATTTATTAGGGACTCTAAAGGACACTCAGTACTTTTGTTCATTTTATGAAGTAAGTTGAGAAATGCATGGAAAGTGCTTTTGAGCTTTAAACAGTATGTAATGGATGAATAGAAAAAATATCCAACCTGCATCCAACACAGCTAATTTTTATAAACTGCATGCTGTATAGTTATTGTTTGGAAATTTGCATGTTATACACTTAAAGTTTTGTAAAGTGACTGATCTTTTTTTTTCTTTTTTCTTCCTTTGCAAATTTTGTTCTGATCATCAAGTAATCACATATACTATAAAATCAGATACTAGTCAGAACATTTTCAACTTAATTTTTTGCATACCACTTTGCAGAGAGTCTACCTTCATTTCCACTAACACCATTCTGACATTAGGCCATATCGCTGTAGCCCTGAAGGATACACCCAAGACAGTGGAGTCTGTTTTACAGATCTTCCAGCAGAGGTTCTGTAGCCCTCCCTCCCCACTGGATGTACTGATTGTGGATCAGCTGGGGTGTATGATCATGGCAGGATGTGTAAGATTTTATATATTCCTACTTTGATTATGTTTCTTTGATTACTGTAATGATGTAATAGCACTGATTGAATTTGGCAAGTAATGATGTAAAAGCACTGATTGAATTTGGCAAGTAATGATGTAAAAGCACTGAGTGAATTTGGCAAGTAATGATGTAATAGCACTGAGTGAATTTGGCAAGTAATGTAAAAGCACTGAGTGAATTTGGCAAGTAATGTAAAAGCACTGAGTGAATTTGGCAAGTGATCTAATAGCACTGAGTGAATTTGGCAAATAATGATGTAAAAACACTGAGTGAATTTGGCAAGTAATGATGTAAAAGCACTGAGTGAATTTGGCAAGTAATGATGTGGAAGGGATAGAGGAATCTTAAATCTGATATAATGCCACACCTATTTGTATGACCTGTACTCAATGTGCAACACTGTAGATGCCAGAACAAGGTACAGTTTTTTTGGCTTACATTCTTTCAATCACATGAATGAATCGATTTCACTCACATGCAAAACAAAACTCAGCTAGGTATTTGTACATTAGAACGCATCTTTTTTAAAAGAATCCCAAGGAACCAGTAGAATTTGTTTGTTAAAACCAAATTTTTGTAAAAATGTAATTAAAAATAATATACATTGGTTATACTATGAGTCAGACTTAGAATAGTAATTTACTGTGTCCCTAGACCTAAAATTTACTTAATACGAGTTATACACAAATTCACAGAAGTATTGAAATGTTAATTTGTGTGAACTATCTATGTTACAGACAGTCATCCAACAGGAAGTGATGTCAATGTTTATCCAGATCACCATACTCAGTAGCTCCCCTTATGGAAGACAGGAGGGAGATGAAAAGGTTAAGGGTTACAGGTAAGGTTGCAATATTTATGCATGCAGATGGCTTAGTTTAGTTTACTGTCTGTAAACTTCTACAAAATCTGTAACGGTGCAAACAAACATGCACATGGTACATCTGATATTGGCTGACGTGCATATTCAGGCTTTGTGTCCAGTTGCATTATTAAATTTTTTATCATGTAAATATGTAGCAGTACGAAACAACATTGCAATGATTCTAAGGACATTTTGCCTCAATTTTCAGATATGTTCAACAAAGACATGTCTTATAAACAAACTGAATCCTGTCATAATAAGAGATAAAAAAATATTCAGCAAATGAAACAATCACAAGTTGGACAAGGTACGATATGCAAATGGTGAAAGGCTTGCATATAAATAGCTTTTATCTGTAAGCCTATCGTGCAGATGGAAGGAAGGGTTGAATTTCAAATTGGTTAAATTAAATGGTATCGTTCTATTTATTGTATACCATGTATGCATTTAGATGCTTTGGTAAATGTTGCAGCCTTAGGGATTGGTAACAGTCTGTTGTGTTTTCCTTTTTGGTAGGGCAATATGTATTATTCACACAGGCATATCAATAAATTTTATGAATATCAAATTTCAATGCTGGTAATTGACTGTATTTGCACAAGTCTTATAGATGTATACAAAATGTTTTGGGTTCTTTCTTCAAAATTATATGTTTATTTTAGTGTTTTGTAGTAAGAAAGGATTGGAGGAATCCATTCATTAATGAAAGTCAGTTTTGCATAGGGATAGGAGAACAAGTTTTAGAAATATATATCTAGAATTTGCATCATGCATTTTTTAATACATGTAGTTTTCCATTAACAAAATAACTGGATCGTATATGGACATTTTCTGTAGTGTGTATGTTTTTGATAGGTCACTTTTTGTCGATTCTAGTGACTTGATGTTTTTATATTATTTGTTGGGGTTCCATCTGCTTTGATGCATAAGATTTTGTGCTCTTAGCTGCTTTGATGCACGGGATTTTGTGCTGTTAGCTACTTTGATGCATGAGATTTTATGCTTTTAGCTTCTTTGATGCATGGGATTTTGTGCTTTTAGCTGCATTGATGCATGGGATTTTGTGCTTTTAGCTGCATTGATGCATGGGATTTTGTGCTGTTAGCTGCTTTGATGCATGGGATTTTGTGCTTTTAGCTGCTTTGATGCATGGGATTTTGTGCTGTTAGCTGCATTGATGCATGGGATTTTGTGCTTTTAGCTGCATTGATGCATGGGATTTTGTGCTGTTAGCTGTTTTGATGCATGGGATTTTGTGCTTTTAGCTGCTTTGATGCATGGGATTTTGTGCTTTTAGCTGCTTTGATGCATGGGATTTTGTGCTTTTAGCTGCTTTGATGCATGGGATTTTGTGCTGTTAGCTGTTTTGATGCATGGGATTTTGTGCTTTTAGCTGCTTTGATGCATGGGATTTTGTGCTTTTAGCTGCTTTGATGCATGGGATTTTGTGCTTTTAGCTGCTTTGATGCATGGGATTTTGTGCTGTTAGCTGTTTTGATGCATGGGATTTTGTGCTTTTAGCTGCTTTGATGCATGGGATTTTGTGCTGTTAACTGCTTTGATGCATGGGATTTTGTGCTGTTAACTGCTTTGATGCATGAGATTCTGTCATGTCTGCTGCTGTGATACTTGCGATTTTGTGCTGTTAGCTGCTTTGATACTTGGGATTTTGTACTGTTAGCTACTTTTGTACATGGGATTTTGTGCTGTTAGCTGCCTTGATGCATGAGATTCTGTGCTGTCTGCTGCTGTGATACTTGCGATTTTGTGCTGTTAGCTGCTTTAATGCATGAGATTCTCTGCTGTGCTACGTGGGATTTTGTGCTGTTAGCTGCTTTGTTGCATGAGATTCTGTGCTGTGCTACGTGGGATTTTGTGCTGTTAGCTGCTTTGATACTTGGGATTTTGTATTGTTAGCTGCTTTGGTACATGGGATTTTGTGCTGTTAGCTCATTTGATGTGTGAGATTTTGTGCAGTTAACTGTTTTGATGCATGGGATTTTCAAAAATCAGAATTGCATAGGAGCTTCAACAGAGTTTCTATTTCAATAAAATAAAGTTTGCAAGCAGCTCACAAAAGATTTCCTTTGGGGATTAATGATGGAGAAATAACAGTCATACATGATTTTGTTAGATTCAGACATTTGCAGGAACACTTGGGAAAAAAATTGAATCCTATGGCACAACTTTTGGGTACAGAATTTTCCATCTTGTTCTGAAAAACATTTTAACTTTGTAAACAGTGTATAAGCCCAGTATTCCAACGTACATTTTATTGTAATGTATTACTTGGTCTCACAAAATTCCAACACACCCCTGTTTATATCCCTGTCATGCAATCATGCAATCTGCTATTTTGTTTGTATTTCAGGCAAGTGTCTTCAGCAGTGATCAATGCCTTTGCTAACATTGCAGCTAACACTCAGGGGGAGAGTGACCAGTTGGAACTGTTAGTGCGCCTGCTTGAGCTATTTGTACAGATGGGCCTAGAGGCCAAGAGGGCCAGCGATAAATGCTCAGGACTTCTCAAGGTCAGGCCTTATTAGTGTTTCAAGTCTTAAAATATTTAGGTTTTGAAAGAACAGTCTAGGAACTGTTAATTGATTAGAAGTTGTGTGTAACAATATTCTGAGGTAAAGGTTTATTTATTTTATATGTGAGGTCAATTTACTGGACAATCTTTGACCATTATTTTTCATAATTTCTTACTCACTGATTTACTGATAATAATTCACTTGTGAATTACAGGTCACATGAGCTCTGTCAGAGCTACACATACTCATTTTAAAACTACTTGGAAAGTTGGAGGGGCTTATTAATACACATTGTCTGTGGTGAAACTTTATGAGTTGACATGATGATGCCCACACTTTGATGTCATGCTTCATTAATTTTTAGTTCACCTGGCACTAAGGCCAAGTGAATTTATGGTATGTCCCTGCATCCATCGTGCATCATTTGTCATCGGTTATGTATCCAGACATCAACAGTTGCTTGTTACCACTCTGAAGCCAGATTGATGATCCGATTTCAATCAAACTTGGAATATGGGTTTATATCATCAAAACCTTGGACAAGGTTGATAATGAGCAAGATCCATGCATATGTGATCTTGCAACTGATTAGCTGACCTTGTTACCACTATGGAGGCCATATTTCTGATCCGATTTTGATCAAACTTGGAATATGGGTTTATATCATCAAAATCTCTGACAAGGTCAATATGAGAAAGATTCATGCATATTAAGGAGATGGTCTTGCACCTGATTGGCTGACCTTGGAATATATGCTTATCTCATTAAGATCTTGGCCAAGTTTGATATTGAACAAGATCCACACATATGAATGAGGTGATCTTGTATCAGGTTGGCTGAGCTTGTTACCCCTCATCAGGCAGTCATATTAATAATGATTTTGATCAAACTTGAAATATAACCTTATATCATCAAGATCATTTTAGATGGATTCGTTAATGAGCAAGATCCACACACAATAATGGGATAATCTTGTATCTGATTCACTGACCTTGTCACCACCAGGAAGCCATATTTCTGATCTAATTGTGATCAGACTTGGAATATATGCTTATATCATTAAGATCTTGGATGAGTTCGATAATGAGTGAGATTCACACACGGGTAGAAAAATAATGAAAATCCATGGTTGTTCCTGAGCAAACAGAAATGGTTGCCCGGCAGTTTCCACAAAAAAATATTATTCAGCAACTTTTATAGTTGGTCTTAATTGCACACAGTACCTGTAACTCGCAACAGTCCTGCTAATGGAAAGTGTCACAAGAGTGTAAACACTTATTTAATCTATTTGAGATAGCAAATAAATTATAATTGGACAGTGTCTTGTTGTCCATCAGCATTCTGGTAGTTGACCAGAAACTTATGGATATTTTATGTTTATCTGAGTTTACATCATTACGGTTCACTTTATTGTTAATCTGATATTATTAATCCTTTGTCTAAACTGTCAGGTAACTCGACACTTTCAACATTTGATCTTTGTGTAGCCATTACCTGACAATATTGTATGCAACAACAATTGTGATTGGTTTGATTCTTTAAACTGATCAAACTTGGAATATATTGTAAAACCTGCATGGTATTATGAGTGGAATCAATTCAGTGTGTCAGGATTATTCAAATTAAATGTTACAGTGTGAAATAATGCCTCATCTATGAGACTTTAGCATTGATTACCTCATTTTTATATTCATCACTTATAATGCCTACTGAAACACATTTCACCCTCCCCCCCATGGCTTAGATCACTGTCTGTATTTACTATGGATGTGTATTCTGTGTTTTAAGAGTATTAAAACTTGTTCTGGTCCTTATCTATTCCACAATGTTGTGATAAGTATCGAAGAATTTATTTGATAACATCAGTTCTACAGGGTAAGTCAGGTTAACAGCAATTGGAAAGAAGTTTGCATGTTGGATGTTACTGTGCCCTGTTTGGTTCCAGGTTGAACCATGTATACTTCATGCCTGAATTTCTTATGTATAATTTAAGAAAGAAATTATCTTACCCTTAAATATGGTATAGCAAAGCCAGAAATATGTTATTAGTCTGTAATTTAATGATTTAATCCATCCAATGCAGTGTTGTTACAGAAGCAGTGTGACACAGGATTGTAATGAAATCAATGTGCCCAGGCAAAGAATCACATTTTATCTGTCTTTTATTCAAACATTAAGTTGAAACTGATGTTACTGATCATTATTGTAAGTTCTTTATTATGCAGAAGATGTTATTTTATTTTATTGTGCGAAATAGTGTACATTTTAATAGGGACTATTTTGAACCGCATTATGACACTGTATCATCAGTAAGTTTCACTTTTGCTTGATTCACATCAAATTCACTTGTCCGTTTTGTTAGTTTTCACTTGGTCACAGGTATGAATGTACAAATAACATTAAGAGTAAATACACACACAACGGACAATTAAAGGACAACTTAATTCTGTCTTAACTTTGTGTTCAAAGGCATTTTTCTGTGTACCATTTATATGCGTGTATAATCCGGGTCCAAATGCAAATAACATAGACCCTGATCTGCCGTAGCATAATGAGCCGGCAGATCAGGGTTTGTGTTGTTTGTTCTACTGTTCGATTAGTCCTTACAAACTGCATAGACCCATATCTGCAGGTTGATTTTGTGATGGCAATTCTGGGTCTATGCAGTTTGCAGTTGGTATCGACTTATACACGAGTATATACAGTAGTTTAAACAGTTGACTTTGTTATCACCTTAGCTAGCCCTGAGATAGACAAGCATTGATTGGCAAGCTGACGCCATGTGATGTTAACAGGGGCCTATAAATAGGGGTGAAGACAGCACCTTGGCATATAGCTCTCAGAATGGCAAAGCATGAACAACATTCTAAGCAGAAAGGAATTTTGGCCTTATATTCAAAATTCAATCAGAAATCATACATTATCATATAACCAATATTTAATTTTATTTAGCATTAGAAAACTCCAAAAATAAATAAAATTATTAATATTCTCAAGTAATTTAAAGTAGATTTACTACATGATTGCCATTGAATTTGACTGCGTTATGATTATTATCCAATACATATTTATAAAGCTGCTGCTATCTCCTACCACACTGCCCAAGTACACTAGTAATAGAATATACTTTACAAGGAGAGATCACATTACCATAGAAGAACGTGTTTACAGTCAATACATAAATTAAGCTGATATTGTGTATAGGAATAATTTAATTCAATTCATTATAAAATTGCATATTGTAATGTTGACCTTTGGCATTTAGATAAACAATTGTGAGTTACTTTACTATCAGAAGTTGATAATTTTGTGACAAACACTTTGTTGATGCAACTCACTATGTTATTTTCAAAGGCATGTTCTATCTCACCTTTATAATTTTATTAAACATTTTTTAAATCCTTAACTCTGGTCTTTTGCATTGTAAACCATGAGGTGTTACAATATGCTTATATCATCACGATCTTGTACAAGTTTGATAATGAGTGAGATGCACTCATGTTAATGAGTTCATATTGCATCTGATTGGCTGAGCTTGTTACCATTTGTAGCTACCATATATACTCGTGTATAAGTCGGGTCCAAATGCAAACAACATAGACCCTGATCTGCCATCACATAATGCACCAGCAGATCAGGGTCTATGTTGTTTGTTCTACTGATTAGTCCTTACAAACTACATAGATCCAGATCTGCCGGTGCATTATACGATGGCAGATCTGGGTCTGTGCAGTTTGCAGTTTGTATCGGAATTTTCATGAGTATATACGGTATATTTCTGGTCCAATTTTGATCAAACTTTGAATATAGACTTCTATGATCAAGATCTTGGACTGTTTCAGTAAACAGCAAGAGCCATGCATATTTATGAGATGATTTTGCATATGATTGTCTTAGCTCTTTGCCACCCTGGAAGCTATAATTCTGATCTGATTTTGATTAAAACTGGAACATGGGCTTACATCATCAAGATCTTGGGTAGTTTCAAAAGTTGGCAGATCAGTGCATTTTAATGAGGTGATCTTACATCTGACTGGAAAACTTGTTACCACTCTTGAAGCCATATTTTTAATCTGTTGGGTTTATTATCATAAAGATCTGGATGACTTCAGTTATGAGCAAGAGGCTGTGTATATTATGTATGCCTTTATCTTTAAAAAGGAATTTTTATCAGAATATACAGCAGAAACTGTCTTGAAGGACCACCCCTTCTGCCAAAAATTCATGGTCTCACAACAGGTGGTCTCTCATGACAAATCATAACACTATGTAATCCATAAATCGGTTCACTAAGAATCTGGTCCCTCAAGACAGGTTCTTTTGTAGCAGTGGTCTTTCAAGATAGGTTTAACTATAGTAAAATATATAAATCAGTATGATACAAAGTTTGGGAAATAGGGTGTTTTCTTGTAATACTACATAAGCCTGCTTAGTGAAAAGGTCAATTGTTATGTTTTCATGCAACTATTTCCATCCAGAAATGCATATATGGTGCGCACTGTGTTTAACCATTTTGTTATGGTATTCATTGCACAATACTTATATCTACATTTATTTGCATTTTAATAATTTGAAAATATTAAATTAAATATTTCTTACTGCAAAGTGAAGTGTCCATCAGTGTTGTTTAATGTCGATGTTCACTTGTAAGTATACTCCATTTTTGTGTAAGTTTGAACAATCCATATTTGAACATGTATTATATTTTGTGTTTGCTGTATAAACACAGTTTGTGTTTGATGCAATAAAAGTTTTAATTTGGTTTGTATTTGCTGGATCTAATTCCCAAGTGATATCTCCGAAGTTATCTGCCAGTGCACATGGGACATGAAGCCCTTAGCTTGTAAACTCAGCACCCCCTTTTTTTTCCCAGTTAGCAACTCCTTTGATAGAGCCATGAATGTGATACATGTTCAGTGCTCAAGTATAGTCCAATATTCACTTAAAGGTTTGTACTTTATTTGAGAAATTTAACAACTTTCTGTGCGCATCTTACCATAATCCATTGGCTTGTAAATGCAGAATCCGCTATGTTTTTACAGTTGACAATTCTTTGATCGAGCCGTGAATTTGATACTTGTTCAGTGTCAGATAGAGTCCTATATTTAGTAAACTGTGGATACTTTTCTTAACTCCCTGTGATCATGCTGCACAATTGACATCTGTTTAGTTGCGGCAATCCTTTAATGAGATTTCAAAGACTGCATGATCAAAGTGTCACTTACAGAGCCCAAGCTCAGCCTCCACATAAACAGTGGCTCAAGTTTCTGAATCATCTGTGTTCTGTCAGTTACAGGGTACCTTGTAACTTTGATATCATAGTGAATTGCTAAACTTTGGTAGTTTCACCAATATGGGGTAAAGAAAATGTAATGCTTACAATGGAAATTCAAGTTAAAAGTTTGCAGAGAAAAACTACAGCTGAGCCGAAGAACGTTAATATGGTTTGCTAATTTTTCCAAATTTCAACTCTGACTCACTGACGAAAAGTCACCCCTTACAGACAGATTTGATTTGCAAAGTGCACCCCAAATGATATGAGAGTAAAAAAAAGGGTTTTTCACAGGCCCCAAAATGGGGGGGGGGGGGGGGAGGAGGGCAACTTATAGTCGAGTTGTCTTATAATTAAGTATATATGGTAATCACTATGCTGATATGTATTATCCTCATTACAAGTTCTGTTAACTTACATCTGTACTCTTAACAACCTAAGTGTTGATAAGAGGTGGTCATTGATTTATAGATAACACTGGTCTACTATATTTTAGAAGTCGTCTGCTTCAGAGTTAAAATGTGCTATTTATTAGGGATTTTGATGTGCTGAATTCAAATATGACAATTAAAACAACTGATTGGATACTGTTTCCAAGATATTTAAGTTTTTACATTTTACGTCTATGTATATTGTGTACATAATAGACTTTTAATCATAAATTGTAAACCTAGGTCTTTTCACGTGTTTATGGTTGCTTTACATGATAATATTTCACCTGTCCTGTTTATGCAACACTTTAAAAAACAGCAAAAGGGTTATATAAATAAAAAATATATTGAAACAAAAGTCAAAAAACTATTATGTATATATAAGTACATAGTTTAGTCCTTAGTCAGTGTCTGCCCTGCGCATCTTGGCTTGTCTCTTGTATTCATTAAATGGAGCATCTCTTTTCACTGTCCAGCAATAGTCTGCAAGCATTGATGGGCTCCATTTGCCCTGATAGCGTTTCTCCATTGTTGCAAAGTCCTGGTGAAATCACTTGCCATGCTTGTCGCTCACTTGTCCGCAGTTCGGTAGAAAAATATCTAGATGAGAGTGCAAAAAATGTATCTTTAGTGACATGTTGCAGCCAAGGCTTTTGTGCCTTGAGGAGGTTTTCCACCAACTCCCTGTAGTTGTCTGCCTTGTTGTTTCTAAGAAATTTTTTTGCCACTAACTGGAAGGCTTTCCATGCCGTCTTTTCCTTGCCATGCAGTGCATGGTGAAATGCATCATCTCGAAGAAGTTCACGAATCTGAGGACCAACAAGGACACCTTCCTTTATCTTAGCTTCACTTAACCTTGGAAATTTTCCATGGAGGTACTTGAAAGCTGCTTGTGTTTTGTCCATGGCCTTGACAAAGTTCTTCATCAGACCCAGCTTGATGTGCAAGGGTGGTAACAAAATCTTCCTTGATTCAACAAGTGGTGGATGCTGAACACTTTTCATCCCAGGCTCCAATGACTGTCAGAGTGGCCAATCTCTCTTGATGTAGTGGGAATCTCTCGCGCTACTATCCCATTCGCAGAGAAAACAGCAGTACTTTGTGTATCCAGTCTGCAGACCAAGCAAGAGAGCAAGAACCTTTAAAAATGCCACAAAGCTGCCACTGATGTTGGTCATAGTTTATGCACCTCAAAAGTTGTTTAATGTTTTCATAGGTATCCTTCATATGGACTGCATGACAAACTGGAATTGATGGCAAAACACTGCTATTATGCAGCAAAACAGCTTTAAGACTCGTCTTCGATGAATCAATGAACAGTCTCCACTCATCTGGATGATGAACGATGTTGAGGGCTGCCATCACACCATCGATGTTGTTGCAGGCTACAAGATCACCTTCCATGAAGAAGAATGGGACAAGATCCTTTTGATGGTCACAGAACATGGAAACCCTAACATCAACTGCCAGGAGATTCCACTGCAGTAGTCTGGAGCCCAACAGCTCTGCCTTACTCTTGGGTAGTTCCAAATCCCTGACAAGGTCATTCAGTTCACCTTGTGTTATGAGGTGTGGTTCAGAGGAGGAGGATGGGAGAAAATATGGGTCATGTGACATTGATAGTTCAGGAGTAGAAGTTTCATCCTCTTCCTCGTCTGACTCAAGTGAGAATGATTCTGGTGCATCAGGAACCAGCAGTCCTTCTCCGTGGGGTACTGGGCTTATAGCTGATGGAATGTTTGGATAATGCACAGTCCACTTTTTCTTCTTTGACACACCTTTCCCAACTGGAGGCACCATGCAGAAGTAACAATTGCTGATATGATCTGTTGGCTCTCTCCAAATCATTGGCACTGCAAAAGGCATAGATTTCCTTTTCCTGTTCAACCACTGGCGAAGATTTGTTGCACAAGTGTTGCAGCATATGTGTGGGGCCCACCTCTTGTCCTGATCTCTAATTTTGCAGCCAAAATAAAGGTGATAGGCTTTCTTAACCATAGTGGTTATACTGTGCTTTTGTGGTGCAAAAGTCACTTCATCACAAACATAGCAGAAGTTATCTGCATTGTTCACACAAGTACGAGGCATCTCTGCTCACTTTGACTAAACAGAAATGTGCCCCTTTGCAAAATCAAACACTGACAAATAAGAGAGCACGACACTGTATGATTTGTTGAGCTGATATAGGGCAATTTCTTCAGCAGAGTGATGTAAGCTTAGTTATGATTGCATCATCCATGACTTCTAGGAATAACATGATGCAATTCATATCATGTATGATGCAATACCAGCTTCAGATTGCATCATTCATTGTTTTGCCTAAAAAGCAAGTACTGTCCAAACCCAGTCATAGATTTATTCATTGATCCAGTCAAAGATGTATTTTAGTCATTTCTGGTTTAAATTGAGATCCCTTCCCTTTATAACTCACTTATCGTCCGCCATTCCTAAGTCAAGGGTCGTATATATACTGACCCAGTATCATATCTTTAAAACTAGAGCCAATCAACAATTTTAAGCATCATTTTTGTTCTCAGTGACCCAGAATTAGTAAAGTTTGACAACATTAATTGCGGAAGCATTTTGGCTGTAGACCAGTGTAACCAAAGAACTCAAAGGCCACTACATGTACAGAGATTTAATGGGGAACCACTAACATTTTGTATGTACTGAAAATTGAACCTTGGACTGCAGAAGTATAAAGCAAGCATATTACTGCATTATTATCGCCCTCTGCTCATTTCAGTCCCCCTTATTAAGTTCAGTCCCTTAAAAAAAAACTTATTTTGTATATAGAATGGCACCAAGATTTTTAGGAAATACAGCAAAACCTGTTTTGGTTGATCACCTGCCAGTTAAAAACAGACTATTGATGGATGGATTACATTGGTTCTATAATGTGATCAACCGTGTTGTGAGTCATGTCTTGTGAGGCAGATTTTATTGGCAATTGGGGTGGTCTTTCAGAACTGGTTTTAAAGTATACCCTAAATTCATGGTCTTGGTGGCTTTTTCTCCCATTTATTAACATCTAGCAGAAGCATCACCAAACTATGGTATGAAAACTGTTTTCTTTCTGCTTGTTGCATGCATTTATCCCATTCTTCAGAACTTTCACCACTAATTTTGATTCCAGGACATGCAATTGATCAGTATGATATATGTGTATATGAACAGGGTTTAATGGCATGCCAGCACAATCCTGGCTATCTAGTGCTGATTAGAATTGTAGTTCTAAAGGTATAAAGGGAAAAATTACAAGAAAACATAAATATGTAATTCTCGAAGATAAGAGTCAAAGATCTTTAAATGGTTGTAACAATATAAGGATTAAAAGTTGCTAAAATATTCAGGAAGATTAACCCATATTGACTCTTGACAAATCTTAAAAAAAGAATTCTGTGTTATTCCCACTGTTGAACTGGTTTTCAAATACATTGTATTTTTTAAAAAAAGATCGGATGTGAGAGATCATACTTCAGTCACATAATAAACTGAGCATGATGCATTTCACCTGCCATATATCATAATCTTCTTGAAGCCAGAATACATACTTCTGGAATATGGACATTTCTAACTAAATGTACATAAACATCATGTTCCCATTGAAATGCTTCTGACAGATTATGTACATCTGTACCTCCTCTGGTCCATAAACTTCAAAGTTATCCTATTTTTCAGGCATCAAGCAGTGCTGGAAACCTAGGCGTGCTTATTCCAGTCATAGATGTGGTAAGTTTAGTCAGTTACTAAGATTAATGATGAGTTGTAGTGTCAGTCAAGTTTTGATTGAATTTCTTCTCATATTGAGACTTTAATATTGTGCATATTTATTGGCACAGGTATATGAAATGTAAGACATTTGAAAAGACTCTAAACTTAACATTTGATGGAAAATGTAAAAAGGTTTTGAATTGATAGTTATATGCTGTACAGAGGAATCAGAGTTTACTGTTTTAGGCTCAAAAAGATATTGTAGAGTTCCCTGAAAATGTTTGCATTTTTTCAAAGATAAAAAAGATAAAATTTGTTGGCAAATATTGAATGACAGTTCTTTTTACAGTTTTGTAAATGAACTGTGCAAGTAAATAGTGTATTTCAGGATAGAAGTATGAGCTGTACAGAATATTATTTGTAATAATTCTGTTTCATATTATTATGTATATTGAAAATTTAAAACAAGTATGAAATGCACACATTTTCAGCATCTGCTATCATGTCAACAGTACAAATTTTTCATGTGTTATGTGTAAGCACCCATAGCTGCAGAGTGGTTTAAAGGGTTCACCTATGAAACGGGGAGCTGCAGTAGCTCAGATGGTAGAGCATCAGACTCATAATACAGGGGTCATGGGTTCGATACCTGCATAGGCCAGCCCAGGTCAGTTGCTTCTGTGTATCCTTGGAAAAGGCACTTGGCTCCCATTTCTTCTGCAGATACAACTAATAATGTGTTGAAGTACCATTAGGAACCAACCAACAACTAATATCACCTTAGAAGCTTGAAGTTGTGGGATTGAATCCACACACTGGCAGTATATTGTTATCTTTACTGGTCATAGACAAAAAGATCTTATACAATAGCCTGTCTATCCATTAGCACCAGTTATTGCTACTCCTCATAAATTACTTGGACGATTGCCATGAAACTTTACACAGATTCATCCCAAGGTCTTATTGGTCCTAAATGAAAATGGTGCTGCTCAGACATCAAATATGGCCACAATGGTGAATATCCTGAAAATCTTTTTATTGCTACTCCTCCTAACAAATGGTCATATCTACATGGGGTTTTCACCAAAAGATTTCTTGTGGTGTCTAGTTGTTCCTAAACGAAAATGCTACCAATCTGACATCCAACATGGCTTCCATGGAGGCCATCTTGAAAATCTTACTGCTACTACTCCATGGTAGCCATCTTTGAAATCTCCAGAATTGATAGTTGTAGTAACACTGGGTTTTCACCTAAAGACATCTCATCATATGTAGTTGTTTCAAAATGAAAATGGTGCCAATCGTACCTTCATTATTGCTGCCATGGTAACTATTGAAAATCTTGTTATAGGTACATTTCCTGCCTCAACGGCCATTAAGGAAATGTTCATATGACTTCTACAGAACGAATGATCTTACTGACATGTCGTTTTCATGAAAACACAATTATAGAAATATGTAGCTGGTTCTGAATGAAAATGGTTCTCATCTGAACTCCTTGGCACCATAATGGTAATCTCGAAATCTTGTTATCAATGCACATCTTGCATAAACCATGGCATTCACATAGAGTTTTCACTAAAACATCTTACAATATTTAATTGTTTCTGAATAAAAATGTTGCAGATCTGACCATCAACAGATTTTTACTTTTGTGAAGGAGTTTTGAAAACCGAACCTAATTGAACTTGGGGTCAAGTCAAAGATCATTGCTTGCATTTTTATACTTCACTGAGTTTATGAAAACAGTGACTTGATCATGCACCAGTGAATTTGTACCAGACTTTGTATTTAGCTGCATTCCAATGAACAGGTTGATAGCCAGCCAGCACTCTGATATTGAATTTAAGGTCAGAGGTCATGATTATTTTCGGTTTTTAGTTGTACTGGCTTGTGAGCATGATACCATAAACAAGTATGAATGGATTGTTCTCAAATCGAGTATGTCGATATATCTGATAAATATGATGAATGATGCCACTTAAATATCTTTTAATTTTTTTCCAAAATAATATTATAGATTTAACCATTTAGCATGTGGGTTTATCTTTACATTGTTTGGCACAATTTAGGTGAATTTCTGTCCATGATATCTAGGTTCAAGGTCAAATGTCAAGACAAAGAATTTTGTACTACACTTAACAGGTATTTTGTGAACATGTTAACTTAGACATGTAAGAAAATATTTTTGTTATCAAATTTGGTATGTTGAAGTTTCTCAAAGATATCATAGATATTTTCAATACTCAGCAGTTTAAAAGAATAAAAGGACATAAGAAATGGTCTTATCTTGGATTCCTGGAAATTCTTTTTAGCCAGTAGAGGATCAGATTTTCAAGGGATTTTTGTTTGGATTTTCTTTCCATGCCTTTACTGAAAAATCAAGTTCCAAGATACAAGAACAATAACAACAACCATTGGTTTTTTATCGAGACCTACATGTCTGCATATAAAAATTAATTATGAAAAATACTAATAGTGTATAATATGCCTATCATAGTTTAATGTACGGTTCTTCACATTGTTAAAGTGATGTGATACATAGGGTGGAGTTGTTAGTTTGTCACAGAACAGACATTTTATTAGGGTCCATGCTCGCTAACACTCATCTTGTCATGGGTAAATACAGCTGCAAAAGTTTGTAATTTTCATCAATTTGCCACAAACAATTTTGTGTGTGCGTTTTATAAAATAATTATCTCAGATAGACTTGGAATGTTAAGTTGAGCAATGCAGATAGAATTATTAATGCATTCTTGACTTAGTCTTGTTTACCCTTTGAAACATCACTAGTAACAGAACTATTCCATGCCTTTGTCATGCATGTAAAGCTTATCAGCAATGGTTACAAATACATAGATTAAAGCAGTTTAAATTCATTGTTTCATGATAGTAATAGAGTTAGAGACTCATGGGTAAAAGTGTAACTGAATGTTATTCTATTCCATCTTTCCTACTTAGCTCATCAGAAGATTGCCAGTGATCAAAGACCCCAAACCCAGACTGTTGAAGATGTTCCGTGACTTCTGGCAGTACTGTGTGGTATTTATGTTTGCTGAGGAAACAGGACTCTGGCCTAAGGAGTGGTTTGAGGGAGTCTGCGACATTGCCACCAAGTCTCCCCTCCTGATATCGGAGGGTCATCTGAGATCAGAGCTGCTACATAATGTGGCTCTCAGAAATGACACTGTCTCACAGGTAGAGAGATGCCATTAGGATGCCATCATATCAACAACAGAATCATCACTTACAGTCACACATATTTTGTCCATTTGAGTCCTCAGCTCTTTCCAACAAGTTTCAGTGGGCATTTTCTTAAGGGAGTTTCCTGTGTGTCCATCATTTTCTCTCCCTGTGTGTGTGTGTGTGTGATCTTGATAGTACTTTACTCTGTCCATATACATTTTAGAAGACAATATATAATAAATCTTAAGCCATTCAATATGTTTGATAAATGCAGCTATCAAATAAAGGATTTGATTTTAGTATCTGACAGACATTAAATTGGTTTAATCCAATTCATGTTGTTGTATGAAAGTGAAAGTGGGATAAGTGGAAGTTTTATTAACGATATTAAAGTGGAGTGGGGTTTGTTCACATGTATGCTGAATATTTTATATTTTTCCTTCATCTGTGTGTTTTTTCCGCAGTAATATCTGGACTTCAAAATAATTTTTAATGTTATGAACTGATCAGGTCAAATGCCCTTAGAGTTTGCAGAAATAAATGCTCAGGATCCTGAGATACGTAACTTGAAATCACCTTTGAAATATGAGCTAATGAAAAATTGGCATAAAGTTGCCATTGAATGGATGCAAATGCTACAGAAAGGATCAGGGTTAAGGAAAGTAGGCATACATACAAGATTCCATTGCTGGTATGAGATTTAAAAATTGTTGTTGTTGTTGTTGTTTGTTTAACGACAGTTTTAACACATTTTTGGCTATATCACGCTGCAGAAATGGGAGCTTAGTGCCTTTCCCGAGGACTCACCAAATCAGCCAACCTGGGTTGGTCTGGGCGGGTATTGAACCCGCAACCCTTGGATTATGATTCCAGTGCTCTACCAACTGTGCTACTGCTGCTCATTGCTGGTATGATATATTTAAATGATTGTTAATATTGCCATGTGTGCTATGCAAGAGTGCGACCTTTGATACATTGTTTAAATTTTATCTTAGAATGTTAGATTGTTGTTTTATTTCTTCTTCAGATATGTTACCCAATCATATTTAAGTTCGGAGTTAAACCACTACCTTATAAATCAAGCCCTCCCAAGCTAAAAAGATGTGTTGCCAGGTCTTTTGGCTTGTTTGAGCAACAAAATGTGTAAAGTTTGTATGTTTGCTAAGACTAGAGTGGTCTACCCTGGTTAGAAGGATTGGCATCAAATCCCATTATTCATCAGTAAATATTTCTGTTTGTGATTGGAAGCATGTTATTTCATAGGGCCTGACAAATACAAATTCACTTGTGCCTTTTTATCAGTTCAACGATTCTTTGGAGTTTCTCACTTTAGGGTAGTATACTGTCTTCGTTGTAGATTAATATTTTGCACTTCAGTTGTCTAACTTTATCATATGATATGCTTATTGGTGCTATCTTAATTACCTGCTCTGTGGTCTATATTACCATATATACTCGCGTATAATCCAAGTCCAAATGCAAACAACATTGATCCTGATCTGCTGTCGCATAATGCGCCTTCAGATCAGTGTTGTTTGTTCTACTGATTAGTCCCTACAAACTGCATAGACCCAGATTTGCCGGCACATTATGCGCCAGCTGATCTGGGTCTGTGCAGTTTGCAGTTGGTTATACGCGAGTATATACGATACTTTCAATTCAACTCAGCACTTGAACTTCTTCATGAATTATGTCAAGTAGTTGATCTGTTATTACATGTTGTAAGATCATTCCTCTGATCTCCTATCATGGTATTTGTCTTAGCATCCCCTTCACAGTAAGTTCAGCATGACACTTGACTGATTTCACCTGTCTCTGCCATTGTTCTACTCTTTCTCTATTTACAGACTTTAACACAATTGTCAGTTTTAAGTTTGTGGGTTTCAGGTGGTTCAAGCTGGCAAAAGATAATCACTTTAGCTGTATACATTGTGTGGGGCGCAACTCAGGCCATATATGCATTGTGTGTTTTCTGTTCTGAGGATGTATGGGTGACCATCACCCATACAACAAACTCGGACAAATGAGAGAACTATGAAACGCATTATCAAGGATGCAGGCACTAGTAGTCTTGCCACCAATGGAGCCTCCATCAACAATTTCTATTTGACTGAATCCCTAAAGGTGGAAAGCATGCCCTTCCAAAAGAAAATTTGGCAATCCCAGCCATCACGAGTTTCTCACACAGCATTAGCCCATTCACTACTGCAGACAGAATAGATGTTGTCGCTACCTACAGTAGTAGATATGCCATCAACACAGACACACCCCAGTACTGGCTACAGTGATTTTCTGGGTTAGCCAGTACTTGACTTTGACACCAGACACCAACATGCTGTGGACCACACCAGCTCCAGCACAGCCTATACCTATGCCCTTAGCTTCTGGGACCAGATATGGTGATATATTATCGCAGTATAAATACCCCTGGCTTCAAGACAGAGATATAACCTGGCACCTGGTCATTATCAACATGATATGGTGGCCCACCTAAACCATTCCTGGACATCCACCATCTCATATAGACCCTGGTACTGAGTATGGTGATCATTCCATCAATAGCCAGTACCTGACTTAAACACCAGAAATCTGCCATCCATGGAACACATCTCAAGCACCAGCACAGCCATGACCTATGCCATCTACCAATGGGACTGAATATGATGATCCAGTGTCTTGGTATACCCAGTCCACATTGCCATAACCACAGCATTCTATCATGGCAGAGACTTCCAAGCCAATTACATCATAGGACAGCAGCCCACCTGAACCATTCCTGGAGATTCCATCACCTGGTACAGACCCTGGTACTGGCAGTTTTTATCATTCCCTTGATAGCTGGTTGCTGGACTTGGACACCAGAAATCAGTCAGCTTTGGACCAAATCATGCTTTGTCTAGTCCAAGTTTTCTGCGATGCCCATCATAACTGGCACCGGATTTGATGAACCTTTCTCCCACACTATCCCGGACAAGACCCATGGAATCATCATGTACCAACACTGAACAGGTCCATCACTGATATTGGTTCCATTGTTTCTCAGTACAGGCTACAGCAACTCCTGTCTTGAACTAATTGACAATACTCAAGTTAATGCCTGAAGATCACCATGTTGCAGCTTGAATGGACTCATCTTTATTCACTGTCCCTGATGCACTGCATCACCAGTTTGTTTGTCGCTACCTTCACAGGAGGTTTCCTTGCATCCTAACTCTTCAAGTTTGAGGACACAAGGTCACAAGCACGATTTTCCTTCATCGAACACCCAGCCTTCTGTGTATCAACTGAAATATTCTTCCAGTTTCTATCTCTTATTTTTCCATCAGTGGCCTCTTACAGAATTCCCTCATCCATCTCTTAAAATGAAAAGAAAAACCCAGCCCTTTTGAAAACCACTGCTTTGAAAGTAACTTCAGGTCAACAGGCATATCTTTTAAAAACAATAACAACTATTAAACTTTAACCTGGCTTTTTACAAGACAAATGCACTGGTCTTTTACACTGAAGTTCCAACTGTCAACAAAGACATTGTGACCTGGGAATGTCAAAACCTTCCTCTTTATGCATGTACTGGAAACCATTTTCAATACACAACAAATGGTTTGCAACATTGTAGTGATTAGCTTCATGCTCATCTTCATCTCAGTGGCTGTATTTCAAGAATCTTAATATAGCCTTGACCCTTCCACTTCCGGGAGTCAGTCTCGCATATGGCTCATATACGATGGTTGATCAATATATAACAAATGCTGTAAAGAATAAGTTGCTTTAGTGTTTACAAAAATTTTTGTAGTTCTTCTCAGAGTAACTTCTTTTCGACTTATTGCACTTATCCCATTTTGTGGCCCATGTCCTGAACTTGTGCAATAGCCTATCACATGACAGATTTGGTAGTGACCGGGTGATTGCATCCCATAGTTCATCTTTGCTTTCATAATGCTTTCCCTGTAACAAAACTTTCAATTTTGGAAAAAGTCAAAAGTCACAAGGAGCTAAATCTGGTCTGCATGGTGGGTGATTTAGGGTTTCAGTGCCAGGTTGTTGAAAGGTCTGCATTTCAGACTTGCATCGCAGGGGCATTAACCAAGTGTAATATGAAGCCACCACTCAGTATATCTGGACACTTCTTCTTAATAGCTTCACGTAAATTATATCTGAGTACTGTGGCATGGTATTGTCCACTCACTGTGGTGTTCTCTGGTACCATGTGGTTCAGAATTATTCCTTGTGTGTTGAAGAACACATTGCACTTAACATTTCAGCAGATTCGGAAAGACATGCTTTTATAGGAGATGGCAAATTTGTGTGCTTCAATACACTGCTTTGTCTCTTACTCTCAGGTTAAAAGTAGTGTTCCAAATTTCATCACATGTATTGATCTTATTTAAGAAATCACAGCCTTCCACTTTGTACTTGTATAATAATTCTGTGCAGATCTTTATCTTTAAACCCATTGTTCTTTATCAAGCGATCTGGGCACTCAATATGCATGGACACCCAATATGCATGGGCATGGACACCCAATATGCATGGACACCCAATATGCATGGGCATGGACACGCAATATTCATTTGTTCTTTATCAAGCGATCTGGGCACCCAACTGGCACAAACTCTGTGCATTTCCTAATTCCTAGGTCAGAATCACCACCGGATCTACATATGTGACATAGAAAAAGATGACACCACTAAGCCAGTGACATCATCAACTTAAAATAACATCACATCCTAAATGGGATGTTTTCAATTACAGACAGGCAAATTTGTATGACATTGGGTTCATTTTTTGGAAGATATTGCATTTGTTTTAGAACTTTTTAATTCAAACTCATACTCATTAGGGCAGCTCAACACTTACTCTCTAATACCACGGCTGCATCTGTGAAACTCTAGCTCATGGAAAGAGATCCATTCCTGTCAACATCTGCACTGCTATGAGGTCATCGCAAGGTCATCATCAGATTATATCCTCTTTCTTCCAACCTCTTTATCCACAGGCAGATAGAGGAGATCAGAAAGTAGACATTGTCGCAAGCCACAGGCAACAATCTGCTATGCTCTGTTGTCATCTTTTCATGAGTACACATAAGCAAAATAACTCATCAACAACACAACATAACTTTCTTCTACACATCAGTGAAAGGACCCATTTTATCAATCGACAAGTGACTGTGTTTGGAAGAGAAACTTTGATTGGCTTTGATTAGCGTGAAAGGTCATGTTGGGTCACAAAGGTGAGAAAATTATACCCGCACTCGCAGTGATTGGTTAAGCAGGTTTATGCATATTCATGAAAAACAAGAAAATCTCTGCACAGGCAGCCACTGGTGATAAAGAAGCATAGCGGATTGTTGCCCATGGTTTGTGATGATGGAAAACAGGCTGCCAAAGATGCAAACATTGTGCTGGCTAAGTGATCAGGGCATAATGTGAGGAGTGAATATGTGGATTTGACCCAGCTTCTCCTCATGGCAACCTTCTTGCAGAAAACAACACCTTCGGGCACCCAAATCCAGCATCAGTACTCCTAGATTGGTCCCCAACACAATTCAGAATGGAGACCTGTCTTGGCAACAGTACAGGGTGAGCATCCCTTAGTTGCAAGACAAAAAAAAACTTTTGTTTCACTCTTGCTTCATCTCAGAGTCCTTGTCAACAAGGACAATTCCTATCTCATTCAGTCCCAGCTCTTCATTAATCGGGACATGGAGCCCAAAACCGCATTTGATTTGAGTTTGTCACCCCCAAGAAGGTCACCTCCTGCCCTCCTTCCAAGTGAGCAGGGTTTGTACCTTTACGAGTGCTCTATGCATATCAACTCCCAGGAGATGAAAACCATAGCAAATTCCATTTGATCACAGCAGTAAATATTATCTGGAAAGGGTGCTCTCATTTTTCTTGTAATCCCAACTGTCGTCTATTAATTCAGAAGGCAAGAAAGAACCCAGTCCACAGACCTCTGCCTTCTTGTTTGGAATTTTAATAGGTAGCATCCTCCTCTAAAAATCAATGTTCAAGTCTACCACATCCCTGGCATGCTCAAGCTCCTAGTGGACTCGCCTGTCCTGACCGAATCAGGTGATCCACATTGCATGGTCCTTTCACCCCATGTTCTTCAGTCAAATCTCTACTTGCTGGTGTTGCCCTTTGTGGTTCTACGTTCAATGCAGTAGAATGTCAAGCTTCTGATTCTCATCTTGCCAGCCACAGATCAAAAAGTCTGGGTAGCTGACACCATTTTTACCAATTTTGGAACAGTCTCACTAAACATGCCTTTTCCGTTACTCCTCCAATTTCTGAAGTCTTGCAGAAGTAAGTTAATCAGAGTGCTGACTAATCCTGTTGACTCACCTCAAGCAGGAAATATCATAGATCAGCTGCCTCCTCAATCTAGTATTGGAAATTCCAAGGACAGCCCTTCTTTTTTGCAGTTTCCATCTGAAGCCAGAAATTTTTAACCTGCATGCCTGGTTCATATCAAACATGACCTCAGGAAGAAACATTTCTCTGAACAAGTGGTGCATTGAATTGCTCAAGCAAGACAACCCACCACTTTGGATGTCGATATGGGAAATGGAGTTTTCTTCTAGTGGTGTGAACATCTTTCCCTGAAAGTCTTAATACAACAAATAGCACTAAATATCCTATACTTTTCAAGGAGAAGTTAGTACCCATCACACTTAAGGGTTGCTGTTCCACAGTGTCCGGTACATTTCACCATCATTGAAGGGAGGATATAGGCCAGAACAAAGACCTCTCCACTGTTCTTGCAAATTTTTACCTGTCTTGATGGAAGGCTTTAGCTCTATATCTGAAATGGAATCTTCTGTGAGCTCTGGTGTGGTTGGTTAAGGCAATTTTTGAACCACATTTCAGAGTGTTCATGACTCAACTCTCATACAAGACCTGCTTCCTAATTGCTTTAGTTACAGCAGGCAAAATCACTGAAGATAACAGGTCTTGTTGTCGATCTGTACTATCTGCACTTCCACCACAATGGTTCCACTTTTCTGATGACTGCCTTTGCTTTCTTTGTCATGAACAGTCTCCTGCTCATGAGGCATCAGCCCTTTGTCTTGACAGTGCTGCCTTCTTTGGACCCTTTGGCCCAGGGTCATCTACAGGACCCTGTCAGAGTTCTGAAGTGGTATCTGAAGGGGACTTAGATAATCAGAGGAGGGAGATCACACCTGTTCTTACCACTCAAAGAAGAAAGAAATTATATTTCCAGTCAGGCTTTGTCATCCTGGATGTGGCTGGATATCCACTCAGCCTACGAGGTGCTAACCAAATTCTAGTTGAATTTCATTCTTATTGGCTCATGCACTTGCATAGCATTTAGTTCAACTGTTCCCTACATGACATCATCCAAGCTGTGGGATAGAGGTCAGAGATGAGATTCTCAATCTTTTTCTTCAGTGGCCTTTCATCCTAAAGGGCTCAATTTGACCTGGTGGGGCCTATACTAGTAGCACAACACTACCTTCCCAGGTCTTTTTGAATCAGCAGCTTCATAATGACACAAGTTACCGTATATACTCGATTATAAATCGACTAGACTTTAAGTCGACCCCCCCTTTTCATGGCTGCAAAAAGCCAATTCAGCTATGACCCTCCTATAAGTCGAGGTGTTTTTTGCAAATTAAATCCATCTGCAAAGGGTGACATGTCATCACTGAGTCAGAGCTGCACTTAGGAAAAATAAACGAGCCAAACTGGATAGATAGATAGACATATAGATAGATAGATAGATAGATAGATAGATAGATAGATAGATAGATAGATAGATAGATAGATAGGACAAATAAAAACAAAAACCAATGAAGAATAAATACAATTGTATTATTGAGTTGAATATGTACAAATAAATTTACAACTTACATTTTGTCCATCTTCGTGTAATGAAATCCATATAGCTTAACATTTTTAATCCATTTATAAGATAAATCCATGAATTGGATTATAGGTCACATACAGGTATAAAATTGGTATCCTATAAATGTCACTGTCTAATGTCCTCTGATTCAAAGCCCAAGAATTCATCCTTATCATCAGAGTTACCAAATAAAGTTCTAAATTCCTCCAATGTCATCCCGTCATCGTAAACATCGTCCGACTCTGAATCTATTTATATGATAAATCCACGAATTCAATTATAGGTCACATACCCATACCGGTATAAAAATAGAAGTTCATAATGATCCGATTCACAATATCCTGTAATATATTAATTCCACACGTCGTACAAATAAACAATGAAAGTTAAGTCCACTTTTTCGTGATTCACGGTTTCCTATAAATGTCACTATCCAATGTCATCTGGTACAAAGTCCAAGAATTAATCCTCATTGTCTGATAAAGTTCTGAAATCCTACATCGTCGTCTAGTCATTGTAAATCGTCGTCATCTAGTCATCGTAAATCTCGTGCTACTCCAATTTTCGGCTTTACTGTCATATGCGGGTGCTTATGCAAAGACTGAGCTTGGGCTCTGTGGGTAACACTTTGATCATAAAGTCAGAAATCTATTAAAGGCTGCAACTGAACACATGTCAATTGTGCGGCAAGATCACAGGGAGTTCAAATAGCCACCCTCTGTTACTTGGCACTGAACTCGCGGCTTGATCAAAAGGTTGTCACGTGGGAAAACAAAGAGTGTGGTGCCTTTACAAGCAAAGGGATTAAGGTCAGGAAGTTGTAAAACTCTACTTGGCACTGAACAAGTATAGGTTGGCGGCTCGATCAAAAGGATTGTCAACTTGAAAACAAAGTGAGTCCCTTTACAAGCCAAAGGCTTATCGGACAACCTGCACTGGCAGATAACTTGGGAAATATCACTTGGGAATTAAATCTGACTTGTGGAAAAGGAAAATACAAATTAAATCAAAACTTTGATTGCATCAAGCACAGTCTTTATACAGCAAAACACAAATATTAATACAAATACAGGTTGTTCGGACTTGCACGAAAATGGAGGCAATATACTTACTAGTAAACGCCCACGGTAAACATTGACTGACACTTCATTTTGTGGTCGGTAGTATTTAATTTACCAGTAATATTTTCAAATTAATAAAATCCAAATAACTGTAGATACATGTATTGTGTAATGAATACCATCATGAAACGGATAAACACAGGGTATACCATATATGCATTACTGCATAGGAATAGTGGCATGAAAACGTAAAAATATATGAATTGACAGTATTTTTATGTACTGCAAACATCATAAGTTTCCAACATTACCCCAAGATTTTTTTATTTTTTTAATGTCGCGCTTATAAGACGACCCCTACTCTGTATGAGTCAAATTCTAAGTAAAAAACGTCGACTTATAAGCAAGTATATACTATACTCTACTTCTTCTGGATTTGCAGGAGTTAAAATGTTTTCTCTAAACCACATCCATGCATAAACCATGTGCTAACCATAGCCCATATCTCGCACAAAACTCGAAGCTGCTTCACAAACATTAGGAAACTGGACATGGGGGGCAACTCCGGGGTAAGGGGATGTAACTACCTCCTCCTTAACTGTTTGCCTAATGAATAGGTAACATATTTGAAGAAAACAACTTTTAGAGTAATATTTTTCTTTGATCATATTTACCTGATCATAATATGGGCACACCCTCCCAAGCCATCCCCATTGCTACATCCCTTGAAGCGTGTACATCTGCTCCAGTAGTAACTGATGACTGGCAGGATTTGGTGCCAATCTCTCTCACTCTAGTCTGATTTCCACCTTGGCAAGCAGACAGCCTTTTAGCATGTCTTTTGTTACAACAGGTCAAAAGACATGGTGGAACATAATTGTTTTCATGGGAGCTGGATTTGTGAGGTAGTGGATGTACTCCTAACATATTATATTATCCACATGATTGCTTTTTTCATAAAATATAGTATTTTCTACATTCTTCTTACATAAATTCTTTTAAAAAGTAGGTTGAAAAATGTGAAAATTAAAAAATTAAATAAAATGTAAGCAACTATTCCTTACATTGCAGACAGAGTTAACAGACCTGAGATACAGTATCTGCTCCTGGCTAGGTAACCAGACTAATGTTGATCCCCTTATTCACAAGCTGAGTTTCAGCCAGTGCACATACCTGTTGTCTGTCTTTAGGTTGGAAACTCTCAGGTAAGGTTCCTTTTTTTATGTGTGTGTCTGATTTTATACAGAGAATGAAGGATCTTACAAATGTTCATAATATATTCAGTTTACCGTATATACTCATATATAAGCTAATACCAACTGCAAACTGCATAGACCCAGATCTGCCGTCACATAATGCGCCAGCATATCTGGGTCTATGCAGTTTGTAAGGACTAATCAGTAGAACAAACAGCACAGACCCTGATCTGCCGGTGCATTATCAGAGTCTGTGTTGTTTGCATTTGGACCTGGCTTATACGCGAGTATATACGATTATTGTATTGTATTATTCAACCACTTTCATAAATATCATATAAATTGTACGTTAGTTTTAAAAAAATCTCACCATCCTATGTCATGAGTATTTGGATATTGGATGATTAGAGTAGACTGATTGCTCAACTATTACGATACCATAAAATGTGTGTTCAAGTGCTCTATTTGGAAACCAGTCTACCATGTATTTATGGAACAAGTGATAGTGCACAATGCTGCTGAATATTGATCAATTTATTGGAACTCTGAAAGTTTAAGTTAGAGATACATTGGATGATATTACACCAGAAATTGTCTCAAATTGACTGGTGCAATAGAATTGGAAGTGCTGCATTGGACATTGCATGGTCCCAGACCTTGGACATCTGCTATTTTCCTGATCTGATAGTGTTGTGCATACCTTAAATCTCCTTAAAGTACCTACACAAGCTTAACTTTAAAAAAAATTCTGTTTGCCCATCAGTTCTGATACTTATTGTTTTACATTAAAACATTTGATTCAAGTCATACCCTCTATACATGTGTACAAGTTGAGTCCAACTGTAAACAATGAAGACTGTGATCTGTTGTCACATAATGCACCAGCAGATCAGGGTCTATTTTGTTCTACTGATTACTCCCAACAAACTGCACTGACCCACATCTGCCTGCACATTATGCAACAACAGATTTGGGTCTGTGCAGTTTGCAGTTGGATCCGACTTGTAAGTGAGTATATACTATGCCTAGTTTTCATCAATTTAATATTTATGTAGTAGCTATATGTAAATTTGCCCTTGCTGATCACACCTAAGGTATGGGCCAATTGAATTACAAAATGTTGGAAGCAAAGAAAAATCGTATATAGTCCACCAAATATTTGGGCAAATACATACATATTGAATACTTGTTGTTAGATCTGATGATTTTTTTTTGGTTAAAATTGAATATTTGTAAAAATTAAATCTGATATTGCAAGGAGTCTTTCCCTTTCTTCTTTTAATATTTATATTCAGCTTGTAAATAATTTTATTGAATGTCACTGTTCATCCAAGAGGCAGCAGTTTGTTGGAGGTTCTTTTTGGAGACGGCCAGTGTTTCTTTTATGAGAAAAGACTTTCACCAGTCTCATGTACCTGGTCCAGGTAGATTCCTTTAAGTATGGGGTCATATACAAGGATCTTATCCCATGGAATATTGACTACTTGTCTATGTTTTTTAACCTGTGTTCAGATCATTCTTTTGTTATGTACATTTTGTTTTTAGAGTAACCCATTCCAATGATCCGAAAGCTTTTTATGGACTTTTCACCTACCTTGAAGATAATGTCATCTATAAAGACAAATCTGGTAAGAGCATAGTGATTTGTGTGTGTGTGTGTGTGTGTATATATATATATATAAGAGATTACAAAAGAGATGTATTTGCCAGACATGACTGGCAAATGAGCTCACATGACCATTTATTAACTTGATATGTCAGACATTTGACATAAGGTTCCCATAATTATTTCATGCAATTGTTTGTTATTTATGTTTCCCCAGTTGTTTAAACACTATAGCCACAAAGCACAAGACAAAGGCAGTGTGAAAGTTTCTCTCCAGGACTTACCGAAACCCTGTAATTGAATGAATGCCCCAGGGTCCAAACTATAGACATTACATCAACCCCTTCCTCCATGTGCTATTTAATTATATTGTGTGGCGGCCTGTCTGCATATATTAGATCTTTAGAATAAAATATATGTAGCCTTGGCCCTAATTAAAAAGATACTAGCAACATCAACTAGCCTTTATTGTCATCCTCAAACACATGCTTGAGGATCTCATTAAATTAAACTTTATCATTCTACTGGACCATATTTGCCTGTAAATTAAGTGTTAAAGTGTTATGTATTTTCAAGGTCCAAAGTTGTCAGTTAATAATCAATTTTAGCTCTACTGGTCATAGACCAGGAGAGTTTATGGAATGGTCTGTTGTCCATAGTCTGCCCATCCGTTAGCACAAGTTTGTTATCACTGCCTCGCCTAAACTACTTGGAGGATTGCCATGAAACTTTACACACACACATTCATCCCATAGTCTAGTTGGTCCTAAATGAAATGGTGGTGCTTGGACATCCAATATGGCTGCCACAGTGGCAATCTTTAAAACCATGTTATCACTACTGCTCCTGAATGGATGGTCATATCAGCTTTGGGTTTTCACTAAAAGACTTCTTATGATGTCTAGTTGGTCCTAAGTAAAAATGGTGCCAATCTCTGAAGTCCAGTATGGCCGCCACAGCAGCCATCTTGAAAAGCTTGTTATCACTACTGCTTCTGAATGAAAAATCATATTGACATAGGATTTTCACCAGAAGACTTCTTATGATGTCTAGTTTATCCTACATGAAAAGGGTGCTGCTTGCACATCCAATACGGCTGTCACAGCAGCCATCTTGAAAATCTTGTTATCACTACTAATCCTAAATGAATGGGCATATCAACATGGTGTTTTCACTGAAAGACTTCTTATGATGTCTAGTTTATCCTACATGAAAATGGTGCTGCATGCATATCCAATATGGCTGCCACAGCTGCCATCTTGAAAATCTTGTTATCACTGCTTTTCCTAAATGAATGGGCATATCAACATGGTGTTTTCACTGAAAGACTTCTTATGATGTCTAGTTGGTCCTAAATGAAAATGGTGCTGTGCAGACATCTAGTATGGCTGTCACAGTGACCATCTTGAAAATCTTGCTACTTCTCCTGAATGAATGATCATATCATCATTTGGTTTTTACTGAAAGACTTCTTATGTTGTCTGGTTGGTTGCAAATGAAAATGGTGCCAATCTGACCTCCAATATAGCCACGAAAATGGCCATCTTGAAAATCTTGTTATTGCTACTTCTCATAGATGACTAGCCATGTTGACATTGTGCTTTCACCAAAAGACTTTTTTGATGTCTAATTGGTATTAAATGGAAATGGTGCCTATCTGATGTCCAGAATGGCCACCCCAGCAGCCATCTTAAAAATCTTGTTGTCGTTACTCCTCCAAAACAAAATCATATCAGCATTGGGTTTTACCAGACGACTTCTTAAGATGTCTTGTTGGTCCTAAATTAAAATGGTGCCGATTTGATATCCAATATGGCCACCATCGTGACCATCTTGAAAATCTTGTTATTGCTGCTCTTAAATGTAAAGTCATTTTGACATTGGGGTTTTCATCAGAAGAGTTCTTATGGTGCCTAGTTGGTCCTAAATAAAAATGATGCAAAACTGACCCTCAGTCTGGCCACCAAGGTGGTCATCTTGAAAATATTGTTATCTTTATTCCTTCAAAATGGATGGCCATATCAACATGAGGTTTTCACCAATAGACTTCTTATGATACATAGTTGATCCTATATTAAAATGGTGCCAGTTGTACATCCAATATCGCTGCCACGATGGCCATCTTGACAATATTGTTGTCACTACTCCGCCTGAATAGTCAAATTGACATAGAATTTCACCAAAGGACTTCTGATGATGTCTAAATAGTCCTAAATAAAAATGGTGCCAAACTGACATCCAGTATGGCCCACAGGGCAGTTAATTTGAAAATCTTGTTATCGATGAAGAATATCAGAGATACTTTCAATACTCAGCAGTTAAAAGGAAGAAATGGTCTTATCTTGAATTTGTAGGGGACTCTTGTTTCAATAGCTATTGCTCTAATACCATGATCTGTATCCTCTGTATAGTTGTATCCTCTTTTTTTTAAAGTAGGAAAAATGTTATAAAGAAATTAGTGTTTCGGTGCTTTTAATAACCTTCAAATACATATGATCAAAATTTAAATGAATTTCTGTGTTATTTTAATTAAATACTCCTATTTTAGTATATACAGAACATACAGAATGTTTTTATCCCTGCACTTATGTGAAGAGCAGGGATATTGTCGTTAGCCCTGTGCATCATTCCATTCATTTGTCCATCTGCCTGTCTGTCCATCCATGACAAAAGCTTGTCATTGCTTCTCCTCTCACACCACTTGGAGGATTTTAATGAAACCTTGTAGGCTACATGTGTGGTTAGTGCAGATGCGCAATAAGATTTTACTCTTTTCCTCTGGCCCATTTTTATGCAAATTTCATTAAAAAAATTGTCATACAAAGGCGTATTGTGAGTAATGATTTCATCATCACTTCTCATCATACACTTGTTGGAAGATTTTTTTGAAACTTTGTAGGTTAGATATATGGTTGGTATAGAAGTGCAGTTAGATTCAGCTTTTTTCCTTTAGCTCATTTTTGGGGAAATGTCTTGAAAATTGTCAAAAATGAGCATATTTTGAGAACTCAGCTGATCATTCCTTCTCTTCCAATACTGGTTATGGAAACTTTGTTGGCTAGATATTTTGTTGGTGTAGATGTGGAGTAAGGTTTTACTTTATTCCTCTGTTCCATTTTTGGGGAAATGGTTTGGAAAAATTATCAACAATGGGGTATTTGGGGAATCCAGTTAATCATCACTTTCCTTCCACATCAGTTGCATGGTTATGTTGTAGGCTAGATATGTTGTTAGTGTATATGTGCAATAAGGTCTAAATTTATTCTTCTGGCTCATTTGGGGGATATTTCTTGAAAAAAAATTCCAAAAAAAGGATTATTTTGTGAATTTTACTTTGTCATGATTTCTTCATATACACTGGTTGGAGGATTTTTTTGAAACTTTGGAGGCTAAACATGTGGTTGGTGTAGATACATAATAAGATTTAACTTTTTTCCTCTGGACCATTTTTGTGGACATTTCTTGAAAAAATAAGGAGGTATTTGGAGAATTTGGTTTATCATCGCTTTTCCTCATACACTGGTGGAGGATTTTATTAAAACTTTATAAGCTTGATATGTGGTTTTTGTAGATGCAAGATCTTACCTTATCCTCTGGTCCATTGTTTGGGAAAATATCTTGCAAAATTATCAAAGAAAGTGGGGGGGGGGAGGTAATTAAGTTCATCATCACTTCCCTTACAAAGCTGTATCAAGGATTGTATCAAAAGTTTGTAGGCTAGGTATTTGGTTTGTGTAGATGAGCTTTAATGTTCAACTTTTTTTCTATGGCCCATTTTAGGGAAAATTTCTTGAAAAATCTTCAAAAAGGGCAATTTTGAGAATTAAGCTTGTCCTAAACTGCTTGAAGAATTGTATTGTCCCTTCAGCAAAGAGCAGGGATATTTCTGGGATATGTATGTCTGTGACTGCAGATGCATCTGGTAGTATTGTGCCTATAGATTTAGGCATCATCTGCTCTGCATAGCCATTCTCAGTATGTGGTTGGAATCTAATTCTCATTGTGTACTCCTCAATATATTTGTACATCATTATATAAACAGCTGTCTTTTTAATTTGACTACTTGCTTGCATAACACACAACCATGTACCTAAAATGTCCAGGAGGCAGTACACTGGGGTCTGTGTGCATTCATAGGAATGTTGGTATTGAAATCAAAGGTTATTGCAGAGTTTTAGGATTGTTGCTTACCAGGAGTAATTTTTAGCTCACCCAGCCATAAGGCCAGGTGAGTTTATGGTATGGCCCAGTGTTGGTTGTGCATCATTAGTCCATTAACAATTGCTTGCTACCATTCTGGAGGCCATATTTCTGATCTGATTTTGAACAAATTTGGAATATGGACTTATATCATTAAGATCTCTGACAAGTTCGATAAAGAGTGAGATGCATGCATATTAGAGAGGTGATATTGCATCTGATTGGCTGAGCATGTTACCACTCTGGAGGCCATATTTCTGATCGGAGTTTGATCAAGCTTGGAATTTAGGCTTATACTATCAAGATCTTGGCCAAGTTCATATATGAGCGAGATCCATGCATATTAATTAGGTGACCTTGCATTTGATTGACTGAGCTTGTTACCACTCTGGAGAACACATTTCTGATCAAATTTTGATTAAATGTGGAATATGGGCTTATATCATCAAGATCTCGGTCATGAATGAGATTCATGCTTATTAATGAGATCTTGCATCTGGTCGGCTGGGCTTGCACCACTCTAATGGCCATAATTCTGGTCTGATTTTGATCAAACTTGATACATAAGCTTATATCATGAAGATCTTGGACAGGTTTGATAATGAGTGATATCCATGCATATTAGTGAGGTGATCTTGCTTCTGATTGGCTGAGTTTATTTCCACTCTGGAGGCAATGTTTCTGGTCCAGTTTTGATCAAAGTTGGACTATGAGCTTACTTTATCAATATCGCTAGTGAATTTGATTTAGATGCAGACATATTAATGAGATGATATTGCATCTGTTTGACTGAGCTTGTTACCACTCTAGAGGCCCTATTTCTGATCTGATTTGAATCAACATTTCAACATGTGTGCTTATATCCTCATGATATCAGACAGGTTGATAATGAGCGAGATCCATGCATATTAATGAAGTGCTCTATTTTGCATCTGCTTGGCTGGGATTGCTACCACTCTGGAGGCCCTGTGTCAGTCATTGATTATCAATCCGTTAACAATTGCTTGCTACCACTCTGGAAGCCATATTTCTGATATGATTTTGATCAAACTTGGAATATGGGCTTATATCATCAATATGATGTCATCACATTAGTTGTTAGAACAATTTCATGGCTTGTGAGTAGTGAAAAATTGTCTGTGTAAAGAATTTGTTCCTGGATTATCATGCAAAATGCTTAGACCCTGGAAATTTAGCAGCAGCCCAAATAAATATATTAAATAGATTTTCAAATCTATTAATGAAATGCATTCGAGTTTCATTCATCTTTAGCTCTACTGGTGATACACCAGAAAAGCTTATGGGATGGACTGTTATTCGTTGTCTGACATCTGTCTGTGCATTACCAGAAATTTGTTATCGCTACTTGGAGGATTGCCATGAAACTTTACACACATATTCATCCCAATGTCTAGTTGGTCCTAAATGAAAATGGCGCTGCCCAGACATCCATTATGGCCACCACAGCAGCTATCTTGAAAACCTTGTTATTGCTACTCCTCCTGAATGGATGGTCATATCAGCATGGGGTTTTCACTGAAAGATTTCTCATGATGTCTAGTTGGACCTAAATGAAAATGGTGCTAATCTGACATCCAATATGGTCACCATAGCAGCCATCTTGAAAATCTTGTTATTGCTACTCCTCCTAAATGGAAAGTCATATTGACATGGGGTTTTCACCAGAAGAGTTCGTAACAATGTTTAGTTGGACCTAAATGAAAATGGTTCTGCTTGAACATCCACTGTGGCTACCACAGCAGCCATCTTGAAAGTCTTTTTGTCACTGCTCCTTCTGAGTGGATGGTCATATCAACATGGAGGTTTAAGTGAAAGACTTTTTATGATGTCAACTTGGTCCTAAATGAAAATGGTACCAAGCTGACATCCAGTATGGTGCCATGGCAGCCATCTTGAAAATCTTGTTATCTCCACTCATCCTGAACAGAAAGTCATATCAATACGAGGTTTTCACCAGAAGACCTCTTGTGATGTCTAGCTGGTTCTAAATGAAAATACTACTGCTTGGACATCCAATATGGCCACCACAGCAGCCATACTGTATATCTTATTATCACTATTCCACCTGAATGAATGGTCATATCATCATGGGTTTTTACTAAATGACCTTTTATGATGTCTAGTTGGTTCTAAATGAATATGGTGCCTATATAACATCCAATATGGCCACCACAGCAGCAATCTTTAAAATCTTGTTATTGCTACTCCTTCTGAATGGAAAGTCATATTGGCATGGGGTTTTCACTGGAAGACTTCTTATGGTGTCAGGTTGGTCTTAAATGAAAATTGTGCCAATCTGGAATCCAATATGGCCACAACAGCAGCCATCTTGAAAATCTTATCACTGCTCCTTCTAAATGGAAAATCATATCAACATTGAATTTTCAACAGAAGACTTCTTATACTATTATAGTTGGTACTAAATGAAAAAGGTGACGATCTGATTTTCAGTATAACAAACCATGGCAGCCATCTTCAAAATCTTGTTATTGCTACTTCTACTAAACGGAAAGTCATATCAACATGGGGTTTTCACTAGAAGACTAATTATGATATCTGCTTGGTTCTGAATGAAAATGGTGCTGATCTGACCTCAAATGTGGCTGCCACAATGAATATATTGAAAATCTTGTCACTAATTCTCCTGAATGGATGGATGGATCATATCAACATGGAGTTTTCACCAAAAGTCTTCTAATGGCATCTAGTTTGTCCGAAATGAAAATGGCGCTGATCTTACGTCCAATATGGCTGCCATAGAGGCTAATTTGAAAATCTTATCGCTCAAGAATATCAGAGATGGTTTCAACACTCAGCACTTAAAAGGAAGATATGGTCTTGTCTTGAATTCATGGAAATTTTATTCAGACATTAGAACATCAGTTCCTTTGAGGGACTCTTGTTGTTTATCATTCATCATTCTGCATTTTGCATTTGCATTCTCCATTTCCTTTAAATTGCATTAAACATTCATTTGTGTTCATTCTGTATTCCATTTGCATTCATTTTTGCACTTTGTGTTCATTCTGCATTTTGTTTGTGTTCATCCTACATTCCATTTGCATTCAATGTTTGTTTCACTGGTAAAGTGACTAATTTCAGGACCTGTATCATCAGGTTGTTTTATGAATTTGATTATGAGCAAGATATAAACATTTTGTATGTGGTAATCATGTATCTGATTGGCTGATCTAATTACCGCTCTGGAGATCGAATTTACTCAAGCTTGGTAAATTAGTTTCTATAAGCATGGTCTCAGACAGGTTCTATAGCAAGTGAGAAATCTGCCCATATTAATGAGGTCATCTTGCATCTGATTGGCTGAGCTTGTTTCTTCTCTAGAGACTGTATTTCTCATCCAGTTTCAATAAAAAACTTGGTAAATATGTTTATGTCATCAAGATCTTGGATTAGTTCCGTTGTGAACCAGAGCTATACATTTTAATTATGCCTTTATCTTTGGAAATAATTTTTTTCAGACTGTAGTAAAATAGGTAAAGTTGACATCATATAAAGGTTGGGGGATAGTTTACATAGGATTATGTTCATTCAGTACTGCAGAAGTCTGCTTAGTGAATGGTCAACTATTAATTTATATAAGCCAGATGATTGATATCAGACACATATGGGTCTCTTGTTAAAGCATGTCAGGCCTGATGACCTAATTATGTCTGGTGCATTGTTAACAAAAACATGCCTGGAATTTGTCTCCATATGCATTTCTAAAATACCTGTTTGTGATGCCCATTATGTGAAATTTACACTCAAACATTAATCCTTCACATCTTAAATGTAGACAGAAGCATCTGTATTAAATATAGAACCTACTTTCAGGTTACATGCAAGACTGTATCCTCAAACTAACAATGGTCACTTTACCAGTGTTAACACATTAATTAAGTTTGTCATATTTCACATGTGTGTCAATTAAAAATAAGTTACATTTGCAGACTTACAAATAAATGGCGATTATGATCTTGATTTGTACATTATAAATTATTTTTTAGGCATGTGGCAGTGCATACGTGCAGTTGCTGACAAGACATTTGAGAAATTTCTTGAAGTTACTGCAGAAAAGGTAATTGTATTTATATGTAATTTCATCATATAAATTGTTTCATTTCATATTTTTGTAATTGCAAAAGTTGAATTTATCTTCAAAAGTTTGGAAATTCAGTTTAACATGCTACTGGTATTGATGAGTGAAGATATAAATTTGTTATACACTGTCCTACCGCAGCATAATAACATGATTACCGTCCATACTCGCATATAAGCTGATACCAACTGCAAACTGCATAGACCCAGATCTGCCATCGCATAATGCACTGGCAGATCAGGGTCTATGCAGTTTGTAAGGACTAATCAGTAGAACAAGCAACATAGAACCTGATCTGCTGGCGCATTATGCGATGGCAGATCAGGGTCTATGTTGTTTGTATTTGAACCTGGATTATATGCGACTATATACGGTAGATAGCAAGTGTACAAGTCTACTGTGTGCATTTACATGTACAAAATGTGGTTGGCTGTGTCATTCCTACATTGCTGGCACTTTCAACTATCAAAACATGATGAAGTGGTTTCTGTTAAACCACCGATTGGTTTACTGAACAAAGACAGTGCACTCTGGGGAGATACACCAATTGAGCTGCACTGCAAGGCTGCACGAGAATTCCAATCTTTGGCTTTTTTTAAAAACAAATTCACCAAATGAAATTTGTTGGCACCAGATCAATATTTGTTTCATAAAATCAAAAATTGGCAATCAGTATGGTCAACCCTGATATTGTGTCACACATGTAGTGGAATGAGATAACAATGTTTTCTATATCTTTTTTTTTAAGGAGAGAACTGAAGCCAGGGAGAGGGAGTTAGAAGGTCATGCTCAGTTTTTGCTGGTGAAATTCAACCACATCCACAAGCGAATCCGCAGAGTGGCAGACAAGTACCTGACAGGGCTAGTAGACAGGTCAGTAAATGCACAGGTTGGCAGACAATTTCCTGACAGCTGGTGAAGAGGTGAAGTATCTAGTAATGGAAAGAGTACCTTTTTAAAGGAAGGCAACATACTATAAATAAACATGTAGAATAAACAGAAACTGTTATCCAGTAAAACCTGGAAAATCACTAGATCCTGTCTGTGGCAAAGTTCTGATAATTATCAAGGTTTGTGATGTTGGCAATTCTAACTGCTATTTTATTTCAGTAAGGTCAGTAATGTTAATTGTCATTCAAGAGTTTTTACTTCCTAGAAAATTGGCAATATTCTGTGCAATGCTTTCTGTTTTATACTATTACCACTACAGACCACATTTCTGCTAATATATCAATCTTCATTCAAGCTTGTGGTAAATATTCAACTGTACAATATTGATTGTTTTTCAGTGTTCTTATTTCTATGCATGAGTCATTTGTCTTTACTTGTAGATTCCCCTACCTGTTGTGGAGTGGAAGGGTCCTTATGACAATGTTAGACACCCTACAGCTGCTCTCTAAATCTCTCGAGATGGTAAGTATTTAAGCAATTCAGTTCTCTCTAAGTATCTAGAGATGGTAAGTATTTAAGCAATTCAGTGCTCTCTAAGTCTCTGGAGATGGTAAGTATTTAAGCAATTCAGTGCTGTCTAAGTCTCTAGAGATGGTAAGTATTTAAGCAATTCAGTGCTCTCTAAGTCTCTAGAGATGGTAAGTATTTAAGCAATTCAGAAGAAGATGTTTACACATAGTTATCTCTTTTCCAGCAGCATATCATCCTTCACTTTCTTCATACTGCCATTCACTTTGCACATTCGTGTCAGCACTGACTTGAAGTTCAGTAATTTTCCACCCAGCCATTTACTATAGTCTTACCTTCCAGAACTGGACCAAAGTTCGTGCATGCACAAATGTGTGGAAAGAGCATCGATTGTAGAACCCCTCTAGTACACACATTTTTCTGTTATAAATAGCTAGCGGGATTTCCAAGCATTCTTTTGTATTAACCTACATCTGCATAATTTGGAATGGACATAGGTATTTTGATCAAATAAGTATCCTTACTATTTCTATTTATTTTAGATTCTTATTTATTCAGTTTATCTTAACAGTTAAATGAAAATTTTATACCTCACTGAGAGTGTTTTTATATGTGCTACTTGAACTAATTTGTGGGAGTTCTCACGTATCACTGCTTTCCAAATGCTCAAATTCATAAACTTTTTGTGTGATTTGCACACTTGTGCACTCTGACAGCATCTCTGTTAACATCTTTAATCCTTTTCAAATTACTTCACATCCCACATAGTATAACCTATCTTGACAAAGTTTTAATACTGAAGCCAAACCAACCCTGCTGAAAGAATCAAAATAATGTTAATTGTTTAATACTTCTTGACCTTTTTAGTAATCCAACCATAATCCTTTAAGTTAATCATCTTTAATCCTTTCTGAATTACTACTGATCACACATAATATATTATATTTATTACTTCTAGGTTTATATCTGTCGAATTTGCTATTTAAGTGTCATTCCAAGCCAGTTCAGTCACGTGATCACATGAAGTCTCTACTATAAATATACTACATTGGAAGCAAGGTGTGAAGAAAGAAAAAAAAGGAATAATTTCTATTCCAGAATTTTGTTAAATTATTCTGAGTATGCGAGAGATTTCAGTGAGTGATGGGAGGAATTGGAGACACCCCTCATCTTGGATGGAAAACCCTCCTGGCTGGGAGGTTCAATTGTATGCCAGTATCTGTTCAGACTTTGTCTTGGTGGTTTGCCAAGACCACTGAAATAGTTTACATAGAAAGAGAGATGAAATTGGACAAAGTTTCTGGTCGTGGCACCACAAGTATTGGAGCTACTTGGTCTTTTATTAAAGCAGATAAGTTCAAAGCATTATGGAAGCAGCTGATTGGTCAAAGGAAACCACTTTTATTTGTGTTTATATATGCAGTGTAAATACTTCAGTATTGAAATAGTTATGTGAAGTTTTACAAACTTGCAGGTGAGAAAAGGGAAGTAACTGTAAATATGAGTCGGTTTTTATGCTGAATAGCACTTTGTTGGCAACAGAGCATACATGTAAACATTCTTACCAGGAGGGTTTTCCCCCCAAGATAAAGGGTGTCTCCTGTTCCTCCTGTCACTCATTGAAATCTCCCACATACTCAAAATTATTATTAAAAATATAACAGACATTTTTCCAGGTTTTTTTACACCTTGCTTCCAGGGTAGTATATTCCGGTAAAGACTTCTTGTGATCATGTTACTGTGAGCATGACACTTTCATTGCTAATTTGACAGACAATAACCTAAAAGTAATCATTGGATTATACTATGTGTGATCAGTAGTAATTTGGAAAGGATTAAAGACATTAATGGATTATGGTTGAATTAGACTTTACTAAAGAGCTCAGGTGGCATAAAACTGGTAGATTTGGTATCGGTATTTCGCGTTTGTCTATATCAAAGTGTGTGAGATCTCCCAAATCTAAACAAGCAAAATATCACACAAAATGCAATAATGGATTGAAAAAGGAATTTCAGTGGTTGGAGTCAAGTTCAGAGGGATGTGAATACGATGAGGACTGCCACAAATATAATCCAGACAATGACCTCCTGAGAGATGCTAAAAATACTTGTGGTACATGTAAGGAGAGTATTAATGGCAAGAAGTTACATTGAAAGGACTGATGTGATGAGATGATATGCATATTTTAATATTAAAAAAATGGAAATTTGTTTACTAACTTTTGTCCATTTGCATGTTAACAATTGGGTAGATTAAAATCCTTCCTTTTTTGAAGCCAAAACTCCTGACCAGATTTTGCAAATCTCCTGATCTGTCCTAGGCTGACATCTCTGTTCTGTCACATGCATGACAGGATTGTATGTACTTGTTTAATGAAGATACTAGAATTTGGAATAAATCACGGACAAGATGATTTGATTAACTGCGCTTAAATGAGACTGTTTATAATGAGACTACACTTTTGCTTACAGTGGTTTCAACATGTCACTGTCAATATGTATTTTAAAAAAAGAATTTGTAATATTTTCATGATCAGATTGACTTTTTCACAAGGTCTTTGTTTTAATCATCTGGAGAACAGCCTTTTATATATCTTATTTTTCACACTACCCATATCAGATGAGGACTGCTTTAGAATTGATCTGTGTGTACATTTCATCATTTAAGTACAGTGAAACCCCTCAAAACCAAACCGCATTTATACTGAAATCCCACTGAGATCAAAATTTTTATTTGGTCCTGAATTTTTTCTTCTTTAATATATTAATCACATTTTCCCAGTAAACTGAAACCTCTCCACTCTGAAAACCAACACAAATTTTCAGTCCCAAATTTCAATTACACACTTTTAAAATAAAATATCATAAAACCAAAACTCACTTAAAACTTGGAAATGTATTTTAGCTACTTAATTCCACAAAACATTGATATTTATGGTCCATGCTTTAAGTAAAAAAACACACCTGACACATGCTGGGCCGGGTTATTTATGGTTAGCAAATACTGTAGAAAGCTTATCATTGAGTCCATGACCCTGAAATGTCCCAAGGGCAAAAATAACACTATACACATGTGGTGACACAGATTAAGGCTGACAATAGGCTAATCCAGAGTCTTTGCAACTAAAAGAAACATCAGTTTCTAAGGTAAATTGTTAATAACTAAATGTTTTTAGAAAAGATTATTAAGAAAGATTATATTTATCTGCTTATTACCTAATTGTAATTGATGCTATTCATTTCTGTAAATGGTGAATGGAACCTTTTTTTTAAAATTAAATATGGGGGTTTTAAAAACCAGGCCTGTGACCTCACTTTAGACACTTTGCTGATGGAGGCAGAGAAAACATTTTTCGAAAGGAATGTACATTATTCAGCAATTTTTTAAAATTAAATGTTAAAATTCAAACAGCTTTTTGAATTATTTGCACTCTTACACACACAGTTGCAAATGTTCTCTGATTAGATTCTCTCTTTTCAAGTTACATAAGCACTTTCCTTATTTCACACACTCACACGCAAACAAATTCTCTCTCTGTCTCTTCATATCATGTGAAAAATATTATTGTTGTTTGGTTTTAAAAATTTGTGGTCTTAATAATTTTAGGCTGGTATCAATGATGATGTGCTTGTACATATACTTATATATAAAGACATTTTTTTTCACATCTATAATACAGTTTTGAGAGTTTTCACAGTATAATTGTTTGCAGAATAAAATTGGGAAACTTTGACTAAAATTTACATTTATGAGTACACATTGCATGTACCTTGTGAAATTCCCACCCACCTTCCCCTTTAGATTTATTTTCAAGATTGATCTTTTGGCACATGAAAAACTGTAGATGGTGATGGGCTCACATGCTTTATAAATGACCAGGTTAATGTCTCTTTTGCATTGTTTTGTTGTTGTAGAGGCCATACAAATTACATGGTGTTGATAATTAAAAATGTTTTGCATAGAAAGTGTTTTGTAAAATATTGCGTTCATTTTCAGGATCCTCATCAGAAGGCACCTGAGTTTGATGTTCCAAACACACCCTACAAACTTAGAGTTAAGGATAACATGGCCGAAAGAGAGGTAATGTATTATTAAAAATAAATCTTTAAGAATTGTGCATTTTAGGCTGTTCACAGTCTTCTCATTATCAACCTATCACTGGCTAAATTACCATCTATTTTTTCTGTTATTTCAAAGATTGTTTTTGGCAGTTGCACAGCATTACTGTATATACTTGCATATAAGCTGATATCAACTGCAAACTGCATAGACCCAGATCTGCCAGCTCATAATGCGCTGGCAGATCTGGGTCTATGCAGTTTGTAAGGACTAATCAGTAGAACAAACAACATAGACCGTGATCTGCCGGCGCATTATGCGATGGCAGATCAGGGTCTATGTTGTTTGTATTTGAACCCATAATATAGACGAGTATATACGGTAACCTTTTACTTTTCAGTTTCAACCTGCTATTTAAAAGATAATAGATAATAAAGTTCATAAAAAGTAAGGGAAAATATGTCTGATGAGACTAACAGACTTAATTGATGTATACTTTTTACCTGAGGAAAGTTCTTTATATCAGTAGTCATGGATACACACCAAATTATGAAATATTTCCAAAGAAAGATTAAGGTTGATCTGTGATTTGTAATCTGATCACCTTTTAGCCATGTTTAGAGTGAGTATTGTATATCCGTATTTGTTTGCTGTAAACACTGTTTGCTTTTGATGCATTGAAAGTTTTGATTTGATTTATATTTTGTTCTTTCATAAGCCAGATATTTTTCCTTAGAGACATTTCCTGATTTATTTGCCAGTGAATGTCAGACTTATAAGTCTTGGCTTGTAAAGTGGCACCCACATTGTTTTAACAGTTGACAACTCGTTTGATCGAGCTGCAGATTTGACACATGTTCAGTGACCCAGTGATGTCACAAGCCACAGGCGACAATGCGCTATGCTCCTTTATCACCTGTGATTGCCTGTGCTGAGATTTCCTCGTTTTTCATGAGTATGCATAAACAAAAATACATCATCAGCAAAACAATGTAACAAAATCCTACACATCAATGAAAGTGCCCCTTTTTATCGATTGATAAATGACTGTTTGGAAGAGAAACTTTGATTTGCTCATTCAAACAGCATGAAAGGTCATGTTGGGTCATAATAGCGAGAAACTTTTGATTGGCTGAGCAGGTTTATGCGTATTCATGAGAAATGAGGAAATCTCAGCAGAGGCAGTCATGGGTGATAAAGAAGTGTAGCAGTTTGTTGCCCATTGATTGCAATGATGGTGACCTAGTATTCATTTAACTGTGGTGCATAATTGACAACTCCCTGTGATCATGCTGCACACTTTACACCTGTTCATTTGTGGCCACCCTTTGTGAAATTCCACAGATTGTATGATCAAAGTGTCACTTACAGTAGCCCAAGCTCACTCTCTACATAAATCTTGTCCAAGTTTATCAATTATCAGTTACCTTGTCACTTAGAAATCGCACTTCATGAATTGATAAACTTTGATAGTTTTGCAATTATTGGGAAAAGAAAACAAATGCTTACAATGGAGCATGCAAGTTTAAAGTTATAGACTTTGCAGAGAAAAATAACAACTATGCTGCAGTTGTGAATTTGGTGCTTGCGAGAAACTGGTATTTGACTGGTGCAAGAATAAGTCAGCAATTGAGGATAGTGGCAGGTATTTTAAGGCAATTTTTGTAGTATTTCTCATGTAAATAGATATAAAATGTCAGCCATTATGGATTTCTGAAAGATGAACAAAATGTAAATTGTCAATTTATAACATTTCACTCAATAATATAATTCTGTTTATTATACACCAATCTGTCTGTTTTTCTATGTCTGTCAAGCTGTCTGTCTCTTTATCTGTGTATCCATCTATCTGTCTATCTATCTATCTATCTGTCTGTCTGTCTGTCTGTCTATCTTTCTTTCTTTCTTTTCAGCCAGTTAGCTAGTTTATATTTCCACAGGCAAGCATGACTCACAGATGACAAGTAACACCTTACAGATAGATTTCATTAGCAAAGTACACACCAGCTTATAGGAGCATCAAAAAGAAATTAACTTTGTGCAGACCTAACAAAAGGGAGGAGGGGTGGGGCATAAAGTCAGATTGCCTTGTAAGCGAGTATATATGGTATACATGGCAGTAACAAAATAACTAATACAGGATAAAGGTAAATTTTGTTCTCTTAAAAATTGATTCAGATATTGGCTGATTTAGTCATATTCCACATCAGACCAATGCAAACATGACAATGATCTTTTGATCACAGTATGAAGTTATTTTCAAACAGGTTTTAGCTTCTTCAGAGTACATAGGGTGAAAGCATAAATAGGCTATCTTCTGAATGTAAAGTATTTAAATCTGTCAATAATGGAAATTTATTTATAATTCCTGTACATGCATATTTAGCTCGCCTGGCCATAAGTCCAAGTGATCTTATAGTATGGTCCTTCGCCCATCATGCATTGTCTATCATCCATCGTGTATAATCCATTTAAAACTTCTCAGAAACCATTTCTGCAATTTGCACTTGATTTTATAGGAAGCATTCTGGCATAAAGACCTTTCAAATTTGTTCAGTTAATGCTGATCCATCATCCAATATGACTACCATTAACAAATTTTTAAAAAACTTTATACAACTTCTTCTCAAAAAGCACTCAGCAGAATTTGACCAAATTTGACAGAAAGCATGCTAACAAAATACCATTCTAATTTCATAATTGTACAAATGATGCCAATCTGCCATCAAATATGATCACCGTTACTTAAACTAAAAAAACCTTGAAATAATTTCTTCTAAAAAACTACTGGACAGAATTTGACCAAAATCCAACAGAAAGCATCCTGGCACAAAAGGCTTTCAGATTTGATGCTAATCTGCATCAAGCATAATTGCTGTTAATAACAATTTAAAAAGCTTTAAAAAGCTTGTCAAGAACCACTCAACAGAATTTAACCAGATTTGACAGAAAACACCTTAGGCTTTCAGGTTTGTACAAATGATGTTGAATTGCCATCAGATATGGCCACTGTTACTCTAAATAGAAAAGCATCAAAATGACTTCTCAAAAATACCTAAAAAGAACTGACCAAATTTGAAAGAAAGCACCTTTGCATTGAGGTCTTTCAAGTTTGTACAAATGATGCCAGTCTACTGTCAAATATGGGTACCCTTACTAAAATTAGAAAAACCTTTAACTGACTTTTTCTAAAATAACATTCAACAGAATTTGACCAAATTTTACTGAAAGCATCCTGCATAAAGGGCAGAAAGCATAAAGGGAGTTCAGTTTTTTGCAATTGATGCTTATTTGTCATCAAATATGGCCACTGTTACTAAAACTAGAAATACATTTAAACAACTTTTCTCAAAAAACATCAAACATGATTGGACTAAATTTGACAAAAAGATTCCTGGCTTGAAGAGCTTTCAAGTTTGTAAAAATTATGCAGATCCAACATCAAATATAGCCATTGTTACGTCAATTAGAAAAAAGATCGTTAAAACAACCCTTTTTCCAAAATGAACTCAATATGACCAAGTTTGACAAAGTTTCCTAAAGTGTGTACAAATGATGCCAACCTGTCATCAAATATGGCTACCATAATACTAAAACTGAAACAACATAATGAATGAAGATACAAAAAATAGAGAAACCATGAAACATTTGTTTTCATAACATATGCAATCAATAGCATTGGATGATATTTCTTCAGAAAGCCTCCTTCTGACACAGATTTCTTGGATAAGTACTAATGCATTTGGCTGTTAGGCAGATGTGAGTGATATCAGGCCCACTTGGGCTTCTTGTCAAGTGTATTCTTTATTGAAGTTTCTCTCAGATAGTTCCTTACAGTATCCAAATTATGAATCAAGGATCTGCAAAGAAATCGTGTAAATTACATGATGGTTGTTGGTCATGCTGTATTTTTATAGCATGATACCATGTAGCCTGTCTTGTACACTCACAAATGGGATGAACAATAACGGAATGCTGCTGGTAAAAGAAGTTAAATATATAATGAAACCTGGCTGAAAGAGAAACCTTTGGGAAGAGAGAATAGTGACCCATAAAGTGGTTGATTAATAAAAGTTCATTTGTTTGCAATAATTTTGTTAATGGGTTCTTGAAAAAGTGGTTGTTTTAGACAGGTGATTGCTCAGTACAGCTGACCTTTCAGGCAAATTTGACTATGGGGAAAATCATAAGAGGTGGGAAAGTAGAAACTGGCTTGATACAGGAGTTGGCTGTTGATAAGAGGTGTTTGTTATGGGAGGCTGAACTTTACATTAAGTGTAGGGAGCTGCATTGGCTCAGTGACCAGAAGGGTGCAGGTTTGATTTCCACCATCAGATTAGCCCAGGATTGACTACCACGGGGTGTCCTTGGGCAAGGTGCTTAACTCTCCTTGCTTAGGCTTGATACAGCCTTCAGAGTGTTTCTTTGACATAAAACACCAAACCAAACCAAACCAATACATTAAGTGTAGTTTTATTGTTGGTGTTCTTTTTTCTTGTTTTTTTTTTGTTTTGTTTTCTTTAGTGTTTCACATACAATTGCAAATAATATGGTTTGAATGCCTTTTGATATGATTATATTTGAATTATCTAATGTTAAAGACAGACATATTGATAGTAAACAATTTCATCCATTGTCACTTATTTCTGCATTCCAGCAAACAGTGAAGGACTTTGCTACACGCAGTTCTCAGATTCTACAGGAAGCACTGAAGTGGGCACCCAGCACCACACGGTCTGATCTGATAGAATATCTCCTCAAATTTGAAAACACTTCTGAAGGTCTGTTCCAGCACAGTGGTCTAGCACTGGCTACAGAAAGTGTCCTCAACTATGCTGGTTACTCCAAAACAGCTGCTGTTTTAGGGGTAAGTTGTTGTGTTTTCAGTAATAAAATGAGCGGTATATCAAGCTGTAATTTACCAATTTTGATTGTGACTTTTTAATGTCAAGCAAACAGTAACCGATTATTTGGCCTTTACTATAAGAGAAAAAATGGAATCCACACCTGTCTCCGCATTAATAAGTGGGTTCGTGAATTATCCAGCACACAAAACAAAGGAATGGTAGGAGAATCAGTAGTACAAAACACTTTCTGCATAGCATTTAGTGGATGTTGATTATGTTGAGATAAAACATACAGGCCTACACATACAAACTGCTCTTTGGCACATTTGTGTTCTGTATTTATGTCTGTCTATATATACTACTTGTATATGTTGACATAAAACATACAGACATATGCATATAAACTGCTCTTTGGCACATTTGTGTTCTGTATTTATGTCTACCAGTGTATACTACATGTATATGTTGACATAAAACATACAGGCATACACATACAAACTAGTCTTTGGCACGTTTGTGTTCAGTATTTATGTCAATGTATACTACATGTATATGTTGATATATAACATTCAGGCATACACATACAAACTATTTAGCACATTTTTGTTTTGTATTTATCTCTACAGTGTATACTACATGAATATGTTAACATAAAACATACAGGCATACACATACAAACTATTTGGCACATTTATGTTCTGTATCCATGTCTACATGTATATACTATATCTACATGTATATACTATGTGATTATGTTGACATAAAACACACATACTTATATAAACTGCTCTTTGGTACATATGTGTTCTGTATTTATGTCTACCAGTGTATACTACATGTATATGTTGACATAAAACATACATGCATGCACATAAAAACTGCTCTTTGGCACATTTGTGTGCTGTATTTATGTCTACAGTGTATACTACATGTATTTGTTGACATAAAACATGGAGGCCTATGCATATAAACTGCTCTTTGGCACATTTGTGTTTTGTATTTATGTCTGTAGTGTATACTACATGTATTTGTTGACATAACACACATAGACAGACAGATATATGCTCTTTGGCATATTTATGTTCTCTATTTATGTCTACCCATGTATACTGCATGTATATAATGACATTAAACATACAGGCATACACATACAGACTACTCTTTGGCACATTTGTGTTCTGTATTTATGTCGACCTGTGTATACTGCATGTTTTTGCTGTGTTTCCTTTGAAGGATATCTCTATAGCCTCCAGTGCTTTATTGATTGGACCTGTTCAGGTAACATGGCAATACCTTGCAGTTTACCTTGGTTACAATTTTGCTACATCATCTACATTGCCGTGCTAATGTATGCATTATAACTCATCCCCAATATTTTCTGCTGCAGCTGTTTTCAGATGTGTATGATAAAAAGTATGTTCCCCTGTCATGACCCAAAATTAAATTTACAGGTTCATTTTATTTTAGCCTTGGTATATGATTCATTTCATGGTTGTCAAATTTCTCTATGGTCTTAAATATACTTTAATTCAAAGATTAATTTCATGTGAAAGTTGTCAAAAATACAGACTTGCCCATATTTACAGTCACCATTTAATAATTTGGATGTTTTACATCTCTTACTTTTCATATGTTTTCTTACAAGTGTTGAGATATCAAAGCAAATTTATTCTTAATATGTGAATATTTATTATTTTTGATTTGAAATTGACAATCATGCATTTGTGTACATTGCAGTTGTTCTTATTGATGTGGATGTTTTATTTAAGTGTTCAAGGATTCAAGATACAAGAAAGAAAAGGAAATTTATATGAAATGATACTGTTATGCCCTATTTGTCTCATATTGGTCTAATGTGAATATTTTTTCCTGACTGTAACACCGATTATTATTTAGCTGCATATTAATCTTTCTTTTATTTTTAAAGTTAATATCAACATGGATAACTTAATTTTAAAAAATGCAAATGAGAAAGATCCCTTTTTTCAGTGCTTTGCTTTATTTTGGTGACAGTCATATAATCTCCTTCATAGTCTTTTTACCCTCCCAATTTAAATTTGTACCCTCCCAATTTAAATTTTTTCCCTCCCAATTTAAAGGATCGTCTTTTTATTGTTTGTACCCAGCTCAGGTTTCTCAGCTTCAATTCCACCAGCATAACCAAATGTTTGTTTACAACATAACCAAGTACATGTAATGCCAACTTTTTTGTGTAGTTCAGATTTGAATCAGTTCTTACGTTGCCTATTATAATTTCATGCATTTAATTTAACAAATGTATCTGCAGTTACAGCATAAAGTGAGACCTAATGAGTTTAATTGTGTCTTCCTGACCTTAGTTACCTTCTTAAACATTTGCGTATCAATTGTTTTTTATTAGTGGGTGCTATGTCAGAAATGGCGGAATGTAAGGTTCAATGATTCATTTAAATTTAAAACAATAAAGTGCGATGATTTGTAGTTCACTTTTCATGGAGTCTTTTCAAATCCAGATTGGTAATAGTCTCCTTCAACCAGACTTTTGTATGGCTTCTTGAGATATGAACCATACAAGAGTCTGGTAAAATGCTTTATTGATCGTTGTTACCGATAGAAGGCACTTGGGCCAAAATTTGTACAAGTAAAACTACAAATGCAGTTTTTGCTATCTTAAAAGCAATCATTCAGGCAACATTTCTATTGTATACTACAGATGATGTCATTAAACATCAATTTTTAAACAGACATTGATGCAGAAGGCATGTCTCCGTCAGCCAATGAAACTGTTCATGTTTATGTGAAACATGACATATCTAATCATCACAGTGAAATTTTACATTACCTCATCTCATCATCCAATCAATTCAAATCACTTTTACAAATTTTGGAAAAGCCTCATTCTGGTGTTACAAGGAAAACTAATTATTTTTAACAGACCCTTGTTTGGTGGAGCTTCCACTGAGCCACGCAAGAGGTCTGGTTGAATGAGACTAGATTAACAAAAAAGATCATCTGGCAAGTCTTGGCAGGAAAATAATAGAATAGTTGGACTTGTTTCATGAATTTCATTTGAAATGAGTGCTAGTAGAAGATAGTACCTGTATATACTCACTAATAGGTTGAATCTAACTGTTGCAAACTGCACAGACCCAGATCTACCGTCGCATAATGTGCTGGCAGGTCAGGGTCTACGCAGTTTGTTAGGAGCAATCAGTAGAACAGCATAGACCCTGATCTGCTAGCACATTATGTCATAACATATCATTGTTTATGTTATTTGCTGTTAGACTAGATTTATATAAGAGTATATACCGTATTTGTCACATAATAAAAGGGTGGTGTTTTGTTCAGTAAACTGCTTAAGTGTTCAGTGGTATCATGTTATTTAAATCATGATGCCCAGGACAGAATATTTAACTCAAGTATGATATCATGATGTTGTACTACACATTTTACAAAAAAGCATATGAATTAGTTTATTTGATTGTCATGTCAGTAACATGTGATACAATGAAGTTCTCAAATAGGGTGAAAATGAACCAGACAAACTATATCCCTGCATACAAACACATATCATGGATATGTTAAATATTTCTTGCTATTTGCATACATTACAATGAGCTTAAGGTTTATAATCCTTAATAGTTAATCTGTCAGGGAAAGATAATTGAAATTGCAGATAACTCTTTATTCTTCATATATATTAATTGATCATAATATCTTGCACACTGTCTTAAGTGGCTACTTTTGTGCCATTTCACAAGTTTGAGTGATCCTTAGGAGTTTTCTCATCACAGGGAAGTATACTCCATCTATTTTCTTACTGAATCTCGATCTGTCCTCATCATAGAAGATTTTGCACTTGAGTTGTCTATTTCTTCGCACAATAATCTAACTAGGACATCTTAATTTTCTACTCCAGTACTTAGTGTTAGTTGTAATACATCTCAGTACTTGACATTTATACCATTTCATTCCAAGTAAATGATCATTTATTCTCAGCAGCTAGATCATTTCTGCAATTTTCTCTGCCATTTATTCCATTTCCATGCATCCACTTCACTGTAAGCCTAGTGCAATGCTGGACTAACAATAGGCAGGATTAAATTTGAGGCATGTAAAAGGTTTAAGTTGGCTGAAGATAATCACCTCCTCTGCATGACCTGTATTTGGTGTCATTGCGATCATTCATGTGAAATCTGTGCTTATTGAACGAAGGACAGATGGACTATAGCAGTTGCCCCATGCTAGTGAGAGAGTCAGAAAGCAGTCTTCAAAGGATGCTGATGCTATCAGCCTTGCCACCAATGCCAGTTTTGTAGTGAACTTTTAAATGTCACAGTCACTTGAGGCCGAGAAATTGCCAATCAAGAAATAGGGCTGGCTTTCTTTACCAAGCCAGACCCCACACACAAGTGCAGCTATGTCATTGCTCAGCTTACCACCACTCTCTTCCAGTCATGCCAGCACTGAACAGAGTAGCAGGCCAGTATTGACACTGTATGGCAGCTCGCATGGACCAGTTTTGGACAACCAATTATCACAAGTACACCTGGCACTGGGTGTGGTGATCTATCCCTCATTAGTCAGGACCAGACCTGGGGACCAGATATCAGCTGGCCTCATGCCTTGTCCGCTCCAGACCCAGCACCATCTTGATTTATGCATAGTATCACCAGGATTGTGTAGAGTAATCTGTTTTCCCAACAAACCAGTCCTGAACCCAAAATGCAAACAGCATCCGGAACCGGGTCACACCACTTGCATCCCTTGCCCTGTCACAGATGCATGGTGCAACCAATACTGGATTTAGTGATCGAGTCTCCCACAATGTCCAGCACTGGACCTATGCAGGCAATTCACACAGGCACCAGAATGTTCCATTACAGGTCCTGGCTCTGTCTCAACCAATTACTGGTTGTGGCCAATTCTATTTCTCATGGACCTGATACCTATCTCAGACTTTTGTTGTCAGTCAAAGCCAACACCAGAAGATTACTGTTTCACAACATGGATTAACTCCCAGCCTTTTTTAACATCCCAGATTGCCTGCTTCCACCACCCAGTCAGGATTACCATCGCAGAAAGCTTCTTTGTCACCCCACATCTCTGATTTTGAAGATGTACTTTCACAGGCCTCATCTTCTTTACAATCTGATGATGTCCAGGAAGATTTAGCCTTCTGCAAATCTATTGAAAAAGTGTTCTGGCTCCTGTCCACAACCTCCTGCTCCATCAGTAGCGACTTACAGAATTCCCACATCCATCAAACTCTTAATCAAGAAAGACCTGACCCTTCTTTCAAACTGTTACCACATTCTAGCTGAGCCATTGACATCTTGCACTACTTCTAAAGTAACTTCAGGACCCAGATATCAACAGCCATTACTTCACTCTGGACTCCTACAAAATATGCACCAGTTTCTTTGACACACTATGACTGGTTCGCAATATATTCCATGCTTGACCTAGTCACCATGGCTACATTTCAGCAAGCTGAGCATAGCTTAGATCCCACTGTTGAAAACCCCACTGACAGACACCTGGGAGTCAATCTTGACTTGGCTTGTGTACTTAGCAGTATAGCTAAACACTCACTCTCCAATTCTATAGCTGCTTCTGTTATCCTCCAGCTTGCTGAGAGAAATGCATTTCTATCCATGTCTGCACTGCTTAAAGATTATCACAAGGCAACCCTCAGATCTCAACCTATGTCATCCAATATTGTATTCCATGGCCGCATAGATAAAGTCAAATATGTCAAATATGACACAAAAGAGGAAAACCTCTTGCAGGGTCAGTGATCCAGAGCCCAGCCTTTGTTTTCCAAGAGGGACCAGAGAAGTAGGAAGGACCCTTCTAAGACATGCCTAATGATGAAACCCTGCTTTAAACCCTACTCTTCAGCAAAGGCCCAGTTTCCTAGAGCAAGTGATTACAATACATTAGGGGAGAAGGACCCTTTTCAGTCCTGTTCTCCCCCCCGGCAGCCTCCTTCCCACAGAAAATTACACTCTGCTTGTTCAAGCCCATTTCTGACATCCTGCTTGGTTTGGGGGGGGGGGGGGGAGAGACTTAAGAATTTTACCATGGTATTGGAGAGACTGTCCTGAGGACACATAGGTCTTGCAAATAGTCTTGGAGGGTCTCCAGATCATGTTCCTCAACCCTCTTCCACTATCAAGGGTTCCCTTTGCTATAGAAATCCCCAGAGATCCATACAATGCAAACATTCTGCAGTAGGAAATAAACAGTCTCCAAATGGAAAGGGCAGTATAGTTCATGCACAACACAAATTCACAGTGATTTTAGTCCAGACATTTCCTAGTTCCCAAAACCAATGGTAAGCTCCAAATGGTCATCAGCCTAAGTTGTCTCAATACATTGGCATCCAAGTTGGGAATATTCCATTTCTATGTTTCAAACAGTTTGACTAATCTCTTATGTAGCATTAGTTTTAAACATTTTCCAAATGATAAGCCAATCAGAAAATAAGTTGAAAACTCGTATTTAATTCTTGTAATAATTAATTTAGTCTTGGTCTGCTTTTTAAAAATACAATTTTGTAATATTGCATTTTTTGTATTGATTATTTTAAATTTTGACCTATTATGTATATATATATATATTGGCATTGGGTGGAAATATATAGCTGGCATTTTGACAAAGTCCTCAATTTTCCTTCAGTACCTGGTCAGGAGGCAGTGACAGGACATACCATATTAATAATCCTACTGACTCAGGTGGCAGGGGTATTTCTGTGTCAGCACTTCATTCATCTGGGCTTGGAGTTCTAAACCTCTATGAAAATCAAGTTTGCCTCTCTCAAGAATGTGCCTTAAAGATTGTCTTGGTGGTGTCTTCCATCTGCTTGGCAAATCGAATTACAACACAGAAATTTCTTCACTTCTTGGGTCATCTCACTGCAGCTGTGGATCATTTCATTGTGGGCCACTTGTTCATGAGACCCCTCCAGATGATCCTTCACTCACTGTGGTTGCCAAAACTTTGCTCACTGGACCAGATGATCAGTGTTTTGGACTAGATGAGGTTCCATCTCAGCAAATAGGAGGACTTCTTTTTGCTTATGATGGGCATCCCAGTTCATGATCAAACAAAGAAAATAATTATCTGTATAAACACCAGCACAACTGACTGGGGTACCCCTTTCCTGCCCTCTGTTAGTGGCATGTAGTTCCTTCAGGAGTGATTAATGCACATCAGCCTCCTGGAAATTAAAGCCATAATGAATGTCTTTTGCTCATGGCAGGACATTTCTATTGTTGTCATTATCTCAGAAGCTAAGGAGTAACCAAGTCGTCAGATTTCTGCCTTTTAAAATTGCTAGAAGTTTACTTTTAATTGGCACTATATAGACAGTATTGTGCTGACGTTCCATTTAAACCCTATACATATCTATACATATTTACTCATTTGAGATTTTTCAGGTGGTGCCATCATCAACAAATTGACATTCAAGTATGCCACGTCCCAGGCATGGTAAATGTCCTAGCAGACTCACAGTCCAGGTGGAATAAACCAATTCATAGATAATAGCGCATTTTCACCTCAGTCTTCAATCATATCTGTGCCCATTGGCACTGACCTCTTATGGACCTCCTTGCAACAAGGTGGAATGCAAACCTTCCAAAGTTATTTCATCAGTTCAGATCCAAAAACTGGGGCAGTCATTGCCCTTTCACAGAACTGGGATGGTCTCGATGCACACACCTTTCACCCCAACACATCTGATTCCTAAAATCCTTCAGAAAGTGAACAAATCTGAGTGCAGACTAATCCTGATTTCTCCTCTGAGGTGGGATAAATGGATCAATGATGTAATGAAGTTTGCACTGGAGATTCCCAGGAAAATCCTGCCTACTCCTCACTCACAGAAGCAACTACACATGCAGATTTTCCAGGTCAACCCAGAAATGTTGAACTTGCATTCTGGCTTATATCAAACAAACCTTTAGGAAGAAACATTTCTGTGAACAAATGGTGGACAGAATTGCTTGAGCATAGAAGACCACAACTTTGAAAGCCTTATGGGGAATTGGAGATTTATCTCCCAACAGTGCAAGCAGAAACTCATCTGTCCCCTAAAAGCCCCAGTATCACAAATAGTTAACTTACTCTGATGACTTTTTGAGGAGAAGTAACAATCAGTGGCTACCAGTTCATGATTTCTGGCACTTATATCCATCATGGAAGGGATGACATAGGCCAGAACAAAGACGGAGAGCTCTCTGATGGTCTTGCCAATTTCAGTTTGTCTCGACCAAATGGCTTGGCCCTTTGTCCAAAATGGAATCTCCAGTGGGTTTTGATGTGAATGAACAAGGCACTCTTCAAACCACCTTGACTTATTTTTCATATGAGACCTGCTTACTAGCAACTCTAGTTTTAGCAGGAGAATCTGTGAAATTCACACCTTATTGGTTGACCTGAACTATTTGCGGTTCTGCCATTATCTTTTATGACAGACCCTGGTTTCACTGCTAAGAAATCAGCAGGATTTAGGAAAACTGTTCATCCTCTCATCCTGACCAGGTAAAAATTGGCTGTGCCAAGGAAGACTTTACTACTTTACTTGTCACTGGGCCGAATAGATGCAGATTCACACATTCAGAATAAATTTGTATGCATGTTCTATCATTAACAAGTGCCAAAGTTTTTCTCAAGGTCTTGTCCATTAGTTGATCTGTACTAACCATGGGGTAGCCCGTATCCTAGCCCATATCTCACATGAGACTTGAAGCTGCATCACATACATCAGGAGACTGGAGCAAGAGCTTTGGGATAAGGGGATGTAACTCCCTCCACTTCTTACATATTCTCCTAATGTATTATGAGCAGGGAATGTATTTGTAGAAGAAACCAATTTTTGGAGTAAAATAGGTTACCGTACATACTCGTGTATAAGCCTATTCGCATATAGCTGACGCCCCAAACTGAATCCAGGTATAAACATTAAAAAGTGCATGAGCCACGCATAAGCCAGCCCATAAGTCCAAGACGACATCACAGGATGCACGTGGTAAGTTTTAAATGCATTTATTTAGACAAACCACATTACTAAAATAAAATATTATCTTCAAGTCTAACGAAAATGAATGTAGCGAACATTTATATGTTGAAAGTCAAAAACAATACCAAAAAATTTGTAGTCTTAAATGTTAAGTCTTAAATTAAAATAACAAATTCTCATACCAAAATCCTGAATTATACAAATTCTTTAACTTAGAAACCTTCAAAATCTGACTCAGTATCTGAATCGCCAATCAGATCATGAAACCTGGCTTCTGTTATAGGTGTGCTTTTTTGTAGACGTCATTGTCATCAGAGTCATCTGATAGTGTATTGTTTGGCTTCTCATCACTTTCATCTTGTCATCCGAATCAAAAATGGCATCATCCTCAGTTCCATCCAAGGCATTGCTGATAACAGCACTTTCTAAATGATTTGGCAATCATTTCCGATGGAATCAAGTCCCATCTGTCTTTGACCCACTTGGTGACCAGGTCGATGTCTGGCTTCATGAAATTTCCACCTTTTGTCAGCTGCACTGCACTTGAACAAACCCAGTTAGACCACATCTTTCGTAACTTGTCTTTAAAAAGCTTGTTTAGGCAGACATCAAGAGGTTGTACTTGTTTGTTATTTACCCTTCATAGGCATGCATACAACACAAACCCCTATGGCGCCTCTCACTCATGTTGCTTAAAGACTAACCATCATACATGTATTTCTACTCTCAATACCAAAATGTTTTTGTCATAAATACCTTCAGAATCATAATTCCTAAATCTATTTATTTGGTTTGTTTTCATATCTTATTTACACAGAAATAAAGCTTGCATGCTTTGTAAGGTAGATTTTAATGATCACTGATTAGTAGAGGGTTAAAGACTGGATTGAGAGATTACTAATATGGCACTTCTTGTGGAAAATACACATACAATCATGGCTCTAATACATGTATGGCTGCGTTTTCTGGTGGATGGACATGTATCAGAGAGACAAAAATAGTCAATATCCTACCCATAAAGTTAAAAAGAAAATACTTGCTTTACTTCATGACAGCACATCATTATATAAGCTATGTGGCATCATTAGGCATGTGATCTCATCAATATAAACCAGTAGTCAACAAGAAAACATAAACATTTTCAAGTTTAGACCTTGTCCTGTGGATAAGCTGATCTCCCTTCTTCCAGGCTCATATTTTCTCCTAAATTATTCGGCTTATATGCAAGTATATATGGTACTTTGATAATACTTACAGACTTAAAAATGTGTAATTTTCTAAAATCTGCATTTCATTTGCATTCCGTTTGCATTCTATTTGCATTCCACTCATGTTTGCGTTTCATCTCACTGCTTTTAACTCTACTGGTCATGGACTAAAAGAGCTTATGGGATGGTCTGTTTTCCATCATCCATCATCTGTTCATCTGTTAGCACAAGTTTGTTATCTCTACACCTACTAAACTACTTAGAGGATTACCATCAAACTTTACACACACATTCATCTAAGGTCTAGTTGGTCCTAAAAAAGAATGGTGCTGCTCAGACATTCAATATGGCCACCACAGCTGTCATCTTGAAAATCTTCTTATTGCTACCCCTCCTGAATGGATGGTCATATCAACATGGGATTTTTGATGAAAGACTTAATCAAAATCGTCCTGATCTGACATCCACTATGACTGCCATGGCAGCAATCTTGTTATCACTAATCCTACTGAACAGAAAGTCATATCGACATGGGTTTATCACCAGAAAACTTCTTATGTAATCTTGTTGGTCCTAGATAATAATTGTGCCAATTTGATATCGCGTATGGCCACCATGGCAGCCATCTTGAAAATCTTGTTATCACTGCTTCTAAAGAAACGAAAGTCACGTAAGCATGGTGTTTTCACCATTAGACTTATTGGTGCCAATCTTGTATCCAATATAGCTGCCATGATGGCCATCGTAAAAATCTTACCGCTGCTTCTCCTGAATGAATGGTCATATTGACATGTTTTTCTCCAAAAGACTTCTAATGATGTTTGGTTGGTCCTAAATCAAAATGGTGCCAATCTGATGTCCAGTAAGGCTACCACAGCACTCAAAAATATCGGAGATGGTATCAACACTCTGTGGTTAAAAGACCGACACAGTCTTATCTATATTTGTAGAGTATATGTCAGCAAATTTTATTTCTTATTTCATTTCGTTCAAATAAAGATTGTAGAGATACAACCAGTGGTGATCATGTCATCACATCAGTGGCAGTTTTTTTAGCTAACTTCTATGAAGTAGAGGAAAACTATTGTACTACCCCTAGCATTGGCATCTGTAAAGATCAAAGCATATACATATGTACAGCCTCACTGAATCTAAACCATTCTTTCTTCCAAGGTCCTAGGCAATAGTTCGGAGTTGGGTTTCATAGAACCTATCTCCGGGCTAAGTGACTGAGGGGGCTAACTTTGTACATACATTTACATTAGTTGTACATTCTTGGTAAACTTTTGTGTTTACATGTAGTACAATCTTTTTGCACACTGTATAAATACTGTTATACCAGGAATAATGAATCATGAAACTTGATGAGGTGATGCATTTTGATGAGTATTACACCCTTACAAAAGTGGGTCACTGTGACCCATATTTTACACTTGACTGACTTCGGTTAATTTTGTGTTTTAAGTTTATTTCTCAAGCTCTGTTCATGCTAAAATCAGCAAACTTGATTGATGATTATATGCATCTTTGTTAATACCACAGCCTTGCAACAAAAGAAGGTCACTGTGACATACATTTCACACTATACTGGCTTAGGTTAAATTTTTGCATTTAGCTTATGACCAAATAGGTTTTTTGCTCACAAGATATATACTGTTATACCTAGATTCATGAAACTTTCTGGGGAATGCATCTTGATGAGTACTACACCCACATCACAAAAGTAGGTCATTGTGTGACCCACATTTCATGCTTCACTAAGTTAGGTTCAGCAACAATTACTTGTTGTCACACTGAAGTCTATATTTCTGATCCAATTTCATTCAGACTTGGAATATGGGTTTATATCATCAAATCTCAGAAGAGTTCGATAATGAGTGAGATCCATGCATATTAATGAGCTGATCTTGCACCCGATTGGCCTACCTTGTTACCTCTCTGGACCCCATATTTCTGATCCTATATTGATCAAACTTGGAATATATGCTTATATCATTAAGATCTCAGATGAGTTCAGTAATCCACACATACTTATGAGATGATCTTGCATCTGATTGGCTGAGTTTGTTACCCCTCTCAAGGCTGTATTTCTGATCCAATTTTGATCAGACTTGGAATATTTGCTTTTATCATCAAGATTTTATAACAGTTCAGTAATCAGCAAAATGTACACATTTTAATCTGATTGGCTGAGCTTGTTGCCAATCTGGAAGCCGTATTTCTAGTCCAATTTTGATAGAGCTTGAAATATGGGCTTGTATAATCAAGGTCTTGGATGGGTTCAATAATGAGTGAGATCTGTGCATATTAATGATATAATCTTGCAATTGTTTGACTGAGCTTGTTAACACTCTGAAAACCATATTTGTGATCTGAATTTGATCAGACTTATAGTACGTGCTTATATCTTCAAGATTTTTGGCAAATTTGAAAGTAAGCTGATCTGCACATATTAATGATCTTGCATCTGATTGGCTGAGCTTGTTACCACTTTTGATGCTATATTTTTGATCTGTTGGTTTATTATCATCAGGATGACTTCAATAATGAGCAAGAGACTGTGCATATTACTTATGCCTTTATCTTTAGAAAGAATTTTTATTAGGATATAGTAAAATATGTAAAAGCAAAGTAATAGAAAGTTTGGAAGATAGTTTACATAGGATATGCTCTTACAATACCACATAAGCTTGCTTAGTGAAATTGTCAACTGTTAAGTTATGCAGGGCAACAATATCAAGTCCACTTGGACCTTTTGTTTATAATTGACTGTGTAATACTGTTATACCTGGAATCATGAAACTTAGTTAGAGGATGCACCTTGATGAGTACTACATCGTCGTTTTAAAAGTTGGTCAATGTGACCCATATTTAAAGTTTTACTGACTTTGGTTAATTTGTGTGTTTTTACTATTCATGCTTAATTTTATACATCTCTTTTAGTACCACACCAACACCATAAAGGTCAATGTGACCCAGATTTCACATTTCAATGGCTTAGGTTAAATATTGGGATTGAGCTCATGGCCCGATAGGATTTTTGCATGTTATGCATATACTATCCTATCTTGAATCATGAACCTTTGTGGAGGATGCATTTTGATGAGCACTACTCCTTCATTTCAGTAGTTGGTCATTATGGTCTATGTTTTACTCTTCATTGACTTTGGTTACATTTTGTGTTCATATTATTTTTAAAGGTAATAGGCACTGGCTAAAGCTTTGATGTGTCAAACATAATTACGATGCATTGCTAAATTCCAGCTTGGACACTGAGATATATTTCAGAGGTGTCCTGATTGTCCAAATAAGTAGAAATACTGGGCCTGAATTTACACATCCCGTCTTGTGTTCCATCCTGAATCTGAACAAATATAGTCAGACAAAGTATCTACATGGGCCATGTAAGAAACTTGTACACTACAAAAGACAGACTAATCGTTATTGCCTATGCAGAAGCATATGGTAACAGCCACTGGGAGGGAGTTCAGTGTAGGAAAGTCTTCTGTTAGGGAGTGGAGAAGAATGACAGATGAGGATGTAGAGCGACTTTTTGAAAGTGATGACGACAAAGAGGAATTTGAGGGATCTGATTGAACAGACTGAACTCGATCAACAAGGCAAACCATAAAATGGCCCTTTTAAGGGCCACCCAAAAAATCAGAAAGATATACTTTCAGTATTACCACTTTTTTTAATCTTTCTTTTATGATATCTTAAAAAAAATTATTGGTCATTATCGGGTGCCATGTAGTCACAAAAAAGGCCAGAGAAACAGTCAAGCACTGATTTATTGTACAAAAATTCAAATGCCGTGTCAATGCGCATTAAAGCTCATTTCTTGTGTGATGTTTATGCTCCAGTCATAAAACTTAATAATAGGGTGCATCTCTGTTAGTTCTACACCTTTACAACCGAAGTTCACTGTGATCAGCATTTTATGCTTTATTAACATGTGCTAAGTATTTGTATTTATGATCACATTGGTTCTTCCATGCTTTATACATCCCAAACTTCATAAGTTCTGGTGTTTTTTTTAAAACCGATCACTTCCATTTGGGCATTTTAGGACTACGTGCAAAATTTACTTACCTCTGAAATTTGAAGAGCATGACAACATGCAAAAACTATGCACCACTGAAACTGAAGATTTGACAATGGAAATGCTCCAGTGAGCATGGTCAATTTTACATTTTGCAAAACCACATGTTAACAGTTTTACAAAGAATTTTACCTAACTTCAGATTACACTCAAAGACATATTATATTGACCATGGCAAGTCATCACAACAAAACAAAATAAAGGACCAAGTGTTTGGAACTATTTTGTTAGACTCTTAACATGCACGTCCACTGAGCTTGTCTGCATAGTGAAAATATAAAAAATTTGATAGTAAATGGCCAGATAGCAGAGTCACTTATTAGCAATGGTGCAAAGTGATATACATCCTAGCCTACACAGAAGGCACTCTCTACCAATGCAGTTTGAAGTAGGAATAAATATGTTTCTGCAATAGTAAAAATTACATATTAATGACTTCACATTGTATATTGTGATATGTTATCCTAAACAGGTTAACTGTGAATGAGTATAGGAATTAGTGGAGTGGACTGCATGCTGCATGCTTTTCATGTGAGACCTCATCTGTAGTGGCTAATCAAGGTAATTATTGATGCATGGACTATGTATTACTGCCTGTCACTCCATGGTTACTCAAAACCTGTAACTTTATTTACAGTAAAATCTGGCTTCTAGGGGTGGACAATGATAATAGTTTCTTAAGCAGAGTTTAAAAACAATGAGTTTTTTAAAAAAAACATATAATACTAAAACAACAATAATCTGTGGTTTTTATCAACACATTGTAGTACCTCTACTTTGATATGATAAAAGAATTTTTGTTTTTATTGTTTTATATATTTTATACCCTGTCATACTAGATGGGTGGGTAGGTGATTTAATGGTATGTCAGCACAATACTGGCTATACAGTATCAATTAAAAGTTGAAATTTTACATTTAATAAAATCAAAAGTTAAAACATAAATTAAAAAAAATGAACTTTTTTGGCTAGAACATGGGCCATCATTTAATTGTCAAAATCACTTTTGCCAGAACTTATTTGCGGCATGATACCTAATGTTTACAATGGCTACTGAAGACCACTAAATAATTCGTAATGGTTAGCTATTTAATCATTGATTACACTCTGGCAATGTGTGCCTCAACAAGAACAGCGTTGCAGCTTGTAAGGGGTAAAATGTTGTCATTGTAAAGAATCTCGTTCTGGATTATCATGCAAAAGGACTATTGACCATGGAAATTTAGCAGCAGCTTGAAAATAATTGATTTTCAGATCCATTCATTAAATATATTCATGTTTTGTTCCATTTTCATTGATCATTCATTGTTCTGAATTTCTGCATTTGCCTTTTCCATTTTTTTTCCAAATACATTCATAATTTCATTTGTGTTCAGCATTCTTTTTGCATTCCATTTTTTCGTTTCACTAGTAAAATTACCCATTTTTAGGGTATGTACCTGATTTGAATACAGGTACTCCCTCCCATGCCCTCTCCACAGTTACATTCCTTGAAGAACATGCACTTCTGCTCCAGTACTTCCTGAGAAATTAAGGGATTGGCAGCAGTGTATCTATCCAAGGGGAGACCACTCTTGTCTGACTTCATCTCTGCAAGTAGATGATATTTTAGCGTTTTTATTGCAAAAAGAAACCAAATGAGGTGGTTAACTTCTTTTTCATTTGGGACTGCTGCATTTGTGACTAATGGATATTCTGCTAACGTATTTTGATCAGGCAAGAATAATCAAAGAAACATATTTTACTCCAAAAATTGGTTTTCCAGAGTTCCACCTTGGATCGAAGACCCACTTGTGTTACAACTGACAGCTCTAACTTCACAGCCAATCTTAGCATGAGAAGCCGATTCATGGGAGAGGTAACAACTCTCTCTCTCTCTCTCTCTCTCTCTCGTAAAAACAGTTAACTGTGATCTTTCCTGTCTTTATGTGTGTACATGAGTGCCTGCTATTGTAATGTTGCACAGCTTCAGCTCCATCTTTTAAGAAGATTATAAAAAGTTTAGTTGTATCCATGTGTCTGGAGTTTGAGATGGTATAATTTAAAAGATAAAACATACAAAAACATATGATATGCAGCTTTGCTGCAGATGTATATAGTTTTCAGTGTTTTATACAACAATAAGAAAATAACTCAATTTAACTGTTACTGTTACTAACTGAAAACCATTTTAAATTGACATGTAGTTTTTTAACTTGTTATGGAATTATTTGACCAAATTAATTCACAGGTCAGGATCACACTTCAGCCTGTAAGATAGTGTATTAAACAAAATCCAGCTTTACATCAATCCACAAAATTAACTTCGGAAGCTTCCAAGCAAATATCTTCAATCTGTGTCTGCAGCTTCAAGATGCATTGTAATATTGTGGGTGGTCAACAAGCTATTTAGCTTCTTGGCAGAACAACACTAACCCATTTTAAATACTAGAAATATATTTGTTGAAATTTATTAAAGGGAATAAATTTTGCATATTTTGTGATGAATTTAATTATTTAAATCTTTTGACATAACAATAACAGTAAGATATATTGTTGTCATGACTCAGTTCTATCATTTTCAAGTTTAATTTATCATCATCTTATGTAGCTTTTATATGTTCTATCATCCATTACTGAAGATCAGTGCCTACATTCCTTTTAAAACCAGACAAAAATGTATCCTGCAGCTTTGGTTACAAATAAAGATATGTGTGTGTGTCATATTCTTGGGTGCTGAATAGATTTAGGTAGAGAAAAGATTGTCAGGTTGCTGCAGAACCTTTTTTTGTCTTCCAGATTTCAGGAATGCGCTCAATCTGCTCAGATGTAGCTTTAATTGGAATCTTATGTGATAGACTGGATGAGACATGTAAACAAAAAGGTACAGAAAGCTTTAATTGGAATCTTATGTGATAGACTGGATGAGACATGTAAACAAACAGGTACAGAAAGCTTTAATTGGAATCTTATGTGATAGACTGGATGAGACATGTAAACAAACAGGTACAGAAAGCTTTAATTGGAATCTTATGTGATAGACTGGATGAGACATGTAAACAAACAGTACAGAAAGCTTTAATTGGAATCTTATGTGACAGACTGGATGAGACCTGTAAACAAACAGGTACAGAAAGCTTTAATTGGAATCTTATGTGATAGACTGGATGAGACCTGTAAACTAACAGGCACAGAAAGCTTTAATTGGAATCTTATGTGACAGACTGGATGAGACATGTAAACAAACAGGTACAGAAAGCTTTAATTGGAATCTTATGTGACAGACTGGATGAGACCTGTAAACAAACAGGCACAGAAAGCTTTAATTGGAATCTTATGTGACAGACTGGATGAGATATGTAAACTAACAGGTACAGAAAGCTTTAATTGTAATCTTATGTGATAGACTGGATGAGACCTTAAAACATAAAGGTACAGAAAGCTTTAATTGGAATCTTATGTGATAGACTGGATGAGACCTGTAAAAAAAAAAAGTACAGAAAGCTTTAATTGGAATCTTATGTGATAGACTGGATGAGACCTGTAAACAAAAAAGTACAGAAAGCTTTTCACCTTGTACTAGGTATTCCTCATGTAAAATTTAAACATGTTTATTCCTAAAAAAAGACCTTTGTTATCTATGAAGGTTTTGACAGTGGCATTGGTAGCAGAGTTGTCATTGTCAACTATTTTAAGATTTGTGCTGAAGTTTTATCTCAGTTTTTCAAAGTTATATAACATATACATACATGTGACTGACTAGAAAGATCACATCAGGAGATTTAAAAAATTTCATTCACCAAATTTTTTGTGTTTAAAAGGTCAGAAGGACCGTAAATTGAACAAATTTTCACCTATTATTTATTGTCAAACCTATCTTGCCTTAACCTTGACAAAGTGATAACTTTGTCATCTGTGTGCCAATCTGTATGTCCATCCATTAGTTTGTCCTTCCACAACCCTAGATTAAGGTCAGTGTTCAAGATTTTTACATCAAGTTCAGTGTTAAAGATTTATACTTTCTAGCTAAATAAAAGGGGGTCTAGACAAAAGTAAGTCTCATTTAAATATGATTAGGTAGCATACAAACAAATAAGCACACAATTCATGAGCAAATAAATAAACAAGTACACAATTCAAGAGCATACAAATAAACAAGTACACAATTCATGAGCATACAAATAAACAAGTATGGAATTCATAAGCATACAAATAAACAAGTATACAATTCAAGAGCATACAAAAAAACAAGTACACAATTCAAGAGCATACAGATAAGTACATAATTCAAGAGCATACAGATAAGTACATAATTCAAGAGCATAAAAACACAAGTACACAATTCAAGAGCATACAGATAAGTACATAATTCAAGAGCATACAAATAAACAAGTACACAATTCAAGAGCATACAGATAAGTACATAATTCAAGAGCATACAAATAAACAAGTACACAATTCAAGAGCATACAAATAAACAAGTACACAATTCAAGAGCATACAAATAAACAAGTACATAATTCAAGAGCATACAAATAAACAAGTACATAATTCAAGAGCATACATACACAAGTAGATAATTCAAGAGCATACAAATAAACAAGTACATAGTTCAAGGGCAAATAAATAAACAGGTAGATAATTCAAGAGTATACAAATAAACAAGTACATAATTCAAGAGCATACAAACACAAGTACATAATTCAAGAGCGTACAAATAAACAAGTGCATAATTCAAGAGCATACAAATAAAAAAGTACATAGTTCAAGAGCATAAAAATAAACAAAAAGTACATAATTCAAGAGCATACAAACACAAGTACACAATTCAAGAGCATACAGATAAGTACATAATTCAAGAGCATGCAAATAAACAAGTACATAGTTCAAGGGCAAATAAATAAACAGGTACATAATTCAAGAGTATACAAATAAACAAGTACATAATTCAAGAGCATACAAATAAACAAGTACATAATTCAAGAGCATACAAACACAAGTGCATAATTCAAGAGCATACAAATAAACAAGTGCATAATTCAAGAGCATACAAATAAACAAGTACATAGTTCAAGGGCAAATAAATAAACAGGTAGATAATTCAAGAGCATACAAATAAACAAGTACATAATTCAGGAGCATACAAATAAACAGGTACATAATTCAAAAGCATACAAATAAACAAGTACATATTCAAGAGCATACAAATAAACAGGTACATAATTCAAGAGCATACAAATAAACAAGTACATAATTCAAGAGCATACAAATAAACAAGTACATAATTCAAGAGCATACAAACACAAGTACATAATTCAAGAGCATACAAATACAGGTACATAATTCAAGAGCATACAAATAAACAAGTGCATAATTCAAGAGTATACAAATAAACAGGTACATAATTCAAGAGCATAAAAATAAACAAGTACATAATTCAAGAGCATACAAATAAACAAGTACATAATTCAAGAGCATACAAACAAACAGGTACATAATTCAAAAGCATACAAATAAACAAGTACATAATTCAAGAGCATAAAAATAAACAGGTACATAATTCAAGAGCATACAAATAAACAGGTACATAATTCAAGAGCATACAAATAAGTACATAATTCAAGAGTATACAAATAAACAAGTACGTGATTCAAGAGCATACAAATAAACAGGTACATAATTCAAGAGCATACAAATAAACAGGTACATAATTCAAGAGCATACAAATAAACAAGTACGTGATTCAAGAGCATACAAACACAAGTACATAATTCAAGAGCATACAAATAAACAGGTACATAATTCAAGAGCATACAAACACAAGTACATAATTCAAGAGCATACAAATAAACAGGTACATAATTCAAGAGCATACAAACACAAGTACATAATTCAAGAGCATACAAACACAAGTACATAATTCAAGAGCATACAAATAAGTACATAATTCAAGAGTATACAAATAAACAAGTACGTGATTCAAGAGCATACAAATAAACAGGTACATAATTCAAAAGCATACAAATAAACAAGTACATAATTCAAGAGCATAAAAATAAACAGGTACATAATTCAGGAGCATACAAATAAACAGGTACATAATTCAAGAGCATACAAATAAACAAATACATAATTCAAGAGCATACAAATAAACAGGTACATAATTCAGGAGCATACAAATAAACAAATACATAATTCAAGAGCTTACAAACACAAGTACATAATTCAAAAGCATACAAATAAACAGGTACATAATTCAAAAGCATACAAATAAACAAGTACATAATTCAAGAGCATACAAATAAACAGGTACATAATTCAAGAGCATATAAGTAAACAGGTAAATAATTCAAGAGTATACAAATAAACAAGTACATAATTCAAGAGCATATAAATAAACAAGTACATAATTCAAGAGCATACAAATAAACAAGTACATAGTTCAAGAGCATACAAATAAACAGTTACATAATTCAAGAGCATAAAAACACAATTACATAGTTCAAGAGCATACAAATAAACAAGTACATAATTTATGAGCATACAAATAAACAGGTGCATAATTCAAGAGTATACAAACAAAAGTACATAATTCAAGAGCATACAAAAACCATCACAGCTGTATGTGCACACTAAAATGTGTACCATGTTTAATTTCCATCTGGGACTTGGATAAGTAGTGTCAACCTGGTACCATTTTCTATTTACATTTTAAATTTGCCAGCATCACAACGTATTCACAGAAGAGCACATGGTCACATGTCTTAAGTAAAAACATATGGGAGCTGTTGAGTATACTGCCTTAAAGTGAAACTGCCTTATAATGAAGTACATAAAAAGAATCATGTTTTAATGAAGGGCCCTATAGTGAGGGTGAGTTTTGTATAATTTCTACTTTGATACTGACAGGACACTTAAAAGGCATCACTTACGTTCACTCAAGCATTTAGGATAAAATGTGTGGTTCTCCCCCTTGATCCCAACTCTCATATTTGATTTGGGACTGAGTCAGTAAATACAGGTGCTTGGTTTTTCCCTTTTTTCTTAAATATTATTTTCTAAAACAATTCTTTATACCAAAGAATAACATTTAGGTCAAGAACTAAGGATTTTAATGCATCAAACTGATTTGGTGTCTGAAAACAGTGCATTTTAAACTACTTCAATAACATTGAAAATTCTGCTAAAGTGGTGATTTTTTGGTGTAGAGTTCACCTTGACAGAAGCTCGGCATAGTGACCACTCGAACATTTGTGTGTGTCCTTATATTTGTTTGTAAATATATTCATCTACCCTCTAGATTATCTTCAATGTTAAAGTTTTTTTTACATAGCTAAATAAAAGGGGAGGGGGGTCTCAGTAAAAAGGGTTCTCTTGTTTAATCCTGCAATGAATTATCAGTATGGATATAGAAAGTGTATACCGTATCGTAAATTTCTTTAGAGGGGTGTTTTCAGAGATTGACGGGAGGGACAGGAGGCATTGCTTAAACTGGGAGAATTGTCTCCCCGCTTGGGAGATTGACATGTTTGCATACATCTGTGCATGGTTCATGGGCAAAACAGTCTTCCATGGAACCCTTGTGTAGGTAAAATTCTACCCTGGCTGTATTGTTCTTTGCTCTTCCCACATGTTTATAATATTAGTTTTGAACAAAAAGTGCAGCAATACCCCTAAAGACCATTGTACAAAGAGTGGGGCAGACATCAACAAGGGTCAGTCCAGACTTGCTTAGGGAAAGTTGCTTCTTACAAAGATTAAATTGGCTGTTTGGTATAAAGTAATATCTGGCACAGTGATCAACCTGTCAAGTTTGACACCTGATTGATTGCCATATATACTCTCTTACAAGTTGGGTCCAACTGCATCATGTAATGCACTGGCAGATCTGGGTCTATGCAGTTTGATAGAAGAAATCATTGGCACAAACAACATAGACCCTGATCTGCCAGCACATTATGGGATGGCAGATCAGGATCTATGTTGTTTGCAGTTGGACCCGACTTATAAGCAGGTATATATGGTACCTATCAGTTCTAACTGGCTGTAGAGGATGAACTAATCAGCCCATAACTCTTTGTGCCACATGATCAGCCAATAGCTGTTAGGTTTTTCACACCTTATTTGATACAGGTAGATAAGATATTTCCATCTGCGTTGCAAATTATTGCTCTTGTGTAACATATTGTACCATCCCATTCTAGCTCAACTGGCTGTTTTTGGAGTTCAGCCTTTAAAGAGGGATTAATAAAAAGGTTTTGACATGTCGGCTGTGTACTTACAGCCATCACATATACAGGTGTCTGCATCGAGGTCAGATAAAACATTTATCTCATTCATAAATGAATGCATACTCATACAAGTTTTGTTTAAAGTTAGTATTATGTTGATCTTTTTATATTTTTCTCCAGATTCTGAAGTGTGTAAGGAAGCAATGTTTCGGGTTTGTGCCTTACTTATTGCCATGAAAGGTAATTTCATGTTAGATAACCAATATAGGCTTATTATAAATCAGAAAATATTAAGTTTGACACATTTTTCTGTAGTTTCTAGCTGTAACAAATGGGTCCATACATATTGTTGGTAATAATGTTCATTTTTTCAGAGCATTCTTTCCATATGCATGTGTATTTCAGATCCAAGGTAGTTGTTTTGCAATAGTGGGTTTTGTTATAGCAGAATCTGAACCAGAACCAGAATATTTATTTTCTGTAATACAATACCTGTTGCAATTGCATTGCTTGTTAATCCAGGACAGATATAATAAGAATTCATCCTCCCATGGATAAATCTCCATGGAAAGTTTTAGAAAGAATCCAGAGCATAACATGGACCCAGTCTGCTGTCCAAGTCACTAGCGCATGTGCCGAAGTCCTCATCTTTTTCAAGGACGCCATTTACATTGCAGTTTTGCAACGTTGCTGTGAGAATTGTGCCTTCGGCTCAAGTTATATTGTGGGCACATTTATACGGGTTTCCATATTGTTCAAAGGTTATTCCCTCAGTCCTTATTTCTCATTCGTGAAATATTAAGCTCTCGTGAGTTTTCCAGGCAATTGTTGTTAACGATCTCAGCAGTGTCCAGTTAACATTTACCCACCTACCTGCATCTCCTCCGCTCATGGTCCTCTGCCCCCTCCCACACATCAACTCGGGTGGAGAAGGAAGAGGAGATCTCGTCATTTTGACAAGGTGGTAAATGAGGTTTTCTGTCTTCTCCCCTAGGATTTGTGACCCAAGCCCTCATGCTTTGAAGACACAAATATTCTCTCCAGTTTGGAGAGATTCTCTGGGGCTACATCCAAACCAGACCTATTATTGCTCCCCAACTTGGCCATGGTCGGGGAGCTTTCCCTAAGATTTACCAATGGTCAGGAGCTGGCTGGACAATGTAAGGTTATTTCTCCCCTCTACATTGAGACCTTTAGTCTCCCCAGCTAGTTGCAGAGTTCACACCCTTGCCTGACCCCTTAAACCTCCCACCTTGGAAACAGATGCATCACAAGTGGGCATTTCTTCAGGGACCCGGAAGCAGTTACCAAAACATCTTGGCATGCTCTATCAGTATCCATGGCACTATCGACAGACTTGCTCCATCTCCGCAGAGATACAGCTCTGGACACTTCCAAGGTCTTGCTTGAACACAGCATAAACCTCCTTTGTGCTGCTCCTCTGGAGGTGGAATCCATCTTTGGAGGTCTCATCCCCTCCGTGGCTTCCCAGGACCTGAGAGACCAACAACACAGGTCCCTTGCATCTACTACTGGTCAGGTCTGTCAGCCAAGTTCTTTAAAGCCATGCAGTCCCAGTCCAAGAAGCAATCCCATTTTAAACCTCTCTCTTGCCCATCAGCTGCTCGATGGGGTCACTGGATAGACCAAGGGACGAAACTTTCCCCCTTCCAGAAGGAGGCGGGGGGGGGGGCTGCTGACCCTTGGGACTTGCTCACTCTCATGTGGTCCTCTTCCATCTATCCCCATAGGTGCCAGACTAGCTCTCTTTTTGGAGGTCAGGTAGAGCATAATGGAAAATGGGTAGGACCTCTCTATGACAAAATGAGAATACCGGCTTCAGTTTCAGCAATATCCTTCTCTAGCAAGGACCCTCATGCAGTTCCACCAGCCGAATCAGGTGCGTTTCAAGGAAGAGGTGCAATACCATCTATGGAAGGACACAGTAGAGAGGGTATTAAATGATCAGTCTCTGGTCTTCTGCTCCCAAGTCTTCCTGGTTTCCAAAAAAAAGGAGGAAAGTTTCGGCTAATCATATTCCTTTCCACCTTAGACAAGTTTCTACAGGAGGAACCTTTCAAGATGGAGATCACCACCTCAATCAGACTTGGCATAAGACCCAGCAACTGAGCTGCCTCCATCAACCTCCAGGATGCATACTTTCACATCCCTATTTTTCCTCCTCACAATAAGTACCTCCAGTTCTGCTTGGACAGGGAGGTCTTCAAACTTTGCGTTCTGCCATTTGGCCTAGCCTCTGTGCCCATAGCATTTACCAGGTAATGGGAGTAGTTGCCATCCGTCAAAGATCACTGGGGATTCCCATCCTTCAATATATCTATGACTGGTTGGTACACAATGGTCACTTAGAGTCCTTAAGTTACGATCTGCCATAATGGTCCATAGTGACCCAGCTGTGCCTTTAACCCAACCTAGAGAAATCAGAGCCCACTCCTATCCATTCACGGACGAGTCAGATTCTGGGTGGGGCACTCACTTGGAGCTGGAAGGAATAGTTCTTGAAGGTTCATGGTCCCTAGTAGAATCTATCCTTCAAATAAACAATCTCGAAATGAGAGCAATGTTCCTTGCCCTTCATGGGGTGCATTGACACAATACGAAGTTGCTGTGTGATGGTCTCTGACGACAACATAGTGGTCGTAGAGTACCTGAGACAACAAGGCAGCACATATGCTCCTTTTTGTGTGGAGCTTTGAAACCACCTTCACTGGGCACCCTTGCTTGGAGGGGATTACTATCCAAGTTCGTTACATCCCTGGCAAGAAGAATATTCTGGCGGACAGTCTGTCCAGGAAAGGCAAGGTAGTCATCACAGAATAGTCGCTGCACCAATCCATAGCGAATGCCCTGTTTAGAATCTGGGGGAGACCCCTGGTGGTCCTTAAGATTCTATTTGTCCGCTTCTAAAAGAAAAAGAAAGGGTAGGAAATGTCTTTTACTACTCTTAAAGGGCTCTGCTGACATTTCAGTATCCACTATTTCTAGGCGGATTGTCAAAATGATTAGGAGAGCTTATAAGTCCCCCTTCTACCTTCACACCTTGGTGCACCGAGCTAGGGCATTTATTCTTTAGGGCTCATAGACGCAGCACAAAAATTAAATGAAGCAGATTGTAACTTACAGTAGTGGACATTCCTACAGTAAGGGCAAGTATATCCTTGTTTATACCAGTTATTGAGGCCATCAGCCTCCCACCACACTGGCAACTTCAGCTATGCAATACTGACGGGTAACATATTACTGATATTATAATGTAGTTGGGGGGGGAGGGCTAATTTTAATGATGTAATACTTACCTGTCGGTATTGACAGATTCCCTCCTCCCACCCTGCTCTGATGTCTGATGAATAGTCTAATCCCAAAAAAGATGAGGACTATGGTGCATGCAGACTGGATCTGTGTTATGTTCTGGATTCTTTCCAGAATTATCTATGGAGGTTCATCAATGAGAGGATGAATTCTTATTATAAGGATGGATTTGGGTAATTCCACCCCAGAATAACAAGCAATGCAATACCGACAGGTAAGTATTACATCATTAAAATTAGTTTTACCACCTCCCCCCCCCCCCAAAAAAAAATACATTTTTATTGACAAAAGCATGTAATGCTTCTGGTGTTAATACATTTTAAAAAGATCATTATGTAAATGAAATTCACAGCTAACAAATTTATGATACCTAGTTATGAAAATTCAAATATACTCTGTACATTATAGTAAGTGTACCTCTGTATCAACTATATCTTACAAACTTGAAAAAATCATTGCAAAGAGAAATTTTCCCTGAATGATTTGAAATTATATATGTCATTTTTATCAAGCCTGCCATTTTGGGAGCTCAACATAGCAATCACTTTGGTAACTGAGTTCATGTCTGTATGTCCATCTGTCCATACACTTCATTAAGGTCAATATTAAAGTTTTTAGATTCAAGTTCTCTGCATTCTAGTAAATACAAGGTGGGTTCAACAAAAAGGGGGGTACTTGTAAAGTTTATATAACTGGTTGACCATATATGTATCTTTTTTTTTCTCTTCATAACTATGATTTTTTCACATAAAGACAACAGTTACTAAACCCGACACCTGTGTCTTTAAGAATACTTTGCTTCTTAAAATTTGTGCAACTGCATACCTTTATCATTTTGACTGCCAACATTTTACTATGCACTATGTAGCCAACATTGTGCTGAAGTGCCATTAAACCTCATACATATACATATATATATATATATATATATATATATATATATATATATATATATATATATATATATATATATATATATATATATATATATATATATATATATATACATATATATATATATATATATATATATATATATATACAGTAAAACCTGTAATGAGAGACCGCCCCTTCTGCCAGCAAAAAGCGGTCTCTCAAGACAGGTGGTCTCTCATAACAGGTTTGTACAAAAAGACCAGTTTCCAAGGTCGAAATTCAGCACTGTTTAAGAGGGAAAAATAAGCACAATCATGTACATTTATTGTATTCTTTGTTCATAGTTCTTGTTAAAATATTGCATGCAATAATCTGAAAATAATTTTAAATAGTAATAAAGATATGCATCTATCATTAAACATGAATCACATTTATATTGAAGATCACATGTACATGTACTAGTATTAGCATATGAGTTCATTTCTAATTGACTCCTTGTCTTTTATAACACCCTAAATTTGAGTTTTACCGACGTTTCAAGTGGCTGCTATGTTGCAAATGGTCTCCCATTTTTCACTTCTTTCAATCACATTAATTCTTTCCTCCAATGTTAGAATTTGTTTCTTTTTCATTGGAGGTTCTGCCATTGTTATTAAAGTGCTAGGTGTTAATGTTATAAGGGATCAATTGTAATAACGACTGTAGCGGTTTTGATCAAGCTTTGGGGAAATATGGAATACATATACAATGTATATGTACCAATGAATGAAATAAAAAGACACAATTAATTTATCCAGAAACAGAATAAATTTATTTAGAGACAAAAGTCAAAGACTTTATTCACCAACAATACAAAGGGATTAACTCTATAAACAGAGGGTGTAACCAGCTGCACTGAGGTGAGCATATGATGGTTTGGTGTGTGGGCTATAATCTCTGTAACAGCAAAAACACCCCAACAAACAACACAAGCCTTTCACAATGACAATCGAATCCGGAAAACGATTCTCACCTACTGGTATTAAAGACAAAGACCTCATTCATCCTAGGCATTACGGATTAACTCGAAAGAAAAATGATGTATGCAACCGCTATATTGACTTTGGCACTACAATGGCAGTTAGTGACATGTACTTTAGTCTGGTTTACAGTCCAGAACAAAGGAAACTACATGCATGACCTGCAAAAGTTAGGAAACCGGTAGCCAGTCTAATTTGTTTTTATAATTTTTTTTTTGTTAGAACAGTCTTTACTTTGGAAGCGGTCATTGTTACAAAGGATAAAATAAACGTCAGTGGTGTTTGTCTCAGTTCTCGCGATAGGGTCGTTCATTGCAGTATTATTTTAGAACAAGCTGCCATGCGCAATTTCACGGGAAATCCTATGGATCATACTTAAGTATCGCAGAAATAGCCAAGGTATTTCCAAAAGAGCAATCGGCATGTACTCTAGTCTGGTTTACAATCTATAACATATGACACAACATGCATGAGCTGTACAATTCAAGAAACCGGTAGCCAGCCTAATTTGTTTTTAAGTTTTTGATTTTGTTTTTAACGTCTTCGCTTCTTAAGCGGTCGTGGTTACAAAGAGTTAAATAAAGGTCAGTTGTGTTTATCTCTGTTTTTGTGATGCGGTCGTTCGAAATGCATATTTTGCCAAGAAATCATGGTCGCTGGTCGCGTTCTGCAGGTGGTCGCTCATGACAGTGCGTTTATATAATAAAATCGATCCGTGCATTACGATTGTGGTCGCGCATGACAGGTGGTCGCTCATAGCAGAGGTCGCTCATGACAGGTTTTACTGTATATATATATATATATATATATATATATATATATATATATATATATATATACACTTAATAACTACTTTCACAAGTCTTTTGACATTGCTGTTAAATTACTGTAAACAGAAATAAAGATATAGAGGTCCTACACTGAGTATTAAATGAGCATGAAATTTCTAAAAAAAATATTACCTATATTTTAACGATTTTATGTTTTTACCTCTTTTATTTTATATACCTCTTACCAAATTTTAATATCATTACCTTTTATCTTTTAGTTTGTAGTACTTCCTATTTGTTTATTTGGAAGGGTTTTACTTCCTAAAGTTTTTTTGCAACTCTTTATATTTACATTTTTGGAACTTGACTTTTAAATGGCACCATATAGCCAGCATTGTGCTGACATGCTGATAAACCCTAATACATACATGCTTACATACATGAAAATTTCTGAGATGAGTTTTGTAACAATATATGTTATAAGCTGCTTCCAACAAATGACACAACTCATTATTATTCCATGAAATTTTATAATTTCATATCAAAATGATTGTGAAATTCCATTCAAGACATAACTGTCAAGAATTTGCTTTGGTGAATGACATTTCAGAGTGTCTTAGCTTGGTATTTAGCAGAGTGGGAATTACAGTAGTTATGACTTGATAATGTTGAACTAATAAATAAGCATACTGTGTAATAAAAATAATATGTTTTACAGAACTGAACAAGAGGTCGCTGCATGCCCTGTGCTGGATGCCAGTGAAGCATTTCATGGACAGGACAATGAAGGCAGCTGTGTCATGCTGGGAGTGGCTACTGGCTGCCAGACCTGACTGTAGTAATGAGGTAAAGCAACAAAATCATAAGTAAACCATGTTCTTAAATTTTTTTGATCTTTTTTTGTGCCCATCCATGACAGTAGTAGATGCATATAGTGTTATCCTTATCCATCTGTCTGTCTATCACACCTTGGTTAAGGTTTGTATTTAAGTCATTTCAGGCACTGTGATGGGGCATATGTGTTCCATGAAAATGTTTTTCATTTTCTGGCGTTAAGCCATTCCAGCATTTGGTGTGAAAATATCAATCTGCATATGACGTGGTACAATCAGTTCAATTCAATGACTATATATACTCGCGTATAGGTCATATCCAGCTGCAAACTGCATAGACCTAGAACTGCCATTGTATAATGCACTGGCAGATCTGGTTCTATGCAGTTTGTTAGGAGTAATCTGTAGAACAAACAACATAGACCTTGCTATGTCAACACATTATGCAATGACAGATCAGGGTCCACATTGTTTGCACTTGGACCCAACTTATACACAAGTATATACTGTATTTGTGCTTACATTCTAGAGGACAATTTAAAATGTGTGCAACTCTCTTACTCAGCCAGAAAATGGTTGGAATAGTTTTTGACTGTTCAGTAGAGGTAGCTAATAAAGGGAGCTAAAATAAAAGGGGAAACAAGACATGGAAGAAAACAGCAACAGGGTTGACATGATACCGTAATGACGGTAAGTCTTAGGACACAAAAAAATAATAATTTTTTTTCGTATCTCAAGACTTATTTGCTTGTAAAATATATACAATTTTCTGTGTCCCAAAACTTGTAGACACAAAATAATGTGAAGACAAAATTGGGAAGATCGCCATACGTCACACAGCAGTGACCAGCTCGTTCAGTTACCATGTCAATAAACTGTTATAAACTACTATGATTGTTTTTATGTTATTATTTTGCAGGTGAATATTTTCTGATTTCTCCAACATGATTTAAAATAAAGGTAAAAAAAGACTTCATAATTCACGGGCTGCTTAGAGTTTACCGGGAGACCTGTATAGTGTAAAGTACTTACATGGTGCAAATAGTGCTTGGCATCACTTTTATCCTTCTTTATTCACAACAATATTTGATGCAGATTTTGCTTTATTCATCGTTTTTACCAAATCACATTCTTCCAGATTACATTTCAGCTAGACATCCATTGCTGTTTCATTTATTTGGATTCACGCGTTCAAGTTACTGTTTTTCAGTGGTATAAGCAATCCTACAAACTGAACTAATCTATATGAAAAGGCACACGTTTATTTATATAAAGCACATAACCAGCATAAATTCACATAACTGTCATATATTCATGACAGAATGATCGTATTATATGTTAAAATTCTGAATATAGATCAATTAAGATCATCATCAGTCCATTTTAGTTTTGTGTTTTGACTTCACAAAATTGTAATTTTCCACACCACACGTTATTCATTCCACTTTGGATTTTGGCAAGCTGGTCATTTTGGCATCTCCTTTCATTTATAATTGGCATTTTTGTATTTTGTTTTCTGACAGCAATCCAGGCCATTTAATTGCTTAAACCCTGAAATTGGCTTGGGTAAAGAGGAAATTTTGTCTGGCAGCAATGCCAGTACTTTGATGTGCAGTTGTCTTCTACTCTGTAATATTAGCACGATTACCGTAGCTGAGTAAACATGTACTTATTTAAGGTCGCTTATATCAAAGCAAAACTACCATGGACTTTTTATTTTAAAAGCAATATTTCTGAAACTTCTTTATCGTATTTTAGAGATATTATTTAAGTTTAGTACAGTGGTGCCTTTGATTCATATCCAAGAGATGTACTTCATTCAACGCAAGTAAAATCTTCAATGTACATGTGGTGACACCATGATGGAAACATGTGCACAATAAATGCGAGAGTTGAAATAAACACTATTTTTTTTTTTCTCATACTGGTATCACATTTTAATGAGTTAGGTATTTCCATTTTCAGGGCAAAAAAACCCCGTAATTACAGGTGACTTTCAACAATTTGAATGCAATAATGCATAAACTGACAATAGTAAACTAGAGCACAAAAGGGAGAAGTTACAGTTGAATGGGTATACCATACCGCTAATGCTCAATTCTTGTCATCATCTGATCAAATTATACATATTTGAATTTTGTCTAAAAAATAAGAAAACAGAGAAAATTAAATATATTGACTTTTCAAACAAATTATAATAATTTATAACATTTCCATGTAGTAATTCATAATGATAGTCCCTTAACAACTACGAAGTGATGTTTTTTTTTTACCAGGTTACGATCAATAAAATAAGCCGATTGATCAGTAGACAAAAAAAATGTGATAATGTATCTGCTGAAATCTTCCAACATCATTGTGCATTCACTATCAAGCACATATGTAATTCTCATACTTAGCCTCACTTTTAGACAGAGACACTGTCATGTGGCAGTCTGCACAAAATGGTGGCCATGTTAAAAGACAGTGAGGTCAATTTTTCATGACAAGTGACATGAAGGATTTAAACTTATTTTAGTTATTTGTAAGTTCATCAAATATTTATTACTAAGTAAAGTGCAAGTATTTTCTGAGATGATTAAGTACATACTCACAACCAACTGAAGCAAACTTTGTCTCTGTTTATTTACCAGTCAACAAACTGAAATTTTTACTTCAAAATGGGACAGTGGGTCACCTTAGACTGTAACCAAAAGCTAAGTTCTGGAAATTTTTTTATTATGAAACATTGTCCAAAATTGTTAGACAGAAAACAGTTATATTTGAAAATAATGTTTGGTGTCCAAAAGCAAACAGGGTCTGAAGACATGCAGAAAATACGGTAGATTTCTTGCCAGATTATTCATTTAGGTTATTTCCCTTTTCATAAGAAAAATTTTAGGATGCCATTAAAGAACATGGTATCACAAGACAAAGAAAAAATACTAAAGTTCTTTTAATATGTGTACTCAGTATACATGACATTATGCAAATTATTCTCCATCTTGCATAAGGCACCTCACAAAGCAATCACACTATATTGCCTTGGGAGGTCAACTGACCATTCAAGCAAGACATCAGCCAGTTAATTTGGGTCGGGATTAAATCGCACTGACTGCATGTTTGTTTGTTAAATCCCTAGTACACACATCATAGGCAGATCCAGATGATAAAAAGGGGTGCATCATGGGAAAATTGAGGTAAAAATATAAGAACTCAGTGTCCTCTAAAAATTTCATGTTATTTGATGCTGGACCTTGAGCCCTTGAGAGCCCAGCATCAAATATGGCCACCATTACTAAAATAGAAAATCCTTTAAATGACTTCTCAAAAACCACGTAACAAATTTTACTGTTAGCATCCTAACATGAAAGGGATTTAAGGTTGTACAAATGATGCCAATCCACTATCAAATATGGCTGCTGGTGCTAAAATTAGAAATACCTTTAATAACTTCTCAAAAACCACTCAGCAGAATTTGACCAAGTTTGATAGAAAGCATCCTAGCTTCAAGGCTTTTTCAAATTTATTCAAATGATGATGATCTGTCATCAAATAATGCCACATTGCTAAAGTAGAAAAACATAAACAGCTCAATCAAAAAGAAAACTCAACAGAGTTTGACCAACTTTGACAGAAAGCATCCGGGGATTGTGGCATCTCAAATTGGACAAATGATGCTGATGTGTCATCAAATATGGATGAAGATACTAAAATATAGAAACCTTGAAACAGTTGTTTTTGTCACACATGCAATCAACAGCATTTGGAAGAAATTTCTATAAAAGCATCCTGCTGCATACATGTGACAAAACAGAGATATAAGCTTAGGACAGATCAGGAGATACACAAAATTTGGTCAGGAGTTTAGACTTCAAATAAGAAGGATTTTCATTAACCTGATTTTTAGCATGCAGATGGACAAAAATGACAACTGTTGTACAAATTTCCTTTTTCAATATTAAAATATGCACACTCATTTCATCACATCAGTCCTTTCACAGTAACTTGTTGCCTTTCATACTGTCCTTATATGTAGCACAGTAACTTGTTGCCTTTTATACTGTCCTTATATGTAACAGTAACTTGTTGCCTTTCATACTGTCCTTATGTGTAGCACAGTAACTTGTTGCCTTTCATACTGTCCTTATATGTAGCACATTAACTTGTTGCCTTTCATACTGTCCCTATATGTAGCACAGTAACTTGTTGCCTTTTATACTGTCCTTATATGTAGCACAGTAACGTGTTGCCGTTCATACTGTCCTTATATGTAGCACAGTAACTTGTTGCCGTTCATACTGTCCTTATATGTAACACAGTAACTTGTTGCCTTTTATACTGTCCTTATATGTAATACAGTAACTTGTTGCCTTTCATACTGTCCTTATGTGTAGCACAGTAACTTGTTGCCTTTCATACTGTCCTTATATGTAGCACAGTAACTTGTTGCCTTTCATACTGTTGACCTAATAATGCAGCACATGGGCATCTTACACAACCATTGGCTGAGCACTTTTTTTGATGATACCAAATTACCTCATAGTGTAGTGTGAATATATGAAATGGGTTAATGTTAGAAGCCTTGTTTTAAAATGTATGCCCCTTTTTTCCACTCTAGTCTGTATTATCACAGAATACCTTGATAAAGGAATAGACTTGTCTGCATGAAATTGTAGCCAAAACTGAAAGTAACAGTTGAAGTTTTTAAGTTGCACAGATGTTTGAAAATCAGGACAAATTCAGATGTATATTTGTACCAGGGTCTAGTTTTACCTCAAAAAATTTAACTTTATGCACAAAAAGATATACATGTAAGGAAACTTGTAGGATAAAATCATTTATAATAATTGTGCACAAAACTTTAAAAAGAAGTTAAGGCATACATTCATAAGTGAAGTTGGGGCCAGGTCTTTGATATTATTCATGTTACTACCAAGTATCCAAACCAAAAGGCCCTGTCAGATTTATGATCAGATTTGAATATTGCATTTAGTATTAAGAGATTCTTGGGTAAGAAATGCTATGCAAACTAGAATTTGTTCATGTTTTATCATTTATCTCTGTGTATTCTGCTCTTGTCCAGTTTATGTGTGAGATGGTTGCTGCTTGGCAGCTGACCATCGACATGAAGCTGGGGATTTTTCGTGAGGATTCCTCACGTTTGGACCCTCTCGCCAAAGCTGAGGAGGATGTACTTGAGCCTAATGCCCCCATCACCACACCTCATCAAATATGGACAAAAGTGAGTACATTTTCATGTACAAATTTCAGTCAGATGAATACCAAAAAATAAGAATCGTATATAGAGTGCCAAGTTTTAACAGTTACAAGAAAATTAGCGGAGAGCTTGGACCAGAAGGCATTTCCAGAGTGTTCTGCCAAATGTTGGAACACAGAAAATTTTTTATGATCATTTTTTTTTCTTCACATAATAAATGTTATATTTTCACCTTAGCTTAAAGGATGATCAATTGTGAATTGGTATTTTTACATAGCTGGAGATTCCAGTATCTCCAGAATCACTAAAAAATGTATAGCTGGCTATGTATTTTCTTGTACTGTATTTAGTTGAATATCTATCCCCAAGTAAGGAACATTACATAGACATATGGTGAAAAAGTACTCGGTAACAAGTGTTGCATCTAGGATCTCAAGGACAGGGGACACTGTGTCCTTCTCCATCCAAATTTGCGGGACACGCAACATTTTAAAGGGACAAAGGAAAATTTTAGTACATAATGCACTAGAAGTGCTAAAAAAAATAAGATAATCTTATTTGCTTCTACAGTTTTGCCACCTTAAATTTGTAATATTTTCCTTGGATGCATGCATTATTGCAATACCATTTTAGAACATGGTCAAATCATGAAAACATTAACATGTTTTGAATAACTGCTTAATCTGAAATTAGCTGCTCCATCGAATTTTCTGTTCCGTATTTTGCTCTCATTTAACTTTAGTGTTCACTCTTTATCTACCAGCATTTATTATAATAAATACCCATGTTTTTGTAATTACTTTTCTTTTCAAATTAAAAAACCAAGAATTAAATTATAGATTCTGTGTTTGCATAAATTAGTCTCTTTTATCATTAATTCATCTTCAGAGTACATTAAATCTTCCCTGCCGTAGGTGTGACTGTAACCTCATAAATATGTTACACTAGCAGTGACCAAACACTTTTCATTGCAACTTGGCCGACTACTACAAATCTTGAATGTTTTCATTGCCAGATACATTGTTTGGAAATGGATATTCACTGCGATCTTACAGTTTTTATCACCTTTAGCCTCTTTGGGCAACTTAGACGTGGATGGACATCCAGTAAAGAAAAGTTGTAGGCATATTTATCATTTTTTTTCCTGACAAAAAGCATGCCCAGGGAGGTGCACAGGGTCAAGCTTTGGGGCACTTAGGACAAAAAATTGCAGGAAACCCACGAATCCACGTTCAATGTGCAACACTGAGTAACTAATTATCCATCAAATAATAGCTGAATGAGTAGTTAAAAATTAATTGACTCCTTATCAAATACATTAAGAAAAGTGTTTGCTAGTGAGTTTATTTTTTTCAGTATTACACAGTTATTTAGATCACATCAGTTTTCTGCAACTGAAAGCCTGCATGGCTGATTTACAGAAGGTGTTAATCGCTACAGATTTCCCAAGATCTTTACTTGTCATTTACTTTATCATTTTCTTTCACTGGACTATTATTGCAGTTAGTAAAATTGTACAAGCGTTTATCTTTTAATTACTTAATAACAGAGAGAAACGACCACTCTGCCATTTAAGTCCAGTCTCTCCAAGAGTTCATTGTGCTGTGATACATGTAGGGATAAAGTGACATCATATTGATAAGTGATGATTTAATGTACATGATGGATTAAAGTAGAACTTTTTATTTTATTATTTTTGTTATTTTTCTATTTGCTAATTAGCTAAACTAATTATATGTGTCTTGATAGCATACTACTACTATTACTACTAATGCTAATGCTATTCGGTGCATAGTACATCCCATGGGTGACTGCTGAACACAGGCTTGACTGTATGACTCACAAGATAACTATAATGTAATTTTTTTAAATAGTCGCACTGCTCACAATTTTTAAAAGATAATATGTAATATGGCAAGTTATGAAGAACATGGTCATATCAAAGTCAGCAACGAAAACCATTACATATCAATCGACCAGAGCTTAAAAAGATTTGTAAACTGTTGTCGGACATTCATTCCATCAGGAGCAGTTGTAGTCAGTCCCATATACTATTACCACCCCCATCCCCTGATCATCTCATCATAGAAAGTTAGCTCTAGTATATTTCCACATTTGGTCTTTTATTCAAGTTTTGAAGTCATTACACAGCTATGGAATTACCAATATGCTTATTATCTGACACTATCCTTTTCTTTATTTTCTTAAAAGTCAATAATGCAGATGTCAGCTTCAAATCACTAAGATGTACATAGGACAGAACCATTAAAGTTGTAGAGTTTTCTGTTCAGTAAAGCTTGCTACTCTCCATTTTAGCTGTGCAGAGTTATCAGTATATACCTTAATTTATGCAGGGAGTAATTCAGTTTTGAAAATGACTTAACTGATTGTTGGGAATCCCTCTTTACCGATGAAACTGAATGGTCTACTCCCAAACTTTGTTGAGGCAGAGAACTATTTCCGTGACACCTGACCCTAGCAAAGGTTACATTATACCATTTACAGAAGCCCCAAGGCCATTTCACACCTATTGCAATGTACATCATACCTTAAGATGAGGTCAGTACCCTTATGTAGATTTCAGTTAAAACAATTATTTATCAAATTTGAATAGGAGTTTCTTATGGCTGATTTGAAACTCCCAGTGTCTGATTTGAGCATTTTATTGTCGATCAAAAAGTCAACTGTGTCAGATGTGTATGAAATATATGACATATTGTGGAGGCCTGCAATCAGCATATCCAAATTGAATTAAATTAAATTAACCACATGTCCATGCAATTTTGATTGTGAACGAATCGCTTCCCAGAGCAATTTTTGAGATAGCTCCTGCATTTAACTGACCAGGTAATCGAGTTTCTGCCATTCTGTACCTATGTATATATATATGGTTTGTCTTCATCACTAAGGAATGTTTTTGATCATACTGTGTTTGAAGATACAGTCATGGAAAATAACATCATTCTACATTTATTTGAATTTTTTTAGTCTGACTCCTGACAAACTTTACTCATAGTTCCTAAAATGTCATTTAATTAGATTTAGACGACTGAGTTCAGAGTGTTTCACTGATTTCACAGCAACTTGGCAGGGGGTGGGGGTGCCAATAAAACCAAAGTAGACAAAGAAAAGAGGATTGATTTTATATCTTTATTAACATTAACAGATATTTGAATCTTATCCAAATACAGTGAGACCCTGCTATAACATGCTTTGTTATAACACAAATTCAGATATAGCATGGTCATGGCATGGCTTTTGAAATTGTACAATAATTTCACCAATTGCTTGAAGTACTACAAAGCTTTAGTGCCAAAATAAACAGAGTTTGATTTTATAATTTGACAACATTACTTTGTATTCTTGAAAAAGAACGAAATATAATTGCTTCTTGCACATATTTGAAAAATGTTAGCACCTTAAAAAGCTGATAATTGTTAATCTAATTATTATTGAACCATCAACAGTAAAGATGTTAAGTCTTCTCTGTGTTTGTCTCCAATGCATGATGCATATTTGAAACGCAAAACATGATGATTTCAGTAAGCGGAATAGTGGTCACATGTGACTCATTTTTGAAGGCACTATGTCAAAACGCATTTCCTGTGATACAGGAAACAATGAGCTATCAGCAAGGCAAGCAAAGCCAAGCAAAACTAAATTTCAGAAATCCTGGTGGACGGAGTATATCTCGTGGTCAAACTGCATCGGATACAGTTCTGACAATGCTAATGTTATCGTCGGAAAGAACAACTCAGTCTCTAATGAGTGCAAAGATGAATACAAATGACACTTGCATTATGAACAAGCCCCCCTACTGAACTATTGAGAGCAGCAAAGACTGCATCTAATTAAGCTTTTTGACATCCAATGGATTTTAAAGACAGAAACTTGGTGTATGTTTTAATTTAATGTCAGTGGGGTTGTGATTATGTGAGGGTTTGCACATGTGTATGTGTGTGGTGATGATATTTGACAATGCTAAGTCTACCAACTATTGTTTCTTTGTAAGTGTATTAAATGCTTTTAAGAAAACAGACAAGTTATTTTCTTTTATTCAGATTTGAATTTCCACTCATTTTCTATAGGCTTATATGAAAAGATAGATTATACTCAATTAGACAACAATGCATTTTTTGGGTCATGTGCACTGGCCCCCCTTGGGACCTCAAAACACACTTTCTGAGTCTGAAAAAACCCCAGCACTGTCTGGGAATATAGCAGGTATGTGCATCCTATGTATAATCATTGCTCAATCCAGGTAAACGATAGCCAACAGATGTTTGCTCAGTCATTTGGCATAAATAAACAAACAATGTAGTGGCTTAAAACAGTTTCTCACCCAAATTTATAAATCAGTTAATTTACCTACCTATTTAAGGAAAAACACAAGACCACCAATGCCTGCTCAATCAACCATCACACTTCTGTTAAAATACAAGTTTATTGCATGAATTGTCAAGAGCAGTTTGAGTCAATTTTCTTATACATTTATATGTATGTACTGATTAATGGTTTCTCTGCCAAAAAAAAATAAACATTAGATATGTAATAACTGTTTTAAGTATTTCAAGTTTAATGTGCATCAAGTTGATAACTGCATCAATGAGTCATTGAAGTCCTTAGTTTTGCACCCTCCCCTCCCCCAAACCATTTGTATAGCTAAGAGGATACACATGCAGTATTTTCTTCAGTTAACTGACTTGGTTGAATATTGTATAATATGGTACATAGCACAATGGCACTTTGTGGACCTTGACCATCATGTTATAGCTAGGTTTCATTGTACATTTGGTGAATATTCAGATAGGAAAATTTGGTATTTGTTGCAACTCTAGCAGTAAGTGTTGATTTTACACAAGCAGACTCCCTTTAAGAAGGAAGTTTTCAATATTTTTGTTTTAGCTCACCCTGCCTCAATGCCAAGTGAGCTTATGATGATATGGCCCTGCATCTGTTGTGCATCATGTAATGTCCATTATGCATCCAGCAATGTTTTCTATTCTCAACTTCTCATGGAGCTACAGTAGCTCAATTGGTAAAGCATCAGACTTGTAATTAAAGGTAATGAGTTAAATACCTGCACAGACCAGCCCAGGTTAGCTGCCTCTGTGTGTCCTTGGGAAAGGCACTTAGCTCTCATTTCCTTGGTACGATATAGCCAGTAATGTGTAAAACGTGCCGTTAAAACCAAAAAAAAAAAAAAAAAAAATCTTAAAAGTCACTGGACCAATTTATACAAAATTTGACATGGCACATTCTGGCATAAAGGCCTTTATGTTTTGTACAAATGACACTGATCTGCCTTTCAAATATCGCTGCTATTACTAAAAATAGAAAAACCTTCAAATGACTTTTCAAAAAACTGCTCAACAAAATTGGACTAAATTTGACAAAAAGTGTTTTGGTATGAAGATCATTCAATTTTATGCAAATGATGCTAATCTATCATGAGATATGGCTGTCATTGATCATGAGATATGGCTGTCATTGATAAAAATAGAAAAATCTCTTTAAATTACTTAAGTCTCAAAAACAGCTCAACAGAATTTGACCAAATTTGGCACAAGGCATGCTGGTATGAACTTCAAAGTTTTTAACATAATTTGACCAAATTTGACAAGACATGCTGGTATGAACTTCAAAGTCTTTAACAGAATTTGACCAAATTTGACACAAGGCATGCTGGTATGAACTTCAAAGTCTTTAACAGAATTTGACCAAATTTGACACAATGCATGCTGGTATGAACTTAAAAGTCTTTAACAGAATTTGACCAAATTTGACACAAGGCATGCTGGTATGAACTTCGAAATCTTTTAGATATTTGCAAATGATGCACATCGGCCATCAAATATAGCTAGTGTTACTAAAAATAGAAAGGTAAGATAAGAATTTACTTCAGACCCCATGGTTCATATATACAGTGATATACATATAAAGTTTAAAGTACATGTATTTTAAACATAAAAAACATCAGTGTCTTATGTCAAAATTATAGAGACACATATACAACTACTGAATACTTTATTCATTGTTAAGAACAAAGCTATCAATGACAGTTCAAAAGTAATTTGATGTATCTATCAGTCATCCAAGAATTAAAATGAATATCATGGTTCCACAGTGATTTCAAGATGCAATTCTATTCGACATTCATGTCATCATTGAAAACACATACATATCTCATTAACTTTTACTATTGGATATTCATGTCTTCATTGAAAACACATACTATCTCATTCTTACTATTGGATATACATGTCTTCATTGAAAACACATACTATATCATTCTTACTATTGGATATACTTGTCTTCATTGAAAACACATACTATCTCATTCTTACTTTTGGATATACATGTCTTCATTGAAAACACATACTATCTCATTCTTACTGAATGGATGTGAACAGTTTTTGAAGAGCAAAAGAAAACCAAGTTTAGGCAGTGTGGGTCTTGCATTTATGTTGATCATATGAAGAGTTTGTTTGCCATTAGTTCCTGGCAGAGAGAGTGGAGGTGGCCAAATATAGCAGTGTGAACCAGGTTAGCATCATGATGAGTCTACTAAACAAGTCCCTCCTAATCAATGTCGGCAAAAACCCTGGACTGATCTCACGACATCCTGCTGCTATTGGACCACGCATACGGTAGGCCACACAATATGACATTTTTGGGCCCTGACACAGATATAGAAGGGGCATATAATATTACTTTTGTCCATCCACTGTCCATACACATCCATACATCCAGTTCAGTTTTGAATTTAGGTAAATGTAGCAGGTATCAGTCTTCCAAAAGCACATGTCATCTGAAGTCAGTGATTGTTAATGTTTTTGAAATGGCTATATCACCCATTTGTACTAAAGTTGGTTTACAACAGCATTGTATATGGTACCTATTACTGCATCAAGAAATGCATTAATGCAAATGGCTGCATTTCATGCCATTCTTTTACCCATTGATGTCGACAGTATGCATTCATCTCACCAGCAAAGAGCCAGAGCCTTCGTAATGTTACAACTGCTGTCATGTTGTCAAATGGTTTTTCCTTGCAGGGGAGGCAGGCTCCAATCTCCCAGCTGATTTCTGATTGATAACTATTTCAGTAATTTGTCTCAAACATTTACATTAGCTTTGTAAAAAGTTTTCTTTTCTCTTGTAGGATCTTATATTTATTATTACAGAAAAATTATGGTTACAAATTACAACACAGATGACAGTAGCATTTGATTATTTAAGGAAGGTCACCCCAGCAGGGTTATGCCAACTTCTGGCCACTCCTCATGGGTGCCAAAAATTTACATTACAAAAATTCATTTCAGGGGTGAATGAAATGCATAGAGTCCACATTAAAGCAGGTATAACAGAATACAATTTTTGAATCCCATGTTACAAGAAGTCTCTTTATCCATTTTTCAGGGCATTTGCAAAAATACACTTTATATGCAGCACTAGTTACCATTCAGAAAGCCATTTGACAACATCTATAGTGGCTTGTCATCAGTCTGTATACATGCAGTGAAACCATAATGAACTTAGGAAATTTCTGCTGTTAATACAGTACTAAACTAATTTCAAAGTGGTGTATAAATCACATATTTTTCCCTCTTTGTAAGAAAAACTGATATATCATATTACAGTGACTGCTAGAGGTACTACTTTGTTTATCTATGGGACATAAGGCACTGCAGATGATCATTGGGCCTAAAGGCCAAATACATTCATTTTCCATAAATTTGGATAGATTTTTGCTTTACTAATGACATAGAGTCAGACAAATATGATTTAGATGTATTTAGTTATTGTTTTCCAGTAAAAAAATCTCCACATGAATGCAAAATTTATGCATAAATTTATACTGCAAGCAGAAGATCCATGCAACAAAAAGTACCATATATACTCACATATATTCCACTCCAAATGCAAACAACATAGACCCTGATCTGCCATCGCATAATGTGCTGGTAGATCAGGGTCTATGTTGCTTGTTCTACTGATTAGTCCTTACAAACTGCAGATATGCCGGTGCATTTTGTGACTGCAGATCTGGGTCTATTCAGTTTGCAGTTGGTATCGGCTTATACGCGAGTATATCCTTTTTTTTTTCTTTTTTTTTAGCTAAATGCATATTTCTATTGATTATAAGGTTAATTGCTAAATGCATATTTCTATTGATTATAAGTTAAATTTTTTGCTAAATGCATATTTCTATTGATTTTAAGGTTAATTTGCAAATGAAATGTGTTTTCTTTAGTCTCATGGTTAACTTATGAGCAGCAAATCTCTTCACTTCCTTGTATTATCAAATGTTACAGATGAAAAACATTTTCTTTCATTTAATTTCTATCTTCTCTGTAGTTGAATTTTAACACAGTGAAAATATAAGTTAAATGAACACTGAATCTTTGACAGTTTCCTTCTAGAATTAACGAAGCTTTAAATAGTAGTAGCTGAACTTATCCTAATTTTCAAATTAATGAGGTGGAGGTACAATGATAAATTCTTTTGATTAAATCTTGTATATTGTAAAATTTTGGATTTCTTCAACTTATGAGTTGGTTTTAGTGATGGTATTGGTGATGATGATGTTGTTGTTGTTATTATTATTATTATTATTATTATTATTATTATTTTGCTCAAATAGTTCTGCAAGCTAGAAGTAAATAGTCATGTATCTTATGATGTCATGAATTCATTGTCAGCTTGATGTGCATGGGTTTGTCCCTTCTACAAGGAGATGTTCCTATCAACCCAACCAGTAAATCTGTTCTGCGTGAGAGAATTTACGCCACTGCACTGGACTATTATGCGTAATTATCATTCTTTAATTGCTCTCCTTTCTATACAGTAAAAGTTCACCTCAGAACATGTATTATATAGTCATAAGATTTTACATTTTTGTTAATTGAAAATTAAGATTGTAAATCATAGTTACATAAAAAAAAGTAAATTTTCTTTAGAACTTTTTCACCATAAGAAAGGTCACAAAACGTTTCGCTTGAGGGGCATGAAATGCACAGGGTTGCCACGCTACCAGGATATTGGGAAAAAGTCGGGGAAAAAGAATAGGTTTGTTCCGACTGGAAAAAGCCCTTTAATTTCACAAATATTGATCGAAGTTGTGGGAAAACTTGGTACTTCATCCACTAGATGACAGAAAAATACATGATTGAGTCTTAATTTAACTGATCATGATTTAAATTTATTGAGTTATTACTGAATTTTTTGGAGGTTGCAGAACTGTTCTGTCAGTTGAGTCACAATAATTTATATAGTCAATCCAAGCATTCAGGTGATCGGATTGGTCAAGTAGTCTGGTCACCCCTAACTTGACTCCATATCGGTATAATTTCTTATGTTGAAGATAAGACCAGTCTAGCATCACACTATGCAAACACGTCGGTGGCATGTGATCTTATAAATGTTAGAGAAAAATAATGAAGCTTATTCTCCTCAGCTCTCCTTTTGATCTGTAAAGTCAACAAAAATATATTGGAAGAAATCTTTGCTTATTATTTGGTAGTTTGCACTGGGAACACGGTGTTAAGCATTATTGTCAGTAGTAATTGAAGACCTATAACTAACCTTTGCAGTGAATTTTACTATCATACCTTGCTAAATACATAGAAATCTACCAACTGTTGGGGCAATATTTCTTAACAATGACTGCTTTCAATATACAGTCCATACTTGGATTATATTGAAAGTAGATAGGGCACCAGTCCATACTTGGATTATATTGAAAGTAGATAGGGCACCAGTCCATACTTGGATTATATTGAAAGTAGATAGGGCACTAACCAGACATAAGCTAGGCTCAGGAAAACCACTCATCCTCTCATTTTGATTGTGTAAAAATTGGCTGTTGCAAGGAAACTTTACTATATTCTTGTTCCTGGGCTGAGTGATACAGATTTTCACCTTGAGAATATCTGTTGGCATTTTCTACCTGTAACAAGCTCTGAAAGCTTAAAGCTCATTGCTTAAAGTTCTAGCTTACGTCAATTGTCGATTACTTTTGCCTATTTTGCCTACTTGTTAGTCCAGAACATGTTGCAGAGGGAGCTGAGTTTGCTGTTTACATAGGCTCTCGATGCAAACAAATCGTGAAAATATTATGTTCAGAGTGAAGACAGCAGGTTTAAAACCCTTCTTGTATCAAGTTTGCATTGGGTGCCAGTAGGGTTTTTAGAAAAAGTGTAAATAGTGTAGTGATACATGTAAGTGTACTGTGTTGAGTAAAGTTATGACCGGAATGAATATCTGTTGCAACTCACTCCAAGAACAAGTGTTCAGAATTTTTTTTCCCTGAGACCTGCATAAATAAGTGGATTTTAGAAAAACATACACCATTCAGCCCTTTAAAGGCTTCTTGTCAAAAATTAAAACAACCCTTTTCTAAAATCAAAAAGTTAATATTTTTTTCTTCTGTAACTTAAAATGAGTTACATGCAAATTTATATGAATATCAGTATTTACACTTGTTTCTAGTGATATATCTTGTGGTGTATTACATGGTCATATATCTGATTCTGATGTTATGGGAGAGTCTCAAAAAAAGAAACAGCTTTTGATTCAGAAAATGCATGTTTTCTAAGCCAAAATGTTTTTCAGTTCTGTTCAGTAAGGGTCATAAGTGAACCTGGAAAAAAACAATTTCATCCAAGGAAAAAAACCCGGAAATACCCTGAATACAGTAGTTTAATATCAATCTCAAATATTTCACTATTTTCCTTAATTGTCAGTTTTTCTATAAATTTTACCTCTATTCACCAATCACCTACCTAAGAAAAGCGAAAATTTCTGTCTTGTAGGTTTCTGTTTAAATAGGATTGCACTATATTTGAAGACTCCTTAAATTTCGCTCAAAATTCATTATTGTTTAATCATACTCTCAATTCTATGTTGATGATTATGTATCTTGGTAAATTTAAGATATTTTCAGGCCTTTAATTCATATCATACTCTCAATTCTATGTTGATGATTATGTATCTTGGTAAATTTAAGATATTTTCAGGCCTTTAATTCATATCATACTCTCAATTCTATGTTGATGATTATGTATCTTGGTAAATTTAAGATATTTTCAGGCCTTTAATTCATATCATAAAACTTTCAAGACTGAGACTCAGAATTTACTCGAAACTTTTAAGGTAAACTATCTCAAAAGCAATCGTGATAATTGCAGTACATTTTTTTGCCCTAGCTGCTTTAATTCTGCAAAATAAAACGGCAAGTTTTGCAGCTTTCACATGTGTGAAATGAACATCTCTACAAAATGAGTTTGACTCAAGTCACCTTTTTATCAATACCATAATCCAGATCAATTTATATGATCTCTTGCTTAGAAGTTTTTGATGATCATGTACTTTTTCCAACTTTGCAGTGGTCCAGTGATATTCCCAACCCAGAGAGGCTCGGAGTTGAGAGAGGACATTATCCAGTTAATCAGCTTCTTTATGCAGATGCATGCTGACAAGAAATATCTGTCAACAAGTGTCATCCCGACAGGAGGTAACTGCAATCTACACCCAACAGTAGACAGTGTTGACCTAGATCTGACATTACATAATGTTCTGGCACAGCAGGGTCTTCACTGTTTGTTTTACTTAAGATTCATAGTGACCATCGTAGACATATTCCATCATCAGATCAGCCCAGATCGGCTGCTGTGGAGTGACCCTGGTCAAGGCACTTTTCTCTGCTTGCCTTGGCATGATCTAACATCCAAGTGTTGCTGTGCCATAAAACACCAAGACAAACAAAACAAACCATCTTTGGAAGAAACGTAATTGTTACAACTAGGGGTTTTTATATGTAACAAAAGAAAGAAATACTCTAACAAGCTTTCACAATTTACAAAATACAAATTTATTTTCCTAAAATGTAAAATTTTTAAAACAAAGTGAAAGAATTAAAAATAACTTACAGTATAGAAATTCCTTAAATAATCCTAAATTGTTCTATTGAATTTACTAATCCGGAAACTGTCCAAAGGTATTCTGAATGAGGACACTAATGTGCTTATGTGTCAACAAGAATCACAGTTCTAAATCCAATGTTATTAATTTCAGGTAAATTCCTGTGAATGTAAAATATCACAAAAGTTCTAGAAATGTTTCCATTAATTCCGATGGAGTTGAATAATGTTCAGATCTTTGAATAATAGTACATATTCCCAAATGTACTGTTTAGAGCTAAAAGTTAATAAGCTGATTTATCACGAGCAATAAATAAATCTCCTCTCCTCTTACTACTTTAAGATCTGCCGTAACTGCCAAGAATAATCAACGCAGCGATTAAATCTTGTTTTATAGTATCTATACTGCGTAAAACAAATAAAAAAAAACAATCTACGAAGTTTCAAATAAACAAATCCGAATTGTGATTCTAAATTCTCACTTCAAGTAAACAAGGTATTTACTCTAACTGAATCATAGGAACAAGGTCACAAGTAATACATTTCACCACGCGCTACTCACGTGACATATTGTGTTAAGTTTAACTGACATTCCTAACACGAGATATACATGCACTATAATAATAGCATTGGCTACTGAAAAAAATATAAATTATAATACAAAGGTCATAAACCAAATAAAACTATATTATAATTTAAAAGATGATACATAATTCCGTAACATAATACACACTTTAAATTGTGAGTAATATGCATGCAACTGTGAATCATGTTGACCCAGATTTGCCGTCACATAATGCAGCGACAGATTAGGATTCTCACTATTTTCTCCACTTATGATTTAAAGCAAATGTATTATTGATTGTGACCACTCTCAGCCTCCAGTCTTTTACAAGCATTTTCATGGCTGTTAATGAGTTTGGATGATTGAGGTTTTGCACATAATAAATCCAGTACATGCTTTTCAGAACTGTAAACATAGAATGAGAATCAATTTTCTCCTACTCACATTATGTCTCTTTCAGATTTAGACTACTTTGTGGAGTCATTCAAAAAAGATCTTCACACATTAGGTTAGGTTCTAATGATTAATTGACTTTTGGTTGTTCATAAAAAATTGCAATGAGATATTCAGTGCAACAGAATATTAATTTGACCTTGCACTCAGGTCATGTGTTGGACCTGTGATATTCTAAAGAAATTGACAGTGTTGAAGTTAGAGAATACAGTGATATGTTGGCAACGATTTTGAAACTGGCATATTTATATTTTTCCCAAACAGAGAATTCAATTAGACCTCATACAAATTGTTTTATGGTAGTACATGATGTGAATAAATCAAAATTTAAGATCACAAAAGGTCAATTTGTATCCTCACGGTATCAGTTTCGGAGCTCTTAAGAAGAAATCGCGGAATAATTCGTAAACAATATAAGTTTCATTAAAAGTTCATTTACACTTTGAATGATCGTTATAATGGCACTGAAAGTCAAAGGTTCAAACTATTTATGGCTGCTGACCTTTGTTCTGTGAGAGTTTATTTATGCATACTCAGTTTCGCTTACCTTGTTTATAATGTCATCTATTTCGGAGCGGTTGATCACAGCACCACTCGTGGCCATCGTAGAGATGATAAAAGACGTATGGTGGCACAAACTGGCAACAATGGCAAACATAACAATTGTCATCTTAATATGAATAAATATTTTTCTTTCTTATTGTATATTTATCTCTTCTGCTTAGTTTTATGAACAGAAAAGAAGTAACAAATGTTGATAGATAACTTTTTAAGCTGGTTCAAAAAGAAAATTTAATTGTTAACTTCAAAATTAGGTATGTACACAGGTGAAAACTTTCTTTAAACATCTCTACACTCTGCTATAGTTTTCCTTGGCAGTTCTCAATGACAGGGACAATTGAAGACCTCATTCCACCTCAAGACTCTAACTTCGGTGCAATACTTCAAATGAACCCAGTGACTGCAACCTTGAAGACAACACTGTGCCCAACTGATGAATTCGATGTAATCATTTTTTTCATGGCATCGGGCTGTTCTTGTTTGCATACACAGCAGGGTTCACCATCTTTTACAAACTCAGAGTCTTCCGTTTCTTCCGATTCCAGTACTGATATTACCTGCTTGCCCGATGTACCAGTCATATTAACACCATCTGACTGGATCTTAATTGGGTGTGTAAGCTTTATTTTTTTCCCGGACTTTTTTGAGCCCTCAGATTCCTTAAGCTTGTCTGTTTTTCTGTTTTCCACATTTTTCTTTGCTTTTTTGGACGATTGCATTTCAAGATGTCATATTATTTCCTGCACAATGCTATCCTCTGTTATTGGCTTTCCACCAACTACAGCCATTAGGACTTTGTGTTTCTTAGTGGTTTTCTTTGATTTGTCCAGTAATACACTCTCCTTCTTGTTGAAAAAACCAGCAGCTCGACTGCTTGGACTCGGAGCATGACAACCTACTGCTTTGTCTTCGTTAGGAAGAAAGCATTCATTATTTTGTGGAGAGATGGTATGGTTGGTAACTTTGTTGGAATCAGAGTCGTTGCTTTCATGGCGGAATACTGTAGCTGGTATGAATGACACACAGTCTATAGCAGATGGGTTGAAGGGGTAGATTCCACATTTTTTAAAAGATGATCGAAGATTTGTACCAGACAGACTTAAGTTGTAGGCTCTGCATGCTATTTCACATATGGCGTTCTTAGGAACAGATGATGATGAAATTTCTCGAATGAATTTTGCCCTTTCGTTATTGTATATTTTCTGAAACAGTCCGAAACATTCGATGTCAAGTGGTTGTAGAACATGACTAGTGTGAGGTGGTAATACGAAAAGAATGATGTTATGTTGTTTTGCCCAATTAGTGACTGCCAAAGATACGTGTGATCTGTGGCCATCATACAACAGAAGCAGTGGCTGGGATGGATCACGCCCTTGTACATAGCTGATGAAATGTTCCTCAAGATATTTCCTGAATACTTGACCATTGGACCATCCAGTCTCACTAACAGTACCAGAAACACCAGTTGTTGCACCCTCAAGCAATTCATTTCTCATTTGCTTTCCCGGAAATATAAAATAAGCCGGAATGGATGTACCTAAAGCATTCCTGGCTGATAAAACAGTCACATTATGTGACATTCCACTGGTAATTGCGACAGGTTTCGAGTTTTTGTCGGCGACTACAAAAGGAGGGGTATGATTATCAGAAATGCCCTTCTCATCGATGTTGTAAATGTACTGTGGTTTCTCCTTCAGGTTATAAGTGTTCATGATTTTCTCCAGTTCCTCAAAACATCAAAATAAGGAAAGAAAAAAAAAAAAAAAAAAATGCCATTAAATTAAACAGCAAAATTGATAATAATTTCCTTAATGGGCTACCATAGGAAAAAATAACTGCAAAGTGGGCGGAGATAAGAAGTCACCTGATTTTATTCATTTGACAGACAACAAACCAAGTTGCACCAAGCGTTTCAATTCATTGATATTATGGAAAAATAAAGGTATTTTGAACGGGTATAAAAGTGTCTTAGGAAATGTTATGTTTTTTGGTAATTGTTATGCATAATGTGTATACTAATGGCATTTAGATGAATTCGAATCATTTTGTTTACTTGCAGCAAAGCGTGTAAGCACTGTCAACAAAACTTCTGAAAATTGCATCATCAACTGCATGTTATCACATGATAAAAACAAAATAAAATGGCTGCTCCAAAACACATGACGCTCAGAAACTGATGCCACAACGATACAGTATATTTTTTTTATATCAGGCAAAATCGCATGATTTGAATAGATAATTCTCAGTATATTATCGGAGTAGCATCTCTAGAAAATAGGGACCTCTCTGGTCCTCATAACCACTTATTGGGTTGGAATTTAGAATGCTTGATTTACCGTATATACTCGCATATAAGTTGGGTCCAAATGCAAACAACATAGACCCTGATCTGATGTCACATAATGCGCCATCAGATCAGGGTCTATGTTGTTTGTTCTACTGATTAGTTCATACCAACTGCATAGACCCAGATCTGACAGTGCATTAGGCGACGACAGATCTGGGTCTCTGCAGTTTGCAGTTGGCATTTGATTATAAGTGAGTTTATACAGTAGTTGGAAATATTTGTTTGCATTTGATATCCTCTTGTGATTTTTCATGATTGTTTATTGTTCAACGAGTCTCAAGAAGTTCTGCATGATGCCAGCTGCAAATCTAGCTGGCATTGATCAAATTTACTATTTTCAATGTTGTCTTGTTCATTATTTTTTATTTTTATTTAATTTAATTTAATTTTTTTATTATTATTCATAAATTTTATTTGATATTTATTAATTATATAAAAATTTATTAATTATGTATGGTTCTGCAATGTTACATCAAGACTGTTACTGATTGTTATGAAATGTTTCGAACTTTTCATAGTACATTAAGGCAAAAGTAGAACTATCCAGGTTTGCATCAGGAATTTGCCACTTGTTACAGTAAGCTCCTTTTTTATGCCCCTAAGATGTGGGCATCTTGTATATGGGTTGTCCATTTGTTGGTGGGTGTGTTTGGACAGCTGTGGTTAAAAAAAAATTCCAGCACTTGCTCAGCTGCTTATTAAACCTTTACTTCATACTTGGAATATAATATTGTCACATACTCCTGTTTTCTCAGTACCATTCCTATCCCTGGGTTCTGCCCTTGGGAAGGAACATGTGGTCAAGAATTATGTTGGGGATACATTTTGGTTCGAGTTTTTTTTGTATCACTTAACCCTCCCTTACTCAGTTCACTTCATATTTGGAATATAATATCATCATATACTCCCCCTCTCTCAATACCACTCCTGTCCCTGGGTTCTGCCCCTGGGTGGAGACATGGGGTCAAGTATTATAATGGGGTTAAAGTTTTTGGTTTAATTTATTTCTAGCCCTTGTAGCTTAGTAACCCCTTTCCCGATTCACTTTATCTTTGGGATATAATATCATCACATACTCCCTTCTGTGGGGTCAGAAATTATAATAGGGACACATTTTGTAAAATGTTTTTGGTTAAAGTTTTTTTTATCACTTCTATTTTCATAACTTTTATACCAGTAAACTTCATTGTTTGAAATATAATATCATCACATACACCTCTTCTCTCAATACCACTCCTGTGTCTGGGTTCTTCCCCTGTGTAGGGTCATAGGTTCAAGAATTATATTGGGGACACATTTTGTTTACAGTTATTTTGCAGCACTTGTAGATCAGTAATTCCTTCCAGGATTCACTTCCTATTTGGAATATAATACCATCACATACGTCCCTTCTCTCAGGACCATTCCTGTCCATGGATTATATCCTTGTATAGGGCAATGAGATCAAGTATTTCATTGGGGACACATTTTGATTATTGTTTATTTTTCATCACTTTTTTTTCTCCATTATCCCTTACTCAGTTTACTTCATATGTGCAGTACTCCTCTTCTGTCTGTACCACTTGTGTTCTTGTGTTCAGAGCCTGTCTGGGACCATTAGGGTCAAGACTTACTTTTTTGGTTGACATTTTGTTCATCACTTATTTTTCTGTAACTCCTTAGCCTATTAACTTCTTATTTGGAATACAATATCATCACATGCTCCCCTTCCATCATTACCACTCCTGTCCTGGTGTTCTGCCCTTGGGTGGGACCATTGGGTCCAAAATTATATTGGGGACACATTCTGGTTAAAGCTTATTTTCTTCATTTATATTTCCATAATGCCTTAACCAATACACTTCATGTTTGGAATATAACATTAGCAAACACAGACTTCAATGATTTTACTTGGGTTCTGTCAAATAGGGTCAAGAAATACATGTAAAGTTTTTTTTATCACTTATATTGTAACAACTCCTTTAGCCAATTTACTTCATATTGAGAATGTAATATAACACATTCACCCTCCTTCCCTTACCACTCCTACCTCTGAGTCGAGTCTCTGGGTTGAGCTTTGAGGTCAATATGTCAGTCACTTTAAAGTTATTAAAGTTTTGATTCCATCTCTTATGTTTAATAAACATTTATCCAATTTATTTGAAATTTGGAAATTGGGAATTATTTATATGATCCTGTTGTTCCTTGGGTTACAGGCCTGGATGGGGCCATGGGATAAAGAAGTGGGACACTTTTTTTTTTGTTTTCTTCCTCTAACATTTTAAGAATCCCTCACCTAATTCACTTCCTATTTTGGATTTTATAAGATCCTGTCTTTTTCCTTAAGCCATTGTTGTTTCTCCTAAGCCAGTGTTGGTGGGGTCCATGGAGTCAAGAGGTAGGACACTTTTTGGTTAATTTTTTCAATAGTTTATTTCAATAGTGTTTTACTGAATTCAGTGCATATGTTGAATAAACATCATCACATACTTAAATATCACATTGAACCACTCCTCCGCATGGGCTTTATTCTTGGATGGTACCATTGGGTCTATAGCTCATATTTCAGGAGTTCTTTATCCAATTTACAATGTATTTGGAATATAAAACATATATTACCTTACTATGAGTAGCATTCCTGTTCTTAGGTCAAGTTTCTGGTTGGGGGCCATTAGGGTCATGAGATTATGCCCTTTGATATATCAACAGCTCATCTTTGGGGTGTACCAGTGTTTCTAATAACACATTTCTTGTTTAAGTTTGATTTATAATTCTAAGTTTTGCCACCATATTTTGGTCAGTTAGAGAATTTGTTTTAGTTAATCACACATAATCGCATGAAATGGTCCAAATTTCTGAGTTTGCATGTCAGAATGTGCAGAAAAAAATGATTTACTTACTATATACTGACATACTTATTTTGTATAAGAAAAGCATAAAGTAAAGCCAGAAAATAGTTTGTTTCTCCTAAAAAGCTGAAAGAAAGTCTTTGTGTAATGTAGAATACAGTAGGCATTCAGTTTTCAGGGAAAAGTTATGTAATCAGGATATAAGAGAATTTCTATGCATTATGCACAATTATCTTTTCTTTTCTAATGTTGTCTGTGTACAATTCTTGTGATAAATGGCATTATTCTGAATATAAGTGAACATTTCATGATAGGTAGATATAGATGGATGGACAGATGGATGTAGAGACAAACAGACATCATTGTTGTTGATCTTGACATTGTATTTCACATTGCTATCCCCATTCTAGTTGAAGAGGCTACAGGAGAAGACTACACCAACACCAATCAGATGACCTTGACCAGTGCTGACCTTGCCCAGGCTAAGAGGTGGCTGATGACTATCAACAGTGGAACAGCCACATACTCCAAAAGATCTACAAGTCAGTACTGTTTCATTATCTTGCATGGAAAACATAAGTGAGACATATTCATTACTTTTTTGGCAATGTACCTGTTATAATTGTTTATTTTGATATTTGGTGAGTCTCATATATCAATGAAAGTGAGATCTGAAGGCAAAATATGGGATTCCACTGAAGCCTTGTTCACATGTTGCAGTTACACTCTATCCAGGATTTCAAAAGAAATCACATTTTAAAAACCCATTTAATTTCAGTGAAAGAGTATTTGTATGTCATCTGGAAAATCTTGTCTGAATCTTATTTAGAGCATGTGAATGGTAAATGCCATTCCCAGAAAATCTGAGAAGTAATTAGATTAAGCTAGGAAAGAAAGGGTTTGGCAGTCAGCTCTTTAGGACAATTATGGTCCAGCTTTTAAAAATTTTAATATGGTATTTAAAATTGCAGTTTATGATAATCAAAGCCATTTATTAATCAGGTGCAGTATTGCCAAATTAATCACACAATCTGTCTTTCTTGTTTCATGTAATGGTGTAACTAAGCAACAGGTTTATGTTTTCTGTAAAATCTCCTGAGGATTATTCTTTTTAAATCATCCTGGGAGAGGGGGAATGCACTTGGGGGTTGAGGCACCAGAACCTTTCTTATCAGATTTTTCTTTTCTGTATAATTTTAGTTCTTTTCTATTGGTGTTATCCCAAAGAAAAAGTGGTGTTCCCCTCCTTCCAGGTAGATTTCAATGCCATGTGTTCTCTTAGTGTAATAATTCCATATAGGGATTTCAGTTACATTGTATGCAGCTCGGATCGCACAGTTATAACGGGCCTGTTTTGTATCTCTACAATCTCAAAGTCATAATTAAATTTGAGAACTTGAATCAGTCATTTAATGATACATGGATAGCACAGTGGTAGCAAGCTAGTTTTGCATCTCAGTGATCTCAGGTTTGAATTCTGATATTGGTACATGAAAGTGTATGTGCTAACCCATATCAGAGTTTGCCAAGGCTGATAAAAAAAAACCTGAATCCTTTTACAGTCAGCTTCTATGTATTTTGTGTACAGTTTACTTTTTATATAATTGGTACTTCTTTTGCATATTTGGTTTAACAGTTGCACCTTCCTATTTATAGGTTTATATAACCTTATATAAAGTTCAAATACACAGCAGAAATGAATCATATGCCTGTGGTTTAAAGATGATCGCTTCTGAAATGCTGGAGTACTTAACTCTTAAAAACATTTATATTTTTACGTAGCTAAGGATCCAAACAATCGAAAATCAATTACAAAAGGTTGATGTGCATTTTCTTGCATTATTCATAGTTGAATATCTATTCCAAAGCAAGGATCATTACATAGAAGAGTATTAAAACCTGAATGAGTATTTAAGACTCTGTCAGATTTGGACAGATTGAAAATCATAGACTTCTTTTATCAAATGCTCCAAGAAAAGGGTATATTTGTGAGTGAATGTTTTCAGTATGACAAATTTATTGAGATCACTTTGCTTTTCCACAACAGAAAGACTGTGGTGCCAATTTATGGTAGATCATAATCACTAAAGATTTCCCAAGGTCTCCTTTTCTTTTCATCATGTTTATCATTCATTCACTGGACTGCTTGCGATTATTAAAATTGTACAAGAATTTTTCTTTGCATTATTAAATAAGAGACAGAAGTCACAACTAAGTCATTTTGCATCCCATCTTTCCCAGTGTTCATAGTGTTATGATACACATTAGTAAAAAGTGATATCATATCAACAATATAATGTAATGATCATCATTTTGAGCTGTGTGTCAAATGTTGATTGTACAAAAGCAGAGCACCCTAAATAAAATGAAACAAATTTTTTCATTTCCCCATGTATTCATGTTGCCTTATATTATGAATCTGCTTTGTAGCATTGTGCAAAGTTCTGTTTTATTTTTATGTTAGAGTTCACTAGATCCAAGTTATAATTTGATAAACATCAGTATATCTAAACTATCTACTTCTTTAGATAAAATGGATAATCAGAAAATCTTTCATTCAGATTGTTTCTTTGAAAGAGATTATTATATTTCAGTGAAAGCATATGATTTTAAAACCTGGTTTATGGTCTGTGAGCTTGTAATATTGTTACAATTTTAATACATTTTAAAATGTAGACCATTATGTCCATAACAAGTACTCTGTGTACCAAATCCATAACAAGAACTCTGTGTACCAAATCCATAACAAGTACTCTGTGTACCAAGAGAAAAAGACACAAGATGTCTAGAGTCCTGTTGACATTTGGATTTCAGAACAGTAAATCACATAATTTAATTTGTAGAAAAGGACATGCACATGCTTTGAAAAATATTAGAATTTAAATGTTGTATTTGTCTGCCCTAGTTTTATGAAGTCTTCCAATGTTTCACCTCAGGTGGTCAAAGACGTAGTGTTGTGCTAGGTTTGTATGGACATGTGGAAAAAAGTCAGCTGCAAACAGTTCAGTCTGATCATGTTTTTGGCAAGTATTCTTGTGAACAGTTGCATGTTGGCTGTCAAGACCACATTCTTTAGTAAAACTTGAGAGCAGAAATTTGAACTCGGACCAAAAAATTTGTATTCTTTTGCCTATCACAAAGTTTCATGGTGATGACGATATGATTGAAAAATCAGTGAAACTTACAGGAACCCATGGATTTTGTCATGTATGTGCAACGTGCAGGTAATACAGAAAGGAAGCAAAACGTGTAAATGTCAAGTGTTTTGTGCAAGTCCAAGTTCAGATTTCATACTGCATAACATTTTTCTTAACAAATGCTCATGTTACCTTTCTGCATGAAGAGGGTAGACACTGCATGGTAATTAAGAGTCACCTTAGGTAACCTCTCTATATATCAGTAATCTGTATGTTTGGCTGGCTGTCTTCAGTTTGTATGTAGAAAAATGGAGATACATTTAAAACATGGTGATACACATGTAGGACTATTCTCAAATGGTGTCAAACTTTTCAATATTGATTTGAACACTTTACTGTATTTACCACAAATTTGGGATTTGCAGTACCTGATGCACTGAATCATTGATTACCATATGTATCCATTTATAATGGAGGACCAAATGTAAACTACATTGACCCAGATCAGCTGTCATATAATGCAATGGAGGATCATGGTCCATATCATTCATAATATTTATGCTGCCAAGTAAGCAAAGTGTTGATTCTGATTAACCAGGGTCATCCAGCTGACGTCAGATTTCATCATTATGCAATGGAACACCAAATAAAGAGCCTAGGGCAGGGGTCCCCAACCTTTTTTTGCCCATGGGCACATTTGTGAGTTTATGAGAGAGTGGCGGGCACCAACCAATTAACTTAGGCCATTTTTTGTCATTATTCATCATAACCTCTTTCCGTATTACCTCTTCCGCAAGCACACAAAAATCTTAGCGGGCACCATGGCGCCCGTGGCACTGCGTTGGGGACCACTGGCATAGTGGAAAATAAAGTGAAACGAAAACAAGGCACCCCAAAATTTGGGATGATAGATGGCATTGTAAGTGATGACTAAGATAAATTAAATTAATTTTAAAAAAAGCATCCCTATTCAAAACCTTGAAGGTAAAAAAAAGACAAATGTATATTTGTCAGAATGAATGGTGTAACATCAATTTTGCTATACATTAGCATAATGTCATATTTGACATCATGCACAATAAGATGTCATGATCTGGATTATGCCAATCCTTACTCAAGGGATAGGATCAAAATGTATCTGATTGATGTCAACAGTCTCCAAAGAGATGTAATTTTTACCATATTTTCCCCAGACTGGTAACTGAAAATTCTCTATGCCGATACATTCTGGGCAGGTCGAGACTAGATTCAGATCTGCTGGCACATGCACTGCGCTGACAGATCTTTGTCTATGCTGCTTGCATTTAGATGAGCATTATAAATGGATACATACAGGAATGGTAAAAGCACATTCTGAGTATGATCATAGTCTTTCCTATAAAATACATTAATAAATTCATGACAAGTTTCTAGTAACACCATTACAGTGTCTAATTAGGGTCAATGTTCTTACTATATACAGTGTTCTGAAATGTGAAGCACCTAGTTTGGAACAAAATAACCATTATCTTGCTAAACCACAGAAAACCAAAGCAGCAAATAGATTAACTTTACATAATCTGTTCACTTTGGGATGTGTGAATCCCTTTCTCAAAAAACCACCATTTACTAAAATCACTATTCACCAAACATTTAGGCTATACATGGGTAGGTTATGGGATGTTTTTTTTTAAACATTCAGGCCTATTCTTCTTCTGCTCTCCCAGTCTCTCCTGTCTCTCCACATATTAACTATCGTCAGGTGAAGAAATCCTTTCCGTAATGAGGAGCCAACATATTATTCTGAATGCAAAAAGAAAATTTCGGGCACTACATCATCCACTCCCCGCTTCACAAATTAAATGATTGGTACCTTAAGAAAGTATCCATGTCCATATAAAGTTGAATCACTTATTACTTGTAGATCTTGCTATGTGTAATATCAGTCATGAAATCTACCCCACTCTATATCTTCTATATTGTTGTTGTTGATTTCAGATTTATTTAAAAATGCATCCATATCATTTAATAAGAAAATTTTTTAACATTAAATAGCATTTGTTTATTTGTTACATACTAGTACATGTCTTGAATTGATTTCTGTACACCACTATAATACTTGGTTTCTGTACACCACTATAAAACTTGATTTCTGTACACACCTATAATACTTCAAACTCTATTTTGTATTTGTATATTGATATTGTGACATCTGAAACTTGTATGTAAAGTATCTATTGCTATGTCATTAATTAGTTAACATGTGACTAAGAAAAGTGAGTATGAACAAAGGCATGCATAGGTCATTAGATATATTATGCATGACTGGGGTCTAGCAGGGATCTTCCCAGTAGGCCAGTTTCCTTTATAAAGCAATGCAAATTTTAGAAAAATAATGAGCCATTTGAAAATTTAAGGGGTCACCAATACAATTTGATGGGCGAGTATCGCTTAACATTGCACTTGGAGCAAAACAAATGCTATATTTCAATTTCTCATATAGGGGGCCTCATTAAAAAATGAATTCAGTTTAACTGTATCTGTTATACTTGCAAATTGATGCCAGTCCATCCCAGGGAGATCCCTGCTCTTGGGTGAAAGGTTTGGGTTAGGTGTATCAAAACACACCATTAATACAGAAAGTAATCAAAGCACAGTTATCTACACTAGAGCTATGTATTGCCACTTACATAAACATGATACATATCATGACACAGGGGTCCCAATACAGTATGTATCTTCATACATAACTTGACACAGGAGTTCCAATTCAGTATGTATCTCGATACATTAACTTGATATAGGAGTCCCAATACAGTATGTATCTTCATACATAACTTGACACAGGGGTTCCAATTCAGTATGTATCTCGATACATTAACTTGATATAGGAGTCCCAATATAGTATGTATCTTGAAACATAACTTGCCACTGGGATCCTATGGAGGTTCATCCATGTAGGATGAATTCTTATTATAGGATGAGGGTTAGTCAGTCCAGGAATAACAAGCTATGCAATACCGAGAGGTAAGTATCACATCATAACAATTAGATCTACCCAAAAAAACTAGATTTCACGTGGTCAAGAGGTGCCCCTTATTAGCTCTACTTGTCATAGACCAGAGGTGCTACTAGGACGACATGTCATTCATTGTCTGTCAGTCATCTGTCCATTAGCACAAGTTTGGTTCATAATTGCTGTACTCTTATTGGCCCCAAACATCTTATTACTATTTGGGTACAACATTGTGGCAATGCCACATGCCTGTCATTGTCCAACACAATTTTACTTTTCTGAAATAGAAATAAGAAGAAAACTGATGACAAAAATATCTTTATTGATCTCTCAAACAATTTATATCAGACTGATTTATAACAATCCCTTCTGTTCAGTAGTCCCTTGACAACTGGTAAGTCAAGAAGTCCAATGTTACAATCAATAGAATATGCCAATTGACAAGTTGAAGAAAAAAAACTTTGTTAGGTGTCACAGAATTTAAAGTACATCAAACAATTTCTGACTTCATGTCCCAGCTTTTAGAGAGCAGAATTTTTTTTTTAAATGAAAATAATTAATGACGTCCCAACTTGTAGTGTCCCGAGATTTAGACTTATCATGGTATATAATATTTACTTCTCATTTGTATCCTGGGTATCATGATATATGTTTGGCAGTACAATACAAATATCTACAATGTTCTTGATATGTTCTGCTGTATTGTTGCAGCCCTTATCTACACTTCTGATGAAGTGGAGAATAGTTTATTTTCTACTCCAAATAATAGTGGTTTCTTGATTCATTGCAGCATATAGAAAGTCATAAAAAGGAATTGCACATCTGTCAGTTTTGTAAACTCTACTGGTCATAAACCAGAAGAGCTTATGTGATGGCCTGTTGCCAGTCATCCAGTGGTGTAGCATCTGCCTAAGCAACCCCTGCAAAGTGCAGGGGGCCCTAAGTTCCCATCAAACAATTTTTTTTTATTTGGAGGGAGCTCCAGAATTAAGTTATGTCGTGGGGGGGGGGGGCAGAATTTCTTGCTATTTCTTGCTATGGTACTGCAGTAGTCCTTCCATTAGCACAAGTTTGTTATTGTTACTTCTCCTAAGCTACTTGGAGAATATTTATGAAACTTTACACACATATTCATCCCAAGATCTAGTTGGTCCTAAATGAAAAAAATGGTGCTGCTCGGACATCTTATACAGTTGGTTGCCACGGTGGTCATTTTTAAATCTTTTTATTTTCCTGAATGGATGGTCATATGAACATGGGGGTTTCACCAAAAGACTTCTTATGATGTCTTGTTGGTCTTAAATACAAATCATGGCAATCTGACACACAATATGACCACCATGGTGGCCATCTTGAAAACCTTGTTATTACCTCTCCTCCTTAATGGATTGTTATCTCAGTGTCAGGTTTTCACCAAAAGACTTCTTATGATGTCTAATTGGACTTAAATCAGTATGGTGCCAATCGTACATCCAGTATGGCCACCACAGTGGCCATCTTGAAAGCCAGCTGTTGCTACTTCTTCTTAACAGATGGTCATATCATTATCGGGTTTTCACTAAAAGACTTCTTATGATGTTTAGTTGGTCCTAAATGAAAATTGTTTTGATCTAACATATAATTTGGCCCATGGTGGCCATCTTGATAATCCTGTTATTGCTACTCTTCCTTAATGGATGGTCATATGAACATGTTTTTTTTTCCTTACGATGTCTAATTGGTCCTAAATGAAAATGGTACTGATCTGGTGTCCAGTATGGCCATCACAGTGGCCATCATGAAAATCTTTTTAACACTATGCCTCCAGAGCCAGTGGTCACAATGACATGGTGTTTTCACCAAAAGACTTCTTATGATGTCTAGTTGGTCATAAATGAAAATGGTGGCCATTGGACATCCATTATGGTCACCATCTTGAAAATCTTGTTATTGCTACTCCTCCTGAACCAATGATCATATTGATATGAGGTTTCCTCTCAAAGACTTCTTACGATGTCTAGTTGGTCCTAAAGAAAAATGTTGCCCTTGGACATCCAGTAATATGTTTTATAATATTTTTATATATATTGAATTTATAATATGTGTCCATGAGGTAAGTTGTACTTTAGTCATTTTGTAAACAACATATTTACTGCATCTGAGTTCAAGGTCAGTCTTTTTTACATAGAATTTAACAATTAGATTGGAATTTTCCATGTCTTATATGAGAAAAGTCATGTATGCAGAGGAAATTTCCATTAGAGTTACTCATATTCTAGAATATTCTGTGAGGTGACTTATCCTTATATTTATACAGGGTTGGTAAACAAGATTTCATTCCTATACTAAACTTCATATTATTAAGATCAGTCTATTAAGAAATTTATTTTAGTAATCAGATGTTATAGTTGTGAAAATCAGAGCAAATTCAGAGAGAGGAATTATTTATTTGAAATATTCATTGGAGTTACTAAAAGTGCTTATTCTCATTTTGGATTAATACTTTGGGATCTATGTGAATTTATTCAAATATATTATGGATTACATCATTCAGGCATATCAGGACATTCAAGACTACTGACACATCAAAACAGTCAAGACTACTAGCACATTAGGAAGTTCATGGCTACTGGAATTCATTCAAAACATTCTATATTTAGGTCTTGTGAGTAGGACACTTAGGATTATTGGATTGTTTGGACTTTAATTCACGTTACTATAAGTGTCTTTTGAATTTTCACTTTAATTGTCTATAAATAAATTGCTTGTTCATTTTATTTACATTGTTGGTTTCACTCTCTTTTTGTTAGATTATTTTAAAACTTAGAGTTGTAACAATATCTTGTTGGTCCGAACAGAAAATGGTGCTCATCAAATGTCATTTTTATAAAAATGGTGGCCATCTTGAAATCTTATTATCGCTACAGAATTGATTGTTCTTGTGACATGAGGTTTTTCACTAAAAGACTTCTTATAATATATAGTTGGTTGGTGCCAATCAGACCTTCGGTATGGCTACCATGATAATGATATTGAAAATCTTGTTATACCTACTTCTCCTAAATAGATTATCCTATAGACACAGATTTTTCACTGAAAAACTTCTTACGATATCTAGATAGTCCTAAATAAAAATGATGCAGCACAATGGTAGCCATCTTAAAGATCTTATTATCACTACTCCTCTTGAAGGGATGGTTGTATCAACATGGGGTTTTCACCAAAAGACTTATCACTATATGTAGATGGTCTTGAATGAAAATGATGCCAAAGTGACTACCGTATTTGCCGGCCTATAAGTCGATACTTTTTGACCTGGAAGTCTGGGCTTCGTCTTATACTCCGAATCCACTTATATATGAATTATGTCATTGAAATTGCTTTACCGTATAAAAAAAATCGAAGTACGAAAAGTATAGTGTAAAAAAATAATTATCATTTTTGGGAAGAGCTCGTGTGCGAAAAAATATAGGACCTGACATGGAGAAGGATTCCGAAATATTTACGTGATTGTCAGTATTAAATTCACGTGCATCAGACGTAATTGCGCTAAAGCAGCATGCACTAGTAATAATATATGTTGTTTAAGTTTGCTTACATATGTGTGTAGTAGAATAGACAAGTTAGAAAACGGATAACCATGACATGGACATGGGTATTCCATTGCACATTTTTCTTATTGCATCTTGTGATCGAAATAAAAGAGAGACATACAGACAGATTTCAGCCCTTCTTCATGCTATTTTGCTTAATGTACCTTACTGACCCCTTTTAGCTGAAGCTTTTGTCAAAGAGAAAAAACAGTAATGAAATAGTCAATGGAAATTAAAACAATACATACCATACTCCTTCAGTTTCAAAGATATATAATTTATATTTAAATATTCACAATATTTATATTCATATAGACTCCATTTAGTTTAAATCCCAAGATGACCATTTAGCATGCTGTGTTGTTTTTTGTTTTTTTTTTGCAAATACAATGAACTCTATATTCCCACGAAAAAAAATTACCCTTTATCAGTAAGTGCATGTACACTTCCTGTAGTTAGGAGGCATTTTGGTTTGATCTTTGCTCATGAATTCAAAGCTCTGACGCTTCTGTCGGCGAGATCAAAAGATGTCACTGGTTGAGAAACTTACATGAGCAAGCACCTGGCATTACAGGTCATTACACAGTCCTGCATACATTAACATGCTTTACAGGATCGATTACAATACCCTATGGGTAGCCTCATTTCCCTATTGGTAGCCTCACTAATTTGATCACATCTACTGCAGGTGTCAACTGGAATGACCTGGCCAAAGCTGTAGGCATATTTAATTAAAATGTAAATAACACTGCAAAGCCAGTTGGTTCTTTATGATAATGGGTATAAAACAAGAATGAACTGTTTATTCAGAGGTATTAAATTGATAATGGAATACAGTAATGCTCCTGTACATGAGTAAGATCACAATCATCAGGTAACTCAACAATACATATTACAATCGTCCTGTAATCTCTCTCTCTCTCTCTCTCTCTCTCTCTCTCTCTCTCTCTCTCCAAAAGCTACAAGTAAAAACTGCTCTGAATGCATACATTCTTACACACTGACATAGCGTTGTTTCATCCTCTCTCTCTCTCTCTGTCTCACACACACAGACACACATACACACATTCACTAAAAACAACGTCTTAATCGAGTTCTTTTTGTTTTTATTGTACATATAATTTTATAATGAGGTTACTGTTGCTCTAAGAATACAAGTTGTACTTATTTTTTGACAACAGGAGTTTATATCATTGCGTACAATGTACCAATAAATAATACCCATAAATAATACGTGTACAGACCATCTTAATCATTTTCCCAATTAATCTGGAATAGCATAGTGATACCATTAATATTCATGAAATCGGAAGTTACTAGCGAAAGTGACGAAGCCAAGGTGTTGATGTGGCTTCGTCTTATACTCCGCATCGACTTATATATGGATGAAGGATTGAAAAGTGACGAAATTAGCGAATTCGACATATACTCCGCATCGACTTTATAGGCCGGCAAATACGGTAGTCAGAATTCGAAAAATCTCATAACAGCTTTTTTTCTCCTAAACCATACCAGCATTTAAAAAAAAAAACAACACTTTTTTCTTGCAGTATAGAGTTATTCCTATATTCAAATGATGTCAATCTAACCTCCAAAATGGCTGCCTTGATGTCCATCCTGAAAATCTCTATATGGCTACTTCTCCTGAATGGATGGTCTTATCAGCATGACATTTTCTCTAAGACACTATAATTATTGCAATATGTAGCTGGTTCTGAATGAAAATGGTGCTCATCTGACCTCCAACATGGCACCATAGTAGCCCTCTTGAAAATCTTATCACTACTCTTGCATGAATGGTGACATTGACATGAAGTTTTAATTTAAACACTTTTTGGAATATTTAATTGGTTCTGAATGAAAATGGTGCTGATCTGACCACAAACATATTGGCACTTTAATGAAGGAATTTTGGAAAGCAGACCTAATTGACCTTGAGTTAAAGGTCATTGCTTACATTTGTGTACTTCACTGAGCTTATGAACACAGTTGCTTATACATTATGTATACAAGTGAATTTTGACCAGACTTTGTATTTAGTTGCTTTCCAGTGAACAAGTTGGTAGTCAGCACTCTTACATTTATTTAAGGTGCAAGGCGTTGACTCAGGTTTTTGGATGTACGGGCTTATGAGCACAAGAACACAAAAAAGTGTAATTGGATTTTTATCAAACCTGGTTTGTGGTTATATTTGATGAATACCTTGAATGATGTCTCTTAAATAACTTTGTGTTTTCCCCAAGAAATATTTAATTTTAGATTTAACAAAACTTGGCATACATGAATATCTCGAGATTGAGGCAAGTTCAGTGATTTTCTATCAGTGATATCAGGCTCAGTGTCAAAGGCCATGAAAAAAATTCTCTACTGCACTGATATGTATCTTGTGAACATGTTAACTCACACATGTAAGAAAATATTTTTGTTACCAAGTTTGATATGTTGGAGTTTCTCAGGAATCTATGAGATGGTTTCAGTACTCTGTAGTTAAAAAGAATAAAAGGATAAAAGAAAAAGTTTTATCATAGATTCCTGAAAATTCTTTTGAGTCAGTAGAGCATCAGTCCCTTCGGGCTACTCTTGTTACACACAGTATCTCTACCAGATAAGAATTCTTGTCAACGCTACTATTGGAGATCATAATTAAGTTTTTTGCAGCATTTAGTTGATCTCAAAGAAGCATGTTGCTGATCTTTGTGCAGCATGGGCACCAACATGGACACTTCAAAGTCTTGTTACAACATCTTTCTCAAATTTGGTTATGTCTCCATGATAGACTTACTCAAACAGTCTATAGCAAATGTTCAAAGGCCCCTAATGAAAATGGGACCAAGATCACAAAATGCATTTCAGTATCACATTATTGTTAATAATATATTTTTTCTGCATAGTTGATCTTCACCAGATCATGCCTATAGCAAGTAGTTAGAATTGTCATGCCACTGGATTCAGTCAGGCCTGGATGAGAGAGTCATGGTGACTTTCCCTCATTTAAATTCAACTCACTTGTAAGTTATGACATTATTCCCTCCCCCCCACCATATACCTTCAAGCCCAGTGGTGATGGGCAAGCAGCAAAGCAGCAGGTATGGATACATTGGGAGCTGTAGCTGCAGACCTGCACACAGGCACCTCAGTGCATGGGTTGTTTTTCACTGGACCAAAGCAGCAGTGGAATTCAGCAGCCCCCTGCGTGACTGCTCAGCCCTTCCTAGGATCACACTGCTCACCTCCATAGTATGAGGAAGGGGCTAGAAAAGGTGCCGTAAACATTGCCTGCTTCACCTTAACTCTGGTCAGCATACTGTAGCTACAGGGATCCCACCTTAGTGGTTGAAAATCTAACAAGAAGGAAAATGTTACACAACTCATCATTAGTGCCTGGAATGTGCGCACACTAATGAACAGTATACATCAGCAGATAGACCAGAGAGAATATCTCTAGTTGGTAGAGAACTGGCGAGATTCAACATCCAGATAGCAGCCCTGAGTGAAACTCGCCTAGTTGAGGAAGGACAACTCACCGTAGTAGGAGCTGGCTACACCTTCTTCTGAAGAGTATGAAGTAAAGAAGAGAGACCTGAAGCTAGTTAGCAAGTTTACAAATCTCCCAAAGGGCATGAATGATAGACTAATGCAAATGAGACTACCACTGTCTGGAAAAAGAAATGCAACTATCATCAGTGCTTAATCACCCACCATGACCAACCCAGATGAGATCAAGGACAAATTTTATGAAGACCTGGAGTATCTTATCGCAGAAGTACCAAAGGCATACAAGCTCATCAAACTTGGTGACTTCAGTGCTAGAGTTGGCACAAAACACTAGACATGGCCAGATGTCATTAACAAAAATGGCTTAGGCAAATGCAACAACAACGGACTCCTCCTACTAAGGAAATGCGCTGAACACAACCTCCTGATCACCAGCACATCTTGGATGCACCCACGCTCCAAGCACTGGAATCTCACTGACTATGTCATCTTCAGGAGAAGAGACAGGCAGGATGTCCAAGTGATGAAGGCCATGAGAAGTGCAGAATGCTGGACTGGCCACTGACTCATAGTCTTCAAGTACAATATCCAGATTCAGCCTAGCAGACAACCACAAAAGTACCCAAAAAGCTTAATGTCAGCCAACAAGAAACAATCAATATAAACTCTGAGAAGGTCAAGGAAAACTGGGCATCCTTCAGAGACTCTGTGTACCCGACTGCATGCAAAACCCTGGGTCCCACCACACGTAAACATCAAGATTGGTTTAATGAGAACAATGCTGCCACAGAGACTTTTGAATGAGAAACATCGTCCACAGAAGGCTTGTTTAGAAGACAGCACTTCATCATCTAAGAAGGCAGCCTTCAAAAACATCAATAGGACTGTCCAATGCAAACTCAGAGATTTGCAAGACTCATGGCTGAGCAGTAAGTTAGATGAGATTCAGTCCTACGCAGACAGGAATGACATGAAGATCTTCTCTGATGCTTTGAAGACAATTTACGGGCCATAGACATCAGGAACATCTCCAATACTGAGTGCTGACAGCACTACACTGCTCACTGACAAAGAAAAGAAATTTCAAAGATGGGCAGAACACTTCAACAACATCCTCAATCAACAATCATCTATCAGTGAGGAGGCATTTGATTGACTGCTGATCCTCCACTGCTGACTGAAACTGAGAAGGCAATTGACCTGTTGTCAAATGGCAAAGTACCTGGAGCAGATGCTATACCAGCAGAAGTCTCCAAAGTTGGAGGCTTGGACATGGCACAAAACTGACTGAACTCTTCCAGTCAATCTGGACTCAAGGAACTATACCCAACAAGTACAAGGATACATCCATCATCCACTTGTACAAGCGGAAAGGCAACAGACAGTCCTGTGACAACCATCTGGGCATCTCTTTGCTGTCAATAGCTAGCAAAATCCTCACCAGAATTCTGCTGAATTGCCTTGTGCATTACATTGATTAAGCGCTGAGAGTCTGTGTGGCTTCTGGAAAGGACAAGGGACCACAGATATGGTGTTTGCAGCTCGTCAACTCCAGGAGAAATGCCAGGAACAGAACTCCAACTTATACACAACATTTGTCAGTCTGACAAAAGCCTTTGACACAGTCAGTCATGGGGGCCTTTGGAAGATCATGGCAAAATTTGGTTGCCCAGAGAAATTCATCGTGATGGTTCAGCAATTACATGATGGCATGCTCTCTCGAGTCATCTGAATCATTTGCAGTCACCAATAGAGTCAAGCAAGGTTGTGTGTTTGCCCCAACCCTCTTCATTATGATGTTCTCTGCCATGCTTACTGATGTCTTCTGTGACTATGACACTGGGATCAACATCAGACACCCAACTGATGGCCAGCTCTTCAATCTGAGGAGACTACAGGTGAAGACGAAGTTACAAGAAGTGACTGTTCGTAATCTCCTATTTGCTAATGACTGTTCCCTGAATGCCAAATCTGAGTCTGACATGCAACAGAGTATGGACCATTGCTCTTCAGATTGTGACAAGTTCGGTTTCAATCAGTATCAAGAAGACAGAGGTAATGCACCCACCTGCACCAGGACAGCCTTACATAGAGTCTACCATCACAGTAAAGGCCAAACCCTCCTGGCAGTGGACAGGTTCACTTATCTAAGCAGCACACTGTCATATGCAGTCTACATTGATGATGAAACCAATGCCAGAATTGCTAAAGCAAGTGTGGCCTTTGGCAGAGTATGTGTAAATGTGTGGGAGCGCAGAGGCATCAGTCTGCAAACAAAACTGAAGGTCTACAAAGCCATTGTGTTGCCGACTCTGCAGTATGCATGTGAAACCTAGATGGGATACAGACACCATGCCAAGAAGTTGAACCATTTTCACATAGGCTGCCTGAGGAAACTGTTGAGGATAAGATGGCAGGACAGGGTCCCAGACACTGAGGTTCTCACACATGCAGGCATTTCATGCATCCTCACTCTGCTGATGAAATCGTAAATGAGATGGGCAGGCCACATCACCAGGATATCAGAAGAGCAACTACCAAAGAAGATCAATGGTGCGTTGAAGGAGGGAAAGTGAACTCAGGGTGGTCAGAAGAAATGCTTCAAAGATTCTCTCATGAAACAATTCTACATTGACCCTGAGTCTTGGGAAGATCTTGCACGTGATCGCTCCACCTGGAGGAGTCTCATCCATACTGGAACTACAGACTTTGAACAGAGTAGAACTGCAGAGGTAGTGTAGAAGTGAGAGCAGTGTAAATCTCAAAACTGCAGAGGCAGTGTAGAAGTGAGAGCAGTGTACTTCTCAGAACTGCAGAGGCAGTGTAGAAGTGAGAGCAGTGTAAATCTCAAAACTGCAGAGGCAGTGTAGAAGTGAGAGCAGTGTAATTCTCAAAACTGCAGCACATCCTTTATTAATCAAGCAAATCCGAGTGGCATCTCCTGTCCAGTGTGCCACAGACAGTTCAGAGTAGAAATTGGCCTGATCAGCCACTCACGAACTCACAGAAACCAAACCAGTTAGTGATGTCATGGTCCTCTTCGAACTCAAAGGATGAACAACAACAGACTTGTTGTATAGTGTATTGGTAGAATTTGGCAGTATGAAGGTCATTTTGAAATTGTTTTGATACTTCTGAATATTTAATGATATTCATATTTCATCTTCACTGAAGCATGGCTAAGTTTACAATTTGCATGCATCTTTACATGACCAGCAAGTAAAAAATCTTGATATCACAACTTATCTTAAATGGTTGATTATATTTCCTTGGTTTTCACTTTAATACTTTATTGCCATTTATGGTTCATTTGATATAAATCTAGGCAATATTTTGGAAACATTCAACATGGCTGTTCAGGCAGACATTGTTAGAAAACTTTACTATACCATTTAATCAGTTTATCAACTTGATGTGATATTTTGATGGAAACATTCCCTCTCATTTAGATAACAATTTATGAATGTAATTTGACATTGAACATTGTGGCAATGATACACATTTAAATTAACCCCAAACTTCTTTATCTCTGAATTGACATGCCTAATTGACATCAAGAATATCTGTGGTAAAGATATTGTTTTTGCTTCCCCATTTTCGATGGTTGTGAACAGATTCTCATCTATTTTATTTCATATTAACACATGTAAGTATTGCAATATCCATTGGGAGCACTGTTAGCTTTAAATATCACAGCTTTCCATTCAGTATCATGAATAAAAACTTACAATTGTTTAACTACCACCAATCAGCAGTTCCATCACGGAACCTTTTTTTTTGTTTCAGAATCCTTCTAAGTCATTTGACAGCTGTCATCCACAGTACAGCTTAATACCACACAGCTGTCATTCACAGTACAGCTTAATATCACACAGCTGTCATTCACAGTACAGTTTAATATCACACAGCAGAGCATTAGTATTCTGATTTTCAGACTTTGTCTTTTGATTGATCTAAAGTAGTTCTGTTATTCACCAGTTAATATTTGTATAGGAAGAGCAAAGAGCTTATTACTACTGTATTTCCTTGATTCTCCTGGCTTTTTACTAACTCAGACTAACCTGAACTTGTCAATGGTAATGTAGTTTCCCCAAGAACTGAGAATCCATCACTAATATTTGATAACAGAGACATCTTTCACACTTGACCACCCAGAATTTTTACTCATTTTGTCTATTGCACTGTCAATTAACCTCAATTACCAAGACTTTTCACTTTCTAATGGAATGACATTTACCCTTGTATTTATTAACCATCTTTTCACATAACAATACTTTTGGGATGTTCCTTTGTACAGGTCTTTTTCCCTTAACATTTTAAGTTTTACATGGATATTAACTTAGCCATTAAGTCATAAAACCTCACATATAGAAAGTAAACTAAGACTGAAAAATAAGAACCATGAATTTTTACATCTCATGTAAATTTTATTTTTACCTATGATGAGAAATTATTAGACATTCAAAACTTTAACGATTCTTATTTTATTTGAAACTGTTTTGTCTTGCCATCATAGCATACATTTCCTTTTTTCCCTGCCGATGTAGACATCAGCAGCCATAGCCCCATCAGCATTCAGATTCTACATTTAACATGGTTTCTCAGACACTATTAAGTGTGCAATCATGAAAACCTTATGGCTGCATTCTTCCTAAGAAATCATGCACCATAACTTGAAGTAACAACCTAACACTCACCATCCAGCAATTGTGTTTCACTTACAGTATTTCTCCAATGATAAGACCAGGGGGTCAGACTAATAAACATGTCAAAAAAGTAGATAGTAGGCTTATAACCTGACAAGGATATCCTTACTGTATATACTCACTTATTAGTTGGGTCCAATTGCAAACAACATAGACCCTGATCTGCCATCACATAATACACTGGCAGATTAGAGTCTATGATGTTTGTTCCACTGATTACTCCTAACAAACTGCATAGACTCAGATCTGCCAGTGCATTATGCAATGGCAGGTCTGGGTCTCAACAGTTTGTAAATGAATCTGATTTATATGCGAGTATATATGGTACCAAATATTTAGTGGACTTATCATCAAGCATGGTCCTATTTTCAGATAAATATGGTATTTTGCAATAAGCTTTATATATATTTCTCACGGCACTTTCTTGTACAGTAAATAAGCTTCATAAATGCATTCATCATCAGGACTTTCAGACTATACACTGCTATCAAAACTAGATCATAGTGACCTACATTTCACACTCCTGTGACTACATTAAGTTTTTGGATTATGCACTCTGCATGCAAGGCAAGACAAAGAATTCAATGGAATTCATTGTAATACATAATAGTTAAAATAATTTCTTTGCAACATTATTCAACATCAATGTTTCATACCATAAAACTGAATACTAAACAGATCAGGTTCTGTAAAATGTTTTGAAAGAAGTGAATTTCCCTGAAGCAGAAAGAAATTTAAGAATACAGTGGTAACTTGGTTTTAAATATACTAAATTTCCAATTTCAGGACCAGGTTATTTCCCAAATACATAAGCTGCCACAAAAATCATCCTGCTCTGGTAACAGACTTGATCATGTACATGCTATTGTGATAATGTGCACAGGGATATATTTCCAAAGAGCAAATTATAATGAAAGAATTCAATATTCTTTTTTACAGCTCCCAGGAAAGGTCAGGACCCTAACAATACCCAGATCAAAGAGTACTTGAGAAAAAGGAACCTGATTCTGACCCTTGTGGTAATATCTATCTATCTATCTATCTATCTATCTATCTATCTATCTATCTATCTATCTATCTATCTATCTGTCTGTCTGTCTGTCTGTCTGTCTGTCTGTCTGTCTGTCCGTCCGTCCGTCCGTCCGTCCATCCATCCATCCATCCATCCATCCATCCATCCATCCATCCATCTATCTATCTATCTATCTATCTATCTATCTATCTATCTATCTATCTATCTATCTTTCATTCTTTCTTTATTTCTTTCTTTCTTTCTTTCTTTTCCTTCATTCTTGTTTTTGCACTAAATTAGTGCCATAGTAAATGGAAAATATTATTTGGTGTTATGCATTGATACTTCCAAACATCTTTTGAAAAGGTTTATACAAACTGCTGTATTTAAAAGTATATAAATATTGCGAAATACACACTCTAATGCAGAAGAACTGAGTTGGTTTTCATGTTTATATTGACTTAACACTCAAAGCTGTTTACTGCCATGATTCAAGGTATCAGTTTGCATTAAGCCAGTATTCTGTTCATTTATTAGGCTCTTATACTCTGTCACTGAACCTCTGGTGCCCAGCCTCAATTGGTAAGCCAACCACCATACTTCTTGCAGTGGATTACCTTCCCTTGGTAGGATGAGCATATCCAGCTACCGAAGGGTGACTCAGTAATCAGCTAGCACTAAACAGTTTCATATGATAGTCCATGGGGTAAATTTTTAATACTAGAGGTATGGATACATTATCCCACAGTATCTCCATCATTATTAGCAAAGGTGTCATGAACATATGACTGCCTGTGGTAGGCCTTGTGGAACATCAGTTTTGTGCAGAAAAACTGTGTCATTTGGGTGTGAGATTAAGTTCAAGGTCACAGTTGTTATGTGTGGCTGTCTAGCTAGAACTAACTCTGCATGGGCACCTGCATGGCAATTTTCAAAGTACCGGTAGGTAATTTTGGGGAATAATGGTCAGTTCATATGTACCATGTTTCTGTTGTCTCTTTTACATATTTGGGTCTGGTTTGATAAGCTTTTACTGTTGTAATTTCTACAATTTCATTTGGTATTAATCTGAAATAGGGTTGAAAATGTACCGGGACTAGAGTTTTACTGATTTTCACTCACTGTTGAAGGGTTGGTGGGTGTGAAAATAAATGGGTAAAATAACTTGCAATGTCATGCAATTTTATTTACAAAGTTTCTCCGCCCTCTTAAGTTTGTTTTTATCAGAATTCATTCAGTGACTTTTTCAAGGAGTAATTATTAAGTTGCATATTCTCACTTTGGATTACATATTTCCCTTTTTTCACGTGATGAAATAGTCTTTGTATTTTTATTTTCACAATGCCCAATTTGATGAACTTGAGTAAAAAGTAGCCTGTCCCAAAACATATGGAACTTTTGGCAGGACCATATAATCAGGTATCGACCATAACTAGGCATCTATACCAAAGAAGCACCATAACAACCCCATTGTAAAAAAGTGGTAAATTCTATCCCCATTGCAATAATTATTGCTATAAATAATAATTACTGCAAAGCAGGTCCCATGCTGTTGTGCAAGTGTACATTTCTCCCACACCATCTCACCCCCACCTTTCCACACCATTTCACCCCCACCTCACGCACACCATCTCATCCCCACCTTTCCCACACCCAGGACATGGATCAATATTCTTAAAACCATTGTAAATATCTGCCAAACAGCCCCACCATTCTATATTTGAAGTCTGTATTTTAAAGAAGTCAGAGTTGGCTTAAATAAGTATGCATGCCTTCACAAACAGTATCATATAGACCTTTTACATTGTTTTCAGAATTATGGAAACAATTAGGATAACACTATTTAAGTGATAAATTGGTGTCATTGACTTTTGATGACATAAATATGGTTTAAACCAAACCACTTACTTGACTTTGGCATACCTGCCATAACACTCTGTGTCAGGCAAAAACACAATTTTCAACTCCCAAACCCTCCAATACAGTCATGTTTTAAAAAAAAACAATTTTCGATAATCTTAGGAAGAAAAAAAACCAAATCATTTTTTGACCATCATAGTAGTGTATAGTACAATGTCATGTCCAAAGCATGATGACTGTATACACATTAAATAGTCCTGCTTAGAGCTCATGTAAAACTATCCTCTGTCCAGTTTATACAACTGATTATCTTGAAGACAATTAAAAGGTAAGGTGGTCAGAGATATGCAACTACCATTTCACTGATTACTTAATTGGCTGAGAATAGTTAGGTTGATGCTATTTCAAGTCCTTTGAGCACTGCTGTAGGAGAACTCATTAGGTTAATTTGCATAGGTAAGTACACTAAGTGGAACCCAGTTTGTTTGAGTTAGGTACAAGGTTTAAGTTATAGGTACAATCATAAAGATGTGTGTTGAAGAACAAAAGTTATCACACATCCTTGCCTTGAATGAGAATGTTTAAGCCATCATTATTAAAGATTATTGACAAGTTTGCAATCAGTGGCAATGTTTCTTATGAAGTAGGATTTTACTCCATATATAAAACGTAAAACATGATTTTTTGGGTAATCGGAATAGTGTACAAGTTTGGTTCGTTTTTTTTATGGGAAAGTGTAGAAATGCAGTTGTGATTTAGGAAAAGATGAACCATCTGCAAAATGAGCAAAGCCTGGCAAAACTAAATTTCAGAAGTCCTAGACGGAGTTTGACTTTGTAAAGTGCAACAGCAAGGGGGAGCATTTTATTTTTTGTACACACTGCAAAGACCATATCGATATTATTCATTCTGGAGTGTAAACATCTGTCAACCAAGCAACACCACCCAGCATGTTTGCCATTCCCTCACAGCAATGCAGATGCAGAAAGATTATTTTCTGTACTAAGTAAAATTCAAGAAGATCTTCAGGGAAGTTTGAACAACAGTAGTCTCAAAGGAGTGCTAAGATAAACACAAATGGTATTTGTATTACCTTCAACTCCTCACCCCCACCCTGCACTATTGACAGCAGCAAAGACTGCATCAGATTTAGAAAATATTCCACTATCCAATGGATTTTAAAGACAGAAACATCACATATTTTTTTGCATTTAATGTCTGTGTGGTTGTGTTTATGTGAGTGTAGGCACATGTGTGTACATTTGTTTGGTGATTATATTGGACCATGCTAAGTTTACCAACTATATTTGGTTTGTAAATATATTAAATGCTTCAAAGAAAACCAGTGTTATTATTTAAATTTTTATATCAAATTAAAATTTCCAGTAATTTAATATAGGCAGATAACTTATTCTCAATTCAACATCACTTTTTTAGGTCACTCACTGACCCCCCTTGGGACCTCAAAACACACTTTTAGAGTCCCCAGAACCCCCCCAACACTGTCTGGGAATATGGCAGGTATGCTTTGGGTAAGTGTTATCATGAATTCTTGATGGTTTTGGAATTGTTACATATAGGTATCATTTCTTTTCTATTCTAGGCCAGCACTGTAGAGCTGTTCATTACCTGGCACAACCCGTTGGCCCTGGAGGAGTTAAGAATACCAGATGAGGACAAACTAACAACATGGCGCAATAACACCATCACAGAAAAACAGTGGAAGGAGTATGCCAGACTGGCCTGGAATATTTCACCAACACTAGCTGTATTCTTCCCATCCAGGTGGGGCATAGAGACCATTTCTAACACATCTGTTAATGTAACATGCAATCTGATTGATTGAATATCAAAATATGTGTTAATGAAATATACAGTAAAGTGTAAAAAACATGGGTAACATTATGATATCATAATTTGCCATATGGTAGTGCCACAGAGAATTAAATATTTTTACAATTTCTGGACAAACTATGGTAAAATATGTTGTAATGGGGAGAATAGTTTTGTATTTTAAGATACGAGGACATAAATAGTGGTTTTACAGTTACATTGTACTGGCTCTGCTGATACTTTGTAAAACTCAATCGACCTGCTGCCAGAACATTGTTATACATTTCAATGCAAGAGCTTGACATTGGGCAACAAACTGTGTCTATTGCCAGAACAGAGATGAATCTACCTACTCATTACCATAGCAGGTAAATTAAAATCAAATTTTTTTTTTCTTCACATTTGCCTTTGTATAAATTAGTATGCACTTTATACTTATTAGTATACACTTCAGAAAATTTCATTAAAAATTATTGATTAAAAGGTTGACACTATGACAACTTTTGTATATTTGTATATGACACACAGTGATAGTTACCTAGATTTTAGAGCATTATACCTGAATGCTGCAACAAACTTTCTGAGTTTTTGTGAGTACATTATGCCATATACGATTTTTGGCTTGAAGGGATTTCATCTCTCAAAGCCTGTGGCACACTGTCTACTCTCTGTTACTAAAAATAGTTTATGTTTCTAATAATAAGTCACTTTCTATATTTAAATCTTTAGGTCTGTGACTTAAAAGGCCGATGAAGATGTGTAAATAAATATTGTTCAAATTCTTATTCTGAGAAGAAATGATTAATCAGAGTGGGTACCTCCCTTGATATAGTTATACAGCCTCCTTGTTGCACTTGCAGCAATACAGAATCATTTCAGTAGAAAATGATCATCTTAGGTAATTGCTGAAATATTGTTCTCCAAATATTTTTGGAATGTTATAAAATCAATTTTCTGTGTAGAGATAAAAAGAAGAAAAGACTTCCAACCCATCTTAGTACTCTGATTTCTAAAGGGGCTCAGGTTTAAACAGGGAGGTTCATTTTGCTTAAAATGACCATATTTATCTTTTTTCACTTCGAAAAGCAGAATATTTTACTGTGCTTGAACCCCGAACCCAATCTAAATCTGCCCCTATTGGGCATTGCCCCATTAGTTTTTGCAAACAGTACAGTTGGCTGATATATGGTAGTATACCAGTTTGTGACAGTAAAGCCATCATTAACATCCTTCAGTCCTCAAAAAGGAGACTATTAGCTACTATATAGAAGACTTGCCAAGCGGTGTGTCTTGTTAAATGGTGTCCTGTTTTTTTAAATATTGTGACCAGTCTGGATTTCATTTCATTCATGGGTAACTGTATTTGACATCACACTCATGAAGATGCTTACTCTTTCTCCCATTATTTTCAAGCACCTACTTGATAGACTAGAAAGCATGATTCAATCATGGCTATCTTTGTGCACTATTTGCCAATCATGGTCAGCTTCAAATATCCAACAATGAAAGATGAAACTTGGTATACTTATGCATCATCATTAGCAGGTGTGTTACATACTGCATTGGGTGGTCCTATTTCAAAGTTCAAGGGCATGGGTCAGTATTTTAAGTTTTCCTTCATACTGTAATAGCCTGTTGTTTTGTATTTGCAATATACATGTATACATGTCTACAAGTTGCCAATACCAGCCTCTTTTTTAAAATTTTTTTATTAAGGCATTAACAACAAATTTCTTACATGATTCAACACTAATATTCACTCTATTTGTATGTTTTTCTTCTTGTCGGTTGGTATAGTAAACAAATGTTGACAATTATCAACATCAGGGAGTATCCAAGCCGATTGTCATGCTTGATAATTTGACCTTTACCTATTTTTGCTTAACCATTTAAATTTCCACGATACCCCTTGATCAATGTGTTCATATCACCTAGTGTTCATGTTTTATGTGTCATTGAATTTAATATGAGTTGTTTTCTTCATTTGTTCAGAGATGCCAGGGCAAGCGAGTGCACAAATCATGCAAAATGTTACAAATTTGTGCCCTTGAAAAGCAGTGATGCATGAAAACTCCCACAAATTAGTTGAAAGTCACGCATATAAAAATGCACTCTGCGCAGTAAAGAATTTTAACTGTTAAGATAAACTGAATAAATAAAAATTTTAAAAAAGCAATAAAAAGTAAGGATATTTATTTGATCAAAATACCTCTCTCCATTCCAAAGTATGCAGATGTAGGTTAATAAAAAAGGATGCTTGGAAATCCCACTAATTATTTATAACAGAAACAAGTGTTCTAGAGGGGTTCTGCAATTGATGCCCTTTCATCTCATTTGCACATGTGCAACTTTAGTCCATTTCCTGAAGGTGAGATAGTACATTATAGTCAAACATGGCTGTGCAGAAAATTACTGATTAATTATTTTCAACTTCAAGTAAGTGGTGGTGGGAATGTGTAAAGTGAATGTCAGAAAGAAGACGGTGAATGATGTAGTGGAGTTTATCACCAAATGGATGATGATAATTCTGAAACAATTTCAGATGCTGGGTAACATGAACTGCCAAAGAAGAAACAAAAATTTGAAGCAAATTTTTTGAAATCTTGGCTGTTACAGTATAGATGGTTACAACACAACTCCAAGATGGGAGATATGTTGTGTAAATTCAAAAGTTGTGGGAAAAATAACCCTTTTACATTGGAAATCGGCTGTCTATCCTTTTACATTGGAAATCTGCTGTCAACTCTTACACAACATGCCAAGTCACCAGATTACATGCAGGCATTAAAGGCTCATGTAAAGCTAGCTATACATATGCCTTTCAGATGGCAGACTGTGAAAGGAGGTTCTCAGCACAGAACACTATTCATACACAGATAAGGAACAGATCAAGCTCCGAAACAGTCAACTGATTAATGCTTGTACAACTAGAGAGAGCATCTTATGTCACTGCTGAAAAGAAGACAGAATACATATGAGAAATGATGACAGAACAGTAGAAATTGATTATAATGGCAGGGCAAAGTAAGTCACATGAAGCTACAGAAAGAATGTCAAGAAGATTGAATATATCTATTCAAGGAATACCAGCCTTGAGAGAAATGCAGAGAAACCTTCAAGGTGTTGAGCATGACATGCTTTTGGAAAAAGTGTTGAAAGGGCCAAAGGAAATTCTATGAATCTGACTGAAAGTGTTACAGTTGCAAAGTACTACAGTACAAGGGTTTATGCGAGAGATAAATTGGAACATGTGCAGTATAGAGATGGTATTATAAGGGTTGGCAGCTAGGGCCCGGTTGCCATTTGGTGGAAATACTCTGGCTAGGGAGTCCTAAGATTCATTTATTGCGACATAAAGAAGAGAGATAGTGAATTCGACAAGGACACAAATGTCAGTGAAAGTAATATAGATGATAGTAATACGAGTTCATCAGAGGAGAGTGAAAGGGAAGTTGAAGGGTATTGTTTGGAGTCTTCCAGATCTTGTCAGAATATGAGACGGGTCCCAAGTTATAGAACTGTAAGCATGTGACCTCCAGCATTTACAGGGAAAGTTAACATGGAATTTATTATGCATACATGTGAACCTCTTGGCCGGGAGGATTTTCCTTACGAGATGAGGGATGTCTCCAGTCACTTTCGTTATTCATTGGAATCTCCTGCATACAAAAAATTTGTTAATAAATTCCTAAAGAAATTTTACCTTTTTTTTTTTCTTCACACTTTGCTTCTATTGTACTATATTTACAGTACAGACTGTGTGATAGTGTAACTGTGAACTGGTTTACACAGGGCAAGCATGACATTTTGATTGCTAATTTGAGAGACAGTAACCTGAAAGTAATCATTGGATTATACTATGTTGATCAGAAGTAATTCAGAAAGGATTAAAGAAGGTTGGATTATGTTTTGATTACTAAAGAGCTCAAGCAGCATAAAACAATTAAAATTACTTTGATTATTTCAGCAGGGTTGGTTTGGCTTCAGTATTTAAATTTTGTCGAGATGGATTATACTGTATGTGATCAGAAGTAATGCTGAAGGATTAAAGACATTAATGGTTTATGGCTGGATTACTACAGAGCTCAAGTGACATAAATCAGGGCCGGTTTCTTTGGTGTTTAAAGTTTATCAAGATGTCTATGCATGCGTTATATCCTAATACTAAATGCCAAAATCAGCGCAACCGAAATATCACATGAAATTCAATAATTGATGGAAACAGGAATTTCAGTGGTTCGAATCAGGTTCAAAGGAACATGAATATGCTTTCTGTCATTCCTGTAAAATTAGTTTTAAAATCTACTATGGTGGCAAGAAAGACATTACGTGTCATGTAGAAACCCCATCTCATAAATGCATATTGAACTCAACAACAAGAGGAAACCTGGATCTAGTAACAATGCATCATTTCAGTTTTAAGATCAGCAATGATGAGGACTGCCACATATATAATCCAGGCAATGATCTACTAAGAAAGGCTAAAAATGCTTGCACTACAGATAAGGACAGTATGATGGGCAACAAGTTAAAGTGAAAGAACTGATGTGATGAGATATTGTGCACATTTTAATATTTTAAAAATTGGAAATTTGTTCAGTACTCGTCATTTTTGTTCATTTGCATGCTAAAAATTGGGTTGATGGAAATCCTCTTGATTTGAAGTCAAAACTCCTGACCAAATTTTGCAAACCTCCTGATCTGTCCTGAGCTGACCACTCTGTTCTGTCACCTGTATGTTTCTGGATTAACAGATTTACAGCAATGGCTGATAGGCAACACTAAACTGATCAGAAGCTGGACGAGTTATCACCACACTTGTATGGACAGACTAGGGACTTTGTATTTAGTCAGCTTCCTTGATTCTAGAAAAGACTAGAGACAATTTCAGTGCATTGGTTCAGTGAATTGAGCAACTGCTGTCATATTGTAGAGACAGCAAAGACTTATGCTGGGCAATTTTTGACAGAATAAAAAACCAGGAGTGCTTGCAGAAGAGTATGTTACAGAGTTATAGAAACTGTATGACAAGGTACATAATAATAGAGACAGGGGAGTAAAATATGTCAAGGAACCAATTATATTGATGAAGCAGTGTATAATGTAGTGAATTTTATGGAAACCAAGACATGACAAGAATAGGACCACACCTTAGGGAATGGAGTCGGATAAAGATGATGAATTATAATAACTGTGGAAATTGTGTGTGAAGCAGGTGAACATGCATACCAGGTACCAGTAAAGAATGATGGTGCCAAGAAAAATCAACACATAGTCAAGGGTGGTCCAGCTAATCTCAAGATGAGAAAAGAACAAAGTCAGAAGAAGAGAAATCTAGTGAGTAGATATCCCTAGATAAAGAAATACTGCAGCAATTACTGCTTAGAATACTTGAGGAGGGGTAGAAGAGAGCACAGCAAAATAATGTATTAACACTGTTATGCAAGGGAAGTAGACCCCAAATTCGACCTTATCAGATATATTGCAGAATGAGAAAGATGGATCTGCATTCATTTTGCTAAGCAAAGGTGTCATTAAATTTCATCATGTATCAATATCATGCATACATATTGGCCTTAATGATACAGTAGACCATTTTGTCATACCAAGGTATAGTAAAGCAGTAATATATGTTTTTGTAGATAGGAAGGAAGAAGATTAAATTGCAAGAACAGAATTTCTGATGGAACTAAGTGACAATTTTGCAGACAAGTATTCCCTAATCATGGCTCTTGCTGTTCAAGATATAAAAGATAAAGTCACGCAGAATGTTAGAGTATTCAATTAATACCCAACAGCTGTATATATCAAACAGGACACATGTGTTGAACAAGCACAGCAACATTATGGCATTAAGCTGGCACCTTTTGGCACTGATAATAGAGAAGAAACAATTTCAACCCCATTTGCAGAATCAAAAATTGAAGGTCAGTAAGGTAATACCATATTGTGAGAGAGTAATTTGGAGTGAGTGAACGAAAAGAAAGATATCTCTGTCAAGAATGATAACTGCAATGTTCCTAAACATTTACAAGATTTTATCAGAGTACCGTAATGTTGACACAAAAAGTCAACAAGAAGCCAAAGTGATTGCAGATTTACATAACAAGTTTGAGAATACATTCTCCAGAGATGATAATGATTTAGGTTTGACAACACCAAAGTACATGTCCTACAGGTCATGTAGGCGTTCAGTACCGACTATTTCACTAATGGGTGTAATTTTTTTAGAATTTGATTACACATACCTTTAAATGGTGATTATTCACTTTATTTTCATCCTCATATATCCATATTCCTTGGAAGGTCATTATAGACATGCTCTGATAAAAACATACGGCAAAATCAGTGTTAAAGTACATGGACGTTTTTGGATTAAGTCAACCTAAAGATGTGATCCAGTACAAACCAGTTTGAAGAAAGGCTAAAAATGCTGTGATGTCACAATGAAAGCTGCATGTGTTGGAGAACATTTGTACTGCCCTGTTATTTCTTATGATTAGACCCAACATCCTCTTTAAGTTTCTTGACCCAGTTTAGTACCTGGCAACCACTGTAAAAGCCCATCACAATCAATAACTTTTGTCTGGGAGTTTTTTGATGACATTTAAGGTGCAGAGCATTCAACAATCAGGATTTAATGGACATTGGTTAAACTATATTAGTCTTAAATTTTAGAACAACAAATAATATTTAATTTAAGATGAGTATATGCGCCTACATGACCACATTGACATACACTTTAATTGATCACAGCATCAACACTGGAAATGCAAAACCTTTCAAACAACCCCCAAGACAAGTGCCATAGGCCTTTACTGAAGAAGAAAAGAAAGCAACACAAGAACTGGAGGTTGTAGGGGTAATATAGAAATCTACATCAAACTGGGCATTGCCTATTGTGCCTGTTAGAAAGAAAAATGGCAAGGTTAGACCCTGCATTGATTACAGATGATTGACTGCTTTGACTGTTAAAGACGCTTTTCCGTTATCCCATGTTCAAAACTGCTTGGATACAGACGTAAGAGCAGAGTCATTTTCAACACTGGATCTTACTTCAGAGTATCACCAAATCCAGCGAGGGCTGAAGACATTCTGAAGATGGCTTTTGTTGTCGAATATGGACTCCTTGAATACAAGACCATGTCCATGGGACTTACTAGAACCCGAAGTACTTTTCAACATCCGGTATAGTTGATATTTCAAGGACTTAAACAGCAAACCTGTTTGATCTCTATCGATGACATCATAATTTTGGTATAAAACTTTGAGGAACACATTTCACAACTTGAAAAAATTCTGCAAAGAATATAAAATGCTGGATTAAAATTGAAGCCAGAGAAATGGCATTTACTTCAGAAAGAAGTGAAATTTTTGGACCCTTTCTAAAGCAAGGAAGGAGTAAAACCTTGCCCTAAGAACATCATGAAAATTTAAGAACTGCGAAAACCAAAACCCAATCCAGAAAGAAGTTAAAGGCAGTTACAGTTTCATCTTCAAGGTCAAGGTGACTGATCAATTTCTTCTCCTTTTCTATACTTTTACTTTAATGCCTTTGAGGAAGAGACATGAAACTTGGTTACTTTCCATGTCTGCCTAGGAACTCCACAGCTCACAAGGGTCACAGCCAGGTTTAATCACTTTATACATTTGGTGACCTCAACATAGTATGCAGGGGACAAGAAATGCACTGAATTTGCTTGTTTAAGTCTTCATCAGACTGTTTGGTGAATATGCTTTTCTAATGAAGAATAGAGTAATATGTTGTTAACTTATTTTTAGTCATCAGTTGTTGCTAGTCAAAGTAGTTCTTATTAAGTTAAATATTCTAGGTACCGCAGTGTAGATGCCCTTGTTAAGGAGGTGACAAGACTAGTTAGGAACAACCCTGGTGCAGTCAGTCACATTCCAGAGGCGCTGTCATTCCTCGTAACAACAGCAAGTGTAGAGGCTGATGCTCCTGAGGTATGTAATATATAGAGAATATTACTTGAGTATTCATTACAGAGCTCAAGATGAGCAGGGTATTTGCATATTTTATGCAGACAATTTATCTAAAATTCCTTAAAGATTTTTTTTTAATGCATTCAGATTACATGAAACAGTTTAATTTTAAGCTCTTAGTCCAAAATTGTCAGCTTATTGCTCCTGCTGTATACACAGTCCATGTTGTATAATGGTGCATTCAATCAAAATAAACAATGCTTTTGGTTCAAGTTTCACACTCCATGCACATTTGAAATAAAAGTACTTAATCACTGTGAGAACACTCAGTCAAATAGAGCCATATAATCAAATGCACCCTGAACTAGTCTTGGTCACTAAACCACTTAACACATGAAAAGAGACATGATTCAGATATTTATGATTACGATTCAGTCTGGTAGTGCAAGTTCTGATTTTTTGTGATGTTTATAAAATATCCCATCAAAATTTTTAAAACAATTCCAAACCAAGGAATAGAATACTCAATTTATTTAAATTCTTATCTAAAGCTTTGCATTAGATATGAAATATATGCAGCAAGTTGAATAACTGTATATGCCATGAGTTTCATGCAGCAAGTAATATGCTTCATTAATGTCAGGTCTAATAAAGCTACCATAATTAATCTTAATTTGAGATCCCTCAAATTTTCTGAATACTGTATTTTCAAAATTTGTAATAATTTTCAATAGTACAAAAAATTTCCAGATACCAAGTACATGTTTTAAATCTTACAAAAAAACAAACAAATTCGTGTTGGAATGTAAACTAAGGAATATTTTAAAAAGCAAGTGATTTAATAGATGACTGTCAGACAGTGAAACCACTTTGATTACCCATATTATCTTGTTGATTAACTGAAGTTGTTGTCAGTAGGCAGCAATAAAACATCAGATATGCTCCACAACTCATGATTACTCAGTGGAATATACCCAAAGTTTTGATATATAGACAATTCATATTCTCATTAATGTGGATTAACTTATTACGGTACCACCTATTAGACCTGAAATTTATGAAGCATATTACTTGCTGCATGCAACTCATGGCATATACAGTTATTCAACTTGTTGCATGAATATAATATCTAATGCAAAGCTCTAGATAAGAATTATCTTGCACTTTATTTTTATCTTGTGTTGCTAGGTGTTATGTAATTCTGTGACATACAAATTTGTTGTCATAATATTATGATGTTACTAAATGGGAATGCTGTGAGGAAAAAGACAAGATGATGTTGGTGATGACCATGACAATTACCATGAAGATGATAACAATTTGTCTTTTCATAAATTCAAAAAATGTTAGGTATGTTTTATGCAGGTCTTAACAAACCTTCTGTCTTGTAAAAGTAGCCATGAAAACTATAGTTTAAAAGCATCAATATATTACCTTGCTATATCTTTTCTGGGTGCTAGTCCCCAGTCCAAGGTGAAAACTTCCTCCTCTAATTAATAATGGAGGTCTAGAACAAAAACAACACAGTTCTAGTTTGATGCCGTAGTCACCTCTGATCATATGGATGATCATCCTTCTTTTATTGAGAAACCCATGAAATGAAATCAGAGAACCTAAACTTTTATTTCAAACATCAGAAATGTGACCATTTCTGTGAAACAAATCTAAAACATTTCAACTGAAAACTTGCCATTATTCTGTTACTGATTTTGTGCTACTTTATGATGTCCAGCTGCCTTTTTGACATTAAATTTCTCTTAGCGTTCAGCCTAGGTCATTATATCAATCTACATCCATCTTCTTGTATGAGACAGTCTAAATATACTACATAATATGTGCTTATTATTACCAACTTGACACATAAATTGAGAAGTGACTAGGTTCATTTGGCTGCTACTTTTACAAAAACTAGTTACATTGCACTCCCATCCCATGCTTTTGTGTCATCTTATCTTTTGACCAATTAGAGCATTTGAGAAAGAATGATTTTATGAGTCAGAATACAAAAAGAAACTAGCATGACAAAGTCATAAATGGTGAATGTTTTATATATATATGTGTATGTGTGTGTGTGTGTTAGAAAAACATGTAGAATTATAGATAATCTTGTCATTGTTTTGTTTCTTTGTTTGTGTGTCTGTTGTAAGTGTGTTTGCCTTTGTTAAAGGACAAATAGGTCACAGAAAGGAAATGGATACTCAGGCTAGCTACACACTAGTTTAGCACTGTTGAAGAAAGAGTTTTATATTTATTTATCTGTCTATCTATCTATCTATCTATCTATCTATCTATCTATCTATCTATCTATCTATCTATCTATCATACATATATACATACATACATACATATATGACATTCATATATAATTAAATTTAAATGATGTTCTGACAGATTCATGATGGTTTGACAGAAAATTTCATTTCATTAAAGTTTAATTGTTCTAGTCTGTTTGCATGCATCTAGACTTTCAGTGTTCTGTTGTAGTTTTGTGTTGAATTCATGATTGAACTATTTCAAATAAAATTGTAATCCACTTACTTTTTTGTATTCCTTTTGATTCATTCAAATATTTTTTGACTTGTGTATTTTAAATCGCTGCATTTTTTCTTCAAAAGATACATCTCTAAGCAAACCTCAGTGAAGCTTACATTAAACTTAACTGTCTCTAAAAGAAACATGTGGTTTCTTAAATCTGAATTTTGTGAATAGGTATACACATGCATTTGTTCCAGCTACATGTAATGTTTGACAGATTTGTGCTGTTAAATCTTGCTGTTTGAGTTCAAGCAAATAATTAAAGTGTCTGAAATGATTCGAACCAATTACATATATTAATACCACATATACTCACTTATAAGTTGGCTCCATTAGCAAACAGCATAGACCCTGATCTGCCGCTGCATAATGGACTGGCATATCAGGTTCTGTTTTATTTGTTCTACTGATTAATCCTAACAGACTGCATAGACCCAGATCTGCCAGAGCATTATGTGAGAGCAGATCTGGGTCTGTGTTGTTTGTTCTACTGATTAATCCTAACAGACTGCATAGACCCAGATCTGCCAGAGCATTATGTGAGAGCAGATCTGGGTCTATGCAGTTTGCAGGTGGATCCAACTTATAATCTAGTATATACAGTGTATGTCAAAAGAATGTCAGTGAATGGATGATAGTGTAAACAAAAACAAATGATCTTTTTTGAAGTTCAGTACATCAGTATAAACTGTTGTGTCAAAGTGTCATTCAAGAATAAGATTATGAAAACCTAGAAAATCCAGATACACTTCTGAATCAAGAAGAATATAAAACTATGCTGTGAATTTAGGGTGAAAATATTTTTCAGTCTCAGAGATTATCGTATATACTCTTGTTTAAGTTGTGTCCAACTGCAAACCACATAGACCCTGATCTACCATCGCATAACGTGCAAGCAGATCAGGGTCTGTGTTGTTTGTTCTACTGATTACTACTAACAAACTGCAGAGACCCAGATCTGCTGGCACATTATGTGACAGCAGTTCTGGTTCTGTGCAGTTTGCAGTTGAACTTGACTTATCAGTGAGTATATATGATATTTGTTGATTCTGAGATCAGGCTCCATAACTTAAAAAATGTGCTGAAGGAATCATCTCTTCAGTTAAATAAATAACATCTGACTAGTTCACTTGGGTTGATGTTGATAATAAATACATGAGTTTTACAAACTACACCTTGGCATGAAAATCCTCATATTTAGAAGTATAAAGTTCCTATTTATAACTTTACCTTTAATAACATGCTTAATGTATGTGATAGTATGAATGGTAATAAGAGCATTTTGATGTTTAACTTTGAAAATCTATTTCATCTTTGTTTTTGAGAATCTATTTAATCTTGTTTTGAGATACAGGTAGTGTTTTTATTGACAAAATCTTTGTTCAAAATTATGATTGCACATGTTTCCACAACACTTTATCATTTTATTTCTTCCAGCTTGCCCATGTGTTGACCTGGGCCCCAGTGTCTCCAGTGAATGCCTTGTCTTATTTCTCTAGACAGTATCCACCGCATCCACTGACGGCTCAGTATGCTGTTAGGGCACTCCGCTCCTACCCTCCAGTAAGTATTGAAGTTCACTAACAAGTACATTCCTACCATCTCCTACTTCTTTAGACAGTATCCACCCCATCCACTGACTGCTCAGTATGCTGTTAGGACACTCTGCTCCTACCCTCAAATAAGTATACAAATTCACTAACAAATACTGTAAATTCATCCCCACCATCTCCTACTTCTCCAGACAGTATCCACCCTATCTACTGACTGCTCAGTATGTTGTCAGAGCACTCCACTCCTATCCTCCAGCAAGAATTCCACAAACAAGTATATTCCCACCATCTCTTACTTCCCAGACAATACCCACTCTATGCATAGATGGGCACAGACAGCTAATTCAGCTCCCATAGACCATTATGTGAATGTTTTGCCAAATTACTATACTTTCATGTTAAGACTGGCAAAACACACTTATGGACAATCTATCCAAGAGGAAACTTTTAACTGATGAAAATATATGCTTCATGGTTCATTTGTTTATTTTTTTTAAAAATCTTTGTAGTTATCCAGCCCAGTGAGATATCCTTGACATCCAGTAGTACCTGTGAGGCAACAGCAATAAAATGAAAATAATTTAAGCCTACTGCTGCATACAATTTACTGATCTGTAGGTTTCATCTGAAATAAGTTAATTTGTTTCATGTAATAATTTTCAGCCAATCAATGATCTTCATTTTTTAAAAATATGATATTTAATATACCACCACTCATAGGCTGGTTCTATGGCTCATAAAATAATTAGTTGCCTATACCTGATAGGAAATCCTTTTTGTATTCTTCAGTTAGTATTCACATCTGGAAGCATGTACAACCCCCTCTATCAGTATCAGCCCCAACTATTCACCACAATATGCCGTCAGGGCACTCTGCTCCTTTCTGTAAGTGTCCACATTTGTAAGCATGTACAACCCCTCCATCTTCCACTTTAGTAGACAGTACATCCACCCCATCTACTGATTGCAGATTATTGTATCAGGGCACTTGGCACCTGTCCTCCAGTAAATACCCCATCCATCTCCTACTTCACAAAACAGCAACAATCCCATGCAATGACTGTACAGTATGCCTTCAAATGATTTCCCTCTAACCTTTCTTTAGATAGTTGCCTCTGATATTTTATCCAAAATAAGATCCATTCTTGTGCCGGTAAATAGTATGCTTACTTTTCCCAAGAAATAAATGTTGCTTTTTGATGCGCTTTACTGTTCAGTCTTCACACTAATAATAAAACAAAGGGTGTAATGAATTTCCAGTTTCTAACTGTCTATACATTACTCATTATTTGATATGAATACATCATATACTTGTTAAATGATTACCAGTAAAGAAATAGTAGTGTTTATTTCTTATTTAATGCTTCTTTTAATTATTTACAAATTTCTCTGATGCTAAATATAAAATGTATGCAAGCTGGATTTGGAATCATAATTTTTTTTTTTAGTATGATGATCAATACTTGCGTTGGCAATTTAATAGTCCTGGAATTCATCAGATTTTAAAATAAAAGACTTAGATTTTTATTCCAAACCCAGTCTTTAGAAATCCTAGTTCCATCAAAGTGCAAATCATAGTTGTATCCAAGTGCACATCATAGTTACATCCAAGTGTAAATCATAGTTACATCCAAGTGTAAATCATAGTTGCATGTGCAAATCATAGTTACATCCAAGTGTAAATCATAGTTACATCAAGTGTAAATCATAGTTACATCAAAGTGCAAATCATAGTTGCATCCAAGTTTAAATCATAGTTACATCAAAGTTACATCAAAGTGCAAATCATAGTTACATCCAAGTGTAAATCAAAGTTACATCAGAGTGCAAATTATAGTTGCATCCAAGCATTAATCATAGTTACATCAAAGTTACATCAAAGTGCAAATCATAGTTCCACTTAAGTGCAAATCATATTTACATGAAAGTGCAAATCACGGTTACATCCAAGTGCAAATCATAATTACACCCAATTGCAAATCATGGTTGTATCCAAGTGCAAATCATAGTTACATCCAAGTGTAAATCATAATTACATACAATTGCAAATCATGGTTGCATCCAAGTGCAAATCATGGTTACATCCAATTGCAAATCATAATTACACCCAATTGCAAATCATGTTGCATCCAAGTGCAAATCATAGTTACATCCAAATGTAAAATCGTGGTTACATCCAAGTGCAAACCATGGTTACAGCCAAGTACAGATAATAGTTGCATCCAAGTGCAAATCATAGTTACATCCAAATGCAAATCAGTTACATCCAAGTGTAAATCATTGTTCTGTGCAAGTGCAAATCAGTAACATCAAAGTGCAAGTCATGATTACATCAAAATGCAAATCATGGTTCCGTTGAAGGGCAGATCATCGTTCCATCAGAGTGAAAACTTTTAAAATGTGTATGAATATTTTATAGAAGTAAAGTAGACAAAAATGAAAATTGTATGCAGCTGTCTTCAGTAGCTTTAGAGATAATGGATTTCAAAGTTTGGAGTACATTCTCAATCTCAATCTTGACAGTTGTATGAATTCAAAGACAGCACTGATACAGTCAACAGCTCTATTACAGCCAGCACTAAGCAAATCAGTCCAGTTTTGATTTTTAAAAAAGGTATTCAGTTCATGAAATTATTAACAAAAATGAATCCATCAGTGTGTGTTTTAGTAATGACTATAGTTCATGGTAAATAATCCAAATCTGGCAGTTTTTTGTTATAATTATGTAAATGAGCTATTTTGTGAGTAATGAAGACAGCATAACTGAAATACATCAGCTATACAATCTATTCACAAAGTGATAACTTCTGAAAGCTATGCTTAGTAGGACTACACCATGATTCTTATAGTCCATGTGAAAAACAATGACAACAGATTGCATCCATATTGAACTGTAATTGGTGTTCTAGTTGCACCGCACTCACTATGACATGTTCTTGGTCTCACCACCTACTGGAACAACCCCTGCAATCAGAAATTACTCTCTGAAATAGCCACCATTTTTGTGCCAGAATCCATGGAAAATCTTTGTACACTCTAATCCTTTCACAGAATGAACATATTCTTATTATGGATACACTTTCAAATAACAGTCATTACATTGGAAATACAAAAATTGAAGGTTTGTACAATTTGGTTCCAAACTGGAATTATCCTTTTTGATGAACATAGAAAAAAATCTGGTATTAAAAGTTCATCATATGCATACTGTAGGATGTTAGCCTATGCATGATAAAACATCGTGCTTTCTACTGTACAAGAGGTAGAGATATTTTTCTGTTGATATTATACTAAGGTTAGATGTGATTTATTTTACCTTCAAGAAATATAAGTTGCCATCAATAGCTCAATTTATCATGATATATATGCTCCTTTAACAGTTACCACTAGCTGAGGGCTGTTCCATTTCGACATGCATGGTACCCAGGGAAGGCAGTTTTTTTGTAAATATATACCAGTGTACTCTGAGTACTTAAAGAATTTATATAAAAATAATACAACATTAATTTCTAAATTGCATCTGTGGGTGACTGCTTCACATTAAAAGTGCTTCCCCTGGGTCCCAAGTATATTTTAGTTGAATTGCCTTGACATCATTCTGTAAGATATTAATATTAGCTGCAAACGGTGCTCAGTACAGTACAGCTCACATGATTTTTCGAAACCCCACGCATCGCGGTGGGGGTGGAGAGGATTAAGAAAAACCCCTCCACCATCACTCCACACGTCCTGACGGAGTTGTCGCGGAGAATAGCCCTGCACACCACGCTTTCTCGCGGAGTCGCATCCGATCACCAATGCGGAGTGGACATGGTCTCGATAATATGGGTGTAGTTTACTGTTTATCACCCATGCAAGCAGAGGTTGAGAGAGAGACGGGAGGGGGGGGGGGCACCGATTTATCTACATCGTTATCCCTCTGGGGAGCAATTTGCTAACTTTTTGATACTGAAAAAAACGTAGTAATTCAGTTAATTATAAATATTTCCTTGTTCTAATGAAGATAATGTATGATACATAGTGCCAAATCATATTTTAGATGATGATAACGTAATGAGAATGCCTCGCAAACTGTATTAATACTACATTTGCGCAATGAATCTAATTTTTTTTCTTCAATACTATGTTATCGGAATCTAAACATGCATTATATCCTTATTTCTTTTTCAGTAAACGCAATACAAAATTTTAATGATCATATGAAAGTCAGTGATATTGTACTACCTGCAATGAAAAGAACGATAAACATAGAACAAATGAATAACAAAGCTGCAGTCATACCTGACTGAAGTGAAACAAAATCGCACAAGTTCCGATGGTTACTCCATGCATGAGTACTCATTCACATATTGTACAATTTTTTCTGACATCCAATCATTTAAATAAAGCATTATTAAGATTTCACATTGTTATTTTATTTTAAACTGTACTAATTTGCATTAATTACCAAAGTAGCGGGTTTTTTTAAATCACAAATGGTCGCAAAAGGTCATCCTAGATACATGTAGTTGACATGTGCAAGTAACCTAGCACAAGAGAAGCCATCAGCACTGCATGTTTTCTTTGATATTGATGTGTTAATTTCATGTGCTAACTGTTAACCTAAAAGTACAACAGCAGCGCTTCTGCGGGTTTGTTTTCTTTGCCATTGATTTGACAAACTTGCGCATCAGATGAAATTAATGTTTAACTTTTTCTTTTCTGTTCATTTTCCTATTGCATAATATGCATAATACAGAAAAATAAGATGAATAATTTTAGATCATTAACTCTTCTTAGTAAAGTTCCCTTCCCCCTCTCTCTCTCTCTCTATCGCATACTATGCAAAATACAGAAAAATGATTAATAAAAGACCCCTTCCCACCTCTCTCTCTCATAAAATATGGAATCCAAAGCACTACTGCGCAAGTCATTGTAATCTATTACTATTAAAAACCTTTTTTTTTTTTGTACATGCTTCAGTAAGAGTTTAAGTATTCCATAATTGGCTAGCTTTCTTCAATTAAAATCTGACATTATAAATCTCAACGTACACAAACTGAAATCTGGAAACATTCAGTAGTGGTAAAAAAGTAATAACATGCTAGAAATTATAGCGTTATGGAGCAAAAAAGAAAGAAATACCACTGCACAGGAACTCCCGAGCACATGCTCTAAAGTCGGTCGTGTGTGTGTTCATGGGCATCCGCAGGAATTTTCGGGGGGGGGGGGGAGCCAAAGTAAAAGGGATATATTTTTTATTTTTAAAATTGGGGCGGGGACGAGGCAACATGCCCACACACCCCCTGCAGACACCCAAGTGTGTGTATGTGAGTTGCACATTTTATCCACTGGGCCACAGTAACTCGAGCTCTCTAGCTGTGAAGCAATATACCACATACAGAAACACACTCAATAACCAAAGGCTGTAACAGTCACAAACAGGAAACTGCATTCTTTAATATCTGCGTAAAAATAATAAAAAGAGTATATTTTATTTTTATATTTTCGGCGTAGAAAAATGAGCAAATAATAGGATACACGTGGAGACAATACATCCATGCAAAATGCTCTTGTTGGAAATTAAAATCTCTGAACATCTCAGATTTTAGAATTTTCCATATTATTTTACATTTTGGTAATAAGCCGAGTTCAGATTAATTACTAACAATTATCAAACTTCCATTGTTAATGGCGGGACCATAATTGCGGCTGTAAAGTACAACGCGCCAAGTCAGATAGCTTCATGTGATAAAAACACACTGTTCCCAAGCTGAAACTTATATCATCCTTTGATGCAAACCCTTGTTAATATTTTACAACAGTGTTCACAATGGTCACTGCCTTGATTTCTGTCGAACATCCGCTGAAGTCAAGTCTTTATTAGGGAGAGACAATTGAATTTTCCAAGGGGGGGGGGTAAATGCATTAAAACAATTGTCTTTCTCTGATTTTTGTAGTAGACGTTAATCCGTTCTATATTTCAATTAAAATAAATATTGTGATGAAAAAACAAAAAATATCCCAGTCGAAAAAAACAAAAACAACATATAAACCCCATATCTTAAATGGTCAGTCCCTTACAGTATACATGCCGTCATAATATTCAGCCTCGTGACTCTGCTATTACTGCTTAAAGACTAAGCACGCGGTTTGCATTTCAGTGTAAATTCAGTGTTTTAGGTTTGTTGTTGTGGGGGGGGGGGGGGGTAAGTAGAAGCGGATGTCAATTTGGATTTTAATTGTCCATATCTCAGAGAATTACTTTCCTTTGGAACAAAATGATACACTTATTCTGCTTGAGAAGCTCAGCAATGTGTGCTTCTCGTCAAGTCAGTGTATAAGTTTGTTCATATTTCTTTGAAATAAATTAAAATCATAAACTTATTGCAAAAGAAGTCGATCAACCTTTTATAAACAGTAATGTGTACTGAATATACAAGCCTTTTGAAATTATTTTTTTATTGTCCAAATATGATCGAAATAAAGACGACTGATTCTTCCAATGGTATCCGGTTGTAAATCACTCTTGACGTCTCAGTCTTTCCATAGGTGGTCTTCATTCATTGGCTGTTCAGATGTTAATCAGAAATGTCGACTAGCCCCTCCATGGTGGAGTTTACATCGGCGCGCCTGCCGAAACACGGTGGTGATTTGTAGGTATTTATGCCAATTTATGCCTCCACTGCGGAGTGTTATCGTGTAGCTAGAGTGGAGGGGATTAAGTCCCCCACCGCGATGCGTGGGGTTCCGAAAAATCACGTGAGCTGTACTGTACATACTCATTTCGGCTATGTACCACAACTTGCCAATTTTGAATTATTTGGCATCTATATTTTGTTTTTTGATTTGATTAAATGTAGTTAAAGGAAGTATATTTCAGTACCATAAACACATAAGTTATAACAGACATATTTTATCTTGTAGGAGGCCCTGCTGTTCTACATCCCTCAGTTGGTGCAGGCTGTCCGCTATGACACAGTAAGTTATTATGTTTCAGTTGTATCCATGACTCTTTATTCTGCAACAATTAAGATCTTCGAATCAATGATCTGGTCTGAGATCATATCATATCTCTCATTGCTACACCAGAACAAGATCCTATAATAATAATTTTAATCATATTCATCCAACACTTATCAAAGCGTGGAATCTTGCTAATGAAAGTCTTAGAACAGTAAAATAAAAAAGAAAGAACTGACTCTATCTCTGGGACTGCTGATACCATTGAGCCAACAGAGCAGTCCATATATCTCACCTTATCACATGACTAATGTATTGTTTATCACATGACTACTGTATTGTTTAAGTTAATATACCCAGATCATAATTTTTAGGTACATCACAAATGATGTCATGACATCTTTCAAGGCAAAGGTCAAGGACCAAGACATCTGAATATATTTCAGAGTAATTTCACTACATTAGTCTGTGGTTTCATCAAATAAATCTTACATGAGTGCTAATTTCAAATCAAATTTATGAAATGGTTCAACAAATAATTTAGGGCTCACAAAAAATACAAATTATTCAACTCATGTCGTAAATTATTTTGAAAATGAGCTGTCATGTCAGATCCTCTATTTATTTAAAGGTTTCATATAAATTTGCAAAATTTATTCCTAAACTTTGAGAAAGGTTTAATTTTCCGAAATCTTCAATAGTGATCATCTATTTGGACTGTTACATAAATTACCAAGTGCCATCCAGATGTCTCCACTTGTCATACAATTCATAAAGGTTGGAAAAATTTCTGCAGTCCTCCAATCGGGTGTAATGTGCAATTGCATGTCATCTGTACATTTCAGGAGGTCAGACTGGTGTAATTTGACCTTAATGTAATTTTCACATTCAATTTTTGAAAATTAAGTTGTAATAACTTCAACATTCCTGTCCAGTTTTTAAAATTTTGTTGCACATTACGTAAAATTGCAGATACATTATTGAGGAGTGTGTATTCCTTAAGAGAAACACTTATTTTAATGGAGAAGGTATACGAATTATAAATTTAACACTCACTTCTAACTCAGTGGCATGAACCTGGTTAGTACAGTGGTTTGGACATTTGCTTTGTACCTCTATAGTTCTGGGTTTAATCCATGGAACCAGTATGTTGATGGTTTTATTGGTTACCTCTCCATTGTCTGAGATTGTTCAAGTTTCTTCAGTTTCCTCAGCTGCACTTCCTTTATACTAAATATATTTGACTATTTCCAGATGGGTTATGTTGTGGATTTCATCCACTGGGCAGCAAAGACATCACAGCTACTGGCCCATCAACTACTGTGGAACATGAAGGCAAACACATACCGTGATGAAGATGCCACAATAAAAGATGGTAATACATTTGGATTTCCAGCCTTCCTATTCTATATACAAGTTTTCTGCCCAGATTAAATCTGAAACTGTTATTCAGAAATTTAAACCCTGGATGGTCTTCGATTAAGAAGCATTTATAGCTCACCTGGCCATAAGGCCAAATGAGCATATGGTATGGTCCTTCGTCTGTTGTGTGTTGTCCATTGTCCGTCATCCATCATCTGTTGTGTGTTGTCCATTGTCCGTCATCAATCATCTGTTGTGTGTTGTCCATTGTCCGTCATCCATCATCTGTTCACAATTGTTATCTGCAACTTCTTCTCAAAAACCACTTGCACATAAATTTACAGGGAGCTTTCTGGCATCAAGGCCTTTCAAATTTGTTCAGTTGATATTGAATATAGACAAAATGTCTTCTCAAAAACCACTGAACAGAATGTGACCAAATTTGACATAAAGTATTCTAGCATGATGGTCTTTCAGGTTTGTACAAATGCTGCTGATCCACCATCAGATATGACCACCATTACTAAAAATTGAAAAACCTTTAAATAACTTATTAACTAAAGTCGCTCAGCAGAATTTGATCTAATTTTACAGAAAGTATACAGGCATAAAGGTCCTAAAAATTTCAAATGATGACTATCCGTCGTCAAATATGGCCACCATCACTCAAGGTCAGGGTTACAGCAAAGGGAAATATAATTCTGTGATTTTTATCATTATCCTGAGTATAACTTTTGAACCGCTGAAGATATTTTAATGAAACTTTAGCCAACTGTATATCATGACTAGACAATGTTTCACATACCATAACGATACCTCCTGCCTCAAAATGAAGGTCAGCAGAAGGGAAAAAGTAACTCTGACTTGTATCCTTGTCACAAATATAACTTTTGAACCACTTTTGATATTTTCATGAAACTGTAACCAGTTATATATAATGACAGTGTAGTGTGTCACATACTACAGCCACACTATGATCAGAATTTGACTAAATTTAACAGAAAGCAGCCTTGCATGAAGAGTTTTCAGTGCTGTTTATTGCTACAATTTCACCATAGTTTCTATGGAAAATTTCATAAAAATATGGGCTGTGGTTCAAAATATCAATTTTATGGGCAAAGAGTTTTGCCACAAGGATGCAGCATGCCAGAGTTATATGCATTTTTTAGGTTCTTCAGGTCCATCACTGAAGCACTTGAGAATGCTATATTAACTGCTTTCAAGCATTTGTGGGATTGAGTGAGATAAACCTCGCAAGTTTAATGTTGGGAATGAACTATTGACAAATAAAATAAAACAGTGGGATTTATGATCTCTCTGTGTAACAGATGAGAGGATCTTCTTAGAAATAAAGATTTGCACCAAGGATTGTCAACTTGCATCAGTCAAAACCATGCAAATGGTGGTTGGTATAGAAGGGGTGGGGTGGGGTTCAGCTGATAGAGGATCACATTGATAGAGACAGCCACATGTATACTTTGTAAGGTTTTCAGAACTGTTAATGCTAGTCCAGCTGTAAATTGTAGGAGCTATTCACGATAAACTATGGACCGGTAGCTAACATTATGGATAGGGTAAACATGTCATGGTTTTCAAGTTTGTACAAATGATGCTGATCCACTATCAGATATGGCCACCATAGCTACAAATAGAAAAACCTTTAAATAACAAAAAGTGATCAAAAATATCTTACCAAATTTAACAGCATCTTAGCCTACAAATGATGCCAATCTGCCCATCAAATATGGCAGTCATTACTAACACAAAGAAATGCTTACATTTTCTCAAAAGCTGATGAACAGAATCATACCAAATTTGACAAAAGCATCATGGCATTTAGAACTTTCAGTTTGATACAAGCGATGGCAATCCATCAGCATATATGGCCACTGTTAATCAAGCTAGAAAAACCTTGAAATAACTCTTTCTCAAAAAACTTAAATTAGCCAACTCATTCACAGATGTGATCAAAGATAGCAAGGCAACCAGGCAAAATAAGTACTTTGTGAATAAAAAGCTTTGTTTCACAGATACGGTTCATTACGAAGATGCGAGTTCCAGAGTTTATAGTGAACTTGAAATTTCTAACTTGGCGCTCAGAGATTTCCTCAAGGATGAGAAGAAATGTCACTATTACTTGCAATGAAATCACGGCATCAGTATTTTACTAATAGAACAATAAATAAATCAAGTTTCTACGTTGATGGTTGTTGCACCAAATAAATGTCCTTAGTTTTTTTAAAAAAAGGAATCTTTTTTTGTGTGTTAATCAACAACAACAAAAAACTGTGACATATTACACAATGTTTTCGCATAGACGTCTTGTTGAAACCACTTGGACTAATGTTGTTAACGATCTTTCAGAGGTTGGGTATCTTGAAATTAAAGGTAATTTATACAAACAAGTGAACAACTTCATTACAAAAAAGCTCTTTATTGACAGTTATTCCCAGTGCAATTATAAAACGAGTTTTCAGCCATTAAACAGCCCCATTAGTCCCCGAATCCACACACACCCCTGCGATTTTTTCAATGTCCAGCCGGGATGGCATCCCCTTAATTTTTTTGAGGTCCCTTGGTAACTTGCACCCTCGCATATAGTGCGGTCGATGTTTTTGGACCCAGTTGTGCGCGAGTTATCGAGGGAGAGGTGTAATGTTAACACGATATGCACTGTAAGTACTGTACACTATAGTATAGGTCTATTTTCAGTCTCCTGGTAAGCACTAAGCAGCCTGTGAATTATGAAGTCATTATTTACCTTTATTTTATTTCATGTTTGAGAAATCAGATAATATGTACATACAGGATAATAATAGAAAAATAATCATAGTAGTTTTTAATAGTTGAACAAGAGTTGGCCACTGCTGTGTGATGTAAGGCAGTCTTGCTGATTTCGTTTTGAAATGTTTGTGTCTGTAAGTGTTGGGACACCAAAAAGGTTATATTTTTATGCACATATGGTAATTATAATTATTTGTTCTGGTCCCAACTCTTCCTGTCATTATGGTATTTTACCAGCAAGAAATACAATTCTCCATCAATATATAATTAATTTGTCTCAACCATAATAAACAAGACAGTATGCCTACTTTTCCTATTTGTATTTATGGCTCTTTGTGAAATAGAAACAGGCTTTTATCAAAACTTTGATTGTTACTTAAATTTTTTAGGTAAAGGCAAATTAGAAGAAAAAAATGTTAGCATATACTTTTGGAACACTAGGATATTGGCTTTTCTAAATCTTTCAGTATTTAATTTTAATAATTTTTAGCTTTACTGGTCGTAGACCAGAAGAGTTTATGGGATGGCATGTTGTCGTCATCTATCATACGACAACTATCTGTCCGTTAGCATAAGTTTATTATCGCTACTACTCATAAACTACTTGGAGGATTGCCATGAAACTTTATACATGCACATTCATCCCAAGGTCTAGTTGGTCCTAAATGCAAATGGTGCTGCTCAGACATAAAATATGTCTGCCATAGCAGCCGTCTTAAAAATCTTATTATCGCTACTTTTCATGATTGGAAAGTCATATCAACATGGGGTTTTCAATAGAAGACTTCTTATGATATCTGGTTGGTCCTAAATTAAAATGGTTTGGCTCAGACAACCAGTATGACCACCATGGTGGCCATCTTAAAAATCTTGTCACTACTCCTCCTGAATGTATGGTCATATCAACCTGGGGTTTTCACTAAAAGACTTCTTATGATGTCTACTTGGTCCAAAATGAAAATGGTGCCAATCTGACATCCAGTATGGCCACCACAGCAGTCATCTTGAAAATCTTGTTATTGCTACTCCTGAATGGAAAGTCATATTGGCATGGAGTTTTCACCATTAGACTGCTTATGATGTCTAGTAGGTTCTAAATGAAAATGGTGCCGCCCGGACATCCAATATTGCTAGCACAACGGCCAACGTGAACTCTTGTTATTGCAACTCCACTTGAATGGATGCTCATATCAACATGGGGTTTTCACTAGAAGATTTCTTATGATGTCTCGTTGATCCTAGATGAAAATGGTACCAATCTGACATTCAATATGGCCACTACAGCAGCGATCTTGAAATCTGATTATTGCTACTCCTCCTGAACAGTAAGTCATATCAATATTGGGTTTTCACCAAAAGAATTCTTGTGCTGTCTAGTTTTTTCTTAAATAAAAACTGTGCCAATCTGATAAGCCATATGTTCACCACAATGACCATCTTGAAAATCTTATTGATCGCTACTCCTCCTAGATGGAAAGTCATATCAATATTGGGTTTTCACCAGACTACTCCTTATGATGTCAAGTAGGCTCTAAATGAAAATGGTGCTGATCTGACATCCAAAATGACCACCATGACATCTTTCAAATTTTGTTATTGTTACTTGTCCTAAATGGAAAGCCATATCGACATGGGATTTTCACCAGAAGACTAATTATGATATCTTGTTGGTCCTGAATAAAAATGGTCTTATCTGATCTCAAATATGGCCACCATGGCAGCCATCTTGAAAATCTTCTTGTAGCTACTCCTAAATGGAAAGTCATATCGACATGTGTTTTTCACCAGAAGACATTATGGTGTCTAGTTGGTCCTGAATAAAAATGATGATGATCTGATATCCACTATGGCCACCATGGTGGCCATCTTGAAAATCTTGTCTTTGCTACTCCTACAGAACTGATGGTCATATTGACATAGGGTTTTCTCCAAAAGATTTCTTATGATATCTAGTTGGTCCTAAATGAAAATGGCACCACAAAGACATCCAATATGGCTGCCACAATTTACATATCAAAATTTTGTCACTAATTCTCTTGAATGGATGGTCGAATTGGCATGGAGTTTTTATCAGAAGACTTTAATGGTGTTTAGTTTGTCCTAAGTAGAAAATGGTGCCAATCTTGCATCTAATGTGGCTGCTACATTGGCTAATCTGAAAATCTGATCGCTGAAAATGTCAGAGATGGTTTAAACGCTCACCAGATAAAAAGAAGAAATGGTCCTATTTTGAATTACTGGAAATTCTTTCAGACAGTAGAGCATCAGTTCCATCGAGTGACTCATGTTTTTGTTTAACACTGGCTTGGAATAAGGTCAGACATATGAAGATATCCTATTTACTTTTATTTACAAACAGCATGAATATTTATTGGACAGTAATTATTGTAATAGTGGTATCATGAGACTATACAAAAATTAATATTTTTTTCCTTGTCCCAAAACTTCAGAACTAAAAAAAAAATCACTTGGAAAATGTGTCCCCAATGTTCAAAAATTAGAGATTACAGTCCCCACCCCACTCCTGCCTAATGATGTACCTTAATCTTCAATAATTCTGCAGTCTTTTGATCAGAATGTCATAAGGACCTTATTATTCATTCTATGACTTGGTTGTATCTCTTTACTCTTGTACAAATATATCCAAAGACACAAGGAAACAAGTAAAATATTGGCAGGAAGTGTGGGTCTTACTCTATGCAGACTTCACAGCAATTGAAATTGCCACTGCCATGCTTGAAAAATTATTACCGTAAACTTGAGTATAAACCGATACCAACTGCCAACTGCATAGACCCAGATCTGCTGTCGCATAATGCGCAGGCAGATCTGGGTCTATGCATTTTGTAAGGTCTAATCAGTAGAACAAACAACTTAGACCTTGATATGTCGGCGCATTATGGGATGGCAGATCAGGGTCTATGTTGTTTGCATTTGGACCCAGCTTATACACGAGTATATACGGTACTCAAAAGTGATTATTTCAAGGTATAGGTCACTTTGTGGATTAAACAGTATAGGCCTTAATTATCATATATATATATATATATATAATTATAGTGTTTTTGATAGCAACTATTCTCCTGGTCATGGTAGTCAATGTCTTTTTGTCATTGTTGTATCACCATTTTCATTGATGTAAGTGGTCTTGCCTAAATACAGTGTTCAAGCAATGCAACAGTCATTTTCCTGGCTTTTTTTCTATCTCAAGATGATGAAATACTGTCACATTTGAACTAAAACAGTTGAGTATTGCTTTAAGTATTATGGTTATAACTGTTTATTATGCAATGAGTGTAAGTATCTCGGGTGTATATTTAGCTGAACAGGAAGGCCAGATTTTTACTCAGCTAATAAGCAGACCTTTTCAGCAATCACCTTGCAGTGTTCAGTCAGCCTGATTAGGGATTAGGAGTAGTAATAATGACAGTTATTTAGTCATGCTAGTTGAACACCAAACTAAAAGCATGGAAGAAGCTAACATTACAAGTGTCCCAAACCTTTCATCATGGAAAAAAAAGTTATTAACATGAAATGTCACAAAACTTAGAATGCATTAAAAAAAATCATTTCAGAAATGATTTAGGGTGTCACAGTTTCTATGGTGTCCCAACTTATGCAGAAAAAAAATGCCTTTTCAGAGGAAATTGGAGACCAGCTTGAAAGTCTAACGCAAGACACCACACAATCCTTGTCTGGAGCAGCACTCAATTTCTACATGAGAGAGTTCGACTTCTTTGGGAAAATTACAAATATTTCTGGTGAAATAAGGTAAGTCATGCTAGTTCAGTCCACTGAAAACTCCTTTTCAGACATCCCAGGATCACTTGTGCAGAGTTGTCTTACATGTCCTCTTCCTCCTTCCCCCTGCCCCCACTCCCACTCCCACTTCCCAAGCAAACAAGGTGGCATGCTCACAAGGTAGCACAGGTGGTTGTAGCATGTGCAGACTTGTTACTGAAGTATATTTATGCTGGTGATTGTAACCCTCATGGTAAATCTTCCAGGAATGAAGGATACAACTTAGTAACAATTTTTGCAAGATTATTGTTTATCATCAATTCAGTAGCAGAACTTATTTTATAGAGACTGACTAGATTAAGTACAGCAGAAGAATGTTTGATATAACTAGCATATTTCTTTTCCAAAGAGGTCAATGTAAATTGGTTAATTAAAGGTAATGTGTGGTAGCCCAGTCAGAAGAAAATTTGGCAGTCGCTGCCATCATGGGTTTCATGCATCTACATCCCTGGAAGATTGTGCACATCAGCTCCAGTAGTAAGTGACAACTTATTGGATTTGGCATCATTCCCTGTAAGGGGAGACCACTCTGTTCTTACTTCTGCCTAGGCAAGCAGTCAACCTTTCAGCACTTTTGTTGCTAAAACAAGCCAAGAGAAATGGCGACTGTCTTTTCAGCTTGGGAGGGCTGGATTTTCAAGGTAGTGAATGTACTCCTAACATGCTATGGTCATGTAAATATTATAACAGAAACATATTTTACTTGAAAAATTGGTTTTTTTTTACCACTAAGAATATTTCAGTAAAATTGTAGTGACCCATATGGCATTACTAGATGGTATGTTTCATATCACAGCCAAGCCATCTGCAAAATCTGCATACTCCTAACACTGTTGGTTGCAGATTCAGCACAATTTGTTTTTAAAATACAGGATACAGAAAGAAATAATACACATCAGGCTTGCTAAAAGATAATATTTTAAATTTTATTCCAACATCAATTATTTTTAGTTAGTATACAAATGAAGGGTGTCATTGTCAACCAGTTTTGTCCCTCATTCATAGAATATTTCATAATTTACATGTGTTACTAAATGCTGTTTCTCTTCAGTATATTTCTATAAGCCACATTCAGATATTGCAGTTTTATCAACTCTCAAAAACACATATACACAACATCCAATAGTTACCCCACCCAATCCACTCTCAGACTTTGTCAGGATGGACATATAATTTTCCACATGTGGTGTTCAGAATCAAATGGTGCCAAGTTAATACACACACACCCCACATCCTGTATTGACCCCAACCAGTCCACTCTCAAATTTTGTAAAGATGAGTGTATCTTGTGTCATGTGGTGTTCATGTTCAGAATCAAACAGTACCAAGTTAATACACACATGCCCCACATCCAGTATTGACTCCAACCAATCCACTCTCATATTTTGTTAAGATGAGTGTATCTTGTGTCTCATGAGGTGCTTGTGTTCAGAATCAAACAGTACCAAGTTATTGATAAAAAGAAGGGTTGTTGGTCCATGATTGTTTTTACTCTATATCATGTATGATGGGAGTTGTGAGAAAAAAAACAGGCACATAAAATTATGTTGGTAACATCAGGATCAAAAGTATTTTGAGCATAGTCCCTAGGCTAAGAGCAAATTTCATGGTTTTGATTTTTTTTCTTCACAGAATTTATCCTAAGGGACCAGAGAGGAAGAAAGCCTGTTTAGAGGCCCTTGGCAAAATCAAGTTACAGCCAGGTAAAGATACTGGTCAAGTTGTACCCATTGCAGTCTTGTACAGCCAGGTAAAGATAGTGATCAATCTGTACCCTTAACAGTATAGTACAGCCAAATAAAGAGACTGGTCAAGCTGTACCCTTCACAGTCTAGTATAGCAGGTAAAGATAATGGTCAGGCTATACCTTTCACAGTCTTGTACATCCAGGTAAAGATAGTGGTCAAGCTGTACCCTTCACAGTCCAGTACAGCCAGATAAAGATACTGGTCAAGCATACATGCCTTAACACGACGTGTCATGCAAAAAACACAATTTTGGACTCCCAAACCCCCTGACATCGTTGTGTTTTGAAAAACATGATTTCCGCAATCTTGGCGGGAAAACAATAAATACATTTCTTGAGTGAAATGATATATGCCCATAATTTGTGGTATGTACAACAGTAAACAGTCGTGCTCAGAGCTCATTTAAAACTACCCTCGAGGCAGTTTACACAGCTGTTTTACAGACAATTAAAAGGTAAGGTGGTCAGAGATAAACAGACACCTTTCCGAGATTTACCGAATTGGCTCACAATAGCTAGGGTGGTGTCTCGTGTCAAATCCTTTGAGCATTGCTGAGGGAGAGCCCATTAGGCTAATTTGCATAGGTAAAGTACACTAAGGGGAACAACCCAATTTGTCTGACGTTAAGTACATCAGACAGATGCATGTTGAAAAAAAACATGTTATTACACATCACTGACTGCATTGAATGAGAATGTTGAAGCCATCTTTATTAACATTTGTGATAAGCAGCAATGCTTCTTTGAAGTTGGTATTTTACTCCATATATAAAATTCAAAACATGATTATTTTGGTAGGTTGAATAACACCACCATTCAATCTCTAATGCAGTAACAGCACCATTCAATCTCTAATGCAGTGTTGCACCTAGGATCTAAAGGTCAGGGGACACAGTGTCCCTCACCCTCCAGATTTGGGGGACACACAACATTTTAAAGAGAAAAAGGAAAATTATAGTACATAATGCACTAGAAGTGCTAAAAAAAATGAGATAATCTTATTTGCCACCTTAACTTTCTCATATTTTCCTTGGACATTTACATGATTGCAAAAAACGTTTTGTCATGTGATCAGGTAACTCATGAAAACATTAACATGTTTGAATATCTGGTTAACCTAAAATGAACTGCACCATGAAATTTTAAAAATTTAAAAGTATTAAATCATTAGTCAAATGACAAATTGTGTATCTGCATAAATTAGTACCTTTTTTCATCAATTCGGCCAGAGAATAAATTAAATCTTCACTGCCGTAGGTGTGACTTTAACCTCGAAAATACATTACAGTAGCCGCTGTCAAAGACTTTAGTAACTCGGCCGACTACCACAAACCTTGAATGTTTTCATTGCCAGATTCATTGTTTTGAAATGGATATTCATTGCCATCTTGCAGGTTTTATCACTTTTAGCGACTTTGGCCATTGCTTGCGCCAACATACACATGAATGCACATTCGCGAAGGAAAAGTGTGAACACAAATGACACTTGCATTACCGTCAAACCAACTAATGAACTATCGAAAGCAGAATAGAATGCATGTAATTAAAACTGCATTCCACTGTCCAATGATTTAAAGACAGTAACTTGGTGTATTTTTGTATTTAATGTCTGTGAAGTTGTGACCATGTTTGTGGTGATGTTATTTGACAATGCTAAGTCTACCATTTTTTGTTGTTGTTGTAAGTATATTAAATGCTTCAGAGAAAACAGATGGTATTTTCTTTTATTTGAATTTCCAGTCATTTGCTATTGGCTGATTTGAAAAGATAGCTATTCTCGTTTGGATGACATCGCTTTTGGGGAGTCACATGCACTGACCCCCTTTGGGACCTAAAAACACACTTTTTGAGTCTCAAAAAACCCCCAACACTGTCTGGGAATATGGCAAGTATGGTGCCACTGTACCCTTCACAGTCTAGTACAGCCAGATAAAAATCGTGGTCAGGCTGTAGGTAATCAGGTCATCTACATATGTATCTATACAAATGTGTCTACTAAATTTCATTTGTTTACATTGGGATGGATGTATGGATGTACAGGATCAAATCAAGATAGCAGTGGGACATGAAAACTGCAAACAATATGCCTTATTTATTTGCTCACCTAGCCATCAGGCCAAGTGAGCTTATGGTATGGCCCTTTGTACATCATCTATCATCTGTCCATCAGCAATGCTATTTTTACTGTCGCAAAAACTGTTTGATTACATTCAGCCAAATTTGGCAGAGATCATCCTGGCACAGAGACCTTTCAGATTTTTGCAAATGATGCTGATCCTCCATCAGATATGGCTGCCATTACTGAAATTAGAAAAACCTCTAAGTGACTTCTTTCTAAAAAACCACTAAACAGAATTTGACCATATCTGAAAGTATTCTGGCAAGAAGGACTTTAAAAGTATAAATATTGCTGATCAGTCATGAGACATGGCAGCCATTACTAAAAATAGAAAAACCTTACAGTGGCTCAATCTCAATAACTGCTGAATATAATCTGATCTGTGTAAAATGGTGCAAGATGCACAATCAAATATGGCCACCATGACTAAAAATAGAAAATCTTAAAAGGAATCTTTCTCAAAAACTGCTGCACATAATTTCACTGAATTTGACAGAAATCATTGTAGCTTAGAGGCCTTTCAAATTTATAGAAATGATGGTCACTGCTACTAAAAAGAGAAAAAACCTGTAAATGATTAAGTCTCAAAGCTGTTGAAAAGAATTAAACACAATTTGACAGAAAGCATCATTGCATAGAGGCCTTTGAAATTTATACCGAAAAAATGGCAGATTTTAACCAAATTTGACAGCAGCCTGGCATATTTAATATACCCACCTTATGCTATGATGTCTTTGCATCTGTCAATCTCTCTGTTACCAGTTTGGTTTCTGCACAATGACTCTAGTTGTCCTCCCTCAACAGTTGCCAAATGTTTTGGAGGTTTGCACTTGGGGTAAGGAAGAACCTTATGAATTTTGGGGTCAAAAGGTCAAAGCTGTGACTAAAAGAAAAATTGTTAATGCACAATAACTAGAGTTCTCCATCATCTGAAGTTACCAAACTTTGTGTATAGCTTGGAATTGGGGTAAGGAAGAACCCTATTAGTTTTGGGGTTGAAAGGTCAAAGTCATGGTCACTGACTAAAACAAAATGTGGTTTCTGCACAATAACGTTAGTTCTACATCTCTTACCAGGACCAAACTTTGTGGATCACTTGCACTTGGGATTAGGAAGAAGTCTACACATTTTGGGGCCAAAAAGTCAAAGGTTAAGGTCACTGACTGAAAGAAAAAAAATGGTTTCTGCATAATAACATTAGTTAGCTTTTTTTATGGAACATAAGTTGTCAGGATATTACATATTCCCCTGCATCACCAGACCTGGACCAAACTTTGTGGGTGGATTGCACTTGGGGTTAGGAAGAAGTCCATCTATTTTGGGATCAAAAAGTGAAAGGTCAGGGGTCATTGTGGCTGAAAGAAGGAAAATATTTTTTGCACATTAACTGTAGTTCTAGACCACATACCTCGAGCAGTTTCATGGATGGTTTGTACTTAAGGTATGGAAAAGGTCTGTTGATTTTGGAGTGAAAGGTAATGGTCATTGTGGCTGTAAATAAAATGGATTTCACAATAACTTTGATTCTAGAGTAAGTTCTTGATCAAACTTGGTGGATGGCTTGCATTTAGGGTAATAAAGAAACCTATAGATTCAGGGCTGACAAGGTCAGTGGTCGTAGTCATGGTAAGTCTAATAAGACAATAATGGTTTCTGCACATTAAATTTAGTGTGTTAAGTGCCTACGTTGGCGGCACAGGGCAGATGTATGATATGCTATTTACATTAGTCTTGCTCATCAAGCATCAGAATGACCCAAATTTTTTGGTTAACTGCCCTTACATTTGGCTTTGAGGTAGATGTCTGCCTGATGAGTAATCTAAGGCCCACTTGGACCTCTTGCTTTAAATGTATGCTTTATTTGCAGATTTTAATGCATGTGATTGTACTAAATTCAGTTATTTTCTTACTGCACAGGCTGTTACCTGCCCTCGAATCCTGAAGCTATTGTGACAGATATAGACTACAACTCTGGTACACCAATGCAGAGGTACAGACTATATCATATTTACTGGAGTATACAATGCATCCAACTGCAAATGGCATAGAACCAGGCCTGGTTTGGTTTGCTTTTGTGCTTTACAGCAACACAAGTAGGTTATTTAGTGCCGAGGCAATTGGAGTAAAGTTCCTTGCTCAAGGACACACCACGGTAGCTGACCCAGGCTGGTCTGATGGTAGGATTCAAACCTGCACCCTTTTGGTCATGAATCCGGCATGCTAACAACTCAGCCACCACAGCCAGGCCTGGAGATCATACAACTCTGAGCTTGAGTCTTAGATTGAGTTTCCATTAACAGCCAATCAGAAATGAGCTTTCAAAAGTAACATCATTTGTGATTGGTTGAAGCAAATTCTCAAGCACAAACTCAAGCTCTAGAGTTGGAGATTTGAAATCAAGTGAATTGCATAGACTCTGTAAATTTGTTGAAACACATACATAAACTGGCACAAACAATGATAATAATTAAAAAGGTGTATTAAATATCGAGACATATTCTGGATATCATGAGAATCTGCCACATCTGAGCAAAATATTTTAATACCATATATACTCGCGTATAAGGCAATACCAACTGCAAACCACATAGACCCATATCTGCTGTCGCATAATGCGCAGGCAGATCTGGGTCTATGCAGTTTGTAAGGACTAATCAGTAGAACAAACAACATAGACCCTGATCTACCAGTGCATTATTCTACCTGGGGAAGAAACAAAGTGAAACGAAATGAGGTGCTTCAAATTTTGGGGATCTAGATTGTGTTATGAATGATGCCCAAGGTAAATACAATTTTATAATGAACACAAAGCATGCCAATGTACTCCTTTAAGGTAAACAAAGGAAAACTTATATCAGGAAGAATGTTGTAAGATTAGTTTCTTGGTATTTAAATCATACATCATTTTGACATCATGCACATTATGACATTGTATTCTCTATGATGTCAATATATAATCAGGGCATGGAATCAGATACTATCCGTTTGATTTAAAAAATCCACAAGGGGGCAGTTTTTACTATTGTTTCCCCAGACTGGTATATGCAGATTCTTTATGTAGATACGGTCAGGGCAGACTGGGGCTATAACTTTATACACTTTCAGTGTAACATTTCATTGTCATACTCATCTGCAGACATTTAATTATGAATAATACATAGATTAATGTACAGGTTTATATGAAGTCTAATATAGACTTGTAACAAAAGGATAACAGGGGTTTAATGCAGAAAGATGGATGTTTGTATTAATATTATTATATAGGTTTTATACAGTATTAATTTCTTTTAGGCTTGTCAGGAAAGGATCTTTGGATATAACTACTGTATTTTCTAGCTTATAAGTTAGATCCAGTTTTCAAACTTTAACGGCCCAGATCTGCCATCACATAATGTGCTTGCAGATCTGAGTCACTGCAGTTTGTTAGGAGTAATCATTAGAACAAACAACATAGATCCTGATCTGCCAGCACATTTTGCAAAGGCAGATCAGGGTCTATGAAGTTTGCACTTGGACCTAACTTATAAATGAGTATATATGGTACATAAGATCAATATGCTGTTTCCAGTTTCTCAATAATTAATATTGGTTTTTGCATAACAGTGCTGCCAAGGCTCCTTTCCTGGCGAGGTTCCGTGTAAAGCACTGTGGTATCCATGAGTTGGAGAACCTGGGGAAGCAGGAAGTGGTGGATGAGACAGTCAGTCAGACTTCATCCGAGTCGGCCCTTCACTGGCAGGGCTGCATCTTCAAAGTTGGAGATGATGTGAGACAGGTACTAACAGTGCCTAGTGTATATTAGTAAGGATATGTAATTCGGACACGTCTTTCATTACCATTTAGGTTTTGAGCTGTGTTTTGTTATTACTGTGTAAGAAATCATACATGGGCTAAAGTAATAAAAACTTGTCATGTTAACAAATTGTAGCTATAACAATCATTTATTTTATCCTACATTGAAATAATGTCTGAAGGACAATACTTAGTATCAGCTGTGGTACTGCACCCAGGACCTTCCTGCATTCATCTTCTTATCTGTCTTGGCAGGGCTATTATGTCTTCTTTTTAAATCTGTGCATTGCCATGGAAACAAACAGCATGACACAGGGAGGTTAAATCTGACATTTATATCAGTGGCTTATAAGGTCAGAGGTCAAGGTCTCAAGATATATCATACAGGCAAAAACGATTTTTGTGCCATGATTCTTTTGAGTCTGTCTGTACATACCGTATATACTCGTGTATAGGCCTGGTCCAAATGCAAACAACATAGACCCGATCTGCCGTGGCATAATGCACCGGCAGATCAGGGTCTATGTTGTTTGTTCTACTGATTAGTCCTTACAAACTGCATAGACCCAGATCTGCCGGCGCATATTGCGCCGGCAGATCTGGTTCTATGCAGTTTGCTATTGGTATCGACTTATATGCAAGTATACACGGTACATGTATGTTCATTCTTTGCATCACAGATTTCATTTCTGCTCAGGACCTTTTAAGGATTTTGTGAGTTTACATCAAATTTGGTGTAAAACCTTGTATCAGGAGGACTAGGTCAAGTACATTGTTACCTATTTCCACTATGGTTGACTGAGTTATGGCCCCTTTTCAATTATGCTGCAGATGATGAGAGCTGATCTAGCATATAATGAACATGTGTTATTTCCCTGGAAAAGCTGATACTTCATTGTCACATTTTTAAATACTAATATCTGTATACAGCAGGCTAAATTTTCATGCCCCATGGACTTAATTATATACAAAGTTTACTGTCTTTTGGTGGGGGCATCCTTGTCCTATAGTTAGATATCTGTGATTCTGTACATAATTTTATATAACTACCTTTGTGATGTATTCTGTACATAATTTTATATAACTGCCTTTGTGATGTATTCTGAACATAATTTTATATAACTGCCTTTGTGATGTAATGTGGTTTCACACTTTAGAGTGTACATTTTCGACTGTTGCTGCAACAGTACCAGAAGGACAAGAAAGGAGGGATGGGTCTACATGTTATAACTAAAGGATCTTAAGTTTATGAAGTGAGCTGAATAATTTTTAGCCGTTTCATCCACTTCATATGAAATAAGCACAAGTGTGAGATTCTATTTATCACAAAAAATACTGATTTTATTCAATCGAATCTCAAAATAGAACCTTTAAAAGACTTTTAAGCTTTAATAGTATATTCAGATGCCTTGGACATTATGCTGTTACCATGTGCGACATCATGGCATCATTTGTAATGAGGTGTATTTACACATGCAGGATAGAAAAATAAGAACCTAAATAACACAGTAGTCATTTGATAGATAAGATACTCTTCTGGAATATGAGTTACTATAGTTAGGCTAAGTGATTTGCACTGGAAACTTCGAATCAAGCATTGAGGGGGTCAGGTTCCACAGTGGCTAATGCTGCTTACACTTCAGCAAGATACCTTATCTCATTATCTCCAGTCATCTAACTGTAGTAGTTAACAGCTTCAGCTGGTGGTTTACCTGCAATGGTTTTGCATCCCATTCAGATGTATATACTTGACAAAACTGATTTCGTGCAGCCTTTTGAGCCACCAGCAAATTCAGAAAAAAACTTTAAACATTGACCACTTTCTAAATACTGTTCTCATGATATTGATTTCTATCTCATCACTGTTATCAGCAGCAGTAGCACAAATATTCCTCTGCTTTGTTCCAGGATATGTTGGCCCTGCAGGTGATAGAACTGTTCAAAAACATTTTCCTTCAGACTGGCTTAGAGTTGTATCTGGTTCCTTACAGGGTAGTGGCTACAGCACCAGGGGTAAGTATTATGTAACAATGTAATCTCCATGTCTGGTCTGCCAGTGTAAGGTGTTTAATTTTATTTAACTGTTTCATTTTTATCCCCCCAACCAAAGGTGCAGAGGGAAATATAGCAATAGTGATGTCCATCCATCCATCCATCCATGGACAAGGTGGTTTCCACAACATAACTTTAGTTTCCAGTGGACTTTTTTCTCAATCCTCATAGGTGGCTTACCCATGGGTAGAGGCAGAAGTACTGGCTCCAATGTCAGGGTCATTGCAGCTGAACATGTGATTTTCCTTTCTGTATGATAAGTGAAATGTTATTAGCCAAATTTTCAAACTTTAATGGTAGACAACACTTGAGCAGGGGCAACTCCCTATTGATTCTGAGGCCAGAGGTGAAAGTTCAAGGCCAAAGAGCCAGCATTGTAATTGGGGGGTTTCTGCTCGATGAGTCAAGTTTCCAGGATCCAATTTTCATCCGACTTCATAGGTAGTCTACACTTGGGCAGATGCACCTCCTTATTTTGATTATCGAGCCTAGTGGTCAAAGGTCAGGGTCACAGAAAGTAAAATTGTCAGTTTGGGTTCCACATAATAAGCCTCTATTCCTCAAGTTTCCCAATTTGTATCAGCTTCATGGTTGCGTTTTCCTGTACCCAATTTGTATCAGCTTCATGGTTGCGTTTTCCTGTACCCAATTTGTATCAGCTTCATGGTTGCGTTTTCCTGTACCCAATTTGTATCAGCTTCATGGTTGCGTTTTCCTGTACCCAATTTGTATCAGCTTCATGGTTGCGTTTTCCTGTACCCAATTTGTATCAGCTTCATGGTTGCGTTTTCCTGTACCCAATTTGTATCAGCTTCATGGTTGCGTTTTCCTGTACCCAATTTGTATCAGCTTCATAGTTGCGTTTTCCTGTACCCAATTTGTATCAGCTTCATGGTTGCGTTTTCCTGTACCCAATTTGTATCAGCTTCATGGTTGCGTTTTCCTGTACCCAATTTGTATCAGCTTCATGGTTGCGTTTTCCTGTACCCAATTTGTATCAGCTTCATGGTTGCGTTACATTTGAGGAAGAGCAGCCCCCTGTTGAGTCTGCAGTTCATTCAACAAAGGTCAAGGCCCCTGGACTTAAAATTGTAAAATGATGTTAATTTTACATTTGTAATAGCTGCAGTCAGTGGAGGGCAATCATCATGTAATTGCCCTTGTTTACAAACAGATCCTGATTTGTTGGGTCTTTTCAATTCATGGTTTGTGTCCGCTATGAAATACAAAAGAATTGTTACCTGTGAATAAAAGTGAATCCAGGGTACTTTCTGCTTGAGGCTTTGAATGCAGTCTTGTTATTGTTTTTCTTGTATACTCGATACATAATTTTTTATTTTTGTTAAATTGTTTACCATAAAGACCTTTGCAGGCAGGACCTCACCGGTGCAATGCATCCCAAGCCCTTCACCTCCTCAACCGGAACAGATGTTTTCAACAGTACCATTAGAACCAAGTGCTTGTTGGTACAACAGACCATCTGCACCTTCTAAAGAATGACATTTGAGGCAGATCGACAGCAGTAACACCAGCTAAGACACGGCCTCAGCTGATACAGATATGGGCCGGTTACACGGATCAAATATCCCCTAACCCATCCTGGCATCATGAACTTGGCACTGGAAGGAAGAAAAGGAGGGCCTTTTTCTGTCAAGACCAGACTCTGCCATTAGATCAGTCACGATCAACACCTAATCTAATCAAGTCCACACCTATGCCTTAGGGGCTGCTTATGATGATCTAGTATCCCATCCCGGTATCATGAACTCGACACCAGAAGATGGAAATGATGGCCCTGTTCAGTCAAGCTAGGACTCTTCAGATGTAGATCATTCACGGTCAACACTGAATCTGATGAAGCACACACCTATGCCTGGGGTGATGGCATAAGAAGAGTACATACAACTCTGTCAGCTCATTGCCAGACCCATGCCAGTATATGGCCAGTTTTGTGCCACATTACCCAGGTAACGTTACAGACCCAGTGCAGTCTATAACCTGTTATCAGTCTATGGTCATTATGGATCAATCTTGGTCCATTGCCATCATGGACCAACATCAAATGGCTTCATGGCCCATTGTGACTTACCAGTACAGTAGGCTTCCTTTTTAACATTTGGAAGAAATCAATTTGTCCAACATAACAGGAGACACAGCACCACTGTTTGGTGGGTAATACACATTATTTCATAAGGCCTAAAGACCATGTTTTGTGCCCCTATTCCTTTACAAGGTTACCATTAATTAAAGACATCCCAAGAGACTTGTACAAACTGGAAATCCTGCAGCAATTTATCACTGAGATGTGCTCCAGATTGCTTTTGCTGCCAAAGGCCAATGGCATGGTTCGGTGGGTTATAAATCAAGCTCTCAATCTGTTCATTTGGGCACCATGGTTCTGAATGGACAAATATCCAGGCGGATTTTTGATACATTCACCAGGGAGTTTTGCATTCAGTTACTTGATATACCAATTCAGCGCACTTCCCTTTGGTTTGAACATCAGTCTAGGGGCTTTCACATGTATCATGGATAAAGTTGTGTTGGTCTTCTTAGCCATCTCCACGTCAGTGATTTCCAAGTACAGAAGCACCAGATGTGTTATATGTATGCAACTTTTGTTTCACATCAGATCCACTTTGGATTCCTCATCAGCAAGGAGAAATCCATTATGGTACCATCTCAAGATTTAACCCCCATCGGTATAGAGTTCAAAATGCATGTGAACAGGTGGGTGTTCTCTTGCAATTCCAGTCTATGGGAATCATGATTTGTACATATAACAGCCAAGTGGGCAGGCGTGCCCACCTCAGGGAAGTGTTCCCGGAAGCCAGCGGATTGTAACCTCCTCAGAACTGACTATTACACGTCTGTCTTCTACAGATGAAGGCCATAGTGGATACATTTCATTGGTGGCAGGAGATGCTATATGGAAAGGGCATACTCATTCTTTCCAAACATCTCCACTGTGGTGAATTATCTCAGAAGGTAAGGGTGGACCAAACCCCCAGACCTTTGCCTCCTAGTTTGGGATTCCTCAGGTCTGTCTGTCACAGTCCATGCAGGCAGATGTATTGGTGGACTCATTATCCCGTCGGAATTGGACAATTGGAGTTACCTCTTGGTATTCAGTCAGATCTGTACCTGCTGGGGCCGACTACTCTGGGATCTTATGGTGACAAGGTGGAATGTAAAACTGTAAATCATTGTCTCTCCAGTCCCCAAGGCCTGGGCAGTTTATGCTCTTTCCGTATATTGGAACTGTCAGGATGCATATGCAACAGCTTTGATCCCAGAGATTTTGAAGCACATTTGGATCATATAAAACAAGCCCTCAAGGGTAGACATTTCTCAGAACAAGTCTTAGAGCATCGTTACCCCAATAGCTAGTTTTCTCCTGTTGTTTTTTGAGGTGAAGAAGATAGCACCTGTTGCAATAAGGATGTTTCCAATCCACAATCTCAAACATGTTTTGTCATCATGAAATGGAGGATATAGGATAAAACAAAGACCTCTCTGACATTCTGGCAATCTGTGACCTTTAACGACTGAAGGCTTTCGCCCTGCTCCCGAAAGGGAATCGACCATTGGTTCTGACATGGTTGAATAAGGCACTGTTTGAACTGCTATCGAGAGACTCATTGGTTCACCTGTCATAAAACCTGCTTCCTAGTTGCTGTAGCTATAAAAAAAAACAAAAAAAAAAAACAGCATACATGTCTTGTAGGTTGATCCAAACTATGTAAAGTTTTATTGTGATGGTTTGATTTCACTCATGACAGCCCCTGTATTTCATGGCTAAGAAGAGGCTCCACACTCATGGGCAATCAGTCTTTTGTTGTGAAACCTCTTTCCTCGAATCCTGTGCTTCAGTGCCATCTACAGGACCCAGTGAGGGCTTTGAAGCGGTACCTGAACAAACTGAGTCAGTACAAAGAGGGAGATCTCATTTATCTATACCTTTGAAAGAGGAAAAGGTGGATATCACAGCTCAGGCTCTATCATCCTGCAAAAGATAAGTTATTCGCTCTGCATACAGACAACTAACCCAAGATCAATGAATTATTGTGCATTTAGACTCATGAAGTGAAGGCAGTTGCCATGAGCATAGCATTCCAGTGCAACTGATCCCTAACAGACATTACAAGCCATGGGATGGAGAGCACAGATGACTTTCTCTAGCTTACTTCCAAGATCTTTATCCCAAGGGCTCAGTTTGACCTTTTGATCTATAGCGCAGGCATAAGAGTCTACCTTGCAGGTCATTTGACACCTTCTGAATGATGTGGCTCTGTGATTTCCACTCAATTTGTGTGGGGAATTTTTGTTTTGCCATGCAACCACATTAAGGCATACGAAGCCACTACTCCAGCCTATTTATACCTCATGAGTTTAAGCTGCCTCACATATGTTAGGGAACTCGAGATGGGCATTCTACAGGGTAAGGGGATGTAACTGCCTCCACCTTGTACCTAATTTCCTAAGGTATTATGATCTGGTAACATATATGAAGAAGGAGTAAAATATCTTTCTTCAATAATACTTACCCATCATAATACAGAGACACCCTCCCAATCTCCTTGCAGTTATATCCTACTGGCAGAGCATGCATTCCACTCCATCAGTAACTTAAGTGTGGGCAGGATTTGGCGCCAAGCCCACTATCGAAGGGGAGATCACTCTTGTCTGACTCCTATGTGAGCTGACAACTTTTAGCTTTTTTATAGCTAAAATTTAGCTTGGGGGGATGGGTTTGTGAGGTAGTGGTTGTATTCCTAATGTATTATGATCGGGTAAGTATTATCAAATAAACATTTTACTACAAACATTGTCTTTCCATGGAATTCAATGAAGATATAATGTGAACTATGTAGTCTTTTGAAAAATTACAGTTAGTAAAGATCCACTGTATTGTGAATTCATTTATTTCTTGGGTATCAGTTTTTTGTTACATTATCATTAGAACTTTAATTTGTGGAAGGGGAGTGGGTCCTTGTATCTTCACAGATGTATCATTCATTGTTTTTTGTTACATTATCATTAGAACTTTAATTTGTGGAGGGGGAGGCGGTCCTTATATCTTCACAGATGTATCATTCATTGTTTTTTGTTACATTATCATTAGAACTTTAATTTGTGGAGGGGGAGGCGGTCCTTATATCTTCACAGATGTATCATTCATTGTTTGTTGTTACATTATCATTAGAACTTTAATTTGTGGAGGGGGAGGCGGTCCTTATATCTTCACAGATGTATCATTCATTGTTTGTTGTTACATTATCATTAGAACTTTAATTTGTGGAGGGGGAGGCAGTCCTTATATCTTCACAGATGTATCATTCATTGTTTGTTTGGTCTCTAAATCTTTGGTTTGTAGCAACAATGAAATCCACAAAAATTGATATCCCATGAATAAAATTTTAATTCAAAGTATCTTCTATACTGTATAGCATTTTGTTTGTACAGTGACATAATATCTTATATACTGTATAGCATTTTGTTTGTACAGTGCCAGATTACCTTCTATACGTATAGCATTTTGTATGTACAGTGCCAAAGTATCTTGTATACTGTATAGCATTTTTGTATGCACAGTGCCAAAGTATCTTATATACTGTATAACATTTTGTACGCACAGTGCCAAAGTATATTATATACTGTATAGCATTTTGTATGCACAGTGCCAAAGTATCTTACATGCTGTATAACATTTTGTATGTACAGTGCCAAAGTATCTTATGTGTAGTGACAGATTTTGGGGATGTTCTGCAATGGACATATTGTCATGGATTCATTTTGACACTATTCTGTCTGAAATATTTTGTGAGCTGTATTCTTTTATTTCTTTCTCCTGAAGGAAATGTTCTCTTATAGCATTGTTTGGTGAAGTATTGTGTCCGAGCTGATAGCAAGGGCACTGTACTTTGCTAGACAATACTGTAGAACAACAGGTCCTAAGGGAGAAGAATATAATATATTTAGTATTTTACATGATATGTCATACGACATCAGCACATGGATATAGTGCGTGATAGAAAAAGTGTAATGACCATTGCCAGGTATAGTATCCCAGAGTTAAGGGATAATATGTATTATCCTAAAAGAAATCCCTGTTGTTACCCAATCAAAACTTGAGAATTTATCATGTGATGTACTAAATACAGTACATGTAGATGATAATGTGGTATTGGTTGAATTTAATTTGGTGCTGTTTACATTTTCCACTGATATAGCCAAATTTACATCGCTGTTAAGTATAACCACTATACAGTTTATTAGCCATCAAGTATCAGTAATAAATATATACCCATTTAATATTGTGATTCTGAATATGTAATATACATATTTTTCCAGAATGTATATTTTTGTATTTCCAGTGTGGTGTAATAGAGTGTGTACCTAACAGCAAATCTCGGGACCAGATAGGGAAGCAGACAGACATCAATCTCTATCAGTATTTTATTCAGAAATATGGGGATGAAGATGCCCCCCAGTTTCAAACAGTAAGTAATTATCCAACAAAAAGTAAGTAATTATCCAACAAAAAGGAAGTAATTATCCAACAAACAGGGAATAAAATTAAACCAAAGCAGTATATCCCTGTACTATTATTTCAAATTGTCTGTCATATTTACTCTGAAGTTTCACAGGGTTCACACAGCCATGAAAAGTCCTTGAATTCCAAGGGTTGCCCTGAAAAGTCCTAGAATTTAAAAAAGGGTTTGTTTTTTAAGAGTGCTTGAACCAGGCATTATTGATAATTGTGCAACAAAGGATGATGTTTTAAAAGTAGAAATATTATAGACTTTGAGAAATGTAACTGAAAACCATTCATACCTTTCATCCCAAAACAACAGACTAGCAGTTCCAAGCACTGTTTCCGAAATAGTGACATAGCTCAGAAATTTTCTTGTGGAGAAAAAAAATTTCATACATGTGCATGTGTTGCTTAGCTGAACATTTCAAACAGTTGCTGAAAAATTATATTAAAGGACCATAATTGTTTATGTTTGATGGAAGTTTGAGAAAAAAGTCTCAAGAAAAACAGATGGACATTCATGTAAGATTCTGGAATGAGATATTCACAAACTACAGACTAGATACTTTCCATCTGAGTTCCTTGGTAAGTTAACTGCACATCATAAGTCACAAAATGAGATCCATTGTTTGTATTTTTTATTGTTATTATGGTCCTTGTAAATAGCATAAGTGTGTTAATGACATTAACTAATGTTGATAATTTATTCGCAAAAAATAGTCTTTGAAAAACTGGTAAAATCCTTGAAAAGCCAATGAAAATAATGTCTTCAGGGCTGTACAAACCCTGTTTCGCACTCAGTCCTGCTCCACACTGATAAGATCTGCGTCATTTTCACTTCCTTGAATCATCATTTCCTTTTTCAGCTTCTTAATCTTAATGAAACACTTACATATACAAATTGGCCCCATAAAAACTTTTCATATTTCCTCTATCATGGTCCTGTCATATTTATAAAAGGGTTGTTGTTCTTGTTTTTACTTTATTTAATCTTAGTTTTAGGTTCAACACTCTTTATTACTTATGTATAGGTATACTTTAATCTACTACGCCCTTGACAGGTTTGGTTTATTACTTATGTATAGGTATACTTTAATCTACTACACTCTTGACAGGTTTGGTCTCTGCTGATTTCTGATTGTCACAATATGTTTTTGTTTTTGTAGGTTTATCATAACACTGAGATGATTGTCACTGTTACTTTATTTGTTTTTGTAGGTTTATCATAACACTGAGATGATTGTCACTGTTACTTTATTTGTTTTTGTAGGTTTATCGTAACACTGAGATGATTGTCACTGTTACTTTATTTGTTTTTGTAGGTTTATCATAACACTGAGATAATTGTAACTGTTACTTTATTTGTTTTTGTAGGTTTATCATAACACTGAGATGATTGTCACTGTTACTTTATTTGTTTTTGATGATTGTCACCGTCACTTTATTTGTTTTTGTAGGTTTATCATAACACTGAGATGATTGTCACTGTTACTTTATTTGTTTTTGTAGGTTTATCATAACACTGAGATGATTGTCACTGTTACTTTATTTGTTTTTGTAGGTTTATCATAACACTGAGATCATTGTTACTGTTACTTTATTTGTTTTTGTAGGTTTATCATAACACTGAGATGATTATTACTGTTACTTTATTTGTTTTTGTAGGTTTATCGTAACACTGAGATGATTGTCACCGTTACTTTTTTTGTTTTTGTAGGTTTATCGTAACACTGAGATGATTATCACTGTTACTTTATTGTTTTTGTAGGTTTATCATAACACTGAGATGATTGTCACTGTTACTTTATTTGTTTTTGTAGGTTTCTCATAACACTGAGATGATTGTTACTGTTACTTTATTTGTTTTTGTAGTAACACTGAGATGATTGTCACTGTTACTTTATTTGTTTTTGTAGGTTTATCGTAACACTGAGATGATTATCACTGTTGCTTTATTTGTTTTTGTAGGTTTATCATAACACTGAGATGATTATCACTGTTACTTTTTATATTATTGTAGGCCCATCAGAACACTTGAGTTGATTATCACTGTTACTTTTTGTATTATTGGAGGCCCATCAGAACACTTGAGTTGATTATCACTGTTACTTTATGTCTTATTGTAGGCCCGTCGGAATTTTATCATAAGTATGGCTGCCTACAGTGTAGTGGGTTTCATGCTACAGATAAAGGACCGACACAATGGTAACATCATGTTGGATGAAGATGGTCACATAATACACATAGGTTAGTCTTGTTGCTTTCATATGTTGCTCATACATTTTTATTGCACCCATAATTTTAACAATTTTCAGAAGCACTGATTTGTTGCTAATTTTTAAGGAACCTGAATTAGTGAAAAAATATTTTGCATGATAGTATAATTTCACTAAAGCAGTTTGTTTCCCTCCAAGTTCATGTTGCAGATTTGCTACATTAATTTACTTAATTGGTTCAAATTTTATGACACTAGAATATAATGATGTACATGCAACATGTTGCAAGCACAATATATTCCATTTACTTAGCCACCCCAATCATGTCAGTGAAATTTTTTTCTGAAAAAGATTTATCTTTCTTTTGCATCAATAGTTTACCATCAGATGTTTCAAAGAGGTTCAATAGAGATAATGTAAGATCTCAAGTGGTCAGTAGAGATAATGTAAGATAGCAAGTGGTCAGTAGAGATAATGTAAGATAGAATGTGGTCAATAGTGATAATGTAAGATCCCAAGTGGTCAGTAGAAATAATGTAAGATCCCAAGTGGTCAGTAGAGATAATGTAAGATAGCAAGTAGTCAGTAGAGATAATGTAAGATCCCAAGTGGTCAGTGGAGATAATATAAGATTCCAAGTGGTCAGTAGACCAAGTTATGATTTGTGACAATCAAAACTTGAGAAGTTTTTTTCATTCATCAATAAAACACACATTGTTAAGCTACAAATTGTGCAGTCATAAAAAAAAAATTTATTTGCAAAGTTGCAAAAAGACAAGTGGCAAACTTGTAAATACTTGTAACTGTTATGTCTGAATGAAAATGATCATCTCATAATAGCCATATCAGGTGTACCTCTCCAAAAGGTTCAATATTGCAATAATAGCATCATTGCGTGTGTGTGTGTGTGTGCATGCATGTGTGTATGCATGCATGCATGTGTTAGCAGATGGTACAGTTATGAATCTGATTACATTGCTTTCTAGATTTTGGCTTCATGTTTGAGAGTTCCCCAGGAGGAAATCTGGGCTGGGAGCCAGACATCAAGCTAACAGATGAGATGGTGGCTATTATGGGTGGAAAGATGGAGGCCCCACCCTTCCAGTGGTTCATGGAGCTCTGTGTACAGGGATACCTAGCTGTCAGGTAAGTAAACTACATCTCTTAAGAGCTGTGGGTATGGTTGCTTTAGATCTGTATTCTTTAGCAACCTAGACATTTTTCAGCTTTCTTATTTTCTTTCCAACATCAGCAGAGAGGAACACTTACACCATACAGCTCTACCTCACTAAAAGACCCTTCATTATAACATGATTCATGTTACAAGGCAGGTATGGTCATGGATTCCATTTCATTATAAGGCAAGTATGGTCATGGATTCCATTTCATTATAAGACAGGTATGGTCATGGATTCCATTTCATTATAAGACAGGTACGGTCATGGATTCCATTTCATTATAAGGCAAGTATGTCATGGATTCCATTTCATTATAAGGCAGGTATGGTCATGGATTCCATTTCATTATAAGACAGGTATGGTCGTGGATTCCATTTCATTATAAGGCAAGTATGGTCATGGATTCCATTTCATTATAAGGCAGGTATGGTCATGGATTCCATTTCATTATAAGCCAGGTATGGTCATGGATTCCATTTCATTATAAGGCAGGTATGGTCATGGATTCCATTTCATTATAAGGCAGGTATGGTCATGGATCCCATTTCATTATAAGACAGGTATGGTCATGGATTCCATTTCATTATAAGACAGGTATGGTCGTGGATCCCATTTCATTATAAGGCAGGTATGGTCATGGATTCCATTTCATTATAAGGCAGGTATGGTCATGGATTCCATTTCATTATAAGGCAGGTATGGTCATGGATTCCATTTCATTATAAGGCAGGTATGGTCATGGATCCCATTTCATGATAAGACAGGTATGGTCATGGATTCCATTTCATTATAAGACAGGTATGGTCATGGATCTCATTTCATTATAAGGCAGGTATGGTCATGGATCCCATTTCATTATGAGGTAGTAAATTTATATGTATCATATACTTCATTTTAAGACTGCATCATTATAAGGTAGTATATTCTATGGCTGCCATGGGCAGTGTTATAATGAAGTACTGCTATATCAGTTTCCTAGTTACATTGGTGCGAGTTACATTGGTGACAGTGGTAGCATGGTTAACAACAGTTAGATTTTGTAAAATAAAAAACGTATGAATGATTTTGAAAACTGCTTCAGTATACATTATAACCTGGTTTACAGGCAATACAGAATTATTCACAGACCCCATGTTTTAATTTTAGTTCTAATCAGTTTTAACATCTACCTGCATTATAAGTAGACTTATTTTTATAATGCTGGTAGATGTTAAAATTGTGATTAACCCATAAGATTATAATTCTTGTTAGGGCCCCGCTACATGAAGTCAGTAGAGCCCTCTAGTACCGTATATACTCGTGTATAATCTGAGTTGAAATGGAAACAACATAGACCCTGACCTGCCATCGCATAATGTGCTGGCAGATCAGGGTCTATATTGTTTGTTCTACTGATTAGTCCTTACAAACTGCAAAGACCCAGATCTGCCGGCGCATTATGGGACGGCAGTTCTGGGTCTATGCAGTTTGCAGTTGGAATGGGATTATATGCAAGTATAGACGGTAATTACATTGTCCATCCATTTATCTCTCCATCTGTCAACAATTTGGTTTCTGCAAGATCATTTTAGTGGGAATTACTGGATTTTAACCAAATTTGGCATGCACTTTTATATTGATAAGACTTCAACAGAGTTTGATTTCCAGCCTTCTAAGTCTTCATTGACAGGAGTTATGGTCCCTGATTGCCCATTCTCTCGATTTTGGTTTCAGCAACGAAACTTTACCAAAGTTTGTTAAATTTCAACCAAATTTGGTAATAAGCTCTACATTGATGAGACTTTGAATGAATTTAATTTCCATCATTCTTCAGTTTCATTGACATGAGTTATGCCCTCCTCATTGCTCATCCTCCACAACATAACTTTACCAAGTTTATTACATTTCAACCAAATCTGGTATGCAGCCCTATACTAATAAGACCTTGAATTAACCTGGTTTATACGCTCCTGGAGGTATTTTTTTCAAAGGAGTTTTCTAGACCTTCCCAAACATTTTCAAGGAGTATCTTTTACAGAAAGTGGTATATGCTCACATTTTGAGTTGTAAACATGACTCCTTGCTAGTTGGGTCACATTTGTTACTAAATTAGTCATTTATTTGCACTTGTGATAGTGCACGACTACAGTAAAAAAAAAACACTACTTCATCCTATGACTACCAGTGTTGTATGTCATTTGATTCACCCAATTTTATCCCAGTTTATTTATTTATTCATCATTTTCAGAAAATGTATCAATAAAAAGAACCTGTAATTAAAAAAGCTACATATTTTATTCAGTTTTAAAGTATGACCATGATGAGTTTAATTTCCAGCATTCCACAGCATTATTAACAGGAGTTATTCCTGCCTGATTATGCATCCTTCTAACTTTTGGTTTCCTCAAGATAACTGTGTCAAGGTTTGCTGGATTTTAACTAAATTTGGTGTGCAGCTTTATGTTGTTGAGACCTTGAATGTTTTTCAGCATTTCCCAACCTCATTTACAGGAGTTATGCATCCTGATTGCCCAACGTTGTGACTGGTTTCCACCCAATTATTTACCAAGGATGGTTGGATTTCAACCAATTTGGCATGTAGCTTTGTACAGAAATGCCAACCATTCTGATTTTGGTGGATTTACTCCTATTTTTAACCTCATATTTTGCCATTACTTTCACTTCTGTCAGATACTAATTTTCTGATCAAATCAAACTCTGTTAAGGTGAACCACTACAATTTGAACAGGTATATCTAGAGCACTGAAACATTCATAATGTCTGATGATAATTCTTCAGTGAAAAGCTCACCCAGCTGCTTGTCTTGTGAAAGCAATAGAATATTGATCAGTTAGAAATCACATCAGCTTTAAGCCCTGAGTCAACAGAGAAAGTTCAAGAAAGATTTTAAATGAACAGCTGATGTGGATTATAGCTTAATTAAAAAACGTGCTACAGAAATTCCAAAGAGGATATGCCAGGTATCAACATTGGACAAATACAGTGTCTTACCAGTCTTTTCTTGATGAACATCAGCATGTCACATGGCATGAAGGATGATTGTAGAAAGCACATTTCAACCATGAAAGCACTTTGAATTTGTGAGGTTTAATGTAGATGCCAGAGAAGCACAATATAATGTCTTCTCAGACATGAAGCATTTATTAGAGAAGCTTTCATAAAAAAAAGAACATATAGTTGCCATCTTTTTTGACTTGCAGAAAGCTTATGACACAACATTGAAGTATGGCATAATGAATAACCTATTCAACCTACCGTAAGTACTTGCATATAAGTCGGGTCCAAATGCAAACAGCATAGACCCTGATCTGACGTCGCATAATGAGCTGGCAGATCAGGATCTATGTTGTTTGTTCTACTGATTAATCTTTACAAACTGCATAGACCCAGATCTTCCAGCACATTATGCAATGGCAGATCTGGGTCTGTGCAGTTTGCAGTTGGTATCAACTTATACGCAAGTATATATCGTAGGCCAAAGAGGTCGCCTTCCTAACTTTATCTCCAATTTTTTGGAAGATAGCAATTTGCGGAGTTAAGGTAAGAAGCACCCTTTCTGAAAGCTATCCTTAGGATATGGGTGTACCTCAGGGAAGCATACAATTAGTAACCCTATTCAACATCAAAATTAACAAGATAGTGAATTGCCCTAATCCAGAAGCCAACTCTTCATTATATGTCAATGACATTTTTGATTTACTATTGATCAGGCATTATGCATACTGTTGAACGTCAACTACAGATAGGCATAAATAGATTTCAGAAATGGGCAGAAGAAAATGGGTTCAATTGTTTGAAATCTAAAACTGTTTGTATGCACTTCTGCCAATTACATCAAATTCATGATGATCCAAGGCTCTGTCTTGACAGTTCTTTTATTTCAGTTGTGGAGGAGACCACATTTGAAGGGCTTATTTTTGACTGTATATTAACTTTCCTTCCACATATTAGATACATCAGTTTCAAACATCCTGGATTTAATAAGAGTCATGGCTAACACAAATTTGGGAGCAGATCAGAAGGTCGTGCTCAGATTATACAGTTCATTACACTTGACTATGGCTCGTTTGTAATTCTTATTAGCAGATGCTTGATCTGATACACAATCAGGGACTTGAACTTTGTCTGGGTACATTTAGAATTTCCCATCGGAAAGCCTCAAAGTTGAGGCAAATGAACCATCACTTTATCTCAGATGAACAAAATTGGCTTTTCAGTATACTACCAAAATATATTCTAATTCATCTAATCCCACATATGATGAAGTCATTAGGCCCAAATACCAAACTTTGTATATTAGTTTTAATAGGATTCGATGAAACTGGTAAATAGGCTTACATCATCCAGATCTCAGTTAAGTTTAATTATGAGCAAAATCCATGCACATTAATGATGTGATTGTGCATCAGATTGGCTGAGTATGTCAACACTTTAGCAACTTTATATGTGATCATTTTGTTTATCAAACTTGGTAAATAGGCATACATCATCAAGATATCCAGCGAGTTTGAGATATAGGCATATTAATGAAGTAATCTTTAGCTTCTTACCACTCAAGAGACAGTATTTCTGACCTGATTTAAATTAATAAAATTTGGTAATAGGCTAATAATGTCAAGATGTTGGATGATTTTTATTATGAGCAAGGCCAATGCATATTTATAAGGTGATCTTGCACCTGATTGGCTCTTTAGGCTCTGTTTTTTAGAGTATTTATGTGTGTAATAGGGTTTAACAGTATGTAGTTACAATACCGGCTATATAAAAATTGAAACAAAATATGAGGAAGATAAAACCTTCCAAATAAATGTGAGCATGAAGTCCCACAAGATAAAAGGTAAATGGTAAAGATGTTAGACTTCTTAAAAAGACATATAAAAAAGAGAAATAACAGTAAAAAGTTTAAAATCTTTTAAATATAGAGTTAAAATTTGTTATATAAAATGCATTCCTGTTAAAAAGTCTAAGATTTTCTCTGGTGGTACATCATTTTAAAGCTTCTTAATGGAGTTTTTTGTATAAAAAAAAAAGACTTTTGTCTCACAGGGTGTATGTTTTACAGAATTTTGATTTTTTTTTGTAAATAGGCTTATATCATCCAGATGTCAGTTGAGTATGATTACGAGCAAGATCCACGCCTATTTAATTACATGATCTTGAAACTGATTGAGCTTATGAACACTATAGCAATTATAGCTCTGATTAGATTGTGATCAACTTGTTTATTAGTTTTATATTATAAAAGTATACTGATCTTTGGAAAAAAAGAGGAAATACAGTATGTGTATATTTTGTTTAATTATCTAATTTTCTTTGTTTCTCCACAGACCCTACCAGGATGCTATCATCAGCCTGGTGTCATTGATGTTGGACACAAGGTTACCCTGTTTCCGAGGCCAGACAATAAAACTGCTGCGAACCCGCTTTCAGCCTCAGGTTACAGAGAGAGAAGCAGCATCATACATGCTTGGAATTGTCCAGAAATGTTACCTCAGCTGGCGAGCCAAGTCATATGATATGATCCAGTACATGCAGAACCAAATCCCATACTGAGCAGCAGGGGCAGAATTGAGTCTCTTAAAAAATAATTAGGAACCACTTTGCTTGTGCAGAATGAACTCCCAAAGAACAGTAGTATAAAGTGTGGTAAATAATGCAAAACTTTTTGTAATAATATTCTGTATAAAATACTCTCTTCATGAAGTCTCAACTGAATCTTATGACATATGAAACTCATTCCCAATATGTTGGTATAGAAACTGTATAAACATTTGAAATGTATAGTGTCTTGTTACTTTTAAAATAGTTGAACCTCAATAATACACTAATGAAACATTCCTCACATACTGTTTTTTATATGTAATAAACCTTGATAACTGCATTGACTAATTTCAGACTACCAGGGAGAGCTTATGCAGTCACTTCAGCATCAGTGTTGGGTCAGCGTTCTCTCCTACTTAGTGTCAGGACAAGTTGTAGAAAAGTATCATGATAGTGTAACCCATACATGATGCTCAATGTCACTGTGATGCTTGACAGTCATTGTTTTATGAGCCAAACAGTTTTAAATGATGCCATTGTTTTATGAGCAGAACAGTTTTAAATGACATTGGTTGGGACACATTTTCCCATTATTCTTGAGCATTTCAAAAATGGTAACTCATAAAACTTTGCTGTCTTGCCATAGTTCTAGTATGAATGCATGTATGCATGCTATGCTGTAATATATAATACAGTACCGTATATACTCGCGTATAATCCGATACCAACTGCATAGACCCAGATCTGCCATCACATAATGCGCCGGCAGATCTGGTCTATGCAGTTGTAGGGCTAATCAATAGAACAAACAACATAGACCCTGATCTGCCGGCGCATTATGCGCCAGCAGATCAGGGTCTATGTTGTTTGCATTTGGACTGGGCTTATACTCGAGTATATATACGTTACTTGTTGTAACATGGTTTGTACAGCCCCAGACAGTCGTTTTTCAAGAAGTTTTCAAAGACTTCTCAAAGTTTTCAAGAAATATTTGTTTCATACGGAAATTAAACTTTCTCCCTATGTTACTTTCTTTATCACTGCATAAATGGGTACAAAAGTAGCAGATTTAAAAAGAAACTAATTGGGGCACTTCTACAGCAAAGGGATCAACTCCATCTGGTAACTACACATTATGTCATTTGATCCGCCCAATTCTATCCAATATGATTTTTTTATTATTATTTTGGAAATGTGAATACAACAAAAATATGAAATTAAAAAGTGACATATTTTATTCAGATTTAATATTTTGTATTCCCTCCGACAAATTCAAGGAGTTTTTGGAAAAATTTAAGTTTTTCAACAAATTCAAGGACTTTTCAAGGATAAAACCAACTATTTCAAAATTCAGTGTGTTCTCAAGGCAACCCCTTAAATGCAAGGGTTTTTCAAGGTTGTACAAACCATGTATGATGCTGCTCATTGGAGCCATATACTGCCTTACAATGAAGTGCATCATGCATATAATTTTACTACTACTTAATGTAATGGAATCCATGACTATACTCACCTTATAACAGGAAATGTTTTATAATGAAGGGTGTTATTGTGAGGAAGTCTAGTCATAGTAATATTATAGTAATTTGTGAGTATCGAGTTTATGATATCATTATAAACAGTGTTTTACACGTTAACAGAGAAGTATCCGTATATCATTTGTACAATAATTTGCATTAAAGAATGCCAAAGTTAGAGTTTTACAGTAAAGACATTTTAAATTCTATTTAGAAAATACATAAAATGTCATTTGAATGATGTATTGGGCAGAGAATTCTTTGACTGAAATTAATACAAAAATTACTGCAAGTAATAACATAATAACAAGAGTATTCTTTCGAACTAAAGTAATGAAGGCTTGTATCCAATGGAAGAATGCTTACAGTCCATTGCCTTGATTTACTGAAGCTTCTTTTGTCATCAAGCAGTTTTTTTTATCACTTTAGGGTAAAATGTTTTTGCATTTCCTCTCCTTAAAAGATATGTTTGCAATCCTATTTGACATTTTGTTCTGATAGTCAAATATTTCCCTTGTCATTGAAAACCTTGATGTTTCTCGAGTATTGATCCCGACAAGTGTCAGCAGGAGACTTACCTTTTAAAGATTCCCAGGACTCTGGTTTTTCCTTATCTGCAACAGTGATAGCTCAGAGTTCACAAGCCCCAGTAGAGGTTTAGATCAACCAGGCAACATTAAATATATCTAATCATCCATGACTCGGGCCATCAAATTATGTGAAGGTGGAAAACAAAATTTATTTTCAATATCTCTTTATGTATACATGCTTCTTGTCAGTCATGTTCAGATGAAAAATATAGGATTGTAAATGTGTCAGAGTGCACTATCAGGAGTTGATTTTTACCTGGACAAAGTGAGTATAGACTTTGGACAATTAAATTTTTTTAGCCACTTGTGTATTGCAATGGCATGGTCACTCACACCTTGACGAAGTGCATTATCATCATAGTCTTTACATTACTAACTTCTCATTATCAAAATTATGTCAGTGAACATACCATATATACTCACTTATAAATTGAGTCCAAATGCAAACTGCACAAACCCAGATTTGCCTTCGCATATTGTGCCAGCAGATCTGGGTCTTTGCAGTTTATTAGAAGTAATCAGTAGAATAAACAATATACACCCTAATCTGATAGTGCATTATGCAACAGCAGATCAGGGTCTATGTTTTCTGCAGTTGGACTCAACTTTTATGCAAGTATATATGGTAAGTATTGTTCCATCAGTAACCACTGCACCAAACAGGACAATGCAAAAAGCTTACATGATAGTAACCACCACAGAACATGAAACTGATGTCATCCAGGGTGACAGTGGTGGTGTGCTGGTTTTTATTTATGTTCCTGAAGCTGTTTACAAAAGATTGACACCCTTACAAAATGTATTTTGTTGTTTATACACGTACTGTATAAACTTGCTTGTAAGTCCAACTGCAAACTGCACAGACCCAGATCTTCCATCACATAATGCTTCCAGCAGGTCTGAGTATATGCAGTTTGCAAGGAGTAATAAGTAGAACAAACAACATAGACCCTAATCTGCTGATGCATTATGCTAATGCAGCTCAGGGTCTATGTTGTTTGCAGTTGGACTTGACTTACAAGTGAGTATATACGGTAAAATTGATTTTGCACATAATCACTGAGCATCGAGTTTCAGCATTTTTAATTATAAAAATAGGAAACTAAAACCTTTCCCTATGCTGACCATTGTGAACTAACTGCAAAGTGAACAATTTTTCTAACTATTTAATGTTGCCCAATTTTTACTTCACAATAATTAAATAAATGTATATATGTTGCATTCATTGACATGGTCATTTGCAAAAATTGGTATACCTTATCAAGAACAAAATAGACTTGTGAGCTGTGATAGTAATTGAATGTATGTGTTAAAGATGTGAACATTTATATTATCAAGTGCAATAAAATGCTATGACATCAACAATCACTTATCTTCTTTTATAACTCCTTTTATTAGTATTGCTGTATATTGGTAAAACTTTCATTGAAATTAACATATTTGATAAAAGGGCACTACCAGTCATGTACAAACCCTTATGCCCCTTTTTTGAGGCACTTCAAAGTGTATTCTAAAAGCCATCCAAATATACCTCTATGTTGATACTCCTTCAATAATTAAAGTACACCAAACAGAGATAAAAAGTTAGACATACATTCTACTAGTGCATTTCTTGGGGGAAGGAGATTTTCAAGAAAATTATGTTTATCCTAGAATACTTGCCCGATCACATAAAGTTAGGAAAATAAACTCCACTTCTTCTGTAACATAGCCCTCTGGGAAAAATAAAAAATGTTGTCTTTCTTGTCTATATGTTATATATACAATAAAATAGCATGTATGGGAAGAAACTCTTCCAGATATGTTTATAATTACCTCCCTTTTTTCCACCAGTCACCCATATACTTGATGTTATTCAGTTTAAATTGTAGCAAAATAATGAGGATGCTTGCTTTTGTGTGGAGGTGTAAGAGGACTCGTAATAATGTGATTGAAAAATGCATGAGCATATAACCTTTACAACAGATATCCTTCGAGGGAAATATGGTTGTTTGAATATGTAAGAAATCATGGAACTGTAGCCTTTGATTGTAATAAAAGCTAATTTTTCAAAGGGTCATAGGAAAAAGTTAGCAAGCTGAGAGCCAGATCTGTAAGGAGATGCTGTTGATACTCTTGCACCAGTCCATGAAAGTGTGTCACTTCCCTCAAAGTGGAAGGCTTCTAGCTTGTGTGATCCTCTCCATGACTTACAGGCTGAACTATTTTCTGCACAAGGCTCTCCTGACAAGGGCCAGGAATGTACATGGAGCCTGTCTGGGCAAGGATGGAAACCCTGCAACTGGATCAGGTTGGGCATCACTGTGATTTATTGCGGGACATCTGTTGCTATATCGTCTAGATCATTCACCCAAGATTTGTTCCATATGAAACAAGCTATCAGGACCACTTGGCAAGTCTGACCCCTTATTTTCTCGCTTATTCTCAGTATCAGAACAGACTAACAGACCATCCATGGTCCAGGCTTCTGGCTCCAGAACTGGAGAGACAAATTTGGACAGTTAGTGGCTCCACCTCATCACAAAGAGATCTATCATCAGACACCTCCAGAGTGTGCAGATCTAATTAGAGATTGATGGATGAAGGGACCATGTGGTATGAGGAGTCTGGCCCCTCCTAGACGAGCCAGCCAGAATGTATCTGATATGGATTGGAGCCCCGGGTGGCTGAGTGTCTAAGGCGCTTGGCTTTGCAGATCACTCACACACCTCACCTCTGTCTGTGTGAGTTCGAGTCTCAGCTTGACCAACCTGAGTATGTGAGAAAGCTTGCCAGTAGCTTCCCTTGGGCAGGTGGTTTTTCCAAGGTTCTTCCTCCACCAAATATACTGGCCACCATGTATAGCCTATCATGTGCTGAAAAATGGCATTAAATCCAACAACAACAACAGATCTGGATCACAATCTTGTGCTGAGAGCACCAGTGCAGTCCCTGACCAGGATGCAAAGATCAGGTGATTTGGTCCCTGCCTGTCTGAGGAGGTAGGTCACCACCACCATGTTGTTCTACATTATGAAGGTTACCTTCCCACAAAGTTGATCCTTCCAGGCATGAAAGGCATTGATTATGCATGCATCATTCAGATCAATACTGATCACAAACTCATCCTGTCTAATGGAAAGCCTTACTGGGCCCTTAGGGGATCTCCAAACAATGGAAGTTGCAGTAAGTACATTCCTGCCCCACATGGGGCAGTAGTCTTCCCAACACAGGAAGAAATCCAAACCTCTCCTGGGAAGGTGAGGATGAAGAGGGGCCCTTTTTCCTCCCTCTGTATGTGCAGTGACTTTCTACGAAGTCCCACACTTTGACCAGAGACAACAAACTGGATATCCATCCATGTGTGCACACCCAGTGTCAACTATCCAAGAGATACCACTGCGCATCGCATTATTCAATGCCCAATCAGTAGGACCACCGGAAAAGCGCACAGAAATAGTTAATTTTATCAACGATCAGAATATCGATGTCTTTTTCCTGACAGAAACATGGCTAAAAACATCAGGCGATGAGCCCATGTGCGTGGATCTAACACAACCTGGTTACTTCATCAAGTCGTTTCCCCGCCACTCCCACGGAGGTGGAATTGCTGTCATCGCAAAGAACTCCATGATCAACCGTCTTAATCACACTACAACCTTCAATTTCTACCACACATCGCTTGAACTAGTCCAAACCACACTGACACTGGAACAAAGGTCAGTCAATTTTTTCTGCCTCTACGGCCCTCCTCCTAGTAGAAAAAACAAGCTGACTGAATCTCTCTCTTTGGAGCAATTTCCGAATCTCCTAGAGTATGGAAATTTGATAGGTGGCAACCTGATTATTCTTGGAGATTTCAACTTTCACTTTCACTGTCCTGGAAACCCATACACATCAAAACTCCTAGATTCCATTCACGTTTTCAACCTCAAACAGTCAGTTAGCCAACCTACCCATAAACATGGTCACATTTTAGATTGGATTCTTCATAGACCTGATGATAATATTCTACAGTCCTGCCTGGTGTCCCACGAACTTGCATCAGATCACCTCAGCAATATATGCCATCTTGACGTATCAGTCCCTAACCCTCCACCTTTATTTGCTACTAAGAGAAACCTCCGTATGATAAATAGAACCCCACTAATGCATGACATCCAAGCAATCCTAACAACTTTGTTACCTCCTACAGCAGAACAACTTGATAACTGCCTGCGTTCATTGCTTGAAAAACATGCCCCAGCAACCAAGTGCAGAGTATCAATTCAAAAGTGTTCTCCGTGGTATAGCAGTGTTAGGGACCAGCTTCGCACTGCTAAAAGATACCACCAGACTCACTATTCATAAGCAAATCTATGAAGCCACTAAGAAGAATGTCGCAAACATAGTCCATGCAGCGAAATCAGCCCACTACAGTGCTAAGATCACTGAAAGTTCCAGCTGCAAAGAGCTCTTCGAGATTACTAACAAGCTAATGTCAAGGAACAAATGTACACCACTTCCAACTAGCTTCTCTCCAGTCGACCTTCCGGACCAGTTTGCAAATTTCTTCTGTGACAAAGTACAAACCATTAGAGATAAGCTTGACAACACAATTTCAATTGACTCATCGTCACCATAGAGCTGCGATACAGAATTTCAGCAGCAACCGTTAGCAGCATTTGAACCTGTCTCTATGGATTCAGTACGTACAATCATGATAAAGAGTGCCCCAAAGTCACGTGAACTTGATCTGATTCCGACATCACTGCTGCTTGAGTGCTTAGATCCAATATTGCCTTCACTAACGGATGTTATTAATACTTCTCTCTCATCCGGGGAATTCCCATAATTTTTCAAAACTGGCACTGTAAAGCCTCTGCTGAAGAAACCAACACTTGACCATAATGATTTAAAGAACTACTGCCCAGTTTCTAACCTCCCATTCATGTCAAAAATCTTAGAAAAAGTTGTTCTATCCCAACTTGTATCTCATCTGAATTCAAACAGTCTTTATAGCAATGTACAGTCTGCATATCGCCCTCGCCACAGTATCGAAACTACCCTTCTGAAAGTAGTTAACGACCTTCTCTCTGCTTTGGATAGTGGAAAGATTACAGTCCTCACCCTCCTTGACTTGTCTGCAGCATTTGACACAATAGACCATGATATATTACTTCACCGTCTCCATCATGTATTTGGCATTCACGATACAGCCTTACTATGGTTCAAGTCCTACTTGGTCAACAGGACACAAATTGTGTCCGCAAATGGAAAAAACTCCAGCCCAGTTGATCTATGTTTTTGTGTTCCACAGGGTTCTGTTCTTGGACCTGTTCTCTTCATTCTGTACACTCAGCCGCTCTCAAGTGTCATAAATCATCATCCAGTGTCTCACCAATTGATGACACCTAAATATACAAATCTAGCCACCCAACTGAAGTTGATGCTTCCATCCAAGGTGTAGAGAGGTGCATTTCCGACGTGAAATCATGGATGACATGTAACAAGCTGCAGATGAATGATGATTAAACTGAAGCCATTCTGATTACAACACAAAGACTTTCTCATTCACATCCTTTACCTCAAACAATAAATATCAGCAACACCAACATTAAATTCACACTGTCAGTACGAAACCTAGGCGTTACTCTAGTCATTACTCTCTCATTGCACCAACATGTCATGAACATATGCAAGGCTGCATATCTTGAGCTGAGACGCATCAGCTCCATTCGCAATTATCTTTCAGTTGATGCCACTAAAACACTTATGTGTTCCTTAGTATTTTCAAGACTGGACTATTGTAACTCAATTCTATCTGGTTCGTCTCAGTATCTACTCCAGAAACTTCAAAAAAGTTCAAAACACAGCTGCTCGGATCATTCTTAGAGTTCCATGAACAGAGCACAACTCCCCCCTGCTCTGTACCCTACACTGGCTACCCATTCGATCAAACACAAAATTTTTTCTCTGTGCTACGTTTCATTGACTGGCTCTAGTCCAACATACCTATCTCACCTCACCCATGTGTACACACCAGAAAGATACTTATGCTCCTCTTCCGACACACGTATTCTCATTATTCCCACTATCAAAATGAAGTCATACGGACAACATTCTTTTGCATACCAGGGCCCAGCAACATGGAACGAATTGCCCACTGAACTTAGACACAAAGACACAGTGATCTAATTCAAGAGTGCTCTTAAAACTCACCTATTTTGACTGCAAGAATAGACTTAAAGACTTAATAATGTTTTCTTACCTTAACTATTTTCAGCATATTTTTGTTTTCTAATTTCATGGTGTTTGTTTTTCGTAATCATATCATTATATATGTTTTTAGGTGTTATCTAATGTTGTAAAGCGCTTAGAGCTTCTAAAGATTAGGCGCTATACAAAGTCCACATTATTATTATTATTATTATTATTATTACTAGCTGGAGGAGGGAATAATTAGTTTGGTCTGGGAACTAAGAGTCCTAGAAAAGGAAAGCAATGCAATAATAGCAGGTTTTGTATTACTGCGATTAAAACTGCTGTTGTTTAGCAGGATTAGTCCATCACTCCTACTGTCAATGATCATCACTCTATTGCAGATAAGATTAATATAGCAAAAAAACAGAATGACATAAGGAGAGCTGGAGAGACAGCTCTTGTGCTGCCTGCTTCTGCACATCCTCAATACAACTGCCAGACATCAGAGAAGAACCAAACAGTAATGAATGCAGAGCCAGTAAGTGACTGCTTAAGTGAGATTGAGCAGAGAAAGGTGTCTCATCTCACCAAGTTCAGGTTACATACAGTCAACGGTATTCGTGTATAGCCCCATTGATCACCTTAGCAATGCATTAGATAGACTTCCAAGAGTGTTCATTAAAAGATTTTTCAGGCGAACAAAAAATTGCTAATGATACCAAGTCCAGCACTGACAAAGTGGCCACCATGTTCTACACAAATCTGTGTGGTCATGTTCACTGCTATGATGTCTTCATCTCCTCTTAGAACCTTGTATGGTATGTTCCCGAGTGGGTGCTGCACCCGTGGGAGAAGGCTGCTGGCAACTGGCTCTTTAAAAAGTAGGTTCTTTGATATTCACCAAATGAGGCAAGAGACGGAAGGAGGAATGCTCATTCTCATCATTAATGTCTCCAGAGGCCTTAAACCTTTCAGGTCTGGCTCATAGGCAACAGTGTGATAAATTCCTCAATCACCACTTAAAAACTGAACTCCATGGTATCTGAGTGAATGAGCTGAAGGGAGAGGAGTATCCTCCTCTGGTGCGGCTTCCAAGTCTGCATATATCATACCCAGCCAAATGGAAGAAGCTCCATCATCCATAGGCATACTGCAATACTTGCCCACTGGATACGCCATACAAATTGGACCCATTGACTGAATTGGCAGATGGGCAACCAACAAGGTTTGTGTTGCTGGGACAGGACAGGCAGCAATGCAGTTGTATGGGTCACTGTAACATGCTGTGTACACTGGTACAGTCAGCCGGTTTGCGGCGCAACTCAACAATGTGGACAACATCTGGCTGCTAATGGTTATGGATGGATGGCCTGCTGGACTGGCTGGTTGGCAGACTGGACAAGGGTGGATGGCAAATACTGCTGGTATTACAGGCCTGCGAGATCAAAATTAAACCCCATGCATCCAGACCTACAGAAACTCTAGACAAAATGTGGGAACAGATCTCCCATCATCTCCAAGTCCAAAGACATGATGAAAGGAAGGGTACAAACTCCGCCAAAGCCAATAACTGTATTGTGATCTCCTGGACAAGTCATTTCATCTGAAACTCAACAGCAACTGTGTCGGGTGTGGCATGGATGCATTTAGTGCACACCGATCTCCCACCTCCCAATGGCTGGATGTGATGGTCAATGAAGATAAGGTTTCAGAAATCTTGGAGGGGGGAAGGACCATCGAGGCACCATGCACTGTACACGTGATAGATGAAGTCTTAGGATGAAGGCTCAAAACATCATTGCCCATCTCTCCCTGCCCTTCACACTTTTATACAAGATGGCAAACCACATCCCCTATGACCATGCTGTACAGACATTGCAAGGTGGAGATGAAGTGCACTTAGTTCTGGTGAGGCATGTCTTGTGTGTCCTTGGAGACCTTCAACACTTACACTATGAACATTTGGTCACCATTGTAAATCTGAAATAACAGTGAAAACCAGAGTGTAATCAACAATTATATAACTCAACGATTACATACTTTGTAAAGGTGAACTAAAAATGACGAATAATGTTAAATGACAACCCAAAAGTGCAAACTATATCAAAAACCGCACTCAAATTAAAACAAAAGTATAAATCAAAGTAAGATCAACATATGAAATTGAGTATCAACAATACTGTGTGCGACAAGGTCAGAGTAAAAAGTCCACATAACATAGAAAAATATGCAAAATTATCAATGAACAATGAATTTTAAGTTACCAACGTCTAGAAGTAACCTCAATTATCAATACTAAGCAGACTTTATAAATGGATGAATAGAAATAATGATGAATTCTGACAGATATCAAGAGGTAATGTGATGCAGTATTGATCATATCACAGCAAAAGCTTCAAGCACATACCATCTGATATACAGGTGGCCACCAAGCATATCTCGACGAGTTTCTTCCCACAGATGCTATTTTCATTGTCTGTATGATATATAGCTGGGAAAGACAACATTTATTCATCTTTCAAGGGGGACTGGCTTCGAAAGATAGCAGGTTTTTTTTCCTAACGTCTGTGATCAGGTAATTTATTTGAAGGAGAAAATTCTGCAGTGTTAAAAATTGACATTTTCTGATTTTGAAAAATGTACAGGTTTCATTTTTGCAATTTTCCAATTATTTAATTCCATTTGTAGAAGATTAAATTTCATGATTTGTGACCAGGTTGCAAAACTTGAACTACACAGAAATGTATCCTGTGTAGAAGATTGTAAAAGATCACTGTAGTACACTTTCTTCAGTCACAGGGCATTAAAGCATTTTTCCATCAATGCCTAATTAATAATAGTCATAATACTATGAAATAAAGTTGATCTCTTTACTAACATTACTATGACCTTTATATAAAAATCCAGTGTGTAAGTAGGCATTAGCAGTGTAACAAATCATTAGAACATATAGGCATTACAGTATATCCTGCAATGATATACTTCATCAATATCATGGACTTTATAAACAGTATGCATTATCATGACAATCTCATATGTATCACAGGATCAGAGAGATACATGAGTCTCTAATGAAAACTGAATCAGTGAAATCACAATATAGAGACAAACATTCATAAATAAAATTATATATTTATCATTGATATATATGTATACAACATATCAATTCTTACTATTACCTTTATATAAAGATCCAGTGTGTAAGTAGGCATTAACAGAGTAACAAATCATTAGTACATATATGCATTACAGTATCTTCTGTAATGATATACTTCTTCAATATTTGAACCACTGCCAGAATATTGAAATACATATTGCATCATGAGTGTTACAATACATCAATATAGTAGCACTTGGTAGTTGATGTGTCATGATATACATAAGTAAAGCTGAGAAAATAAAGAAACTGAAGAGCTTTATTTCTCTCCAATAAAAGTATTCAAGATTTTGGCACGACTTTTTTGTGTATTATTATCCATCTACAAAACATTAGTTATCAGACTGGTTCCCCTACTCAGCAAGAGAAACCACGAATCCCAGTTACAACACGGCAGAATAATTTTATCATTCGGATATAGTTATGTAAAATGGTAAATGATTAATATTTTTGACATTTATAATTTTTATTACAAATTCAGGTATGAAAGATCATGTATTCATTTAAAGTCAATCTGAAATAGTAACTTCTGATCCCATAATGCTTTGCTAAGACCAAATTGGTTTATGAAATCTTTAACATAAAATTCTCAGATGGAGTTATGGCTCCTGTCCAGGAGGAATGGGGCTACATTAAAAGCAGGGTTGGGGCTAAATTAACATCAGTGAAAACAGAATCTTGATAACAACAAATATATATCCAACCCATGATTAAATGAATTAGTGGACAAGACACTGTAGATCAATTATCCACAATTTGTACAACTAACAATTGGTCAAGCACTTAAAAACTGTACAGAGAAGAAACTGTAGGTCCTGGAAAATACCTTTGTCTGAATATTTGAAAAAATTAATTGGCATCATATAATCGATGTTTTACACTACTGGGTGTGAAAATAACAGCAAATTAAAATAATTCATCTACAAACGTAAACAAATGAAATATTTAGTTTTTCTTCCAATTTCAGTCCATTATGTAACATGCACATGTATGAATTTTAAATTTATATGCTTTGCCATGGCAGAGTGTAAAAACAAAATGTAAAGGGACAACTTGGAATAATCAGAACTAAAACTGATTGAAACATTGTATCCCAATTTTATTTCATTTACAATAGTATCTGCAATAACACAAATATCAGTAAAAAGTTTATAATTTTCACTACTGCATATTCAATCAATTTTGAAGGTATTATTTTTTTGTGAATATGCCTCACGAAAAAATAGCATTCATGACATCTCCATTTTTAGGTTGGGTCTTTGGATTCATGGTTTGTACCAACAACAAAAATTCACAAAAATTAGGACCCAACAAAATAGTGAATTCATATTAAATCAGCAAATTTATTTTTATAAACAAATAACTTATGTCAATGGTTAACAGTCCAATCGAGTCACATTTCATTAAACAAAAACTAATCCAAATATTGCAAGAGGGCAATCAACTTTTATGAAAATGGACAAGAACTGCAGCTGCATATTAAACTTAATATAAACCCTTTATTAAAATATTGCATCTTTTTTTAGAATCCTGATTGCATACATAAATTATGATATTAAAGACAACTATATTATACTGAAACACTGATGCTTTTCAACAGACATGGCCAAGTAAAACCTAGGAAATTGAGAAAGGTGAAATAAAAGATCCCATAAATCAAGCAAAGTAAGCAGTCTTGCTTGAAAGAACTGTGACACCCCCCTCCCCTACACACCCATATATCACACCCTGGATTGTTGACAACCAAAACTCCCTTCAGAAACCCTCCCTGCCCATGGAATGCTGCTAGGAATCTTTTATGTCCCATCTGAACTTGTATGCAAAGAGTAGAAAATGTATTTGTGGAAATAATGTGTAACCTTTTGAACTGACCTTATGTCCTATAATTAAACTGTTGAACTGTTTTTCTCCATATCATGTTCGAAGCCTGCATGCATACAATCCATAGATGCAAACAGGACATAGTCTTTTGCAAAACTACAAACTGGTAATAGATAACAGATATTCAGTGGGCAGAAAATGGAAAGCAAACAGAAAATTATGCCACTGTGTCTTATAATACTTTGAAATTTATGGCTGGGAAGACATTATAGTTTATAATGGTCCCAGTATAGATACACATTTGGAATTTATGGCTGGGAAGACATTACACTTTATAATTGTCCTAGTATAGATACACATTTTGGAAGTTTAGACCTATTAAATTATTTGGTAAGAAGTAATGTCTCTATTGTCTGTAGGAATACAGGTGAAAATGAGTCACTAAGGAACTGAGAGAATAGCTGTAGTCTATCTGATCGGCTTGTGGAGTCTACCAGTAGACTCACTATAGCTGCCTCTCTCAGGAACTCAATATCATGCACTACAGCATGTCTGAAGACAGCATGGCAGTGCTTTGGTCCAAGGAACCTGCAGATCAGAATGTCTAGTAAATACTTGTGAAGATCTGACAGCAAATATCTATCAGCTAGAGACAACATATCTAGTATATGTCTAACACTTGTCTCACTGATCTCACACACCTCTATGTCTCTTCTGATTTCACATGAATTAATATCACAGTCGTGGAGATAGTGGATTAAGTACTGAAAGGCACAGTGGGATGTCTCTTGAATGTGGATTTCTGATTGTCCCGACTCAGAATATTTACCAGTTAACATTGCTGCAAATATGTCTGATTTTTTAATCAAGACATCCCTTACAGCAGACACTGTTTCTCCATTGACAGAAAATTTCACATTCTGATTCTTATGCTGTGATAACCAACAACTATGATTAGCAAAATTAATCCCATCATCACAAGATGAGAAGGCAGCTACATCTGATTTATCATCTTTGCGAATAGGACTACCGATGGTACTGGTGGAATGGATAGATATCACACTTGTTTTGGCACTGAATACGGACTCTCTGTACCGAGCTTCTATTATTTTTCTTAAACAAAGAGCTTTTGCCAGAAAACACAGTCCATCTATCACCAGGGTGATAAGTTTTGGTGACATATTAGCCCTTTCTTCTAAAACAGACAGTAACTGATTCAGTATACCAAGCTCAGACATGTAAAATTGGCAAGAACCACTTGTCCTGAAAAACAAAGAACACCAATGTATAGACAAACTATAAATATATTAGTACTTGATTTGTAATTGGTGCAAAATATATGCCTCCACTAAAGACAAAAAAGTATTAGTCCAAAGTGTTCAAAAATTTAGAAAAATTGCTGCATGCAGTGACATGAAGACATAATCGGATCATCTACATATACATACAAACATGCATATTAAGTTTCATTTGTCTACCTCAATGGTTTTGCTTAATTGTTCATAAAAGGTTTTCATCAAATAAGACCAAGTCCAAAAGTTCAAAAATTTGTTTAAAAAAATTGAAAAACTGCTGTAAAGGCCTGAAAATCTAATCAGGTCATATACATAGGAATACAGCTATGCCAAACAAATTTCATTGTCTAGATCAAGAGCTTTTAAGCTTAATAATGCTAACAAGGCTATCGGGGAAAAAAGTCCAAATCCAAGATGTACACAATTTAAAATGTGTAAAAAAATTTAAACTTTCATAATAGCCTAAAAATCTAATCTGGTCATCTACTCATGATCATGATAAAGTATATAAAGTTTCATGACTCTGAGTTTAATAACTTTGTGCTACTGCACTAACATGATTACAGACAGCAGAAAAACAATAAGCCCACTTCTGCTATAGCAATGAGGCTATAATAACACGATTAGATGATCTGAAAGTTCCCTATTCCCTTATAAGGTCATGTATATGGCCATATATATGAATTAAGAATAAACTAGTTTAGCCATCCCAAGGTTTAAAGCTCATACGGATAATACAAATGAAGTTTTAATTTTATGTTAACTCTGATTATACAGTGACATTTATTACTTGCAAATTCACCATCTTCCATTCATTCCTTTACTACTGCTTCTGTCATTGACATATAAAAATATGTGGAACTCTGATCATGATCTCTTGTTTTCATAAAAGCATGTGTTATTATGTCATCAGACCTGTTTCTGTTTTTGTGCTTGAGATGGTTTCTATATCCTAGAATACTATCACAAAAACGGCAATGAAATGTGATCCTAAACAATAAGAAGAATATAATATTTAGTTTCGTTAGATTAGGATTTTAGACAAAATTGTGATTTGCCCAAAGTTACATCCTCTTAAAATCCACCCAATCCCATCCACCCACTCACCTTTTACTACCAACAATTAAATCCCTGGCTCTGCCTCAGATATCACATATTGGCCTAATTCTCCAACATGTCTGCAGTATAAACCTTACCTAATGATGAATGGCATGCTGAGCTCCAGCACTCTTCTCTCCTGTGTTGTTCCCCTGTGAAAGAGGTTGGCCACTTCCCCACGGCTATAGTGACTGTCTGCCATATAACCCAGCTCCTGTATCAACCTCAGCCCCACCCAAGGGCCACTCTCCTCCACCCTGGCACTACTTTCCCCTACTATGGTCCCACTCTCCCCCACCCAAGTACTGTTCTTTCCCACCCTGGTACAGCTCTCTCTGCTCGTCATTGTAGCTCCTATCTGCTGGCCCTGTGACGTCTTCTCTCCAAGTGTAGGCATGTCCTCTGTTACTGACAAGTCTAAATCTGATGATAGGGAAGACAAACTACTGGATCTGGAAAAAGATTTTTCTCTGGATTTGGACTTCTCCAGGGGACTAATATTGCAAATGTCATGACTGCTAAATATGTCCTTTTCATTTTCGTCAATAAGTAGCTGATCATGGATGAGTATGGGAACTTGAAATTTCAGAATTTTTTGTAACATATGAGGATTTTGCAACACTCTAACAAAAAGTCTCTCCATTCGTGGTAAAGGGTAGACTGTGAATTTCAAATAGTCCACTATGCAACTTATGGACTTTTCTGTGACTAAATAATTGGTCATTCCCGATGCCTGTGAAATTCTGGACATAAGCATCAGTATATTGTTCTCTGTTGTTCTATCACTTTTGGCTCTGTCAATTGTTCTTCTCTTTTTTTGTGGTGGTGAGGTGGAAAGTGGGTATAAGACAGGTGATAACTCCGCAGCTGTTCTTTTGATCTGACTAAATTGAGTTGAGGACTGCCCATCAACTCTATTGAGATCTAAAAGCCCATCCATCTTTGATAAGCTTCCTGTCACTGGGGAAAACACGTCTTTACACTTTCCTTCTGATGAATCAGTATTGGATCTAATTAGATCTTTCTCCTGTAGAATGTTTATGCCTGTAATTTTCCTCTTAGAATAAATTTTTTCATACTCAGAGGCACCTGACACTCTTTCAGTGGATATGTCAACAGCTTTATTGATTTGTTGCATACTAGATAATTTGTGTTCATCTGTACAAAGATCTGGACCCTGTTTCTCTGGCCTGTTCTCATGCTTCTTCTCATTCTCTGCAGCACTAGTTCTACAATACTCTGCAATTTTATCATCTTGTCTGTTTGCTTGCTTCATGTTACCTAATTCATCTTTGTCTTCCTCTGAAGAGTACTGAAACTTTAATTCTGCATTAGACCCTTGATCGCTGAGGTATGATTTTGCTGGATAATGCTTTGATCTGCTGTCTGGATGATCTGGACTTTGTAACAATTCAAAATGGCTGGGTGACACAACTTGATAATGGTCAGTACTAGGACTGGGTTCTTCAGTGTCAGAATATGAGCATTCTGGGAAACTCTGAGTGGGGGAGTAGTAGGAGCTATAACTAAGTGGACTATAGGATCCAGAGGATGGAGACATGGCTTGTGGAGGTGAGGTACTGGCTGGAGATCTACCATGCAAATCTGGTGGGGAAAACGATTGCTTGCATTTGATCCCACTGCTGTACTCAGCTGGATCCCACTCAATGTCTGCCTGATACGTGGGGCTATCAATGCTGAACACTGGTTGACTAGATGACTCATGCAAAGCTTTGTTTTCTTCCTTGGTATTTGTATCCTCTTCCATTTCTTGTTTTTCAATATTGTCTGTCTTCTCCTGTTTTAAGAGTATGTCATCCAATTTTAATGGATCTTCATCCCTTTTCCTCAACACTTCTAAAAGATCTTCCAGTGCTTCAGTAGCTGGGGGCTCTGGCGTTTCAACAATCAATTCTGTTCCTTCTTGCATTCCCCCTATCACACTCATATCTTCATTCTCTTCATCACATTTTGCTTTTTGACCAAGATTTGATTTGGATTCTACAGATGACAGGTCAGTAACTGAAACTGGGAAAGACTCTTCAAGAATGTATATATCTTTCTCTTTGATGTCTGCAATCTTCTGATCAGCTTGTGAGATATTGTCTTTATTTCTTTCAGTCTGAATGTCATCAGGTTGTGACACTCTTTGTCCAAAGATATCAGGATCATACTTGTGGTCAGTAATTACAAAACCTACACATCTCTGCAAGTGCCTTAGGAGACAAGGAACCAACCCATTTGACAGGAGGACCTGAAAGCTCTGGTCATCATACAGGAAACACAACCATGAGCTGATCATGCGGTCATATAGACATGAAAACATCTCATCTTGTGCCACCCTCAGAAATAACTGCAGACCACCTGCTTCTCGCAGCCGTACTCGATTAACAGCCTCTTTACAGCAAAAGCACAGGCAATTCAGCATCTTGGTCCTGTACGGTGCATAATGCTCAGAGTCCAGTAATTCTATAAATGACTGAATTCCACCTGCTGCACCAAAAGTCGGTCTGAAGTTTGGATTTTCTGTCAAATGGAGGACAAGTATGAAAGACTGCTGAAAATATGCTGAATCCACATCTTTTACCATCTCCAAAAGCCATGAAGTTGCTCCAGAACTAACAACTTGTGCAGCAAACAGAGATGTACACCTGTCAATGAAACAATAAACTAGTAAAGCAAGCTAGAAAATTAACAGATTTGATACTTAGAAAAGAACTGAAATTGCAAGCTTACTCTCTATATATTTGTCTCAGATGTATGTAGTTTTTTGGGGGGAAAAAAACTAATTTTAATTATGCAATACTTTCATGCTACTACTGCATTGCTTTCCTTTTCTGGGACTCTAATTATTCCCCTCTCCAATTACTACCGGAGGGCCAGAACTGAAAAGAACATGATCCCAGTCTGAGTCCTTAGTCACAGCCAACATACAGAATACAATCTTCTTTTGACTTGAACCTTGAGTACAAGACATTAGAGTGGGTGTGAGAGAATCTTTGCAATAGTAACAGGTAGGTATTACATAATTACAACTAGTTTTACCCCCACCCCCCAAACATTTAAACAGCAGTAATATATACATGCTACTGTTGCATTGTTAGGAGGGAGGCTGATGGCCTCAGCAAATCTGATATAAAAACTGCTCTACTTGCCCTTACAGTAGGAGTGATCGCTACTGTAAGGTGATAGAAGGTTGGGCCACATGCTGTGTCATCACTATAGGGCCCAACAAAAAATGCCTTCACTCTGATGCACAAAAGATCGAAGGTAAAAGGAGTAGAATGTGGTGTGAGACCACCAGAAGGAAGCTCTGATAACTTCATCCAAAGAGGAGTGATTCAAATAGGCCATAGATGTAGCAATAGCCCTAACTTTATGGGCTTTAATTCTCATAAAAGAAAGGTCCCTCTCAGTGAGGGACTGATATGCTCTCTTGATAGTGAGGACAATCCACCTGGAAACAGCAATATATCAGAGGAACACTTAAGTAGGAAGAAGAGACACTTCAAACCCTTGCTTCATTGTTTTTAGAAGCCAAATAAAACCATAAGGCCCTAAATGGGCAAAGGAGCCCTAATTGAGTTAAGGAGCCTATCTTGATCATCCCTGGCACAGTCAAAACTGAGAATGGGGATCTCAACAGGAAGTGGAGTACTGAAGGTAGCTGATTCTTCACCAGAAACCCAGGTTGGCAAAGAAGAGAAACCGAATCATAATTACCACTGAACTTTCTCCTCACTGATGCTAAGGAGAGCAAGAGAACAGTCTTAAGGGTAAAGTTCTCAAAGGAAGCTTCACTCAAAGGTTCATAAGGAGATTTTGACAACACCCGAAGAACACATGAAAGATTCCATCTAGGCAGTGATGGAGATACCAGTCTCTAAAGTTCAAAATACCTGATCAGATCAGAAATATGAGGGTCTGACCCAATGGTAGAACCCTAGAGAACTTAAGTGCTAGAAAGGACTGCCCTATAGCCCTTAATAGTGGACACAGAACATTCTCTTTCCTTGAAAAGGAAGAGAGGAAAATCTGCAACTGCACTCTAAGGGGGACAACTAGGATTAATGCATTTCCAACTGCACCAATCACAGAAGATTCTCCACTTTATCCTGGAGGTAGATTGCCTCCTAGCCTAGACGAAGCAGTTGGCAATCTTGCTCGAAAACTGGTCCTAGTGGATAGATCGGTTGAGATGAGCCAAGTGTGAATGAGGAATAAGTTCTAAACATCCTTGTTATTACTCATATCTATTTTATTTTCCATGAAGCAAGAGAGTAGGTTTCATCTAGCTCAATTAGGAATATAATTTGTATAGAATACTTGAATTGTTGTTGATGCACACTATTATAGAATTCCACACTCTCAACCTGGGTGTAAGACTTAATACAGAAATACTAGCAGCGTCAGTGCCATGCTGGATCATCTCCAGTGGGAATCGCTTGAGTCCAGGCAAACCAAGGCCCAGCTGACCATGTTATACAAGATAGCGAACAACCTAGTGGACATACTTGCGGAAAAATATTTGACCCTAGCGTCTAGATGAACCAGGGCAAATCACGCCAAGAAGTTCATACAGAAGTCAGCAGCGACATACTCCTTTAAGTTCAGCTTCTTTCCGCGCACCATAGAACAACATACTGGCAACAGTTGTAGAAGCTCCTGACTTGGTATCTCACAAGCAGGAGCTTTCCACAATCACATTCTAATGCAATCGTCAGCTACGAGTAAGACCTAGTGATTTTCAGAGCTGTGCTGGTTGAGGTTCATTTATCTCTTTATCGCCATGGTAGCCGGATTGGTCTGAGTACGAAGGGATGAAAACATAGATTGACACTCTTTCACTTATTTCTACCTTTCCTATTATTACTCTTCTATCTGTCCTACCGCTACCTTATTTCTATGTTCTTCATCGAGCACCACCAGTTGTTTAATAGTCAAGTGTGACTGCATCAACGTAGAGATATATAGATAGATAGATAGACTGACAGATTGATAGATAGATGGATAGACTGACAGATTGATAGATAGATGGATAGATTAATTTCTATCTTTCCATAACATTAAGAGCCTGACTGTGTGATCCTTTTTTCAACAAATTAACAATTAATTAAACAACATATTAACTTACCCTACAGGAGCTAATTCAACAAATTAACTTACCCTACAGGAGCTAATTCAACAAATTAACTTACCCTACAGGAGCTAATTCAACAAATTAACTTACCCTACAGGAGCTAATTCAACAAATTAACTTACCCTACAGGAGCTAATTCAACAAATTAACTTACCCTACAGGAGCTAATTCAGCAAGAGCTCTTAGAGCAGCATTTTGTACTTCAGGAGTTTCCGTAGTAACCAGTAATTTGGCAAGCACAAAAATGGCACTGTGCGTGACAAGTTGTTCAAGGCAACGCTTGGTTTGACCAAGAAGCCTAAAGAGTAAGAAAAATAAACATTTTTATTTTATACTTAAGTGTGAAATATAGAAAATTATTCAAGAAATATTTGTGATATTTATTTTAATTTCTATATTTTTACATGTGAAAAATATATCATACAACATTTCTCATCATGCCATGGGACACTGAATTGTGTGTGCCTACATTAGTTGTACTTGCGACAAGAAAATTTTGCATTTTGTGAGCAACTGCAATAAACTGAAACTACATTACCTTTCAGGCATGGAAATTATTTTTTTTGCCAATGATATCTTACTCGCCACCATAAGCTTCTCTATGAGGTTATGTCCCCTGAACTACCATGTCAAGAATGTTAACAAAAGTACTGTGAACAGTACATTATACTCTCACCCCGTGTTTAATAGTCCTCTGTGTAGATAACAGTACATTATATGCCCACCATGTGTTTAATAGTTTTCTATGTGGATAACAGTACATTATATGTCCACCCCATGTTGAATAGTCCTCAATGTAGATAACAGTACATTCTATGCCCAACCCATGTTTAATAGTCTTCTATGTAGATAACAGTACATTCTATGTCCAGCCCATGTTTAATAGTCCTCTATGTACATAACAGTACATTATATGCCCACCATGTGTTTAATAGTCTTCTATGTGGATAACAGTACATTATATATCCACCCCATGTTGAATAGTCCTCAATGTAGATAACAGTACATTCTATGCCCACCCCATGTTTAATAGTCCTCAATGTAGATAGCAGTACATTATATGCCCACTCCGTGTTTAGTAGTCCTCTATGTAGATAAAAGTACATTATATACCCACCCCATGTTTAATAGTCCTCTACATAGATAACAGTACATTATATGCCCACCCAATGTTTAATAGTCCTGTATGTAGATAAAAGTACATTAAATTCCCACTTACATTTAATAGTCCTCTATGTAGATACCTTACATGTTTGCACACAAACCACTTTTTTTTTACCCCAAATGCAAGCCATCCAAGAAGTTTGGCAACTGGAGATGCCGGACACCTAAAGTTATTGTGCAGAAACCAAATTTGTAACAGACTGATGACAGACAGACAGACAACATCATAACATACTATGCTCTGCCTTATGGCATGTGTATAAAAACCTGGTGTGCTGCATCGCTCAATGTAAATTGCTTTATGATCGGGTAGTTTACAAAATGTTAACAAGAATCCCTCAAAGGAACTGACACTCTACTGTCCAAAATTAATTTCAAGGAATTCAAGATAAGACCATTTCTTCTTTTTCAATGCCGAGTGTTTAAACCATCTCTGATATTCTTGAGCAATAAGATTTTCAAATTAGCCATTGCGGCAGCCATATTGGATGTAAGATTGGAACCATTTTCATGTAGGACAAAATAGACACCATTTGAAGATTTTTAATTAAAATCCTATGCAAGGTGAATTAGTGACAAGACTTTCAGTATGTTCATTGTGGCAGCCATATTGGATGTCTGCAGGGCACCATTTTCAATTAAAACCAACTTGATAATTCAAGAAGTCTTTTGGTGAAAACTCTATGTCGATATGACCAACATTTCCTCCGGAGTTCTTTTAGTTGACTTTTTCATTTTTCTTTCACAAGACTGTTATTGTTAACATTAAAATTGTATATTATATGAATTTGTAATTTTCAATATTGAAATAAGAGACAGAAGATGCAACCATGTCATTTTATCTCCAATCTCAAAGTTCATAATGCTATGACACAACTGGGTAAAAAGTCACAATGATGATGTCATAATCTAACGATGATGTCATTTTGAGCAACACAGTACGTACTTATTTTTACAAAAGCAGACTACAGTAACTTCAGTATACTTTCTATGTCTGACACGGTATGATATTCCTTTCATCCTACTTTTTCTGTATAAAATTACATATCTCTGAGTTTGTTGACTGTAACTATATTATAATCTAGAAAATACAAAAAAATTGAATGTGTGGAACAAAATGCTTGATAACAAATCTTAGGCAACAACAAATAAATCCTGAAATTTGTTGCCTGCAATGAATACAACACCATGAAATTGACCTTCAACCTTTTGTCCCTTCATTGGATATTCTGTCTATTGATGAATTGACATAAAAAAGGTGAGAAACCACCGATGAAAACTGCAGACATGGTTATTGAGAGTTTTACCAGACACTTGATTCTAGTTAGATGGGAGGCCTCATACCCCCCCCCCCAATCATGGCCAGACTCTTGTGGCATTTGTTGCAGAAAAGACAGAAAGACTTGTATCCATACCTTATTGCTCTACAGTAGGTCTGCTGGTATTCAGATGTTTTTGTAGACTGAAGTAATTCCACAATCTTCCCTGGGACTTCTGTCTTATGAAGCAGAGCCAGATTTGAATGATGCAATGAAAGATTAGCAAGAGTGCGACCACATCTGTTCTGTATGCTCTCTACTTCTGATGTACATAGAACTTCAGCTGATAAAATAGAATTGTTACATGTATTGAAAATAAATGTGTTCTTGAAACATGAGTAGATTCAAGAATTTCAGTGTCAATCATATCAAATACAGGTCAATACAATATTACCTGCATGTTTAGTACATGTAACTTTGCAGAAACCTCATTTATAACTTACACAGAACAAGCTATACCATTGTGAAACATTTTTTTATATTGTCTACATAATAACTTGCTTGCCAAAGTTTTTTGTTGTTTTAGTTATTTAAATTGCTAAAATGGATGCTTAAAAGATCAGTCTTTCAGTAATATATTGTTAAGCCTGTGTATTACAACCACTCTGGGAACCATCTAAAAGTAGTCTTTTTGGAAAGGAGATTTTTTTCTACACAATTAAAATTTAATTGCTTTATAAACGAGATCACTAGAACAGGCTTGTTTGTACATTGAAAAACATTTCATTTTACACTTTAAATAAAATTGGTGACAATTATTTATTAAACATTCCACAGAGTTACTTCTCTTTAAAATTGTCATTCTACAGCTATTCTTACTTTTGCCCCTCAATGTTGTGAATAATGCATACTTTTTGCATATGTATGTCTTTCAACTTTATTTTACACAAAAGTATCCTGGTACTGCTTGCCCAAGGATCTACAAAAGGCATGATGGTAATTATTAAGGCTGCAATGTTTAAATGTGTAAACAGCTTAGTTTAATTTACTGCCTGGAAGAAAATGTTTACAATATCGGTAAACGTGTACACGAATATGCATGTGGTTGTTAGTGATGCAGGAACTACCCATTCCAATTAAATGAAATATTTCCACATCTCTCCAAAATAAGTACTGTTTAGTAAGGCTTTTCTGTTAATTATTTTCTTAAAGTATGTTTTATTTTCACATCATATGAGGCATTGCTAGGAAAAAGTAAAAGTTGAAGAGAATCAGCTGTAGCATACATTACACAACAGGTTGATTTACTGATATGCTGATACAGAATTTCTTTAAACTACATTATTTACATTTGAGAAACATGTTCATTAACAAAACCTTTCATTAGTAACATTTTAATTTAAAGAAACACTGTTTTAAGTTTGTAAGCCACTGCATTGTATCTTAGTCATTGTAGATCCTACAAAAGCATCCTAAGTGCATTTCCAGGCAGTACACCTGGTTGCATGATCAATTTTTTCACTGTGTACATATAAGTAGTTGGAAACAATATTGCGATGATCCCAGGGATGTTTTACTAAAATTGTCAGATATATTCAACAAAGACATATTTTACAACCTGAAACTTGTCATAATAAGAGGTAAAGATGTACAGCAAATGAAACAATTACAAGTTGAGTACCAATCAACTGTTCAGTAAACCTCATGGGTAGACGAAGGGAAAGGTTGAGTTTCAAGTCATTTTGATGAAACATTATTGTTTTGATTATTGTAAACCATGTACACATTTTGAAATTTTGGTAAACATTGCAGCCTTAGTGATTATTCTCCATAAAAGGCACAAGCCTGCACATGTTGGATGATTCAGTGTGTCCTTTGGAAAGGCACTTACCTCCCATTTCATCTGCATGATCTACCCAAAATAAAGATTTGAAAGTGCCCTAAAAAACTAACCAACCAATCAACCATCATCCAAACGCAGCACTTTAAATGCAGAGCTATGATAAAAAGGGCACTTATTTTATTGTGCATTGTTGCTATTGTTGTTGTTGTCAATATTATTATTATTATGTTGTTGTTATTGTAAAATTACAAAATCTGCTAAGAAAGTATCTGATTTGTTAAGTTAAAAAAAATATATTTGTCATCTCTAGTCCACCAAAAAAATTTACAAGAGTAAAATCCTACAACAGTCTTTCTCAGTATATGTATTAACCTTTTATCTTTTTCTTTCCTCAGCAAAGATGCATGCATTAGTAGTGCTTTTCAAGTAAATCTAATGCATAATTAGTAACAAACACAAACATCCAAATAATAATAATCATCAATTACTATGAATGCCTTCTTCTTTCATGTGTTCTTTAAATTGACCAGATATACTCAAGTTTATTTAAGGGAAAAATCTGTGTATTTACTATTTTAATAGATGTGCATTGTAAAAAAATTGATACAATCAGTCAATATCATTTGTTGTACCCTTGCATTTGCCCTTCTGAGAATGGAGTAATGCTAATAAAATAGCGGTAGAAATTTTACATTTGATTTTTCGCTTTTATTTGGAGTAATAAACTAGTCTGTATACAAATAGCAATACGTCCATTATTTATATATGTAACCATTGCTCTGATTGAATATATACCAAAAAATATTTAATTGTGACATCATAATGTTTATGAATATGTCTTACACCAGTGGTTCCCAAACTTTTTGATTGTGACCCTAAATTCAGTACCAGTATAGGGTCGCGAGGGTCCTTACGACCCTCATTTGGGTTGTGACCCAGGGTTTGGGAACCACTGTCTTAGACCAAGCTTTAAATAGCCAGGGAAAAGCCTAGCAAGAGCCAACATTGCAACAATGGTTGATGTCAAATCAATTTTAGGAGAAACAAATTAAATCACTATATTCAAAATCCTTTCACAGCAATAAAACCAAAAATGTGGACAGCAATCGGTTTTTAAATAAGAAAGGTATTCCTCTTTTCTAAGACGAGTACCCAAGGGGAGTAATTCTTGCTGGAATCAATTTCTAAGGAATTTCTTATATAAGTTTTTTTTAAAAACATGGCGGAAGGGCCATGATCAGATAATGGTCTCATTCTGTCTTCATGAATGAGATATGTATTATTATGTATGATGTTTACCGGTATATAATATTATAAATATTTTAGGAAATTATAAATGTTTCTTGACTTTAATATTTGCTTAAACCTTAATGTTAAGTATAAGGTTGACATGTTTATCTATTGTTCTTGAATTAGGTTGTTTACTTAGTATTTGAGTTCATGGATGGTTTTGGTAAACAACTTGTTGATTCTATTTGAAGTCAAGGTTGATTTTGTTTACAGATAAAACTAGAATTTCCTTTAGAGTTATGTGTCAAATATCACATACCGGTACACCATATAGTATTCTAGAACATTCCGTCATGTGACCTATCTTTATATATACCATGTTTAGTGGGCAGTTTTTCAGTTTTGACTTTAATATCAGTCTTTAAAGAGCCATTACAGTTGTGAAAAATCATTTCAAATTCAGAGAGAGGAATTATTTAAAATATTCATTGGATTATAAAAGTGCTAAAAGACCTTTGGATTTTGAATTAATGATTGTGGGATTTATGTGAACTTATTCAAAGATATTCTGGAGTACTTCGTTTTGGCACATCAGCACATTAAATACTGGTACATCAGGACACCAAAGACTATTGGCACATCAGCACATTCAAGGATACAGCAATTCATTTGGAACATTCTATATTTAGGACTTGTGATTAGGACACTTAGGATTATTAGAGTATTTGGATTTTAATTCATGTTACTGTAAGTGTATTTTCATTTTCATTTTTATTATCAAGAAATAAATTGCTTGTTGATTTTTGCTTGATTTGTTGGTTTCACTTTCTTTGTTACATTTTCTTAGACCACTGAGTCGTAACAGTATAGTCAAGCCATAAACTGCATGAATGTGATTAAATTATGAACTACCAACTATTAAAAGCTCTTAAGAAATAATTTGTTAAAATATATTTTTCTGACAGTCTAAGATTCAATATTTAGCTATCTCATGTCAGCAACATGCCTTATGTATATGTCTAAGCACTATGTGGGATTAATCTTTAAGTTAACTTCTTATAAGATATTTACCTGATGATGTTTTTTGGTGTCTCTTTTGTTCAATTATAAGTGTGATGAAAGCATACTAATTAACAGGATTTGAGCAGTTGTAAACAACTGGAACTGAAGGGAGGGCACAAAAAGTTGGCAGAGGGGCAACATGGTACTTGCAAAAAGGCCTTGAAAAGGGCATAAAACTTCGAAAGGGCGTCATTATGACATGCAAGAAAAAGAGCAAGTCACAGCACCAGGTCTAGGGGAAAGACTACCTGAATTACACTTACCTATGATTGGAATTCCTCCATATTTTTGAACCTGTAAATTAATTTAAACAGAAAATTAAAAAATGATTTGAGAGTTGTGCAATGTTTATAACAACATTATTGTTATCTATCACCAATAGTATTTCTTATAATGGCACTGTATATTATAACATCACATTGTTTTTATATATTTTTGAGTAAATATAGCTTGATACATGCCCCCTTCACAGTACTGAATGGTAGAGTGCTGCAATATAAATAAAGAACATGCACTGACTCAGTGATTAGCGTGCCAGACTCACAACTGAAAGGGTGCAGGTTTGAATCCTACCATGGGTCAGCTACTATGGTGTCCTTGGGCAAGGCACTTTACTCCAATTTCATCGGCACTAAATAACCTGGTTGTGTTGCTGTGCCATAAAACACCGAATCAGCAACAACATTATAAGAATAGGTAAGAGGTAGAGAAAGCTCCTTCCCCCTGAGCTTGTTCTGTCTCTCTTCTCCTAATCTATGTGAAGCAGTGCTGAGTCTCATGTGAGATAGGAACAAAAAAAAAAGAAAAAAAGAAACAAAATTTGATTAAAACCACAAATTTTAAAGTTGATCCCAGCCACTGTTGAGGCTTCTGATCTGGCTAATATGACAGCTTCTGAAACTTACTGTTTACCTGCACATTTCGAGCCTACATTGCTGATCTATGTGTACTGGGGGTGGGGTGTGTAAATGCAAAGAAAGCCCCTGTTAGAAAGGAAGCATACTTATAGCTTCCCCATGCTTGCAGGATAACCATTCAAGAATAAAAGAAAAACTATCAAACCTTATCATAATCTAAAGTCTAACTACAATACCATGTGAAAAAAAAGATGCTCACTTCCACTCGCGCCACTTCCTCCATACATATGTTCCCCAGGATGCTTAGGACTAGGTCTCTGGTTTTGTCATCTGTGTTATTATCACACTCAGGGTTTATCAGTTGCAGGAGCTTTGGACACACACCACCAGTCACCAGTTTGGTCACCCCATTCGGCAATTTGATCAGACGTGTTCTAATGTCAACCAATGTGTCGTGGACATGTTTGACATTTGAACTTGTCAAGCGAGCAAGATATTTTCCTAACCTATCCGATGCCATCTTGGTGGGAGAGAAGTATAGCTAGAAAAGTTAAAAGGTTGAATAGTCAACTCATTTAAATTGAATTGTAGTGGTTTCCCTTTACCGCTCATGGTTAAAGTAAATCTAAAGTATCTCATGTATCGTACGTAAGTTTATCATACTTAATCCTCTGGTACTGACCCATGGAAGGCATTTGCACTAAAAACATATAAAAGCCAGTCTGAAATTTCCATCTAAATTCATATATATATATATATATATATATATATATATATATATATATATATATATATATATATATATATATATATATATATATATATATATATATATATATATATATATATATATACACACACACATGTATATATATCAAAAGCAGTTTTATTTAGAACATTTTTTTTATCGACTAATCAAACTGCTGCTCAGGACTGCATGAACTTTTGACTTCTGCTTTCATGTTCCCAGGAGGGGATACTCATGTTTAGCTCAAAACTGTAGATTTATCAAGCCTGCACATTATTTGTAACCATTATGGATTGATAGGGGAGGTTGATTTACATCTGCATTACAGATAATACCCATTTATTTTTCTCTCTCTATATATATACCGGTATATACTGACATTTAGGTGGAAATTTTAGACTGGTATTTATCATTTTATGCCTTTTAATGGTCAGTTCTAGTATATTAAGTATAATAAATTTACTTTTGATGCATTAGATGCTTTTGATTTACTTTGACCCAGTACAATGTCATGCATATGAGTTATTCTAATAGGAAATACAAGTACACTGTGACAGAAGATGAAGAAAAGAATTAGTGTTTCCAAATTGGAATCTTGAAATTGCACGATCATTGACTGGTTCATTATGATCAATTGATCATCAATTATAATTGGTTACCAGCATTATTAAAAAAAAATTGTTTGGAATGACTTTACTGCAAGTACCAGGTTACATAAAGACAGCACACACTGGCTTACATTTTAACCAGTTATGTATAATATTTACATATTTAACTTTAGTCATACATATTCAACTTTGTCCTTGGTTATAGGATGCAAACAAGTTGTTTACTTAGAATTTGAAGTCAGGGTTGCTTTTGTTTACAATTATACCGGTTTTACCACTAGAACTACTGATATTCGTCAGGTAAGCCATATGATTTTCTAGAAAATTCTGTGTTTATACATGTATATAGGAAGCTTAGTAAGCAGTATTTCATTCCTATGCTATCAGTCTTTTAGGAATTTGGTTTAATAATCAGATGTTTATAGTTGTGTTGTAAAAATCAGAGTAAATTCAGTAAGAGGAATTATTTATTTAAAATATTCATTGGAAATACTAAAGTGCTCATAGACTTTAGAACTTTTTGGGATTAATACAGGACTTAAGAATTTTTGTGAAATCATTCAAAGACATTCTGGATTACATCATTGTGGTACATCGGGACATTCAGGACTCCTGATACATCAGGACATTCAAGACTACTGGCATATCAGTACCTTCAAGGCTACTGGAATTCATTCAGAACATTCTATATTTTGATCTTGTGATTAGTACACTTAGGATTATGGGATTATTTGGACTTTAATTCACATTATTGTAAGTGGTTTTTTTTAATTTTCACTTTAATTGTCTAGAAATAAATTGCTTGTTGATTTTACTTGATTTTGTTGGTTTCAATTTCTTTCTGTTACATATTTTTAAACCATAGAGTCATAGAAAAACCAATCACAGTACATGTCTTGAATGAATTACATACCAAGCTGGCAGAACATCATGTATTTTGCTAATACTGTACAGAGTTCGGATAAATAGGTTCGACAATGGTTTGAGAAGTAAAGTTATTAACAGAAAATTTAAATGTAAATAATTCTGTGATGCAGTCCTATGATAATTTATAATCGATTATGGAAAATCATATTCAAACACTTGGTCATTTGACACTTTCAATTAATCTCTGATTATTCTGATGAATCTTCACACCACTAGAAAAAATCAGATGAATCTTCACACCTCTAGAAAAAAATCAACTGAATAAAGTTACAAATGAAATGGACTTGGGTGTTATTGTTGATAATTAACCTGAAATGAAAAAGCTGACTGCAATGTGTGAGGAAGGCAAATAAAATTCTGGGATTAATCAGGAGATTTTTTGCAGCTATAACATCAGAAATGTTGTTACCACTTTACAAGGCTTTTGTAGGACCCCATGCGCTCAAGAATGTGCAAAAATTAGCAACTAAAATGATTTACTATCATTACATTATGAAGAAAGACCAAGGTTACTGGAAGTTCCAACATTTCAGTACAGAATAAACAGAATGAGCATGATCAAGGTGTATAAGATCTTAAATACAGCGATAACAACATAGCCAGGGGGTGCCTCCATTCGCAGAATGCTACCATTTTACTATTTCTTTACAGAGAGGGTACCCCTTTTTTCGGGCCTCCCATTCTTTTATCTCTCATTGGATTATTTCATGGATGGCGGAAACATTTTACGTCATCATCTGCGCAAAGGAAACCAATTAGCTTTCCTTTTAAATCATACAGCATTGGTAAGAATTTGATACGGCTCCGAGACAAGTTTCTTCAAAAATCCAGAAACAGTGGATCGAGGCTGGTTTCACTCAGGAGAGGTTTTATTAATGTATCTAAATATGAAATGTGTCGAGAATATTTTGACTTCTCTTCATTTCATGGGAACAGAGATGTATTTTAACATACCTCCCTGTTAATTTTCAACCAGAAAGGTGTATCAGTTCTCTCCCTTGAACAGCTGGTAGAGGTGGCAACGATATTTATACTCAGTTTGTTTTTATCATTACTGTTACAATACAGTATCAAACTTGCTTGATACGTGTAGTTATTAAATTAATATAGTAAAAAAAAATGATTCATACAAATTTATACTTGCATCTTGTGTATATGTGGTTGTTTTCTGCAAGAATAAGACAACCGCCAACCCCCCAAGCATTTTGTTTTGCCTGTTCAGGCCTTTGTAACATCCATCCCGTTACATAAACATCTTTATTTATCTGTGCTTTTATCATTGTTTTACCCTTTTTAAAAACTAATTTGATATTGTTATGTCACAAAAAATATCAGCACAATACAAATATGAAATAAAAAAATAAAATTGAAAAAGTATATACAGTTTTACTATATTGAACTTTTCCCAAGAAATATTAGAGAAAAATAAATATTTAATGCAAATCTGGAATCATAAAAATAATATTTTTAGATGTGTTAGTCTAAAAAAGTTTCTCTTACAGGTAGGCATTTATTAGGAACAAAATACCTGGATTGTACATTGTTAATTTTCCATTTTGATTTATTTGAAAAGTAAAGAGACGGATGTTACAAATGACATTTGTTTTTCACTTTCACATGAATGACGGTGTTTATTATTTGGCTTCTTAGTTATTTTGTTTATTTGAATGTTGTCTTTACCAATATTGATCACATGCAGTCAACTTTTTTAGAAAAGATAAAAGTGGGTTTGTAATCCTTATACTTCAATATGATGTCCTAAACCATATAAAACCTCTTATATAACACATAAATGTGTAAATTATGCCTCAAGAACAGTCTGGTTGTATTCAGTAATGACTACTTGAAGAATTAACCCAAAAAACACCCCATTATCTGATTTTTATTCATTATATACACTGTACAAAAAATGCTCACTTTTTGAAAAGAAACAAAATTGTGCAGGCGATAAAATAACTTTTTTGCACTTGCTATGAGCAAAAACCATGAAAAGGATTAAATTTTATTTGATAATTTGTTATTTCTGATGCTTTGACCTTCACAAAAATACCATATTTATGAACCTTATACGAAATTTTAAATTTGGCCTGTTATCCCTGCTAAATAGCATTAACAAAATGTCCACGGATACATTTTGGAAGTATAAAATTGCAACTGGATCAACGTCACAGCTTCACTTTATAAGTAATCAATAACTGGAATAGTTTGCCAGAGTATGTTGCGGCAGATGAGAATGTGAATAGCTTTAAATCCAACTCAAACAGCCATTATAATACTAGCAAAATTATTATAGTACCCCTACCTCTAGTCCGAGTTTCCTCTGACCCTTCACACCCCATTTTTTATATTTGGACATTTATGTTGGGGTGTCCAAATATCAAAAATGGGGTGTGAAGGATCAGAGGAAACTCGGACTACCCTACCTCCTACGTACACATGTGCAAGTCGAAGCTACGACATCGATACCTCCTGTGATTTAATTACAACTCAGTCTATTCGCACAAAGTTGTTAATTATGACACCTGAAATGACTGGTCATTATAAACATAGTTGCTATCGGCCGACCAAAATATTCAAATACATAATGTAAATACTCAGTACCACGAAAATAGGACAGACTGTGCTTATACATTATAAGCGGATGTGTATGTTTTTATTCTTTACCTACAAGAGTACTTCCTATGTTGGACTGGCCCTAAATAGACAACCCTGCAGATGGAATCAGGTCACAATTAATATTTCCGGTTCAATAGACCCAGTCTATTTTTAGATCATTTTTTTCCTCTCTCATTTTGGTGGTGATGTATGCATTAGATTTAGGCATCCTTAGTATTTATTTAAAGGAAATTGGTTATTGTTTAGATTATGAGCATTATAGTGTGGTTGTCTGTGTGTATTATGGAGACAGTTCACAGTGAGTAATGAGGCATTGGTGCTGATCCGGAAGTGAAATCTGCGACTCATTGCACGTATAGTATGGGCCCGTTCCAATCTGAATCGTTCGCTCTTCGAAAGTATTTACCTGAGCCAGTTAATATCGAGCTGAGGATTATTTAATCTCTTTATACCTTACAAAATTTCAAACCAAACCTTGTTCCGTCTACGCATACTTTTTCAATTTGGAAAAATAAATAATAATAATATTGTCTACATTATATGCTCTTTTTAAATGTTAATCAAATTGCTGGCATGCTAAATGCCATGTAAATATGAATTAAATATATTTAGATGGTGAAGACACTTATGTTCATACTGCATTTTTTGTGGAATGTTTAACATATGATATAAAAATGATAAAAATCTATAATCTAATTATCTGACATATTTATGAGTCAGAGAATGACGTATGATTTAGAGAATTATTGTTAATGTTGTTTTGTATCCATTTATTATAATCATAGTCATTAAAGTAGTAGGCATCTCGTATGGTAATACAGTATAGCTCCACATCACAACCATGCACCTTACAATAAAAGTATTAACTATTTTATTTTACATTTCTATCTTTATTTGTATTAATGACTGATTTGGTTAAAAAAAAAGTGTAACAAATATTTAGGTCATATTTACATGGCATTTAGCATGTGCACGTTTTATACAGTATAAATGTACAGACTTTTAGTTTTACCTGCGTGAGGAACCGCGTCGCACCCATGCACCTTACGACGTGTATTAGGCAGTGCTTGTACTATAAATAGCATTTTCTTTAACATTGCACTCGCCGTTAACAGCTTTATTTTTCCATATTAAAAAAGTATGCGTAGACGGAACAAGGTTTGGTTTGAAATTTTGTAAGGTATAGAGAGATTAAATAATCCTCACCTAGATAGTAACTGGCCCAGGTAAATACATTCGAAGAGCAAAGGTGGTGTACGATTCAGAATGGAACGGGCCCATACTTTATCTTTGTTTACAGTCCAGCTATTCATAAGACTGCCGGTTAACCTATGACAAGAACTTCAGCGTTAGTTCATCTTTGAAGATACTTTACAGCAATATATGATTTATTAGGATTTGGACACAGTGGAAAGTTCAGTACTGACAAACAAATGTAGAGACTATATAGGAAAATTAATTGTGGTCTAAGGCCAGATGTAGAATAGTTCATCTCCAAGGGTATGAAACAACCGGATATATTCAGCTTTCTTCGCTAAATACTAACTGCTGAGCATGCTCAGCACTGCCTTTAGCGAGCTGAGGTGTTTCATTCATAATGAAAGTAAAACTATACCCGCCAACGGAAACGGTGAACGTAGATTCAAGTTCTTATTTATTGGCAGAGCATATAGAAAGAAATAGAGACAAACAGTTTTATTTCCATTCAAATATGTATAATTGATTAAATATTATACATTTATCAATGAAGATTATAAATAATCTATAATTAGATCTTTTCAGATAAGTCTGACAGTATATGTTCCATTTCAGAATTAATATTGAATATTACCCCTTTGTACAATTATTAAAGTTTTTAATAAGATTGTACAATTTTATAATATCAGATTTTAAAATTAATAATATTTATTATTTTGATTTAAAAAATAGTTCAAAAGAAGCACGATAGAGGTGACAGCGCTTTTTTTTAAATTGCACAATACTTTTGTATTTATATTTCTATCACTTTTCTACAAATAATAAATAAAATTATCAATTTCAGTTCCATTATTAATTGGTTAGGAAATTTTCATTATATACATACAGCAGAAGTGAAAAAGAAAAGACCAGGCTGCTGTATGTATAAAAAAAAGTTTCCGCAAGAAATAGAAATGACCAAAAACCTTGTAAGCAAAATACTTTAAAGCGGGCTCAGCCCAACTAAACCAGATTTTGAGCTTGTGTTTCTGACATACCAAAAAAAAGCAATTTTTTTTAAAAATTTATATATCACGTACATATTATGGTGGATGCATTTTTTTAATCTTTTATCGCGTAAAAAAAAAACAGCTGCGTTGTATAGATTACTGTTCAGAAGTAGAAATACCCCAAACATTGTAGGCAAAATACTTTAAAGCGGCTCAGCCCAACTAAACCAGATATTAGCGTTTTTCTGACATACCAAAAAAGCGAGTTTTGTTTTTAATTTATATATCATGTACATGTTATTGTGGATACATTTTTGTATCTTTTATTGTGTATCTCTTATCGTGTAACAAAAAAAAAACAAGAAAAAAACAAAACAAAACAAACAAACAAACAACAACAAAAAACAGCTGCGTTGTATAAGGTCGGTTACTGCTGAGATGTATAAATACCCCAAAACATTGCAGGCAAAATACTTTAAAGCGGGTTCAGCCCAAACAAACCAGTTACTGAGAATGTGTTTCTGGCCCACACCAATAACAACAGAAGTGACGAAATACAACAAATTTATCAATCAAGTTCATATATAATCTTATAATTAAAAGCTATTGGATAGATAGTATCCATACGGTGAATCCAATATGTTTCTTTTAACAGACGTCCCATTTCCGAATGAACAATATCAATTACCTTAAATGAAAACTCTTGTAAATCATGGAAACCGTCATTAAAGTGTGTGGAGACATGAGATTAAAAAGATGGATCAATAAAGTTATTTATGTCATATATCTGTTTGTTCATGCGTTTAGATACTTGCTGACGGGTTTGTCCAACATATTTCTTTGTACAAGTTATCAAATAAATAACATTAGATGTTTGCACAGTTAGTATTAAGTGCTTCTTTGGTATTACTGCTATTGAAATAAGTATTTTGATTAATGAAAGAACAGTGCGAACATCTGGGTCTAGTATATTTAGTTGATGAACCATGACTTTTAAATAATTAACAACCGTAACTCATTTAGTATTGAAATATGCTAAAATTGTGAAATCTGATGTCAGAACTAACATGCCCTACTCTCCAGTTATATTTTTCATACTTAATAGACATACTTATATTTCATGTTCGCCTCCTATTATTATGCTTATGTACATATGTTAAGTTCTTCCATTCAACTTTATTTCATCAATGTGTTCCTTATGGAATATGTATACACTTTCAAGGCAACATAGGTAATAGTTACCTATCCCGTCTGTAATTACATTTTTCCTTTTACTTCTGCTTCTATCGTACTCTTCTTTATGCGATTATACAACTTTTTCGTATGTGCTACACAATATAAGACTTTTCTGTCCTATATCAAACAGCGCCATCACTTCATATAAAAAATAATGTGTTCAAAAATACCCTTCAAAACAAACCATGCAACAAAAAATTACATGCAACAAAACAAACTAAATTCCTTCCTTTTCACACATTTCATGCATATTAACCCCAGTTACAACTTTGTTACATGCCATTACTCTTGCCTCCTCTATTGGTACTTTTCTAACGTACCAACCTTTTTCTTGTCATGTTATGATTATACTATTTGCTGTAATGGGAAGCGATGCATAACAGTCACTCTGCGGCAGAGGCAGCGTTGTCGGCAACAGTTTGTTAAGGTGCTGGTTAAGGTTTTTCAGTAACATATATATCCTAAACCCATCGATAAATTCTCATCATTCTTCGCGTATATTATTGTCAAGCTAACACAATCAATTTACCGCCTGATCGCTGGCCCCTATTAACATGATGTCCTAGTCACGTTCTTCGATACTTCCCGCAAACTCGTTGATAATGTTCTTCATACATTTACACTAAATTCACTTCCTTGCTGCACAAAAGTAGCAAAAATATAATATAAGAAACGTTATTAAAATATCAACAAAAATTACTTAGGTTCTTTTTGATTAAATAATTTTCTGGAATGATTTTGAAGCATTGCTCATCATAATTTTGTTTGTTGTTTATATTGTTACGACTCTAAGTCTTAAAAAATATGTAACAGAAAGAAAGTTACACCAACAATGTAGTAACAAAGTCCAATGCTCTCTTGGCAATTTCAAGTTTTCATCAATTTTCTCAAAGTGAAGAAAGTATTTATCGACGTCTTTTTCCTGAAAAGATGGTATTCACCTAATATATATAGTAACATCAAAACCTGAACTTGTGTGTAAAGGGTGAGGGAGAGAGTGCTCCACTTGCCAGTTATAATTCTTTGAATCTATGTTGCATCCCCCCCCTCTCTCTCTCTCTCTCTCTCTCTCTCTCTCTCTGCATCTGCCTCTCCTTCATTTCCCTCTCTCCTCTCTCTCTCTCTCTCTCTCTCTCTCTCTCTCTCTCTCTGCATCTGCCTCTCCTTCAGTCCCCCCCCTCTCTCTCTCTGAATTTGCATTTTTTTCTCTTCTTTCTCTTTCTGAGTTTGCAGCCTTTCTCTCTGAAGCTGAAGCTCTCTTAATTCCAATTCCATCTGGGGTTTTGTTTAGCTGTAATTTCCCTTAATTTCCAATCAAAACCAGATACAGACTTCTGAATCAAAGCTAAAGCACGATTATCCAAATTTCCTTTCCCACCAAATACTGAATCAAAATATTCCTTATCTCTTGCCTTGTTAAAGATGCTTTCACGAAAAAAAGATCATAATGTCTGGCAAGCTCGGGCAACTTATCCTTTTTCATCGACTCTGACCCTACTTTGGTAGGATTTGAAACAAAATTCTCAACATTAGATGACATTGTGAACGCTTGCTGATTTCACTTAAGATTTCTCAAATGTGTGAAATAAAAATCTTTACCAGGGACAATGGAAATTCAAAAACAAAGTAAATTTGAATTTCAAAGGCAATTTGTAACATATCTTAAATGTTTTAAACAAATTCAGGTCCCGGACGAGCCCCCAATTTATGTTACGACTCTACGTCTTAAAAAATTTTTAACAGAAAGAAAATGAAACCAACAATATAAGTAATATCAACAAGCAATTTATTTCATTATGATACAAAGTGAAATTCAAGAAATACTTACAATATTGTGAATCAAATTACAAATAATCCTAAATGTCATAGTCACAAGTTCAAAAATATAGAATGTTCCAAATGAGTTCCAAGAGTCTTTAATGTCCTGATATAACACAATGATACAATCCAAATGTCTTTGAATGAGTTCACAAAAGTCCAAAGTAATGTATTAATTTAAAAGTCAGTGAGCACTTTAGTAATTCCAATGAATATATTAAGTAAATAATTCCTCTCGAAATGTATCTGATTTCAACGGCACAAACTATAAAATCTGATCTCAAATGGATTCCCACAGACTGATCTATAACAGGAATGCATTATTTGTTTACCAAATCCCTATTTATACACATTTTCAATTCATCTATATCATAACAGAACGTGAAGCAATAAAATGGAAAAAAAAGTCTAACTGTCAACAAGGCTGGTCTTGAATTCAAATGCTTGTGAATATTCTGTTTACAAGTGACCAGAATCTCAAGTGAAACTTTCCTTCATGGACAAGATTTAAACACACTTCATTGTTCAAATATACATACTAATATGTCCAGATTATTTTCCAAAACATTGTTCGTTATCCATACAATAGACTTTTCATTGTATGTAAACATAACCGTTATATCGTGCACATGCGATAGTTACATGAACGAGCGTAACTTCGTGCACGTTGGTATAGAAGCACCTGGACTCGGCGCATTATTCCATGCAGGGGTGAAAGTTACTTTGATTTTTAACTGGAACAATGACTTCTTATTCAACTCGCACAGTTCATGAGTTTTCTAAATTGATAACAGCTTTTCTAATGTCTCTCGTCATCTGAACCACAATACACAAGAAGGTGCAATACTGAGCACGTGTATGATTACAGCATTTTTCGTCGGAGATGAACGCACCCTCATATACGAACAATAGACTCTTTTTTTTATACAAACAACCTGATGTCATACGGTGCGAGCACTGTGTGTATATATATATATATATATATATATATATATATATATATATATATATATATATATATATATATATATATATATATATTATATTTATATACATATATTTGAAACCTCACAGGTGACAGATTATTGAAAAATGGACATATTTTGGCTTCAGCTAAGGCAGTTACTTGTTCTTTAGAGATTTGCGCTCTAATGTTTGCAAGGAGTTTAAAATTATGACTGATATAGACAAGAAACCTCCTTACTGGTAATACGTTGTTTTGCCCGTTCTGACCTAGCTATACGCATGACTGAAATAGAATCACACGTGAGTCTGTGCTAAAGTGGTTTCTGACCTAGTTTTATGGACGGCTCATTGTTCTCCCCAGGGTCTTTTACCGTAGCGGGCCCACTACGCTATCGTTTCAAACTCCGAGAACCCCCGATGCTTTAGAACCTGCCGCTAAGCTATGCTCTTGTGCCGCTACGTTTAAATGTTTCCCACTACCCTTATAAAATTAATCTGTTAAACTAACATCCTGTCACCTAATTCAAAACCCTAGTACTCAAATGACACATGTTCTTACCTCTTCATGGGTATTTTATTAAAATAATCCAGGATAATTACTCACTTACTTAACCATTATCTTTTGCACCTGGCTTGCGTGACTGCCGATGAGCGACCTTTGGTGCGGGTTTCGTCTGCACAGAGATAGTCACGTGATTGGCTAGCGACGATGGAGTCTACTAGTAGTGTGTTATATATATTTCAGTCATTTTCAGTCACGATGGAGTCTACTGGTAGTGTGTTATATATATTTCAGTCATTTTCACTACCAGCGAAAGCAGTTACACATATTACATTAAAAATTCTTGTGAAAAGTTAACACACCACCTTCCAAGAAACGTAAAATTACCCAGCGTCCGGCAAGCCCCATGTTGGCCTGGTTACGAAAATCAGAAATTGGCGTCACCAATAGTGCCAGTGATTCCGATTCCGTAAGTGTCAGCATAATTTGCACAAAAAAGAGATAATGTAACGAAGGACGGGATTTAACAATGAATGGAAGAAGTTATACCCTTGGGTGGAAATTGTTGGATCGGATGGTAAGTTTTCCATATTGCTAAATTTTGGTTCCGATCTACGGGGGGGGGGGGGGGGGGGGGGGGGTAATATATTTTTTTTAAATAGTAGTAACCAGTAGTAGTAGTTGTTGAAATTGTTGTCATTCTTATTAAGTTGTGACGAGGAATGAAAGTTACATTTTTTTTCACGAGTTGTTATTATTTTTACATAGTTTAACTTTGAGCAAGAGAAATATAGTTTGGTCAATAAACCTTAACTTAAGTGGGTGCTGCTCTGTTAATTTATCATTTCTCCTTTCCTTCTATCCAAGTAATAAAGAAACAATCTGTATCTTCCAGTTTTACCTCTTTTAAAAAGATATAAATAAAAAGTATCCCTTCATAAATGTAACTTAAATAGTTTCATCCATATGCTTACTAATTATTCAGTAAAGTCATTTATAATTTAATTTAAACTTTTGAACAATATTTAAGCTCCCTGACATTGATTCAGCGAAGAAATTAAACAATAACAAACACTTTGATATATTGTTCTTAATGGAAAGGAATATGTATTATCTTATTCTGTGATGATTATTTGAAAACACATCACTGTCGACTCTTGAAGAATTTGTCCAAAGTAATTCACTTACTTAGGATTCAGGTTGTTTTGTCTTATTTTTTGTACATCCATGAATAAATTTTATATTCCATTTTTTTCTTCTTCAGATTGTGAAAGGTCATTCTACTCAATAAATAGAATTAAGAGTGTTTTAAGGAACAGGTTGACACAGAGGGTACTGAACTACCTAATGACAATCAGTACTGAAGGACAATCCTTAAAAGACTTTAATTTAGATTGGGCAGTCAGTATATATATGGCGAAAAGAAGAAAAGACGTATATCATTTATTTAAATTAAGAAACAAATGAGATAAACATTAAGCCTTGTTATAACCTAGGTAAATAAAGAATACTATGTAAATATATACACTTCTTTTTTATTTCATTATTATTATTTTGTTTCACTTTTATGACGTTAACACGCGCTTTTTAAAACATTTTATGACGTTAAAGCGCTTACCCCGATGCTATCGAAAATTTCTGGGGACATCACGTCACGGGCTACATTAAATGTCATTTGAGTGATTTGTTACCTACTGTTATGCATGAGTTAGCTATGAAAAATCACCATTGACACGCTGTTTAGGAATTTGGACCATAGTTGTGTGGATGAGTGACGTAAAAACCATCGTTGACATGTTCTTGAGTAATTTCGACCTAGTTTTATGCATGAACTACACCACAAAGGCAGTCTCATGCAGTGTTAAGTAATTTCTGACCTCTTTTTATGCATGAGTGACATAAACACCATCGATGACATGTTCTTAAGTAATTTCGGATCAAGTTGTATGATTGGGAAAAATAACATAGGCAATCTCATGCAGTGTTGAGTAATTTCTGACCTAGTTTTATGTATGAGCTACAATAAAAATCTCAGGTGACACGCAGCTAAGTAATTTCTAACCGAGTTTGATGTATGAGCAGTTATTAAAATAGAGAAAATGAATGTTGTCATAGTAGGCAGTACCAGCTTCTGAAAGTACAATGAATTATATAATATAATTGAAAATTTAGAATTAAAAAAAACCAACAACACAAACGCCGATAAATTTGCGCAACTAGTTTTGCATTTACTATATGCTTCTTCAGCCACAAAATATTTTGAAAGAAACAGATGACGTCTGTATATTTATAAACAATTACGTCATTGACTTAATAAATAATATGCATTATCATAACAATCTCATATGTATCACAGGATCAGAGAGATACAGTCTCTAATGAAAACTGAATCAGTGAAATAACAATATAGAGACAAACATTCATAAATACAATTATATATTTATCATTGATATATATGTATACAACATATCAATTCTTACTATTACCTTTATATAAAGATCCAGTGTGTAAGTAGGCATTAGCAGTGTAACAAATCATTAGTACATATATGCATTGCAGTATCTTCTGTAATGATATACTTCATCAATATTTGAACCACTGCCAGAATATCGAAATACATATTGCATCATGAGTGTTACAATACATCAATATAGTAGCACTTGACAGTGATGTGTCATGATATACATGAAGTAAAGTTGAGAAAATAAAGAAACTGAAGAGCTTTATTTCTCTCCAATAAAAGTATTAACGAATTTGGCACTACTATTTTGTGTATTATTATCCATCTACAAATCATTAGTTATCAGACTGGTTCCCCGACTCAGCAAAAGAAACCACTAATCCCAGTTACAACACTTAAGAATAATTTATCATTCAGATATAGTTATGTAAAATGGTTAATGATTCATATTTTTGACATTTATAATTTTTATTACAAATTCAGGTATGAAAGATATGTAATCATTTAAAGTCAATATGAAACAGTAACTTTTGATCTCATAATGCATTGCTAAGACCAGATTAGGGGATGAAATCTTAAACATAAAATTTTCAGATGAAGTTATGGCTCCTGTCCAGAAATATTTCTGGTTTAATTTCTGTATGCAGAATTCGCAAAACAGTTATCATATATCAGTAACCTTATTACCGTCTGTACCATTTTTCTTCTTTCAGTCACAGTGACCATGGGCTTTGAGCTTCTAAGCCCGAAATTGATAGCACTCTTTCTTACCCCATGCCATCCACAAAATTTGGTAACTGTAGATTGTGGACAACTAAATTAACTGTCCGGAAACCAAATTGGTAATTGATGGATGGATAGACAGACAACATCATAATATAATACACTCTGCCTTATGATGGGCAATTTTTTTAAAAATATGGCTTTCATGGCATGAATAAAATGAATTAGATCATTATCTACATAGGGCATATAAATGAGCTTACCAAAATTTGATTTCCCTAGACCAACCGGTTTCTGCATAATCATGCAAATCAGATTTGTCACTTAAAAAGTTAAGGTCCAAAATGTGAAGAAAAAACAGCTTTTTATAATTGCTTAAATGCCCTGAAAGACTGATCTGGTCATTAACATAATGCATCTAAACAGCATAATGTATTAAATGCCTCAAGGGATATCTGTGTAATCAGGCTAAAATGATTTCGAATTACAAAAATCAGTCCAAAAAGTGACCCCCAAAACTTGTAAAAAATACAAAAATCACAAATAAATGTCTGGAAAATCGAATCAGGTGATCTACATATGCATATAAACATGCTTACTGAATGGTTTGTCTACCTCTAGTGGTTTCAGTGTAATTGCACTAAAAGGGGATTTGGAACAGACAAGAGGACTTGTGTATGTACAGTCAGACAGCAGCAAAAGAATCCCCCTCCAGCCTTCTGTGTATGTGTGTATGGTGAGGTGGGGGAGGAGGGAAGGGGGCTAAATTAAAAGCAGAGGTGGGGCTAAATTAACAGAGGTGAAAACAGAACCTTTGTGACAACAAATTTATATCCAACCCATGATTAAAGGAATTAGTGGACAAGACATAGTACATCAATTATCCACAATTTGTACAACTAACAATTGGTCAAGCAATTAAAAACTGTACAGAGAAGAAATTGTCCTGGAACATACCTTTGTCTGGATATTTGAAAAAGTTAATTGGCATCATATAATCGATGTTTTACACTAATGGGTGTGAAAATAGAAGCAAATTAAAATAAAATTTCATCCACAAATGTAAAAAAATGAAATATTTAGTTTATCTTCAAATTTCAGTGCATTATGTAAAGTGTACATGTATGAATTTTTTATTTCTCTGCTTTGCCATGGCAGAGCGTAGAAACAAAATGTAAAGGGATAACTTGGAATAATCAGAACTAAAACTGATTGAAACATTTTATCCCAATTTTATTTCATTTACAATAGTATCTGCAATAACACAAATATCAGTAAAAAGTTTATAATTTTCACCACTGCATATTCAATCAATCTTGAAGGTTGTGTCTTTATATTCATGGTTTGTACCAACTACAAAATCCACAAAAATTAGGACCCCCCCCCCAAAAAAAAAAAAAAAAAAAAAGGGAAATCATATTAAATCAGCAAAATGTATTTTTATGAACAAATAAATTGATGTCAATGGTTAACAGTCCAATAGAGTCACATTTCATTAAGCAAAAACTAATGCAAATAATGAAAGAGGGCAATCAACTTTGATGGAAATGGACAAGAATTGCAGCTGTATATTAAACTTAATATAAACACTTCATTAAAATATTGCATCTTTTTTAGAATCCTGATTGCATACATACATTATGATATTAAAGACAACTATATTGTACTGAAACACTGACACTTTTCAACAGACATGGCCAAGTAAAACCTAGGAAACTGAGAAAGGTGAAATAAAAGATCCCATAAATCAAGCAAAGTAAGCAGTCTTGCTTGAAAGAACTGTGACATCCCCCCTCCCCTACAAACCCATATATCACACCCTGGATTGTTGACAACCAAAACTACCTTCAGAAACCTTCCCGGCCCACGGAATGCTGCTAGAAATCTTTTTTGTCCCATCTGAACTTGTATCCAAAGAGTAGAAAATGTATTTGTGGAAATAATGTGTAACCTTTTGAACTGACCTTATGTCCTATAATTAAACTGTTGAACTGTTTTTCTCCATATCATGTTCAAAGCTTGCACACAATCCATAGATGCTAATAGGACATAGTCATTTGCAAAACTACAAACTGGTAATAGATAACAGATATTCAGTGGGCAGAAAATGGAAAGCAAACAGAAAATTATGCCACTTCTGAGAATTGTAAGACTTTGAAATTTATGGCTGGGAAGATACTATATTTTATAATGGTCCTAGTATAGATACACATTTGGAATTTATGGCTGGGAAGATACTATATTTTATAATGGTCCCAGTATAGATACACATTTGGAATTTATGGCTGGGAAGATACTATATTTTATAATGGTCCCAGTATAGATACACATTTGGAATTTATGGCTGGGAAGATACTATATTTTATAATGGTCCCAGTATAGATACACATTTGGAATTTATGGCTGGGAAGATACTATATTTTATAATGGTCCCAGTATAGATACACATTTGGAATTTTGAACCTATTAAATTATTTGGTAAGAAGTAATGTCTCTATTGTCTGTAGGAATACAGGTGAAAATGAGTCACTAAGGAACTGAGAGAATAGCTGTAGTCTATCTGATCGGCTTGTGGAGTCTACCAGTAGACTCACTATAGCTGCCTCTCTCAGGAACTCAATATCATGCACTACAGCATGTCTGAAGACAGCATGGCAGTGCTTTGGTCCAAGGAACTTGCAGATCAGAATGTCTAGTAAATACTTGTGAAGATCTGACAGCAAATATCTATCAGCTAGAGACAACATATCTAGTATACGTCTAACACTTGTCTCACTGATCTCACACACCTCTATGTCTCTTCTGATTTCACATGAATTAATATCACAGTCATGGAGATAGTGGATTAAGTACTGAAAGGCACAGAGGGATGTCTCTTGAATGTGGATTTCTGATTGTCCAGACTCTGAATAATTACCAGTTAACATTGCTGCAAATATGTCTGATTTTTTAATCAAGACATCCCTTACAGCAGACACTGTTTGTCCATGAACAGAAAATTTCACATTCTGATTCTTATGCTGTGATAACTGACAACCATGATTAGTAAAATTAGTCCCATCATCACAAGATGAGAAGGTAGCTACACGTGATTTATCATCTTTGCGACTAGGACTACCGATGGTACTAGTGGAATGGATAGATATCACACTTGTTTTGGCACTGAATACGGACTCTCTGTACCGAGCTTCTATTATTTTTCTTAAACAAAGAGCTTTTGCCAGAAAACACAGTCCATCTATCACCAGGGTGACAAGTTTTAGTGGCATATTAGCCCTGTCTTCCAAAACAGACAGTAACTGATTCAGTATACCAAGCCCAGACATGTAAAATTGGCAAGAACCACTTGTCCTGAAAAACAAAGAACACCAATGTATAGACAAACTATAAATATATTAGTACTAGATTCGTATTAAGTGCAAAATATATACCTCCACTAAAGACAAAAAGTATTAATCCAAAGTGTTCAAAAATTTAGAAAAATTGCTGCAGTGACATGAAGATATAATCAGATCATCTACATATACATACAAACATGCATATTAAGTTTCATTTGTCTACCTCAGTGGTTTTTCCTTAATCGTTCTGACAAGGTTTTCATTAAATAAGTCCAAGTCCAAAAGTTCAAAACTGTGTAAAAATTTGAAAAACTGCTGTAAATGCCTGAAAATTTAATCAGGTCATATACATAGGAATACAGCTATGCCAAACAAATTTCATTGTCTACATCAAGTGCTTTTAAGCTTAATAATGCTAACAAGGCTATCGGGGAAAAAAGTCCAAATCCAAGATGTGCACAATTTAAAATGTGTAAAAAAATGTAAACTTTCATAATAGCCTAAAAATCTAATCTGGTCATCTACTCATGATCATGATAAAGTATATAAAGTTTCATGACTCTGAGTTTAATAACTTTGTGCTACTGCACTTAAATGATTACAGACAGCAGAAAAACAATACGCGCACTTTTATGTTAACTCTGATTATACAGTGACATTTATTACTTGCAAATTCACTATCTTCAATTCATTCCTTTACTACTGCTTCTGTCATTGACATATACAAATATGTGGAACTCTGATCATGATCTCTTGTTTTCATAAAAGCATGTGCTATTATGTCATCAGACTTGTTTCTGTTTTTGTGCTTGAGATGGTTTCTATATCCTAGAACACAATCACAAAAATGGTAATGAAATGTAATCCTAAACAATAAGAAGAAAATAATATTTAGTTTCGTTAGATTAGGATTTTAGACAAAATTGTGATTTGCCCAAAGTTACAACCTCGTAAAATCCAACCAATCCCATCCACCCACTCACCTTTTACTACCAACAATTAAATCCCTGGCTCTGCCTCAGATATTACATAGTGGCCTAATTCTCCAGCATGTCAACATGTCTGCAGTATGAACCTTACCTAATGATGAATGGCATGCTGAGCTCCAGTGTTCTTCTCTCCTGTGTTGTTCCCCTGTGAAAGAGGTTGGCCACTTCCCCACGGCTATAGGGACTGTCTGCCACATAACTCGGCTCCTGTATCAACCTCAGCCCCACCCAAGGGCCACTCTCCTCCACCCTGGCACTACTTTCCCCTACTATGGTCCCACTCTCCCACCCAAGCACTGTTCTTTCCCACCCTGGCACTGCTCTCTCTGCTTGTTCCTGGAGCTCCTATCTGCTGGCCCGTGAAGTCTTCTCACAAAGTGTAGGCATGTCCTCTGTGACTGACAAGTTTAAAGCTAATGATAGGAAAGACAAGCTGTTGGAAGATTTTTCTCTGGATTTAGACGTCTCCAGGGGACTAATATTGCAAATGTCATGACTGCTAAATATGTCCTTTTCATTTTCGTCAATAAGTAGCTGATCGTGGATAAGTATGGAAACTTGAAGTTTCAGAATTTTTTGTAACATATGAGGATTTTGCAACACTCTTATAAAAAGTCTCTCCATTCGTGGTAAAGGGTACACTGTGATTTTCAAATAGTCCACTATGCAACTTATGGACTTTTCTGTGACTAAATAATTGGTCATTCCCGATGGCTCTGAAATTCTGGACATAAGCGACAGAATATTGTTCTCTGTTGTTCTATCGCTTTTGGCTCTGTCAATTGTTCTTCTCTTTTTGTGTGGTGGTGAGGTGGAAAGTGGGTATAGGAAAGGTGATAACTCTGCAGCTGTTCTTTTGATTTGACTAAACTGGGTTGAGGACTCCCCATCAACTCTATTGAGATCTGAAAGCCCAGACATCTTTGATAAGCTTTCTGTCACTGGAGAAAACTCGTCTTTACACTTTCCTTGTGATGAATCAGTATTGGATCTAATGAGATCTTTCTCCTGTGGAATGTTTATGCCTGTAATTTTCCTCTTGAAACGAATTTTTTATACTCAGAGGCACCTGACACTTTTTCAGTGGATATATCAGCACCTTTATTGATTTGTTACATACTAGATAATTTGTGTTCATCTGTATAAAGATCTGGACCCTGTTTCTTTGGCTTGTTCTCATATTTCTTTTCATTCTCTGCAGTACAAGTTCTATAATACTCTGCAATTTTATCATCTTGTCTGTTTGCTTGCTTCATGTTACCTAATTCATCTTTGTCTTCCTCTGAAGAGTACTGAAACTTTAATTCTGCATTAGACCCTGGATTGCTGATGTATGATTTTCCTGGATGATGCGTTGATCTGCTGTCTGGATGATCTGGACTTTGTAACAATTCAAAATGGCTGGGTGACACAACTTAATGATGGTCAGTACTAGGACTGGGTTCTTCAGTGTCAGAATATGAGCATTCTAGGAAACTATAATTAAGTGGACTATAGGATCCAGAGGCTTGTGGAGGTGACTCATGCAAAGCTTTGTTTTCTTCCTTGGTAGTTGTATCCTCTTCCATTTCTTGTTTTTCAATATTGTCTGTCTTCTCCTGTTTTAAGAGTATATCATCCAATTTTAATGGATCTTCATCCCTTTTCCTCAACACTTCTAAAAGATCTTCCAGTGCTTCGGTAGCTGGGGGCTCATGATATGCAACAATCAATTCTGTGCCTTCTTGCATTCCCCCTATCACACTCATATCATCATTCTGTTCACCACATTTTACATTTTGACCAATATTTGACTTGGATTCTACAGATGACAGACCAGTTACTGAAACCGGGAAAGACTCTTCAAGAATGTATATATCTTTCTCCTTGATGTCTGCAATCTTCTGATCAGCTTGTGAGATATCTTCTTTATTTGTTTCAGTCTGAATGTCATCAGACTGTGACACTGTTTGTCCGAAGATATCATGATCATACTTGTGGACAGTGCTTACAAAACCTACACATCGCTGCAAGTGCCTTAGGAGACAAGGAACCAGTCCATGTGACAGGAGAACCTGAAAGCTCTGGTCATCATACAGGAAACACAACCATGAGCTGATCACGGGGTGATAGAGACATGAAAACATCTCATCCTGTGCCACCCTCAGAAATAACTGCAGACCACCAGCCTCTTGCAGCCGTACTCGATTAACAGCCTCTGTACAGCAAAGGCACAGGCAATTCAGCATCTTGGTCCTGTACGGTGCATAATGCCCAGAGTCCAGTAATTCTATAAATGACTGAATTCCACCTATTGCACCAAAAGTCGGTCTGAAGTTTGGATTTTCTGTCAAATGGAGAACAAATGTGAAAGACTGCTGAAAATATTCTGACTGCACATCTTTTACCTTCTCGAAAAGCCACGAGGTTGCTCCAGAACTAAGAACTTGTGCAACGAAAAGAGGTGTACACCTGTCAATGAAACAATAAACTGGTAAAGCAAGCTAGAAAATTAACAGATATGAATGACACTTAGAAAAAGACTGAAATTGCAAGCCTACTCTCTATATATTTTTCTCAGATGTAGATGTATGTATTTTTTTTTTTTTTTTTTTTTTTTTTTGGGGGGGGGGGGATAAAACTAATTTTAATTATGTAATACTTTCCTGCTACTACTGCATTGGTTTCCTTTTCTGGGATTCTAGTCCCCAGTCCAAGCTAATTATTCCCTCCTCCAACTAGTATCGGGGGGCCATAATTGAAAAGAACATTATCCCAGTCCGAGTCCTAAGTCACAGCCAACATACAGAATACCATTCTCTTTTGACTTGAACCTTGTGTACAGGACATCAGAGTGGGTGTGAGGAGATTATCTTTGCAATAGTATCAGGTAAGTATTACATACTTAAAATTAGTTTTACCCTCCCCTCCCCCCTCCCACCAAAGATCGAAGGTACAAGAAGAAGGTGGTGTGAGACCACCAGATGGCGGCTCTGATAACATCACCCAAAGAGGAGTGATTCAAATAGACCATAGATGTAGCCATAGCCCATACTTCATGGGCTTTAATTCTCATAAAAGAAAGGTTCCTTTCAGTGAGGGACTGATAAGCTCTCTTGATAGCGAGGACAATCCACCTGGAGATGGTGGCCGCCAAAACATCAGAGGAAACCTTAAATAGGAGGAAGAAACACTTCCATCCCTTCCTTGATCTTTTTTAGAAGCCAAATAAAACTTTAAGCCCCTAATTGGGCAAAGGAGTCCTAACTGGGCAAAAGAGCCTATGTTGATCATCCACAGCACAGACACAACTGAGACTTGTGATCACTACTGGAAGTGGATTACTGAAGGTAGCTGATTCTTCATCATAAACCCAGTTTGGCAAAGAAGAGAAACCGAATCATAATTACCGTTGAACTTTCTCCTCACTGATGCTAAGGTGAGCAGGAAAACAGTCTTAAGGGTAAAGTTCTCAAAGGAAGCTTGACTCAAAGGTTCATAAGGGGATTTTGACAACACCCAAAGAACACATGAAATATTCTATCTAGGCATTAGTGAGGGAGATACCAGTCTCTGTAACTCAAAATACCTGATGAGATCAGAAAGATGAGGCTCTGATCCAATGGCATAACCCTTAGAGAACTTAAGAGTGCTAGAAAGGGCTGCCCTATATCCCTTAATAGTGGACACAAAACATTCTCTTCTTTTAAAAGGAAGAGAGGACAATCTGCAACTGCGCTCTAAGGGGGATATCTAGGATCAACACATTTCCAACTGCACCAATCATAGAAGATTCTCCACTTTACCCTGGAAGTATATTGCCTCCTAGCCTAGACAATGCAGTTGGAAATCTTGCTTGAAAACTGTCCTGGTGGATTGATCACTTGAGATGAGCCAAGTGTGAAGGAGGAGATTCTGTGGACTGTTGTGGAGGTGAAACCCTGTGCTGCGACAGCAGATCCCTCCTCTGTGGTAATCTCCTGGGCTCGTCTACCAACAGGTCAAGTAGGTCAATGAACCATTGCGGTCACTAGGGGGCTACCAGGATGAGCCGAGCAGTGGAGATCCTGATTTAGTGGAGCATCTGCAGAATTATTTGAAAGGTGAGAAGGCAGACACATACAGACAATCCCACTTTAGACTGAAAGCGTCCACAGCCCAGACCCTCTGATCTGGTACTGGAGACACATAAAAGGGGAGATTGTTGTTCAGTCTTCAGTCTTGTTCACCAAGGGTCTCTCCCCCCCCCCCCCCCCAGTTGGATTAGTGACTCTGTTACCGACTGGTGCAGAGACCATTTTGTGAGGACCACACGATCTCCTCTGGACAGATTGTCCGCCAGGATATTCCTCCTGAACAGAATATGACGGATTCGGAGAGTGATCTCCTCCGAGGCTGCCCATCTGAGAAGATTCCATACTTCCGCACCAAGAGAATGAGTATGTGCACCTTCCTGACATTTGAGGTATGCTACTACTGATGTGTTGTCTGAGACAACCATAATGCACTGATGCCTTATGAGGTTGACACCCCCTGTAAAACTAGAAACACTGCCCACATTTCCAAGTCGTTTATATAAAGGGTCGCTTTTTTCCTGGACCAACATCCCTGAAGAACTACTCCATCTGGCTCCAGGTGAGCAGCCTATCATGAATCTGATGCATCAGTGTACAAAGGAGTTGGGTTTGGGGGTGTGAACTTGGATACCAGTCAGAATCCAGTCCCAAGTTAGCCACCAATGTACGTGGTAGTGAAAGTCGGATCTCAGGTGGACCTGAGGACAAGTAAAGTTTCCCTAAGGGAACCAAGCCCACAGCCAAGTTCAGAGTCCCCAGGAAAGAGGTAAAACCAAGCCAACAACGAGGTCTTGGCCAGAAGAGCCATTATGTAGGACAGGATCTGGTTGGATAAGACCGATATGAGTCACCGTTGACCAACAGAGGGACAGGTCTTTTAGAAGAGAATCTCTGAGGATGTTGCGCATCAACCAGTCATTGAAATACTGGAGGATGAGAATCCCTAATGACCTAAGGTGGGCTGCAACTACCACCATTATCCTGGTTCTAGACTGACACCAAGTAGTACAATTAGGCATAGGTTATTTATAACTGACGCATGCCAAATGTTCAGCAACATCTGGCGCCTGTTAAGGGTAGAAGGGCACATTGTCCAAGGAGAAAAGTGGATGGTATTCCATATGTTGGCTGTGACTAAGAGATCAGACTTTTCAATTCTGGCCCAGGGAGAAATAATTAGCTTGAACTGTGGACTAAAATCACTGAAAAAGAAAGCAATGCAATAGTAGTGGGATATTGTATTACTGCTGTTAAAAGACTGATTAATTTCACTGAAATCTGATGACTGTAAAGAGATCCATAACTTAACTAAGCATTTCCCCAACTATAAGATTTAGTCTAGAGTATTGATTGTTGTGCCTATTATTGGCATTTTGTGGGATGATTAATCTCTCAATGGCAAACTGAAGATATCAATATTCACAGCCCTTTTTTAAATCATATTTTTGCAATACAACCAGGTATGTAACCCGATTTAAGAGTGGTTCTTGCAGATCCGATTTGAAAATTAAATATATATTTTTCTTTGGATAGCTGTTTTACTATATCTCTCTAATTCATAAGGTTCTTCATCATCAAACTGGGTCATACATGTACCGTATTTTGGTGTGTATAAAGTGCACCCCAATTTTCAACCCAGAATGAGGGAAAAAACTTAGTTCTGCCATATAATGCACGTGATATAATACATTTTAAAATCGTGATAATTTTACTTCACTATGCCCCAATAGTCAGCCATTTTGGATACTGCACTGATATCATGTGTTACACGATGTTTGAACTGTTTACAATAAACTAGTGCTTGACTGTTTCTCTGGTCTTTCCTGTCAGAATGTGACACCTGATCATGACAAATATATTTCTTTTTAAAGATAAAAGAGAGAACAAAAAATATGGCAATATTGAAAGTATATCTTTCCGACTTTCTGGTCAGCCCTTAAAAGGGCAGTTTTAAGGTTTGCTTTCTTGATGGAGTTCAGCCTGTTGCATCAATCTCTCTGCGTAGTCACTCTTAAAAAGTCGCTATTTGTCTTCATCTGTCATTCTTCTCCACTCTATAACAGAAGACTCTCCTACAATTAACTTCATCCCAATGGCTCTTTTACCATGTGCTTATGCAGAAGACAATTTATATTTAAATATTCACAATATTTATATCCATATAAACCAAAGTTAGTTGAAATCCCAAGAATGATCTTTTCGAATGCTGTGTTGTTTTCTCTGCAAGTAAAATAACGACTCTATTCCTACCAAAGAACATTACCATTTGTCAGTAAGTTACATGTACACTTCCTGTAGTTAGGCAGCATTTGCTCTGATCTTTGCTCAGGCGAAGCATAGTTGTTACTTTAAATTCAAAGATATGACACTTCTGTTGACGAGTACAAAGGCGTCAATGATTAAGAAACTTATACGAGTAAACACCTGGCATTACACTGTACCGTATATATCAAAGATAATTAACATCGTTAAATGAAACAAAGCAGCACATGTCCAAAAAACCAAATTCAAAATAAACGAGTTAATTAGTAAATAGTGCTGATTGCCTTAAGAGCTGGACCTAAGGAATAAAGGTGGGATATAATGTGGGCTCACTGAGAAGATGAATTAATCTTGGTACAAGTACGTTAGTTAAAAGAACTTAAGACTGCAGATGTGAACTGTTGTCAGTAGGGAAAAAATATGTCCCCTAAAGGTGCCTCTGATGAGAAAATTTACACTGTTTGAATTCAAAATATTATATCAGCGATGAATAAAGAAATTGATAAATAAAGAAAAAAACGTATCAGATCAACAGTTATCGAATATTGAACATTTACGGGTATGGTAATCATATTTGTTCCGCTGCAATACAGTACTTTGCACAGCTTTAATGTAAACATGACAGGGTAGAACAACAAGTTACCAGTCGTATGTACATGTGTTTTCGGTCGAGTCACAGAGCAAAAGGCTACACAGTCGCGTGAAACAAAATTAGTTTATTAATCTAAGCAATCATAGAACAAGACTATCGAGGTTTGCAAGCATTATTCAACTCTTTAAAAAGGCTAGTAAACAATTTAGTTACAATGCAACTGATTGAATAGTTCACAAGGAGTGAATGTGACATGTGTAGACATCTTTTGTGCCTCGATCCTTTCGTCAGATTGACCTGGAATTTTTTTTGTTTTTTGTTTGCTCTTCTGTAAAACGCGTACCCCCTCCAGAAAATAAGACATTATGTAAAATAAATGCGCGTTATACACACCAAAAAACCGTATTTTCAATTACCAATGAGCTAGGCAATTCTAAGTCAGATAACTTGATAATAAAGACGAAGTTACAACAACAGAGGCTGTTGGTAGTAGGAAAATCATAGCTTTAAACCAGATAACTTGATAATAAAGACCAAGTTACAGCAACAGAGGCTGTTGATAGTAGGAAAATCATCAGATTTGGGGGTTCTATGTAATTCTCAACCTACTCTTCAGGATAGTCGTCACAATCAAAGGTAATGCCTTCATTGCTAGAGGAATTCTCCCCCATGCCATCTTCCTGCTTATGCTTCAGGCTGTCCATGATGGTATCCCATAGACCCCTCGCATCTCTAATTGGTGTGTTTGTGATAGTAACTGCCTGATTCTATGCTACCATGACCGCCAGAGTCCTGCCTTAAAGCCACCCTCCAACAACCCATTGGGTCTAGCAAAAACGTTGGTGCTCTGTAACTTAGTATAATGTGATGCAAGGTGGGGCCAAACCGCTGTTTCCCAATGTTGGTGCTCTGATACTTTGCAAAAATGTGATGCAGGGTGAGGCCAAATCAGCCTTTTACTACTACGAAAGTGAACAGCATAGACCGTCATCTTTTGGTATTGCACTATCTACAGTTAGGTAATCACCATATATATTTTACATACAGTAACATCTTTAGCAATGCAGACTAAACTCCCCACTCTCACTTTTAACTTCTGAGAAAGGTGATTCAAAATAGAAGAGTATGTGGATGATATGCGCAATATTTTACTGATTTTTTTTTCAAGTTTCATTCAAGGAAAAAGCCTAAAACAAAATTTTTTAAAACAAGATTAAATTCTGTTTGCAGATTTTTTCAAGTTTCATTCAAGGAAAAAGCCTACAACAATATTTTTAAAAACAAGATTAAATTCTGTTTGCAGAAATTGTTGCCCTGCCCTAATTAGACAGGTGACTCAACTTGAGCACTCTACGCACACTTTGTTTGCATCATTCATAACTGAAGTTTAGTTAAGAGAATCTGAAAAAACATTTTCAGCTCACCAGAAAAATTATTAGAACACAATAGACCATGATATAGTGGTGATAATATGATGATATAATGCATGAAGAAGGTTCTGTTGTAAAAGTATCAACATAAGTTATAGCCCACGTTATTTATTGTGATTTTGAAAGTGTCATCGTGCCAGATTCAGCACATTAAAGTGCTTTTCTGAAGGAAGTTGTAGAATCATGCCATAGCCAAAGTGCAAATGCCAATGGCATACCTTGTCGTGGGTGATGAGGTGTTCCAAAGAAATAACGCCCAAGTCGATGCAGAATAAAATATATTAGCATGCAGGAGGCAATGTGTGCCAGAGGTGTGAAACACGTGTACACAGCGTGCATGGCACAATCCTAGACAATAAAAGCATCCAAACACATTCCATCAGGTTCTGTTTGTATATGATTTGTAGCTTCTCTATCCTATCCAAAGAAAGCTAGAGTTTTATATAGTATAACAGAGAACTGATAGCGGGTAAAAGGGGTCAACATCATAATGATGAAACAATACCTTGTGACTATTTCAATAGTCAACAAAGACCCATTAAATGTTGATTCTGCCTTACGATATTAATGCAATTTGGTGTCAATGATACTCTTATCAGTTAAAGGGGAAGTGAATTTACTGCAAAAGTCATGCAAGATGTGTGCAAGATGTTAATTGTACCACAGAGATTCAAATACAGTTTTGTTCTTCATTGTTTAGTGGCATGTGGGCAAACATGCAGAGATTGGCAGAATGACATACTTAATACATACATAAAGTGCAAAAAATCTTGGCCGCCAAATTGGAATTTATTACTTTTGCCATGAACCAAAGAGCTAACATCTCCAGCATGAAATCGCTTCTGATCAGAGAACATTGTTTCCATTATCATCCCCATAACCAGCCAATGTTGATAGCCTGTTATGTGGTACTTTCATGTATGTCAGAAAACAGAGTTACTCTGGGCTATCAGGGAGGAAGTGAAAACAAACATTCAATGCCTGCATAACAGTTCTGTATGTATAATTTGCAAGTCCATGAAAATTATGCTTTGATTAGATTTGGAATTTTTCAGTCATATTTTGAAGAAGGCTGAAGAATGTGTGTCTATCAGACATAAACTGTAGCACAATTCTTTACAGTGTGAGTTTCCTCTAATCTTTCCTACCCGTTGTTAGATATTTTGACAGTTATGTTGCGGGAGGGAGGTCAGAGCGCATCCCCTATTGAAAAGTTGGAATTTTCAGAAACCACATGGTAGTGGCACAAGGTTGCCGCTTACTACCAGGCCTAGCAAAGTTAAGCGACTTTGCATCGAGCCATACCTTCATGAAATTGATAGGACAACTATTTATTTCTCAGAAATAACAATTACCGTCTATACTCACATATAAGCCGATACCAACTGCAAACTGCATAGACCCAGATCTGCCATTGCATAATGCGCCGGCAGATCTAGGTCTATGCAGTTTGTAAGGACTAATCAGTAGAACAAACAACATAGACCCTGGTCTTCTGGCACATTATGCAACAGCAGATCAGGGTCTATGTTGTTTGCATTTTTACCTACCTTATACATGAGTATATATGGTAATTATGTAAGTACTTGTGTACAGCAACCACACTATAAGGCTACCAAGAAGTTTCAGTGAACTCCAACTTTTCAACGCCAACTGTCCAAATATCTAACACAGAGTGGGAAAGGTCAGATGACACTTGGACTAGATTCTGTATTGATTTATTTCTCTGTATGTCTTGAGTATGTGGATTTAGTGATTTGATGTTGCAATGACCTATATTTATCAAATACAAGTCCCTGGCTGAGCACTTCTTTACAGGATTCATGCACTGGACTTGGTTTTCAAATTGCATTCTTTAAATTTCTATACTGGTTGGCATGAATATCTTCTTCACAGAAGTTGACTAATTGTAAACCTTTTCTTGTGGTGGCTTTTCTCATCACTGTATATGCAAAGCCTTGGGGAGTTGATAAGCACTTTGGTTTGGTGATGTCAACTACATAAGTCTTACATTCTATATAAACTTTGTCTTTGTGCACAGTTAACTTAAAGTAGTTTGAAATGGCGAGAAAACGTTTTTAAAAAACCCCAAATATTTTCGTTATTTCCAAAAATATGTTTTGGTTATTTGGTTATATTATAACCAAACCAACTTCTGAACTATTGAAAACAGCAAAGACTGCATGTAATTAAAAGTGGATTTTAAAGACAGTAACTTGGTGTCTTTTTTTATTTAATGTATGTGAGCTTGTGACCATGTGTACATATGTGTGGTGATATTATCTGACAATGCTAAGTCTACCATTTTTTTGTTAGTACCTATATTAAATGCTTCCGAGAAAACAGATGGTATTTACTTTTATTCAGATTTGAATTTCCAGTCAATTGCTATAGGCTGATTTGAAAAGATACCTTATTCTCATCTGGATGACGTTTATTGGGGGTCACACGCACTGACCCAACTTGGGACCCCAAAACACATTTTTTGAGTCTCAAAAAAACCCCAACACTGTCTGGGAATATGGCATGTATGTTATTTATAAGTTCTTTAAGTGAACTGCAGAAATAATTTAAACATTTTCATTATTTCAAAATGTTATTTTTATTATTTCGAAACAATTTTTTTGATGTAATGAAAATATTTTGTCTGTTGGTGCCAGTAATATGCCGCTGTAGAAAAATAAGCATGACCACAAGACTTAATAAATACACAAGTCTCTTTTTCAAGCTTTGTTACGATTTTAATGATTATCACCATCACCACCATGATCATCGTATGTTCCTTTTTTAATTTTATTGAAAGGTTTTAAAATTTACAGCATTAACCGATTGAGTGATAAAAAATAGATGATACTACTACTACTTATTATTATTAAAAAAAAGATTATGACATCTCTGTTTAAACATACACAAAATAAATGTAGTTTAAGGGGTTTTGCCTGCAATGAAATTTTTTTTTTTTAAAATGAACTGATTATAATGAAAAAGATTGCTGTACCTTTTTTACACAGGATTTGAAAGGTCATTTTATAGTTTTTATAAACTATAAAACTTTATTTATATACCTAAGAGAATGAAAATAGACAATCAAAATTGTCTATACATTTTTTGTTTGAATAAAAGTGAATTCATTTTCTTGTGTGTTCTGAAGAAAAAAAATATTTGCACAACATAAAAATTTCATGGCATAAACTCGATGTATTCCCAAGTTATGATTCCATTTATATTTTGGCTATTTTTTTAACAAAGGGTGGTATTTGTAACTTCATTTGTTAAGCTAAAAAATTAGATTCTAATTACACTTTCTTTAACCCTACTTCTCTAGAGCCTTTGCCCCCCCCCCCCCCCCCCCAAAAAAAAAACAATATTGCGGATAGCACACACGGACTTGAGAAATCGCATCACAGTCTATTTTTGCCACAGGTCTTACTTAGTACAATCGCTATTTGCATCACCCCTATTAAATGCAAATTAATTTTTCTAAGAGAAATTTCGTCATTTAATTGCCATTAACAGAAATGTCACAACTCTGGAAACTGCAAATAATTTCCAGAAATGTAAAAGCTGCAACTTGGGATGCAGAAAAAAGTACATACAGGATGCTTCCAATGCATACACCAAGAGAAAAAGTATTTTCGGTATTTATAAAGAATCTGTTTGAATTAATGAAATGTCTAGAATAAGAAAACTCTTTACATTGTTTCTAAAAGTATGTTTTTGAAGTAACAAAAATCTTTTTGTTACTTCAGAAAAGATCTTTAAAAGCACATGTCAAAATAACTGAAACATCCTTTTTGAAATACAAAAATTGTTTCATATATAAGGAAAGATACTTTTCTTAATAACAAAAATCTTTATTTCAAAAAGATCTATTCAAAATAAAAATCTCATTATGTTGTAAAAATCTTTTTCAAATAATGGAAAGAATTATTATGAAAACATACGTATTAAAATAATGCAAATATTTTCATTATTTCAATAAGTATTTTCAAAATACTTTTCGTTATTATATAAAATATATGTTTGAAATAATGAAAATATTTTTGCTAGTTTGGATAGTTTGTTTTTTTTTATAACGAAACTCTTTTTGTTGCTTCAAGAAATAATGAAAAAAAGTTTTTAAAAAAAGTTATGAAAATTTGATCATAGAGATATAGCTTTGGTATGGTTGAGTTACTTATGGTTTGATACATCCTTGTACCAATTTTCATGATTGGGTGAAATAGATTCAAAGATATTTAGGGTGTAATGAACAAATGGCTGAAAATAAAAAAGCAAGCATGAAAATAGGTCACAAGGACCTAGTTTTGACATGGCTAAGTTACTCTTACTTAGATGCATCCACATACCAATTTTCATGAGCAGTGGTGAAATAGGTTCTAAGATATTAAGGGCATAACTGACAAACGAATGAAGACATGAAAGTACAGATGAACATATGAACGAATGGGCAGAATGATATATTCCTTCCCAACTTTGTTGACAAGGGGGTAATTAAGGGAGTTATTAAGCATAAACAAAAGTGAGTGGGTCCCACAATCACACTCTAACTCTGCTAAACAATGCTGTGGAATTCTAACAATCAATCTCAGCCAAGGTTTCATCACTATTAAGATTTATACCAAATTTGGTTGAAATCCAATAATAATGAGGAAGATTTTGTGTGGAAATGAAAAGTGTGATGGTTGGCTGGAATAAAGGATTGCTGGATAGGCTGAATTTGATGCCCCCCCCCCCCCCCCCCCCCCCCCGAAAAGCCTGAGACTAAAATTGTGGTCATGTAGACATTTTTACATTCCAACTCACTTCAGAATGTAGCTTGGGAGTTTGTAAGGGTTGTCATTCACCAGTCAGTTCTGCAAAAATCAGCAAGGTCTGAGCAAGTAAACTTTATCTATTTGAATTTTGCATGCTCTTGTGAACAAAAGGACATCTTCAAACTTGTTGGCCTCATATGGAAGAAATAATTCCCTTCTAGTTCCTGAACTATTGAAAAAGTGATTGTTTCAGACAGGTAATTGTTTAGTCCTACAATGTAAGATATCGACCCTGTTATGCAGGGGTAACCCCCCCCCCCCCCACCACCACCACCACCACCAGTCATGCATATCAGGGTCAATGTCTTTCATTGTACAACTAGCAATTGCTAAACATTCATGTGACCTTTAAGGCAAGTTTAACTGTGTGTGTTGCATGTGTGTGTTGCATGTGTGCTATTAAGCTATGAAAGGGTCTATATAGTGAGTGAAAGAAAAAATTCTTGGATCAAGGTTTCCTTAACTTTTTAATCATTTTTAAAACAAAAGCCAGTCATTCAAATAAGTTCATATAATTTACACACTTTTTAGTTGCATAAAAAAGTAACATTCATGTCAAAATTACACAGACTCACTATAATTTTCATATATAAAGAAATAAAGTTTCTTCCCCAAAAATATATACAAATATTTGCATCAATTATTAAATTACAAATAAACGAACACCACCACAAGAAAGATTTAATATTATGGTTACATATTAAATTACAAGTTTAAAAAAAATCTTTACATCTGATGTGCTTTCTTGCAATTCCTTGAGGATAGATTTCAGCAATGTTTCATACTTTTTGCCTCAAAATTTCACATTGCCATATTTAACAATTACGAAAGTACAAAACTATCCAAATATATTTCACAATACATGTATAAGCCAAATTTATCAAAGGCATCATACAATTTTTTTAAAAATACATCTGACACCTCCAGGTGTCTATGGCTTAAGGAACCTACCATCTTTCAATGCCCTTCCAGAGGCAGCTAACAGTGGACACTATAGACAAAGAAGTGGAATTAAATTGATATAGCAATCCTGATGAATAATCATAATGATGACTGACTTCTTTACCAAAAGGTAAAAGCTGAATCTCACAATCCATCTCTGTTACAGGGTCTGCACGAGTTGCCACATAGAAGCAAGTTACTGACCATCATTGCTTAGTCTTAGTTCTGCGCAGAAATTTAGTAAGCTGCAGATATACAAATGTTCCTTGTCTTTACTGTTAACTTTGTACTGGGCTTGTTAAAAAAAATACTGTACAGAGTCAAGAATAATTAACAATCATGCATACCAGTTCTGTGTGGAAACTGGTGCAGACCCTATACAGCATTACCCGAGACCAGACTGAGACTCGATCCATTTGTAATCGAATTTAGCCACCCTCATTAAATTAAGAATTATTAAATAATTAGTATTATTTGTGATAAACTCAGCAATAGAAATTTTAGTACTTACAGTGTTGTCTTAAAGACAAATGAAGTAAAATGTACAAATTTATTCATACTGAAATATGTTATGCACCCAACTGAGGCACAAAAATAAAATTTACCACCAAAATATTACACAGTTCATGTTCAACCATTTCAAGACCTTGCTATATATAAATGTAAGACTTTAACTGGTAACTGGTTTCCTTTTATAAAGGATGAGATATGCAACAGTACAAACTGATCAACATTTTGGTATAAATAAACATTTGGATGAAGAAGATCAATACAAGTAAAATGTAACCTGAATGTACAGCAATAACTTGTACACTTGACTCGTATGCTTGATAACTATTACTGGTAAACATTCTTCAAGGCACTGGTATTTGTCAATGGTAGAGGTAGAGGAAACAGCAGTACAATATAAAAGGAATCTCATCAAAATATATATGTTATGTTCTATATTTAACTTCACATAACATGCATCCAACTGGGAACAGTATAGACCCTCTCCATCATAAAACTAAACTTAACATTCGGAGTAACATATGTTACTCCAGATATGGAAATCTTACTCAAAAAGTACAAAATGCAGACTTCTGATTGGTCAAAACATTTATGATTCAGGTGTTGGAGTCAAGTAAAGTTTTATGACAGAGGAGTCTGACCCTGTTTTACAAAACATTTTCTTCCTCAAAGTGAGATTTTTAAATATTTCTTTTTGATTGGTTTGCAATTGTGAGTTTCTCACTGAACATTAAACAGGCATCATGGATTAAAATGCAGTCATAATATCCTGAATTTTCCTGACATTAGTTTTGTGTTATCTTTGAGGAAACTGTAGGGATTTCATCAAATTAGAGGAATTCCTCAACATGTTTTTCAAGAATAAATGGACTCCTAGGCAAATAATTTTTAAACTAACGAGTTATTTTTCATCCCTTGTATTATATTGACCTCTTTCAAAAATACTAGCATTGTCAAAAATATCATAAGCAAGATAAATGATAATCCCCTCTGACACGGACCAGTCTCCTCCATCCCATTCCATAGCTGAATGCCTGTTATGTGTATAACTGTGATCCGGGATCCCCTCTGACACAGACCAGTCTCCTCCATCCCATTCCATAGCTGAATGCCTGATATGTGATACTGCGATCCAGGATCCCCTCTGATACTGATCAATCTCCTTCATCCCATTCTGTAGCTGAAAGCCTGATGTGTGTGTGTGCTTTATGACAATATCTCTCAGAGTTCAGTGTGTTACATTAAACAATGTCTGTAAGCATGTCTTCTCAAAAACACTGACACTGTCAAGTAAAATCAATGCATGACATTTTTTGGTTATTTTCTTTCTCTTGTTTCTCTTTAACTTCATCATTTGATCGCATCCCATTAAAAGAATTTTTAAAACTGTAATTCATTATTCTGCAGACAGACACAGGCAGTATCTGTATTAAGTAATTATATATCTGCAGTCAAATTTGATGCAAACAGCAATGCCAGCTTGCTGTAAAATGTAACTTGTTTATTTCTAAAATAATGACAAATAGTGATATGACAGACAACAAAGAAAATTATTCATTAAATTTTTTTAGACTACTGGAGATTACATGGTAAAACTGCCCATAAAAAAATAAATGACTGGTGCTCATTTAGTCTTTATGATCAATGCAAATTATTTATCCTCAAGTCATGCATGAACACTGTGTTAAACACCCAGTTGTCCATGAGACAGCAATAGAGGAAAGAAGCATATTGCAAAAAACTTGTGCTATGAGAGTACTTATGAACCACACTAAAACCATCTTTGATCAGCATTACCAAAATTATACCTACTCCTCACATTAGGTTTCTGTATTGCTCACCTGGATGTGATTATACAGAGAACATGAACAAAATGCTTTAACCAAACAAGTGTATTCACTTAAATACCTAGGTGACATGTCAAGTGTATTTACTTAAATACCTCAGTGACATATCCAGTGTATTCACTTAAATACCTTGGTGACATATGAAGTGTATTCACCTAAATACCTCGGTGACATATCCAGTGCATTCACTTAAATACTTAGGTGACATATGAAGTGTATTCACTTAAATACCTAGGTGACACATCAATGTATTCACATAAATACCTCAGTGACATATCAAGTGTATTCATTTAAATACCAAGGTGACAATCAAGTGTATTCACTTAAATACCTCTGTGACAAATACGTAGTGTATTCACTTAATTACCTAGATGAAATATCAGTGTCCTTTTTTCTTATCTTGCTGTCAAACTATATATCCCAAATTAATTTTACTGTCCTTAGAAATTGTTGGTTGACCAAATGCAAATTTCAAACTCTTTTTCATGGGAAATGGAAAAAGTTGTTTGAAAAAGCTAACAAGTTCAAAATCAAAACATACCCAGGCAAAAGATGCATCATGGCTTAAATTACAATTATATTCGACATGTATATATAAAACATGAAAAAGTTTTATTTATAGTTAGTACGGAAAAATAGAAGGTCATCTTTTAAAGATAATATATAAGAATATTTTCATATACTGATACATACAAATCTGTAGAAATTTGAACCCTGTAAAACTTCCCAAATATAACATTATTTTGGAAGAATAACTTTCTTTTTCCTGTTTCTATTCAAACTAATGGCATTTTTCACAACTGTAGTTTTTTTTTAACATGAGTAATGTGAATGGCACATTATATGTCCACCCCATGTTTAATAGTCCTATATATATGAATTAGTATGGAATAGTTGATGCAGAGATTACCATTGAGTCTCAGTGACCTGGACCTTTGGTCAAGGTATGTGGTCTTGAACTAAAGTTACTGTGCAGAAACTGTGATTTTCTTATTAGACTTACCGTGACCATGACCTCTGATCTCTAAATCCCAGAAGCTATAGGTTTCTTTATTACCCTAAGTGCATGCCATCCACATAGTTTGGTCAAGGAACTTACTCTAGAATAAAAGCTATTCTGCAAAACCCATTTTTCTTTGAGCCATAATGACCTTGGCTTTTGAAATGTTGACCCCAAAATCAATAGGTCTCTTCGTTACCTTAAGTGCAATCCCTCCACAAACTTTGGTCAAGGTATATGGTCAAGTAAAGCTATTACACAAAAAAAAACCAAAACATTTTTCTTCTTTCAGTTACAGTGATCTTGACCTTTTACCCCCAAAATCACTAGGCTTCCTTCTTACCCAACATGAAAGTCATGCACAAATATTGGTGAAGGTACATAAGAACCGGAATGTTTGTGTAGAAATCATTTTTCTACTTTGTCAGTTACCTTGACCTTTGACCGTTTGACTTAAAATATACAAGCTTCTTCCTTATGCCAAGTGCAAGCAATCCACAAAGTTTGTTCCTGTCTGTAATATAGAACTAATGTTGTTGTGTGGAAACTATTTCTCTTCTTTCAGTTACAACAACCTTGACCTTTGACCTTTTAACTCCAAAATTAATAGATTTATTTCTTACAGCAGGTGCAAACTATCCACAAAGCTTGGTCCAGGTATGTGATGTAGAACTAATGTCATTATGCAGAAACCATTTTTCTTCTTTCAGTCATAGTAACCTTGACCTTTGACCTTTTGGCACCAAAATCAATAGTCTTCATCTTTACTCCAAGTGCAAGCTATCAACAAAGTTTGGTCTAGGGCTGTGATGTAGAACTAATGTTTTTGTCAGGAAACCATTTTTCTTCTTTCAGTCACAGTCATCTTGACCTTTGACCTTTTTGACCCCAAAATTGATAGACTTCTTCCTCACACCAACTGCAAGCTATCCACAAAGTTTGGTCTAGCTATGTGAGGTAGAACTAATGTTACTGTGCAGTAACCATTTTTCTTCTTTCAGTCAGAGTCACCTTGACCTTTGATGTTTTTTTTTTTACACCCAAAATCTCTTGGCACCAAAAACTATCCACCAAGTTTGGCAAATTTACATGCTGTAGAACTGAAGTTATCATGTGGAAAATGAAAAGTTAACATATCAATGGACTGACAGAGAGGGTCATAGCATAATATGCTATGCCAAAAGGATATATCCAAAATTGAACCTTTGTCCCAATATCGGGCATATTTTTCTGTTGGGTGAAAAACTGGTAACATACAATTATGAATGTTGCATATGATGGTGTTTTAAAAAAAATAGAAAATACAAATGTTAACATGGCAAATCTGAAAACACTGCAATACACAATGACAATAATATTTTTCATTAGGTGATAGTGGATCCTTGTTTTTATCAAATATTATGTAACATTTTTTTTTAACAAGATCACATACAGATGCTCAAGAGAACTGTGCATGATAGTAATTATAGGAATCTTATCTGTGCATTTAGAAAATAAAAGAGCCTTTCAATAACTTTTTAAATACATGTTTTATGCTTTGCAGGTCAAGGGATAACTCTGACTAGGAAACAAAATAATTAGAACGGTTGAATACTAGAATAACATAAGTGTTTGAAAATATGAACAATTTAATTTTGTTTAAGTTTATGAATTTCTACAGGTATTAATGTAATCATGTACAATTTCAAAAGAAAGTTACTTTAAAATTTCAAACTTTAAAATCTGTGTTGCAAATTAATGCACTTAGTAGTACTGAGTACTTGATTAGAATGTACTAATATTGTACTATTTAAATACAATCAAACCTCAATCAATCATATAAGAATCAGTAGTTGATAATAAAAATGATGGACAACTAAAGTCATGGACAGAATTGAGTATGCTATATTCCATGCCTGTAGCTGGGAAATCAGATGGATGAAAAAAAATCTCCTTGTTATCATTAGGGTGTATTCATTTTTTGAAGTATGGTTGAAGCCAGTGTAAAAAGATTTGGAAAATGGTATATTTAGATGCATGTAGGTATGCCTCCCCCTCATGAAACTGGAACAAATAATTGTCTTTGTAACTATGTGCAGGTTTTTCCTCTTCAGTAGCGTACATGGACCTTGGTCTGAATTATTATTGCAGATTATAATGCAGTAGCTAAGGTCGATAATTGCTGACCACATTATGTACCTAACTCTGGTACAGCGAGAATGATTGACAATTCACTGATTGCATGTGTGTCAGACAGTGAGGAATAAACACCAGTCAAATGTGTAAAGTAATAACGGAGTAGTTCTAAATTACATATATATTTTTAACTATGTCATATCTGTGCATTTAATTTTGTTAAATAATGTTTTAAAAAGAGTATAATTATATAATACTAAGCCTCATGTTGTTTTTTCCAGCCAATATTATCATACAGTTGATATACCAAAGTACAGTAGTTTAATTTTGATCATGGGATCCAAAGCAGTACTGCATTATATCTGGAATCAGGTTATTATGGTGTTATAACCTGGGAGAGATGTATTATTATTATTATTATTATTATTATTATTATTAACAATTCAAGATGATTCCTTTCATGTATTAATCCATGAAACCAACTTTTGGAATACAATATATTTCTTTAATAATACTTACTTGATCATAGTATCTTAGGAATACATCCACTAGCTTGCAAATCCAGCCTTCCCAAGCAAAAAATATGTTCAATGCATTTTTTGGCTTCTTTTAGCAACTGAAGTACAAAAAAGTTTGTCTACTTTCCATCAGATAAGAGTGGTCTACCCTGGAATAGAGGGACTGGTACCAAATCCCATCAATCATTAGTTGCAACTGAAGTGGATGTGCACACTCTTCCATGAATGTAACTGCAGGGTGGGCTTGGGAGGGTGTTCCTGTATTATAATCAGGTTAGTATTATTAAAGAAACATATTTTACTTGATCATAATACATTAGAAGAGGAGACGCGGTGGCTCAGTGGTTAGTGTGCCAGACTCGTAACTGAAAGAGTGCAAGTTTGAATCCTACCATCGGATCAGCCTGGGTCAGCTACCATGGTGTGTCCTTGGGCAAGGCACTTTACTCCAATTTTCTCAGCACTAAATAAACTACTTGTGTTGCTGTGCCATAAAACACCAAATCAACAACAACAACATTAGGAAAATAGGTAAGAGGCAGAGGAAGTTCCAGATCCTTACCCCAGAGCTGGCTCTGTCTCCGATTTCCTAGTGTATGCAAAGCAGCTTCTAGTCTCATGCGAGAATGGGCTAAGTTAGCACACGGTCAATACATGGATACAATTCAAAGAAAAATTCATATTCCTGCAAATCCAGCAGAGGTAGACTAACCCATAACATTACAAAGCTTCTGAATGACCCAGGATGGTAGCCTGTTGTGCTGCTGATATAGGTCCCACCAGGCTGAATCCTTTGGGATGAAAGGTCTCCGAGGATAAAAGCTGCAAAAAGTTGTCTTCATCCCAAGGTTTTACTGATGTTGACTAAAGAATGGTTATGCTAATGCTATGCTGGTGGCAACTGCCCTAACCTCATGAGCCAATATACACAAGTAATTCATCTTGTCTTGGGTTAGTAGGCTGGGAAGATAACCCAATGGTGCCAGGATGATAGAACCAGAGTGGGAAAAGTGTTTCTTTCTTCTCCGAGTGGTAAGAACAAGCAAGATCTCCCTCTTCTGATCAGTCTGCTTCAGGTACTACATCAAGGCTCAGACAAGGTCCTGAATATGCCCTTGAGAAGAAAGGTCCAAACAAGAAAGTGATTTCAAGACAAAGGACTGATTTCCCATTAGCAGGAACCTATTCCTGTCAACGGATGCAGGGGCCTTCATGACAGAAACTGAACCATCATGGCAGATTTGTGATCTGTGATTTTTGGGGTTTAATGCCATTTTCAGCACATTATAGGCCATACATGGCAGTCAGTATATCTGGTGGAAGATGCGACCGGGAAGACATCGGGAAGAACCACCAACCCACATGGAATCTACTGGCAAGCTTTCTTACATACCCACATTGGTTGAGCCAAGACTCAAACCCATGCAGACAGACATGAGATGTGAGTGATCTGTAATGGCAAATGCCTTAGACCACTCGGCCACTTGGGCCACTATCATGGCAGAATTGCAGATAGCTCTGGTTGACTAGGAAGCAGGCCTTGTATGAAAGGTGAGTCAGGGAGACTCTAGCCTGAAGTTCAAAGGGTGTCTTGTTCAGTAACATCAGAACTCACAGCAGATTCCATTTCAGAGCAAAGGGCCAAGGTCTTTGGTTAAGAATGGTTAAAACTGGTGAGAAGGCGGGACAGGCCTATATCCGACATTTCATGATGGCAAAAGCATTTGAGAATGTGGGAAAGTGGCCCTTGATTGTGATCAGAGCTAACTTCTTGAAAAACCATAGGAGAAAGCTAAATATTTATGGCACTGAGGACATTATGGGAAAGATCCGTTTCTGCTTGCACACTGGAAGAAAATTCTCCATTTTCCCTCATAAGCTTTCAAAAACTGGTGGGCCTTGTTGCCGGAGCAATTCTGTCCACCTCTTGTTCGGAGAACTGTTTCTTTCTGAGGGCTTGTTTGATATGAGCCAGGCATGCACGTTTAATATCTCTGGATTTGGTGGAAAACCTACATTCACAGTTGTTTCAGCAAGCGAGGAGAAGGTAGGATTTTCTTGGGAATCTCCTCTGCTAGGTTCAGGTCAATGATCCATGATTTTTCTCACTTGAGGAGATCAATCAGGATTAGTTGGCAAGAGGAATGGGAAACATGGGCTGGGGGGTAGACATATGCATCAAAACCATTCCAATTTTGGAAAAGGGTGTCAAATGCCCAGGCTTTTGGACTTCTGGACTGGTGATATGAAGGTCTGAAGCTTGACACTGCACCTAATTGCAAACTAGTCTACAAGAGGTCAAACCCCAACAGTCACAGATTCAAGCTAAGAGTGAGGGGTGAATGGGCTATTTGGTGTAGACTGACTGATTCTGTTGGGAAAGTGAGTCAGCTAGGATACTAAGCCATCCTGGGATGTGGTGGACTTGACTGCAGATTTGTCAACAATTACAACACCTGAGAAAATCCCAAAACCAGAAGGCAGAGGTGTGGGGTCTTGGTACTCATTTGCTTTCTGATGTAACTGATGACAGTCTAATTGTCAGCTGGAATGAGAATGCCTTTCTATGAATGGATGATATTTGACAATGGCCTTGGGAATTTGGAAAAATCCCAGTGAATCTATGTTGTGAACAATCTGTACTATCCTTTTTTGTAAGGAGAGTGTCCTTCTGCAGAACATCAAGTTTGCACAGGTCTCTTGTGTGTCTGTAAAGATGGAAGCAACTGACAGTCGGTAGGCTGCAAACATTAAGTTTGTGCAGATCTCTTAGGGTGTCTGTAGTGAAGGGTGCACTTGACAGGGGAAAGAGTCACTAAACATGATCTGGAGGCCCTCCAAGACAATTTACAAGACCTACAAGCTGTTGGGGCAGAGTATATCCCATTCTGTAGCAAAGTGTTGATGTCTCCATCACCAATGGGATGTCAGAAAAGGGTGGCACAAGCATGACATCATTTTCTTCAGGAAGACTGACAGTAACAGAAGCAGGGTTCAAACCAATCCTTATCAGGCTGTTTTGTCATTGGTTGCTCTCAGAAACTGGGCCCTGACCAAGGAAAAGGACTTGGTTGAGGGTTTCAATGTTTGGCATGCCTTTGAGAGTTCCTTCCTCCTTCTCTGTTCTCTATTAAGAAATGAAGGCTGGGCTCTGGGTTGCTGAGCCTGCAAGAAGTTTGCCTCTTTGGTGGCCTGTTTCCTCACCTCCTCTCTGTTTCCATGGAATAGGAAGTTGGAAGATCTGAAGATGACTTTGTCATGGTCTTTGTTCAGTGCAGACCTGGATAGATATGCATCTATTCCTTGGTGGCACTGCAGTAGCTCAGTTGGTAGAGTATCGGACTCATAATCCAAGGGTTCATTACCAACCCAGGCCAGCCTAAGACAGTTGCCTCAGTGTGTCCTTAGGAAAGGCACTTAGCTCCCATTTCCTTGGCATGATATATCCTATAATGTCCTGAAAGTGACATTACAAAACCAACCAACAGCATCTCCTTCCATGAGCTAGAGGTTAATGGATGCTGCTATGGCACTGAGAGTGAGTGCTGAGCTGCCCTGTTGAGTACATGAGCAATGTGTGACACTGATTCCGAGGCACGTTCAGTTCTTGATGGATGGGTCTAGACTCTTCTCATATTGCCGAAATATAGCCATGAAGACCAGGTCAAGCATGAAGCCTACCATCATGATGTTGCAAACCAGTTGTTGCCTGTTGAAGAAGGGTTTCTGATCCATGCCCAGGCCAGCAATGTCTCTGTCAACCACTGCAATGTCAGTGTAAAAAGTATGAGAGTTGTGTGTCTCGAAGAAAACCTGGTAGAAGTTTAATGAGTCGTCATTGGAAAAAGAAAGGCCTGCTGATGTCTGGGTCTTGGACTTCTAATGAAGCAATGTAGAATGTAAGAGACTCAACCAGACTGTGGAAGCTGTTTGAAAGAAGGCTGGTTTTTATTGGTTAAGAGATTGATGAATGTAGGAATTCTGTAAGAAACAATTGACAGAGCAAGTGGAGAACAGAATTCTTGAGGCAGAAGCTGTAAGATTTCTTCAATCAATGCACAAATGGCTTTGTCTTCTCTGAAAATCGTCAGATTCAGGAATGAAGATAGCACTTATATGTGTTTGTCTTCAAACCCAGAAGAGTAGGGTGACAGAAGCCTCTTGCAAAGGTAAAAATGACTGAGCTGGCAAAGCCGATTGTTGGGGATGGTAAACAAGTCTGGGAGTCCATCCATGCTGGGCCACCGTGATCACCAGGTGTTCACAATAAGTGTTGTCAAAGGACAGTTATCAGGTGTCTGAGAATGGGGAGTCACTGCAGCCGGTACTGTGTCATGATGGAACAGGGACCAGTGATGGACCTGTCTAGTGCTTGTCTGCGATACTTTCATGGGTCCAGTACTGGATAGTGTGGGAGAATGGTTCATCCGCGACAGAACCGGGGTTGGAAATGGCATGAATGGGTGTCAGATGGTGTCTGTGTCTTAGGTCTGGGACTGAGTATACTGGGAAGAGATAGCATCATACTCAGTCCCAGTAGTAGAATGCATAGATTAAGACTGAGCCAGAGCTGGAGTGGATGTGGTCCAGGGCCGGCTAACATCTAATGCCGAAGTCCTGCATCAACTGTCAGAGGAATGATCACAGCCAGTACCAGGGTCTGCATGTGGTGATGGAATGTCCAGGACTGGTCCAGGTGGGCCACTGTACCATGTCAGTACTGGCCCAGTAGTCTGTGCCATAATGGTATGCTCTGGTCGTGGCAAAGTGGGTAACAGCGGTGGTGTAAATGTGTGGGAAGCCTGTGATGGCAAAGATTGCCAGATCTTTCCTGAATGGGTGATCTTTCCATCTCCACTGACTTCGTCATGAGGAAGTTCGTGAAAGAGGTGGTGTCTGCTGCAATACTGATGGCATCTGCATCCTTATGTATGCGTTTCCTGGCTCTCTCATTAGCCTGGGTTAACTGCTTGGACATGATAGTCACCCATCTCATTGTACCAGAGTGAGCAAACATCACAAGTATGGTTCAAACTATATCTCATACAATACAGATAATGGGTTGATCATCCTCAGCCACTTGAAGTACTTGTACACCCCACATTTAATCCTGCCCATTGTCGTTGATATCTATACTTAGTGACAGCAAAGCAATGGCATATTCAGGTGAAATCATTCAATTATTGTGCTGAGCTTACAATGAAGTGGATGCTATGAATTAAGATAAATGCTAGAAAATTACAAAAATAATGTCATTACATGGAAAAAATGATCATTAACTTGATGCAAGTTATAAAAAAGGTCGAGTACTGAGATTAGTAAGTATCATAGGGCAGACAGTCAAGATGGCACTGATCAAGTTATCATATGACAAAGACAATTCAAATGCAAAATATTCATCTAAAATGAAGAAAGAGCAAGACGTAAATAGAAAACAGAGTTTACCTCCCTGAGGTGAGAAAACTCCAAAGGATCATTCAAGTTGATGAAAAGACACAAAGTGGACAGTATTTGTGCGGCTTCCTGCAAGTGCATGCTGACCAAGCATGAGTTGAAATAGTAACTAACAACTAACGGGATTTGGTGCCAATTCCTCTATTCAAGGAGAGACAACTTTCATCTGACTTCCGTTCTGGCAAACAGATGACTTCTTAGCACTTTTGCTGCTAAACAAGCATAAAAGACATGGTGAAAGTATTTTTTTAGCTTGGGAGAGCTGAATTTGTAAGGTAGTGGATGTAATCCTAATGTATTATGATTGGATAACATATTTCAAGGAGAAAATCCCTTGCAGTCCTTGGTATGTACATCCTGTGTTATTGCCAAATGAATGAATGAATAAATTTTCAGCTGCTTCACAATACTGAAAGCTGCCAACAATTAAAACATTGAATAATAATGCATCCCTACACTGGTACTCAAAAGGTTTCTGTGCATCCACATTTGCTCATATGTGATCTTGGAGACTTTATTTGTTTTATATATGATAGATATGACTTTTCATAACCCATTTCATCTATATACAACTCTCCCTCATTAAAACGTGGTAGTTGGGGTCCATAACAACCTACCGTTTTATGTACTGAACCGTGGTATAGCGAGAACAGCACTATAAACCAAACCATGGTATACTGAAAACCATGCATTTTACCAAACCAAGGTATAGCGGGAAGTATCAAATTTTATCAAATAATAAAATGTTTTAAAAAGGAGATAAAGATATACCATATTTTTTGGCGTATAAGTTGATACATTTTTACCTGGAAGTCTGGGCTTCGTCTTATGCTCTGAATTGACTTGTATATGGATTATGTCACTGAAATTGCTCTAAGTACCAGTAATACCGTGATTTTGAGATGTTATCAGCAAAATCAAAAACAGGTCACATAGCTGTACCAATTCTTGTTCAATTACCATGTCAATAAATTGTTATAAACTAATATGACTGCTTTTACATTATAATTTTTAGCATTATTTTGTATGCATTTATATGTGTTTGTATTTTCTGATTTTTCCAACATGAAATAAACGAAAACAATTAAAGAGTTCACAATTCACAGGTCACGTAATACTTATGGTCTATACTTATGCAAAACATTTCGTTTGTTCTTTTTTTTTAACATACCTCATTCTCCCTGATCACATTTTAGCCATAGGTTCATTGATATTTGATTCACCAATATTATATCTGGCACACTCGAGCAATTACTGGAACATCTTTTTCAATAATATAACTGATCCTACAAAGGGATGTAACCCATATTAACGACTTGAATGTTCAATAAATATTTATAAAATACAGTAGATTATACACTTAACTATCATATATACACAATACTGTCATATATTCACTAAAGAATACCCATAATATAGGTTAAATTTCAGAAGAGATGGACTACCCATAGATCATCAACAATCCATGTTTTAATTTTACCTTTCAGCTTAAAGCAAAATGTAATGTCAACATATTACTCATTTTCATTCATAACAAGCTGTTGTTTTTGCATCTCTCTTTGATTATAATTTATGGATTGGCCTTTGGTTACTGACAACAATCCAAGCCAGTTAACTGTTTAAACCCTGATATTGGTTTTGGGTAATAGACAATGCCGGTACCCCTTTGTTCACTACCATTAATCCACATCAATTACTGGTTTTACAATCTCAAATGGATTGAGAACCACAAGAAATGATGCTCTCTCTCTCTTCTCTGGACATAAATAATGAACGTTAGCCAAGGGCACTGTTTTCATTGCTGTAATACTGGTACATTTTAATGAGTTAGGTATGTTCTGATCAATCCTTTCGGTCCTAATCATTTGTATAAATATCCCTCAAAAATGCTCCAACTTATCTCTCAATGCCTCCCATCAAGTCATGTAAGTCTTACACAGCAGCTTTTAAGCTGGAAGTTAAGTTCATGGAAGAGAATGGTGGAAATATGGCCACTTACAGGAAACTCTTACCCATTCTTTTATTGATTAAAGAGTGCAACAGTAATAAAATAAATTAGAAAACTGAGGTGCTTTCAATTATAATTGATTAACGTGTTCAAGAATATGTATTATAAAACTGTTTGTCTGTGTAAATTTGCTATAGTATTTCATAGATATATTAAAGAATTATAAAAAAAAGTATTTTATTTGTTCTTTTCATGTGACTTTTCTGTTTTTTTGTCTCTATTGTTAATTTTCTTTACATTTCTCATTTCCTATGGATAGCTTCATTTCCCTGTTGGTAGATTCACTCATTTGATCTCATCTGTAGAATCTTGCCCTCAAACAGGTGTCAACTGGAATAACCTGGCCAAAGTTCTAGGCATATTTAATTATCATGTAAATAACACTGCATAGCCATGTGGTTCCTGTAACAGTGGATATCGTACTTAAAACAAGAATGAACTGTTTATTCAGAGTGTCAATTGTTAATGGAATATAGTAATGCCCTTGTACATTAGGAATATCACAATCATCAGGTAATAAAACAATCACCCTGAAACCTCCCTCTCTCTCTCTCTCTCCAAAATGAAACTGGGGAAAAGCAGGTTAGCATCAGTGACTGCAATTTCCGAATTTTAATCTGGAATAGCATAGTGATACCATTAATATTCATGAAACTGGAAGTTACTAGTGAAAAAGATGAAGCCAAGGTGTTGATCTGACTTCATCTTATACTCCACATTGACTTATATATGGATGAAGGATCGAAAATTTACAAAGTTAGTGAATTCAACTTATACTCCACATCGACTTATAGGCCAAAAAATATGGTAATATCAAGCTACATGTTGTTTTCTTTCAACCCATATTGTCATAAATCTGATAACCCAATTCAGATACAATGGTTTAATTTTGGTCATTGGGTCCATTGCGGCACTGCATTATATTTGGAATTGGATTATAATGAAGTGCATTATAACAAGGGAAAGCTATACTTATGCTAGACACATATAAATATCATGTGATAAAGTTACAAATTATGTAATGACATTATACCAGACCAAAGCATAATGTCTGAGTCATCGGAATATGTCAAAAAGTCATTTTACTATGCTACTTGGAAGTTTGTATTGAATAAATCTGATTTTTGTCATATCATAAATCTAATGTTGCTCATTTCATACAAATTTATGAAATGAACACTCCTAGAAAAATCCTATATTTCCTATTAAGACACATTTTAAATGTCCAATCTATGGTCAGAAGTGAGAATCCCTTGAATTTCAAATTTCTTACTACAGCAGCTGCATAAACATTGTCACTGGCTTCTGATTTTCATAATGTGGAACTATTCTCAATCCTGAAACTACAGCCAAATAAACAGCAATAAAAGAAATGAGGATACTGCCTGTTACAACATGAAAGGCTCACAAACAAAAGTCATGCAAACCTTGACAAAAATCTAGGGATGTAACAGGGAGCTCTTTGACCAACACGTTGTAACATAACACATACAGTTCTCATGCTATTCTTGATCGAAAGCATGCTCAAATGCCACTTCCACACTCTGTGCTGGGACGCAATATAGGATTTACGTTTCCTTAGGGATCAGGAGTTTCAACTAGTAACCTGGCTGTGTCTGTTACACAAGATTCAGGTGATTTTGCTCCACTTGATGAAGGATGGAACATCTTTGACAGGTACATTGCATGTGTGTGCTTTTAATCTAAGATTACGATCATCAGTTAGAAGAACAACATCTCTGTACAGTCTTACTGGTGAATCTGCAAGAAAAATAAAAAACTGACCCATACAGAAATTTCAGATGAGTTAGAAGAGATTGCTTTTGTAAGGTGAAAGTAACCATAAGCTACTTCATCTGTGGACATTTTAAATACATTTGAAAATTTACATCTAATATCCCAAAAATGTGCCTGCTGTGACCTTCATTGTAACTTTTTCATTCCCAAATTTGATCTTTCCATGCAAACTAATTAGTTCAATGCGCAACATCTGGGGAAAATCAACAGGTACTAACAGAAAATATAACCCTGACTAAACAAATAAAGCTGATGCAACAAGGACAATTGACGATGCATGACAGCTGATCAACAACAGACAGCAGATGATGATGCAACTGCTATTTTCTACTTGTGTGTCATTGTTGATGGCAAGACAATGACAAAAGAAACATTTTGGATAAATATACTTATGTATTGATATGAATATACTTATGTATTGATAATGTTTACATTTGTATAATTTTTTTTAAAAAGGTCTTGAAATTATGCAAATTGTTCAGCACAAGTTCAGATACAGACCTTTCAAAAGTTACAGTAGCAAAAGTTTGAAGATTTTATCAAATTGCACCCTCTCATAATTGTATAAATTTTGGTGAAACTGTGGTTTTCAAGACTGCTGATTTCTGTCTATGTTTAATTTGTGTGCTAATGTAAGTTTATAACTCCGAGTCTAAATGATATATTTTGACCTTAATGCATAACGATAGACACTACAGCCACCACAGCCGCAGCTGAGGGTATTTTTTTCAAAGGTAAAATGAATAATGTAAAGTATTAAAAGAAGCACTTCTTAAAACATGTTTATAAGGTGATTTCCTGGCCAAGCTGATAACATGAAATGAGTATGGCTGTTGTTACCTTTGTCCTTGGGCATGAAATCCCTGGCTTTGTCTTTACAGTAGTGCAGACAGCAGGACAGGATAAGGTCATCATTGTTACCCTGACAAGGAAGACAAATTTGTATGTGACCTCTCAAAATGACATGGTAATTTGCAGATTATGACCACTTAGTATAACAAGGACAGTGTATTAACCTGCTAAGACTACATCTGCTTAGCAAATCTGTACATGTCAGTTCAAGGAGAAACAAAATACAAATAGCGTTCTTTTGTGGATCACAAAGTAGTTATTTCTGCATGATTTTTTCCTCTATTCTCTAAAGAAATGTTAGCAAAATCAAATTTTCAGTGCTACATTGCACATGATATGAAACAAAACTCTAGGGTGAAAACAATTTTTTTATTTATGATAACCATAAAGGACTGCACTAATGAATGTTTTTACACTCATTTTGTTCAATGGATCTACATAACTATGACAGTACTGTCCATTACTCTATGATTTGCAGTGCCTCATTTTATTTTACTTCCCTATTTTCTCTCTGGCCTAGATTTCCAACTCATTAGGCAACATGAGAATGGTTTGGCCAATCAAATTTGTATATATAAGAAATACTTAACGACATGATTTTGGTTTGAATGACTAAAAAATTCAAATAATTTTGGTTCAAATGATAAGGGTGTACTGTATGGATAACCATGACAACAAGCCAAAATATTTCTCTGAAAACAAGAATTAGAGAAGATGCAGTGATGCATCCAGAAATTTGTAAAAATGGTGAGCTCCCCACCCTCTTGCAATTTTTTTTAGAAATTATAGACGTTATAGGGTGACACGCTGAGCTAAAGACAAACTTATGGGTCTATGCAGTTTGTATAGGATTTTTACACGAGTATACACGGTAAGTAATTATGTTTCAACATTAAAAGCTATATTTAATTACTGTCATCATCCCAACCCCAGCAAATCAGTCGGTTATCTGCCTCTTGCCTATTCATGAAAACACACTCACAATATGGATGATAGCTATTCGGACAGACTGAGCTAGATTACAATTGCAGAACCCATCTTGATAAAGGCTACAGTATGCATGTGTAAAGCTACTACAGTATTACCTTCAGTTATTTGGGAATGAAAATACTATCACTGAATTTGACAATTATTCTACTTTAATTTTTATGGATCTGTGCAGACATAATTGAAAACATGCATATTTTTGTGGAAGCAAGTTAAAGAAATACCTGAATCACACAATCGCATTACTTGGACGTAACAAAAAGGATGTGATAAAATGCTGTTAATGCAAAACAATGATATCAGTCTACAAGAAATACAACTATGACTGAGTGGGTGGTATGGACTAAGGTCTAAGACATTATGTATAGACATGAGAAAGTTTTAAAGTCATGTGAATCAATATACCAAGTCCATAAAGGGACATAACTCTGATGAGCTTGGTAAAAAAAATCTAATCGATATTAAGCTCATTAAAGAATTACTGGTATTTGCAATAAATCTTCAAACCAAATTTGGCTCCAATCAAACCAAGAAGGTGGGCACTGGAACAATCACGTACCTCAACACACAGCCTGATGGATCCAAGGACAAACAGATGCTATTATCTGTGACAATGACAAGGTGGTGGTGGAAAATTAATATAGAACTGACAGAGGGAGGAAGCAAAAAAAACATTTAGCTAGATGGCTTTACTGCACAAATGTCAGAGCCCACAGATGGACCTGAATCTTTTTCTAAAGGATCTGAATACAACAGTATGCAAGTTCTGATTTATGTGGAACTTTTCACTTACACTGGAATCTATCTCCTCAGCTCTGAAAGCTATGGTCTCCAGGACTGATCCTTTAGATGTTTGGGCTTTCAGGTGCGAGTTCTTCTTCTCAAATTCCTCTTCTAAGAAGTTAATTGCTTCCTTAGATTTGGCCTTGACTTTGTTAGCATGATCAGCACTGACATATTGGCCCTCTCTGCTTCCCTGACACAAACCATCCAGCTCGTTGATAACTGAGTTTATAAATGATGATTTATATTACCACATCATTTTCATTACTGTAATAATACTGTAACTTTAGATTTATCAGAAATGTTGCAGAAGATAACAAAAACTGGGACTGAAGTAAATGTAATTATGACATGAGAATTCAATCATTTTCCATTTGTATGTAAAGAAATAAACTGTGGGACAGGTGTTGAAATCTGTAGGTAGCATCTTTAAGGGTTCATTTATTCCCATCATGTATTGAATCCCAAATAAAGAAATAAAATAATGGCTGTAGTGCCTTACTGACACTTATTTCTTTAGGATCTAGGCAGAAGGAGGGCCACCCAAACAATCCAACAGCATCTAATAGTAATGACTATTGCTAAGAATGTTCCTACAACACTGATAAATCTGGAATTATGTTTCACAATACTGGTTGTTCATATTAATTTAATATATCTACAATGAAAACCTAACTATCTTCTCTGTGCATAGTACCTTTTTTTTTTGGCAACTAAATTTTATCATTCCCACATAAATTTGTTTGATACTTAAATTATGAAATATTACTGAACAATATCAAAGGATGCTTCCCAACTATAACAGTTGATCTAAGAGAACACCAAACATAAAACAAGAATTCAGCTAAAATTAGACTGGTTTGCAAATGTATAAACATTTCACTACTTACAGTACTACTTACCCCACACCCCAGTCTATTATTTTAGTTTTTCCTGAGACAAAAGGCAAATACAAAGTAGTAATTGGATATTTCTTGCTATGCTTATGCAAGCTCAATAATAACTAAAGAATGAAAGATAAAGTAAACCAAGCAACATTTAAGGCTAATATACAGTTACTGACCAATAACCTGACTTTCATATAAGCCAAAATTTTAAAAATATCATCATCATCTTCATCATTAACATCATCATCATAATCAGAAATTCTCGATAAGCAAAAGAAAATTAAAAGTAAGAAAATTAAACCACAATCCATGATTATAGATAATACCAACCAACAAGAGGTACAACAATTGTGTAACGTTTTGACTGCAACAAGCTGCTGATGCTGGACAGATGATCAACAAAGCAATTGGTATCAGAAACAAGGAACAGAGGTCTTATCTCCAGTTCTATCAACCTGTGACGATTTTTCTCCAGTAGTTTCTGAAACAAATATGAAATTAATCATGACTTTGCTCAAAACCAGATCCATGTATTGCTGGTTTTATTTGAGGCTGTGCTCTTGCACCAATGACACTAATATCCCTTCATGACTCCTGTAGGATGCATAATAAGAGACTCAAGAAAAGAAAGATAAACAATTGATTGTAGACTGAATCTAGCACATCCCTAAATGACTGAATATAGTGTGCTCATTGCCAAAGAAGCACAAGATGATCAATTTCATTGGCTGGCAGAAATATCTTACTGGGTTTTTTTAAACTGGTACCAATTGTGAGCACATCATCGATGGTCACTGATAAAAAATGTGAAGAAGAAAAGATGAAATCTTCAGCAAAAACACTGCTGCATTTATTTCCAAAGTAGTGTACAGAGAGGAAAAAATGTAGACACAAATGTCTAAAATAAATTCTAGAGAGGAATAGTTTTCTAGAGAGGAATAGTTACACGAGCATGAGGAATTCAAATCCCACTATAGAAGACTCGCAACAGGGGAGGCTAATAATGATCACAGGCACTCGAGTCATGGATTTATTATTTTGATACTACTGTGTTTTGACTAATTTTCATGGGGTACCAATTTTTGTGGATTTTGTTGCTGCCCCGAACCACGAATTTAAAGACCCAATGAAAAATTAGCCACATGTGATGAAGAAGCCACCCACCCATTTTCTTAATGAAACATTCCTTGAGATCAACAAAGCTATTTGATAAATCAACATCATTACTGTAATCTGGTAATAACATATTAGCTTTAACATGTGTTCGTTTTATTTTAACGCATTAAAAAAAAGAATTATAAAGCATTTTATATTATTTCAATTATATATGGTATCTATACGGTATCTGAAGCTGTAATTTCCACTCAATGCCTTAAATCGATATGTTGTGAGATAAGTAAGTATAAAGAGAATGAGAAAAGCATAAGGTATTCAAACACTAATATTACTGAAAATGAAAGAAAGAATAATAAATTATATTAGTATATGAAAATTAGATTTAATACTTATTCAAATCGATTCTACATTAAAGTTAAACTGTTGTCGAAAAAATTTAAATACTCCTGAAAGCAGGTCTCATTTTATCCATACATGTTTAATGCAAATGAACAACAAGACTTTAAAATACTAGAACTAATGCTTGAAGCACAATGAAACTCACACTTCACTGATTTTCGGACAAAACCAATGAATCAACATCGTATCCATCAAGTCTGCTGGTACACAAAAATGTTTGTCAGGTAAATAATCCTGAAATTGTTGATTTAAACAAGTCTAGCTTTCTTAAAGCCACTGATAATTAGGTCTGATCTTTCACACATTTTTGCATGACTTGCAATTATCCATTCAGCATGAATCAGCTTGATTGATGAGGTTTTAAGGTCCACTAATACAGTACACTGATCTTCACCAGTGATGTGTTCCTTTTCCCTGATGGTCTCCATGACCTGTTTAGCATACAAGTTGTGATAGTGTGATCGTAATTTTTTGTTGTAGTCTTTTTTATTGTAAAGTCTAGTGGTTGAAGTTGGTTTGTACATAAGGCAGGCTCAATCAAAGGAGTGATTCCATTCTCTTTCAAGTTAGTTAACATTTTTTCACTTTGATGGGCTCTAATCACATTAAATACTGACACTGCTTGCTAATTTTATTAAGCAAGGGGCAACTGGTCACATATTTGGTTCACATGTGGAATGATGACATTATCCAAACCAATGGAGATCTAAGCTGAATTTTACCACTCTTAAGACACTGTGTTAACACCATTGTCATCAGAAAGTAATTGATGGTGCAACTTTATGGACAGTGCTTTAAGGAAGAGATCATACACATGTACTTTAACAGTGGATTAGCTTAGTGTTGTTGGCTGTGTTGGCTCCCTTTGATGTTGAGTGTAAGTGATTGATATTGACAGGTGTTTGATGCTGAGTGTAAGTTATTGATATTGATAGGTGTTTGATGTTGCATGTAAATGATTGATATTGACAGGTGTTTGATGTTGAGTGTAAGTGATTGATATTGACAGGTGTTTGATGTTGAGTGTAAGTGATTGATATTGACAGGTGTTTGATGTTGCGTGTAAGTGATTGATATTGACAGGTGTTTGATATTGAGTGTAAGTGATTGATATTGACAGGTGTTTGATGTTGAGTGTAAGTGATTGATATTGACAGGTGTTTGATGTTGAGTGTAAGTGATTGATATTGACAGGTGTTTGATGTTGAGTGTAAATGATTGATATTGACAGGTGTTTGATGTTGAGTGTAAGTGATTGATATTGACAGGTGTTTGATTTGTGCTCATAGAGGTGGTAAGTATTGTTTAACCATTGCAGCAACTGACGTTTGTTGTCAGTATAGTTTGTTCTTTTGTGTTCTTAATTTTGGATCTTTGTAGAGGTTATTCCATGAAATTAAATACCTAAAAATATGCAAACATTGACATGTAAATCCACAAATTAAGTACTGATAAAAATGTCTTTTATTTTTCTTTGCAAAACCATGAAAATTGAGACCCATGAAAATAAATGAAACCACAGTCAATATTCACTTGTCCAGAACGATATACATTGAGTCAATATTCTCTTGTTCAGAATGATATACTTTGAATCAGTCAATATTCACTTGTCCAGAATGATATACTTTGAATCAGTCAATATTCACTTGTCCAGAATGATATATTTTGAATCAGTTGTCGCTGAGTCAGAGTATAGCACGATTTGCAAAAATTTCCTTGTCACTAAAATAACAATGTGCTGAACAGTAGAGGCAGTTATTTTAGCAGACAAGGAAATTGTAGAAAACCATGCCATAATGTGACTCTATAATGACCGATTCAGCACATCCAATGCTGGAAAAAAGAATATTGCAGAAATTAATAAATCCCCGATGCGAGTGCCTGTGATAATGATATGTGTTTGAATTTCTTGCATTAAAAAGATATAGGTAAGGGTAATTGCAGTGTTATTTTTTTTTTTAAATGACCCCACTTTTTGACAAATTAGGGCCCCACTGTTTCCATTTCTGGAATGAACACTGATATTGTTTGACTATAAATGCTGGATAAAACTACAGGTACATACATTATTGTTTAAATGTCAGTGGTAAGGTGACCAAATTCACCTACAACATCCCAGAATCACATCAGCACTCTTGAACTGTCCTTAAATCATGTTATAATATATATTGTGAAACAAACTTCTCTAAACAAGACACAGTTGGGATTAAAAATGTTGGCTGTTGTATGGAGGTGGCCAGTATATAGGGCTTTGATAGGATTAAAATGGCCTTATTGGAATAAAATACGTGTCCAGTCTACAATACAAAGACTGGGTTCCAGGGTGGAGTGGGATGCACAAAATGGGTAGTATACATGATCAAATAGAGTAGGGGCCTAGGTTTTCACTGCCACATTTTAGGGGCATGGTTAGTAAATGAAACCCAAAATACGTCAATATTATTCTCAACCAACCTTTAAACCTGCAGTCTCTTTGATATAGAAAAGAGAAGCAAAATTAAAGATAAAAATTGCACAAATATAAGACAAAGTGAGGAAAAAAAAAGAGGAATCCAAATGGAGGCCTGCACCATCAGGGCAGAAATGATAACATGTACTTGAGCAATGGAGATTTCCATTACATTGCTTGTCATACACATGCAATCAAACAAGCAACAAGATCAACATAACACATTGGACTGGACACAGCCCACCCATAATTAACAATGTTTTCAACACATATTCTCACCATCCCAGTGTCACTTTCAGACAATTTGTGCCTGACCTAAACCCTGTTCTGCCTCTGAAAGTATAACAGACCCAATTAAATATCAACACAATCATCTGAACACAGTGAGAACAAGTTTCATTTTCAAAATCTCTCTTGAGTGTAATCAGTACTACGTTCAACCTGTAACGCTGGGGTTACCCACAAATTAAATACGTCAAACAGAATGATCTGGGTGGATTCCAGTGGTAAAACTATCATTTTAAATATTTAAGAGCTACAAAAAACATGAGTGTCATATACTTTTAAAATTGATTTTGAGAAAGAACCACAGCTTTACTACATCAATATTGATATGTAGCTGTTTTGAACAGTAAACCACATCTTAATGACTTTGTCTGCATACATCAGAATTCAGTTTTACCAATAAAATATTTGATCATTGCCATCTCAAGCTTCCTCATCCCTCAATCAAAGCAACCAGGCTGATTCTCAATGCAGTCTTTACTTTTAATGCAATGTATCAGGTTCTATGTTGTGTAAGTCAAATTTGAATGTTTCAGTATTTGCCGACATACAATTTGGTTCCATACAAGACCTTATTATTAATACTTTATCATTAAAATGCAAAACAATATTAAGGGGTAGTTTTAATTACAAATGCTTTTTACAAAAACTCTGTGAAGTTAAAGTAAGCAAGGAACATGACACTAACTGCAAAGACAAAAACAAGACTTTTTTTTTTGAGTATCACAGGATTCATGATGGATTTGTAACATATGGGCAAAATGACTTTTCTCCCCAGCCAGAATAGGGCAAAGTTGGTGAAAATTGGGAAAAATTAATGTAGAAAGTTCAAAACTTATAATGTTTATAATACTCACTCTAAATTTCAGTTTTTTGCACATTTTCATGTCAGATGATTAAAATATGGATGAAATACAATGAAAACTATAAAAATATGAAAACGTTTCTCATTTTGCTTCACCACAGTTGTTGCATAACATAGTTATTGTATAAAACAACAACCTCAAAAATAGGTTACAGTAACAAATCTGCAACTGTTTCTCCATAATATACAATAAATCCTCTTTTCATACATATTTTGGAAGAAATACTGGATAAAATGATTAATTTTATCAGAATGGAACTGGATACATCCACTGCATCATAATTTGCTTCTGACTGGGCTACACAAATTCAATTTTCACTCTTTTTTTTTTTAAGGGACCATGTGTAAAACATTTTGCAGGAATTCTGGAGATAGCAATATAATTTATGGCCTTTATAATCATCAAATAAGCACCAAAATTGATTAAAAAGCATTGAACTCTAACATTAAACCTTCCTGTTCAAAGGTGAAAATGACAGACTTAAGCATGTTTGTTTTGCCCAAATCACCCTCTAGTGTGAACTTCAATACCATAGTTACTGTAATTCTTAACCTTTCCATCATGGCACTGAAAGTGAGGATCTACTCACACTGAGAGAATAAACTTCACTGAGATATCAAGGGTGCAGTGTCCAATTAAGTCTAATATACAATCATTAAGTCATTTGTGAATGCTATGGTTAGTTTCATTTTCAAAAAAGATGTGTCAATCATTGTTATAAACAAGAATTCTGCAAAATGCTATTTCATGCTTGCTCCACTGCAGCATGATCCATAACCTAATGCTAAATCTTGCCCCAATCCTAACCTTTGTTAGAATCCAAACCAAAACAAGAAAAATAAGCCACTGTGACCTATTTTATCGGTGGTAAGTCGTACTTCTCAAGATAAATACACACATACAGTTTTATGATTGTATCCAAAACAGTTTCAGAGAAATTAAACTAAATGTACCACGATTCCCTTGAAGGGACTGAAGCTATACTAGCTGAAAAGAATTTCTAGAAATCCATGATAAGTCTGTTTTTTATGTCCTTTTATTCTTTTTAACTACTGAGTATTGAAACCATCTCTGATATTCTTGAGAAATTCCAACATTCCAAATTTGGTAATAAAAATATTTGTTGGCATTCTCAAGTTTACATGTCCATATGATACCTATAAATACAGTACAAAATTCTTTGTCATGGTCTTTGATGTTGAACATGTTATCATGGATAAAAGATCACTGAACTTAATTGCCTCAAACAATTTCAAGACATACTCACATGCTAAGTTTGGTTAAATCTTGAATTATTATTTTGGCGGGGAAAAAAAAACAAGTTATTAAACTGACATCATTCAAGGTATTCTTTAGATATATCCACAAACTAGATTAAATAAAAGTCCATTCATACTTGTTTGTGTTATCACAAGCCAGTATTGCTAAAGACCTGAGTCAAGACCTTGACCTTAAAATCAATGTCAGAGTGCTGACTATCATTATTTTTATGGGATGCACTTAAAAAAACAAAATCTGGTCAAAATTCATTTTTTGTATGTACAAGTCACTGTCTCCATAAGCTCAATGAAGTACAAAAATGCAAGCAGTGACATCTGACTTGACCCGAAGGTCAATTAGGTCTGGTTTTCAAACTCCTTCACAAAAGTGCACATCTGCGCCATTTTTATCCAGAACCAATTATATACTGTAAAAAGTGTTCTAGTGAAATTCCCATATCAATACCACCATTCATGCCAGATGAGTAGTGATTTTTGAGATGGCCACTATGGTGCCATGTTGGGGGTAACACGAGGACCATTTTGATTCAGAACGAGATACATATAGTGTTTTTGTGAAAACCCCATGTCGATACAACCATCCATTCAGGAAAAGTAGCATATACACAATATTCAGGTTGGCTGCCAAGGAAGCTATTCTGGTGGTTGGATCTGCATTATTTTAATATAGAAACAACTATATATTGCAAGAAAGAAGAGGGGATTTTTCTAATTTCAAAGGCAAAATATATTTCTTTGATAATACCTACCCGATCATAATACATTAGGAGTACATCCACTACCTCACAAATACAGCAATCCCAAGCCCAAAAACATTACAAATGTCTTGCATTGGTTTAGCAACAATGATGCTAAAAGGTCATCTTTTTGCTTAGAAAGGAAATCAGATGAGAGTGTCCTCTCCTTGGATAAAGTGATTGGTACTAAAATCCCTATAGTCATCAGTTAATACTGGCATGGAGGTGCACACTCTACAGGTGTCCTATATGTAAATGTGGGAAGAGCATGGGAGGGTGTACTCATATTATGATCATGTAAGTATTACTGAAGAAACATATTTTACCTTTGAAAAACTGGTTTCTTTTTCACATACATTACCTGATCATAATACATTAGGTGAATGAATATGTAAGAGGAGAGAGTTAAGTCCTTTTACCCCTGAGTCAACCCTGACTCCAGCAGTTTTGTTATGAATAAAATACAGGCTAGCAGTTTTGTTATGAATAAAATACGGGCTAGAATAAAATATGGGATATACGGGCTAGAATAAAATATGGGATATACAGGCTAGAATAAAATATGGGATATACAGGCTAGAATAAAATATGGGATATACAGGCTAGAATAAAATATGGGATATACAGGCTAGAATAAAATATGGGATATACAGGCTAGAATAAAATATGGGATATACGGGCTAGAATAAAATATGGGATATACAGGCTAGAATAAAATATGGGATATACGGGCTAGAATAAAATATGGGATATACAGGCTAGAATAAAATATGGGATATACAGGGGATAGCTCTTGGCATATAGAAACATGGGTCATGTGATTGAGAAAAATAATGTTTGCTCCCGCAAATCCAACAGATGTAGAGCAACCCATGTTATTACAAAGCTGCTGAGGTTCCTGGGAGGTAGCCTATTGTGCTGCAATAATTAGAACCACCAGGTCGAACTGGACTCTTGGGATGAGCGGTCTCTGAGGAAGAAACTAGAAGCTAGAAAAGTTTGTCTCTGGCCTCCTCCCCATGGCTTGAATTATGGAGGCAGGGGTGCAGGTTTGCAAAAACACTATGCTTGTGGTGACTGCCCTAACCCCATGAGCTGAAATATGCAATAATCTCATCTGATCTTCAGTTAGTTTCCTCTATGCTGTGGGGATAAACCAATCTATCCAGGGCAACAGTGCCCTTACAAAAAGGCCATCTTTACCTATGGTGTGCTTCAGGTACCACTTCTGAGCCCCGGGACTTGATAGGGATTTGTAGATGCCCTTGGGACAAAGGCAGAAAGCATTTGTAAGACATATGATTGGTTGCCCATGAGTTGGAGCCCATTCTAGGCAACAAGAGCAGGAGCCATCATGAGAGAAATGGAACCACCCTTGTGGAATACCCTGACCCACCAGGAAGTCAAAAAAAGGCAATGAAAGTATGGCATCATTTCTGCAGAGGATTGATGGAGAGAGAAGCTGGGACACAACTGGTCCTTGTCTCCCCATGTTTTATCATTGGTGGCCCATGGAAGCTAGGTCCTCAATGAGAGTAGAGGAAGGGGTGGTCCCCGTTTGGTGTGCCTTAGGGGGTCCTTCCTGTTCTCTGATCTCTCCTAGGAAATGAGAGTAGGGCTCTGTGTCACTGGGCCTGTGTGAGGTTCATGTCTTTAGTCTCTGGTGGCCTTTGCAAACTAAAAATGGTTTTGTTAAGATTTTTCAGGATAGCGGATATCAAGAGAAAAACTTCTTCTTCTGCAAGCTGAAAATTAATGGACACAACAAGGACACTGGAAGTGAGTGTTGAGCTGCTGTTAACACATGAACCATATGTGAGACTGACCCCCCAAGCACATGAACCATATATGAGACTGATCCCCCAAGCACATGAACCGTATGTGAGACTGAACCCCCATGCACATGAACCATATGTGAGACTGACCCCCCCAAGCAGGACTGGCAGCAGCATACTGAACTTTTGGGATCTGTTCAGATTGCTGAAAAATAGCCATGAAACTAAGTCAACATGAATCCTATAACTAAAACATTTAAAAGCTGTTGTTGTGTGTTGAGGAAGGGTTTTGGGTCCATATGCACAGAGGAAGGTGTGACAGTCTGGGATCCACAATGTCAGCAAGAACATGAGGGTGAAAGGTTCGCCAGTGTGTCATTGCATGCCAAGTTAACATTTTATGGAAGTCACCAGTGCAAAAAGAAAAACCCCTGTTGATGCTTGCATCTTAAAATGGCCTTTCAGCATGTCAATGACTCAACCTGGCTGTTGCTTGAATAATGACTGGTCTTTTTTGACTAAGAGATCAACAGATGTGGGAATGATAAGAAGCCATAGACAGCTAAGAAGGGGGAGGTAGACAGAATTCTGGAGGCAAAAGCCAGAAACCCTCACTTATCGATGTATGGAATCTCTGGTCATCATCAGATCAAGAAAGGAAGATGAGCATGAATCTTTGCAAAAGAGCAGGGTGATAGGAGAGCCTCCTGTGAGGGGTATGTTAACGGAGCAGGCAAAATAGGTTGTGTGTTATGGTGAACAAAAACTGGGAACTCATCCATGTTGGGGCATGGTTATCTCCAGGTGTTCACTGTGTGCATCACCCCAAGTCCAAAACTTGTACCAGGTATCTAGGACTGGGGTGTTACTATAGGCGATACTGGATCATGACGGAGACGGTACCAGTGATGGAACTGTCTGGTGTTGGCCTGCTATACTTCTATCAGCCCAGTACTAGGTAGCATCAAATGCCTCCTGCCAAATGTGCCACTGAAGCAGCCTGAGCGTTAATCAGGAAGGTGAACTAGGTGGGGGATCTGTCATTGTTGAGGTACAACTATCTTCAGGTATTCACTCAATTATCTTCCATCTGTAACAGGATTAAACCTGGTTGGATGGAATCTAGCAAAGACACTTAACACAAGTGCATGAATGAGATGTCTATTTATAAATGCAAATTAATTATGAGCAAATCTCTGCCACCCTAGCTCACAAACTGACTTCCACTTCTCATAAACAAAACTATAACAATTGAAAACCCTACCTACTCATACACACAAGGTTTGACAATGGAGACAACAAAATGGTATCATTGGTCTCAATGGATATGATCCAACAAATAATCACAAATCAACAGATATGATCAATGTATGGAATTATTAATAGATATGATCAATGTATGGAATTATCAACAAATATGATCAATGTATTTTTCATCAACATGGTGCATTAGATTGTCACACATATAATGACATTGAATTTTAGGTCCAAAACCTGATAAATATATTTAATCAACATATACATAATGATGTTTATCTCATGGGATCCAGGTGATGATCATGAGATACATTTGATCCACAGCTCCCAACAAATGGTTAAGGAATGAAGTCGTGTGGTCCGCTCCTCCAAGCCTGCCAAAGGATCCCTAAAGAACCTTCCCTATCCCACAGACCCATTGTTCCAGAACCTTTGGTTCTCACAGTGAGTTAACCAGTATCGTCCCTTTAACCAATGTCATCAATGACTGCAGTATCCAGGTTACACAATCCCACCGAGTTTGGCAACTCCCCATAACAGCTAAAAATACAATAACTGAGCCATTTACTACATGAGACATGTTTGAGTGTGAATACAGTGATATACACTGCTCATGCCTGCTCATGAATTGACTTCATTACACATTACATTCTTTCATAAGAATGACTGCATGAGATTATTATTAATAATAATCACGTTCATGCATGAATCTGTCCCCAACAAGAATAATCGCACTGGATTATAAAAATTCAATGTTTCTCATCATTTAATGCATACAACATATAATTGAATTCAACTTGTCTGTTCAGCTTAAAATTGTCTAACTTGAAACAAACTATATTCTATCCAATAGCACGGCGTTATGTGACATAGTTCTGACTTAGTAAAATTTTCGAATAAATGCTGAAAAATTCAATATATTAAACAATTTCATCACATGTAATGGATAGCATGAAAGAATAAAGTATTATATTTCACATACCTCTACAGCTGAAGATTGCTAACACAAAGTGGACAGCTTCCTGACAAGACTCATCTATATTGTGACAATACTGAGAGAATTAGCACTATACGTACTATGATCGTGGTCAAATTTATGGCCAGAAAACTTGAGATAAATGGATCCCCTGCTGCCGGTGCTGCATGTACCAGTGGGTGAACAGAAATCAGTATTTTGAAATCGCCAATGTTAAAACTATACACCCTTGGGTAACGCTGTATGTGGCAATGAAACTCAACTACATTTTCATTCATGTATAATACAAAGGTACTTTCTCACACACAATTCCATGACACCATCTGGTACTGGATCATGGTGGAGCCAGGACTGGAGATGGACTGGTCCATTGTTGTTCTGTGGAGGTGTCATGGATGCTATCCATGTCAACATGCCAGGACTGGATATACTGGGAGTGAATCACAGTACCTGGTCCAGGAAGGTAAAGTCATCTGGTAAAGCTGCATTGATGTCGGAATCATGCTTGTCCAGGGCCAGATAATGTTCAAGGTTGACAGTCACTACATACTATACCAGGCTAGATCACTCTAGCCAGTAATATCATTCGTAGATGGCAGTCATATCTGAGCCAGAGAGCAAACAGCTCGAGGTCTTGTGACATCCTGATGAAGTCCAGTACTAGCTATCCAGAGAATAATCACTGTACCCATACCTAGTGCAAGCAAGATTCATGTCTGGTCCAGCTGGGCCTCTGTACCCTGTCGATGCTGGTCCCAAATATTTATGCTGTGGAAAATAATTCTGGCTGTGGTACAGGGGGTGATAGCCAAGCTGGTGATGTGGGAGGCCTGTGAGGTTGTGCTGGTTGATATTCTTCTTGATCAGCAAAGTTTCTGCCTGCAGAGACAGAGATATGGCAGACAGAATGTTGGCTACAGAGGCTGCATCGGAGGATATACTAATGACATCTGAGTCTCTGATAAATTTTTTCTCACCCTCTCGTTTGCCCTGGGAAGATTGCTTGATGGAAATGTTCACCCATTTTTCTATGACCACAGATTACACACATCACATACATGTCCCAAGTTGCAACCTGTACAATAAATGCAGGTGAGACAATTATCCTCTGACAGATTTAAATGCTTACTACATTTAATTCTGACCATTGTACATAACTGAAATTTTAAGTAATTAGAAACAGCAAAAACAAAGGCATATACAGGTGAAAATTAGTCAAGCATCACACTAACTACCTGTGAATGGGTATACTAACACCAGTACAATAGTTCAGGAAAATTTTTTAAAAAATAACTAAGCAAAATCACAAAGGCACCAAAGTATAAATAAAAGGCTAATTATTGGCAAAGCTAATAAAGATACCCGGTAGGTCAAGTGCTGAATTGGCTTGTAGGTACTAATGACCACCATGCAAGCAATTAAGATAGCACCAAATGAATCATTGTATGAAGCTGACAAATACGGTGATAAATATTCATCAGGAATGCAAGTGGAGTGAAAAAAAAATAGAAAACAGGTGGAGTATACTTCCCTGATGTGAGAAAATTCCAAGAATTTGGTCCAATGTCAAAAAGGCACTAAGTAGAATTTGCAAGTCCTTCATAAAAAGCGTGCACTCCAGCACAAGCAGAAGTAGTAAATGATGACTATAAAGCTTTGGTATCATACTCTATATCTAACTGATGACTATAAAGCTTTGGTGTCATACCCTATATCTGACTGATGACTATAAAGCTTTGGTGTCATACCCTATATCTGACTGATGACTATAAAGCTTTGGTCCCAATCCTTATATCTAACTGATGACTATAAAGCTTTGGTGCCAATCCCTATATCTAACTGATGACTATAAAGCTTTAGGACCAATCCCTATATCTAACTGATGACTATAAAGCTTTGGTGTCATACCCTATATCTAACTGATGACTATAAAGCTTTGGTGGCAATCCCTATATCTAACTGATGACTATAAAGCTTTGGTGTCATACCCTATATCTAACTGATGACTATAAACCTTAGGTGTCATACCCTATGTCTAACTGATGACTATAAAGCTTTGGTATCATACCCTATGTCTAACTGATGACTATAAAGCTTTGGTGTCATACACTATATCTAACTGATGGCTATAAAGCTTTGGTGTCAATTCCTATATCTAACTGATGACTATAAAGCTTCGGTGCCAATCCCTATATCTAACTGATGACTATAAAACTTTGGTGTCAATCCTTATATCTAACTTATGACTATAAAGCTTTGGTGCAAATCCCTATATCTAACTGATGACTATAAAGCTTTGGTGCCAATCCCTGTATCTAACTGATGACTATAAAGCTTAGGTGCCAATCCCTATATCTAACTGATGACTATAAAGCTTTGGTGCCAATCCTTATATCTAACTTATGACGATAAAGCTTTGGTGCCAATCCTTATATCTAACTTATGACTATAAAGCTTTGGTGCCAATCCTTATATCTAACTGATGACTATACAGCTTTGGTGCCAATCCCTATATCTAACTGATGACTATAAAGCTTTGGTGCCAATCCCTATATCTAACTGATGACTATACAGCTTTGGTGCCAATCCCTATATCTAACTGGAGATTACCTTGTCTAACTTCCTTTTAAGTAAGCAGAATACCTTTAGAAACCAATGTTGCTAAACCAAGCCAAGACAGTTATTATGTCTGTTGTTGGCTTATGAGGGCTGGATTTGCAAGTTAGTGGATGTACTCCTAATGTATTATAATAAAGTAACACATCTGAAGAAGAAATAAATGCATAAATGCATGTAAGTATGGTCATCTGTTCATATGTAAGTATGGTCGAGCATGGTCATGTAAGTATGGACATCTGTTCATAAGTAAGTATGGTCAAGTATGGTCATGTAAGTAGGGTTATCTGTTTATGTGTAAGTATGGTCAAGTATGGTCATGTAAGTATGCTCATCTGTTCATATGTAACTATGGTCAAGTACGGTCATGTAAGTATGGTCATCTGTTCATATGTAAGTATGATCAATTATGGTCATGTAAGTATGGTCATCTGTTCAAATGTAAGTATGGTCAAGTATGGTCATGTAAGTATGGACATCTGTTCATTTGTGACTATGGTCAAGTACGGTCATGTAAGTATGGTCATCTGTTCATATGTAAGTATGGTCAAGCATGGTCATGTAAGTATGGTCATCTGTTCATATGTAACTATGGTCAAGTATGGTGATGTAAGTATGGTCATCTGTTCATATGTAAGTGTGGTCAAGTATGGTCATGTAAGTATGGTCATCTGTTCATACGTAAGTATGGTCTACTATGGTCATGTAAGTATGGTCATCTGTTCAAATGTAAGTATGGTCAAGTATGGTCATGTAAGCATGGTCATCTGTTCATATGTAAGTATGGTCAAGTATGGTCATCTGTTCATAAGAAGTAGCTGTAACAACATTTTTCACAGATAGGGAGGTCACGTCAGCATCATTTTCATTTACAAGCAACTACATTTAGCGAGAAGTGTTTTAGTGAAAACCCCAAGCTGATACAACCATACTTTCAAGAGGAGTAGAGATAAGATTTTAATACTGGCCATCACAGCCATCATGTTAGAGGTCTGATCAGCACCATTTTCATTTAGGACCAACTATATATCAAAAGAGGTTTTTAAGCACAAAAAAAACCCATGTCAATATGATCAGCTGTTAAGGAGAAGTAGCTATAATAAGATTATAATTTTGGCCATATTGGAGGTCTGATTGGCACCATTTTCATTCAGGACCAATTGTACATAATCATAATTAGTCTTTCAATGAAAATCTCATGTTGGTTTCAGCATACGTCCAGGAGCAGTAGCAATCATGTTTGATGTCTAATCAGCACCAATTTCATTTAGGATCAACTACATATCATCATAAGTCTTCAAGTGAGAACTCCATGTCAATACCGTATCCATTCAGGAGAAATAGTGATAACAAGATTTTCAAAATGGCTACCACAGTGACTATATTGGATGTCAGACTGACACCATTTTCATAAGGACCAAATAGACATCATAAGAAGTATTTTAGTGAAAACCACATGTCGCTATCCCCATCTGTTGAATAGAAACAGCTGGCCATCATGGGGGCCATGTTGGAGGTCTAAACGGCACCGGGTTTTTTCATTTAGGATCAACTACATATTATAAGAAGTCTCTGGGGGAAAACCCCATGTCTATATGACCATCCATTCACAATTGGTAGTGATAACAAGATGGATGTTAGATCAGCATCAATTTCATTCAGAACCAACTAGACATCATAAGAAGTCTTTTAGTAAAAACTCCATGTCACTATGCCAACTGTTTAGGAGAAGTTATGACAAGATTTTCAGACTGGCACCATTTTCATTTACAACAAACTAGACATCAGAAAGAATCTTGATGCGAAAACCCCATGACAATATGAACATCCCTTCAGGAATAATAGCGATAAAAGATTTTAAAGATTGCTACCATGGTGGCCATATTGGATGATGGCTAGATACTAGATATCATAAGAAATCTTTCAGTGTAAAACTCATGTCGATATGACCATCCGTTCAAGATGAACTGCAGTAAGATTTTTAAGATGGCCACTATGCAGGCCATACTAAATGTCCAAAGGGCACCATTTTTATTTAGAACAAACTAGAAACTAGACCTTGGGATGAATGTGTCTATAAAATTTCATGGCAATCCCTCCATTAGTTTAGGAGGAATAGCATTAACAAACTAGTGTTGGACAACAGATGACGAATGACAGGCCATCACTTATGCTCTTTTGGCCCATGATCAGTAGAGCTAAAAACTAAATGTTGAGATCTGTATTAATAAAGACAACAACAACGCTGATAGAAAGTGACAGTATGTCTTGTCTAAGCTTTACAGTATAACACCCACCCTACCCCCATTTTAAAATAGATTTAAGATACAAACAATACATTTGCAGTAATTCCCTCCTTACCTGTAAGTTTTCTTGCTGTTTGGCCTGTTGCTCCACCTTCTTCTGTAGCTCCTCCCTTCTGGCCTTGAGGTGTTGAACATGGTTCTCCCCCTCATCTTCCTGTAAAACCTCTTCCTCCTCACTCTCAATCACCACATCCTCTTCCTCCTAAAACATTCAGGGACACTTAAGAAATACAAGAAGTGCCCACATACAATCAAGGACCACAGATGAAAAAGAATAATTGTTTTTAGTAAATTATGTTTCTCGAAGAATACTTACCTGATCACATTAACATTAGAAAAGAAGCTCCACTACCTCTCGAATCCACCAATCATGAAAAGACAAAAAATGTTCTTTCCCATCTATATAACATATAGACAAAGGAAAGAAACTCTTACCCATTACCTCCCATGACCACCTCTACTCAGTTTTAGATTGAGCGATACATCAACAAGGATGCTCACATTTGCTGGGATGTGATGGAGGGTTTAATAGTATTCTCGGAGAAAAATAAGTTACTAAAATTGTGTTTTCTACTTGTGAATACATTCTCCAATCACATTAATGTTAGGAGAATAAGCAATAGGAGGAGGCAATGCTGAACATCCTACCACTACCATGGTCACCCTTCAAGGGATAAAATGTACTGACAATAAACTGCACTCCTAACCATGATCATCATACCGGGCCAAGAGAAAGGCGATGAAAGAGTTTTCTTACTAAGTACTAATTCTGGGCGAATCCAGCGAAAGCACTGTTCTATGCCTGTGGTAAGGTTGTGCTGACTTCAACTGGTCTGGTGATGGTCTGGGCTGCCAACATCTTCTATTATGTCTCGCATCGAAATGTTCCATTTGAATGCAAGGCTTGCAGAGATAGCTGATTTCATGAGCTGAGATATTCATGAGGTGTATCTGATCTTTTGAGATCACAGAGTACGCAGAATTTATTACCCACTCGAACCGTGATGCATTGTTGGGCTCCATGGCACATCTCTGTCTGCTTCAAGTAGTGTCTGAGGGCATGGACTAGTTCCTGCATCACCACCTCTCTAGACTTATTGATGGAGGAGAATGGACAGATGACCACTTTTTGATTGCCTGCTGATGGCAACCTGTTCTTTGCTACGAAACATACTTGTGCTATTATCATGCATGTTGAAGCTAGGGTATTCAGAAGACATGTTATGTATGAAAGCAGCTTGAACAAGGTATGAGCTAAAGGTTGGAATGGAACTGGATTGAGCCATTACAGCTCCCAGCATCCATGACAGAATTCATTTAGGAAACTGGGTATTAGATTTCAGCCTACAGAAGCCAAAACTGGCTAATAGGTCTGATAAATCCTTATTGTGACCAATACCAACTCTACTATGATGCCTAAATGTGTCTGAGGTAATGGAACAGTAGCCTTCGATAGTAATTGGGGCTAACTTGTTCTCCTAAAAAAGCCAGAGAAAAAAATTAGCTACTGGGTAATTGCAGAATTTAGGCACTCAATTGGACAATGCTGTTGACTTTGCACCGGTCCCTGAAAACCCACCACTCTCCCTTGGACACCCTTAAAGTGGATGGTCTTCTAGCTCATGAGATTCTCTCCATGACTGAAGGCTTACATTTTTTCCTCCACAGGGCTCACCTGACAACAAAAGTCGGGTGTGAAGGAGTAGCCTGTCCAGGCAGAGATGAAATACCTGTGGTTGTTTGAGCAGATTTGGTCTCGGGGGAGAGGAGATTTTCCTGGGAACATCTATGGCTAGATCAAGCAGATCACCCAAAACTTGTCACACCTGAGAGGAGCTCTCAGAATAAATTTGCATTTGGAACTCCTCATTTTCTGAATTATTTTCAATACCAGGACCAGGGGCAGGGGGCGAAGGGGAGGCACAGACTGAAAACCCCTCCCAATTGACTGAAAGTGCATAAAATGCATTCATGGCTTCTGGATCTAGGACTGGAGATCTGAAGGTGGGCAGTTTGTGATTCCACTTTGTTGCAAACAGATCTATAATTGGATGCCCCCAAAGTGCACAAATCTGCCGACAGATCGATGGATGGACACCATTCTGTGTGAAGGGTCTGGCCCATTCTCAACAATGAATCAAACAGAACACTGAGTCTGCCAGGGGTATGTCTGATTTAATTTGTGCACCTCAGTGCTGAAAGTTCCAAGCCACCATGCAATGGTCTGGTGATTTCACATGCACGTGCACGTGTACACACACACACACTCACACTTTAAGGAGATAAGCCTCCACCACCAACGAGTTGTCCATCATAATGAGAACTATCTTTCTGTACAAACTTATCCTTCCTAAAGTGAAATGCATTTAGTACGGCCTTTATTTCCAGAAAGCTGATGTGAAAAGGTAAATCTTATGCCCCTATTTTTTCGCCACTGACCATGCTGGAGCTAGGTAACAGGCAAGCTTTTCAGCCATAGGGACTGGGTCTGAGCGAATCGTAAGCTCAGGTTGGGGATTTTCCAGAGGAATTCCTGCCATGAGCCATCATTTGTTGTGCCACTGATGCAGGAAAGATATTATTTCATTTGAGATCATGATTTGTTGATTGAGTCAACTGGAAAAGGGACCCCACTGAACAGGGTGCATCAACAACTCTGAGCAGATCAAGGAGTTACAGAAACTCTGTTGCAGAAATTCATTTTTTGTCAGAAAACAACTCCACAAGCTTGATAATCAGTGTTGCACATACCTGAGGGAGGCAAACAAGGTTGAGGTTGGTAAAAAATTCCATACCCTGGCAGACAGAACACTGGGATGGACCGAGGTCTGACTTGTCCAAAGTGACTAGAAACCCTAACTGACTCAAATGGGATAGAAGGTCTTTTTTGCCCTTCACTGAAGATAAACTAACAATGTATTTTTGGATGATGTCGACGACATATGCCACAGTTGCTGCTGACAAGGTCAACTGGAAGAGAGTGACAACACAGTCGAGGATCTTGTGAATGCCCATGGGCTGATGTTGAAACTAATGGGAGGCCCTGAACTGGTATATAATTCTTTGGAATCCGGATCAGCATGCATGAGGACAATTGTAATGTGATGTGAAAGTATGTGTCAGTTAGGTCAAAACTGACCACAAATTCATCCCTTTTTTATGGAAAGTCTGCCCTGACCTTGCCATCTTCATTCATTTTGAACCTTGGTGCAACTATGTACTTGTTGAGCTGGCTGAGGTCTATGATTGGCCTGAGATTTCCCTGGGGAGTTTGGTTTGTGAACTATCTCCACTGCCCACTTGTCAAGTAACAATCAGATCTTCTTTTGCAAAATTACCGCCTTCTCCCAATTGGACAGCAAGTCCGTCATGGAAGGGGAAGTTGTAAGGGGAGGGAGTTTGATAAACAAAATCTGAAGCCCCTCCGAAAAAACTTGGATTGCCCATTTGTTTTCCAGAAACAGATCAATCCACGATGTAAAAATGATGGAGTCTGGCACCCAACATCAGACTGTCTGTCAGCAGTTGGACTGATACGTCACTGATATCTGTTTGGAGGTTTGAGGAATAGAAACCTTGTTTCCTATCCCCTTTATTAAAATGCCTCTGGAATTGAAAGGCCTGTTGCAACCTGAAGTTGGACTGCGGCTGAAATTGTTGCCTCTGTGCAGTGTTCAGCCTCTTATCCTTTTGCCGACAATCGCCACCCCTTGTCAGTTGAGACTGATTTGGCCTGAAAGCCAGTGCAGGCAGCATGGCAAGATGAGAGAGGCAGTTCTTGTGATACCTGCTTCCTCACTTCCTCTATTATACTGCCAACAGCAATGGCATGCCAAAGGGTGCAGACCAGAGAGCCAGTCATGATGTGGCATTAGCATCAATGAGTGCAGATAGGCGTTTTCTCTTAGCAGAACCAGATTAACCATTGTGTGGTGCACAGCCCTATTAATAACATTGGCGATCCTGGTCATGGAATCCCATGCATGGTTGCTACATGTTGAAAAATTGTTAGAGATGCCAGGTCTAGCATTGACAAAAAAGTAACAATGTTTCACAACAGCTTGGAGGTGGCGTGTAGGATATTCTTGTCCACCTTATAAAACATCTGGTTGATCATATTCACAACCACAATGTTTTTATTCACTGATGCTAGCTCAGTGCTAAACAATGAGTGCAAATGATACCAGTGTGATGAAATGACTTTTGGCAAAGAAAGTCTTCGAGTTGACTGCATACCAGATTTTGTCTGTCAGGTGGTCGGATATTTCCTTGACCTTTGTTGACTTAGTAGACGGAAATAGGGCTGATCATCATTGTTATTCAAGACTACTGATGCCCGGACCGTATAGGCTTGGCTTGTAACCAGTGGGGGAAAGCACTTGGAAATTGGCAAGACACTATCTAGATTTCATCCCATGCTGCCTTAAAACTAAACTTGTCTGCTCCACTGTGGGGTTGGAGTATGATATGTCCTTGATGTTATCCCTGCACTCACTGTGGGGGTTGTCCTCCTCAGGCACTGCATCTACATCAGAGTAGAAAATTCCTGCGGGCTGGGATGATGCAGTGCCATCCTCCCTGTGTAAGGCTTGGTATCTGCAGCAACAGGTACACCATAAAGAGTTGGCTTGGTGGTTGCATTGGCAGCCAGGAAAGTGCCACAGCTTGTCTTGCCAGTATATATTGCTGGGAAGTTTGCTGGCCAGTCAACAGGATGGAGAGCCCAGTTATTGGTTGGTCAATTGGTTTGGTAACCGCCTGGGTGGTATGTGCAGCAAAATGGATGGATCTGCTAAAATGATCTCTGTATAACTCTACAAATTATGGTGCAGCACAGCTAACTGAAATGGTAGATTCATGGTTAGCCACGAACCTGTATGGTCGGCTGGATGGCTGGTCAGCTGGACAGTCTGCAGTTGGAATGGTGGTTTATGGCCCAGACAGATGATCAAATATATCTTCAAAGTCTGAAATACACCCCATGAACTTGGACTTACAGGCCCTAAGGCCAAGCTCAGACATGCGGGGGGACATGTGCATTCTAGGCTGCCTAACAAAGGGGGGGGGGGGACCATCTCCCATTTGATCCAAGCTATCATTGTAGAATTGTGAAGTACAATGGGATACAAATCACCCGAGACAAGCAATTGTGCCAATGCCTCCTGCATTAGTCTCTTCATCTATGACTCCATCAATGCCTGTGAAGAATGCAGGGCCAGCAACAACTCTACAACCCCGGGAAGGGGGGGGGGGGGGGAAGAACCATCATGTACAAGCTGGGCATGCCACATGTGTGTCCTCCATTGTTTTAAATCTCATGCATTTGATGCATTTTGTCACCATGGTCTATCACTTTCCGGAAAGACAAGAAGAACCTAAAATTCAGAAAATAGCCACTCTAAAGTGTTCACATATGCAAATAATCCATACTTGTTACTTAAATAAGTCAGAAAATACTGGCAGAGTGCATGAAAAAAACAACAATGAGCCCCAAAGCTACCTTGTTGGTGTACAGGGTCAGAAAAAAAAGAAGTCCACAAATAATGATTCCAACATGCAGAAAATACCTTTACACTCAATACTATACTGGCTTTGTGGATGGATGATTGAACAACCCCAATGATATTTCTTGGACTTTGCGAGGCACAGGACCAATGCTGATTGCACGCAGTGAAAGCTAGAACTGAGTAAACAGTCATAGCCACCTTGTAATGGTCGGGGCAGGTAATGGGTATGAATTTATTCCCTTTGTCTATATGTTATATAAACAGCAAAGATGAAATTTTCGTCTTTTTGTGATTGCTGGATTTGAGAGGTAGCGAAGCTTCTTTCCTAATGTTAATGTGATCAGGAAATGTATTCGAAGGAGAAATCCAACGATTCACAGGAACAATATCTTGAGGAAAGGAAATTTTTTAGTAACTAATGTTTCTCTGAAAATACTTACCCAATCACATTAAGAAATTACTCTCTGCTACCTCAAAATCCAGCCCTCCCTGAAAGATAAATAAATGCTTTTCTCTCTATATACCATACAAAGAGAAGTAACTCTCAAAGATCAACTCCCCTTGTTCCCACTAGGTGGCCACCATATCCCAGAAGTTTACCAGTTTAAGCTTGAGTGAAACCTGTAACAGGATGCTCACATTTGCAGGAAAGGGTGGGAGGGATTGATAGTAATGTGATCGGGAAATTATTTTCTGAGAAACTTAATTTACTAAGAAATTTCCTTTCTCTGTCAAATACATTACCCAATCGCATTAACAACAGGAGAATAGGTAAGGGGAGGAGGAAATGCTTGAGCATTCAACCTCTAGCCACCTCACCCTGTAGGAGCACGATGACTATTTTACTGAAAGGATGAACTCCTAATAACATGAAGTTAGTACAAACTGAAGATTATGCATTTATGCATATGCGAGGGCAATTCCTGTGGGGTCCTGCACCTGGCTATTGCTATACATTCAAAAGTTTCCCAGGCAAATCCAGTGAAAGTTGCAACGTTATACCTGGGGCTGATGTTGTACTGTCGTGAACAAGGCATGGTAACTGTCTGTGCAGCTACCAGTGGCTTGACAAGATTCAGATCTCTCCTTTGTGAGGCCATGTCACGCAAATAAAAGCCGGAGAAAGTAGACTAAGCATGCCAGCCAACTGACTCCACTATGTCTCGAATTGAGACATTACGTTCAAAGACCAGGCTCATGGAAATTGCTTGTATTTCATTAGCCAAAATCTTCATGAGTCGTAACTGATCCTGTGAGAGTTCAGACTATGCCAATCTTTAGCCAAGCAGCCAGCACTTGTGGGGTTATGTCTTGCTTTCCTGCCTTAATCGGTAGGAAGAGCCTTTGACAGCCACGTGGATGTTCTCTGTGCGCCTCAAATAGCATCTGAGGGCACATACTGGGTCATGCAGCTTCACCTCTCTCGACAGGCGACTGAGGAGTGAGAGCAGATACTTATTCATTGGTTGCCTATCAACAACATGTTTTAGAAGAAAAAAACCCAGGTTGCATCATTATTAAGGCTGAGCTGTCAGAAGGGAACTGCATGTAGTTTGGATGCACAGACAGTGCATGCAGCTCACTCATTCTGCAAGCTGAAGCTAGTGCTATCAGGAAGCAAGTCTTGTATGATAACTGCTTCAGCGAGGTGGATGATAAGGGCTCAAACTCAGACAAGTCAAGGCATGTCAAGACCCAGGACAGGTTCCATTTGGGAAAAAGGTGAGTGAGCATGGCCTGGATATGTTGAAATTGCACAGAGATAAGGGCATGCATGGACAGCTGAAGAGGCAACTACAGTTTTCTCACCTCCTCAAATCGATCCCCAAACAAAAGGGGGGAACTGAAGGGAAGGGAGCACAGGTTCACCACATGGTGAACTTTATCTTAATGTGATTGGGTAATGTATTTGATGGAGAAACCAAATTATGGAGGGAATGATGGATGGACAACCAGATGGATAGACTTAATTACTACAGAGCTCGACCAACTTCATAGAGTAGGGCCCTAATGACACTGAAAGGTTGGGTTATATAATCACTAGATCTGTCATTAGTCTGGACCATTCAAGAAGTACACACCAGAAGTGGAGATGGAAGGATATTGTTCTGCTTTAAACATAGATGATAGTAGTAATTAAGCATGTTGTAAGTCATCTACTGCATATTTGCCATTTTAAAATAATCAAAATTTAATGGGAGATAGAGACTTTTGAAAAGTGACTCTCATTCCATTATGAAAAATTCCAGAGCATCCCTTATATGGTCCAGCCCTTCTCTCTCTCCATTGATGCCATATTTCTGGACAGTGGTGGTGGGTTCTGGACTGAAATGGGGAGGTTTGTTGTTCCATAGGAGGTCATTTTGCATGATGCAAGTAAATGACTCTTATAATTAAGTTATTGTGTAGTTAATATAGTTTTTTCATTCTAATAACCTGTTTATTTGAAGGAAATTAACATTTAAAAAATATATTAATTATGGAGTGATAAATTGAAAAAAAAAGTGTTCTGACCTATGCTTTGTGACAAGAAATGTCACTCCAAAAGAGTTGTTACAGCATACTATAACTCTATCACTTTGTGAATGTTTTTTAAAATTACTTCATTTTATATTTATGTCATCATAATTTTGTTATTTATTTAACTGTATTTGAAAGATATATTTCAAATTTGGTATCAATTTTATTTCTGCATTATTTATGTCATGCTTCTTTTTCTGGATGAATGTTCCAAACAGTGTCCTTGACCATAATAAAATCCCATCAGCTGAACAGTGAGCTGTGTTAGCTCAGCTGGTAGAGCAATGGACTCATAATCCATGAGTTGTGGGTTCCATACCCTCACAGGCCAGCCCAAGTTAGCTGCCTGGGTGTATCTTTGGGAAAGGCACTTAACTCAGCATGGTATTGCCAATAATGTGTTGAAAGTGTCATTAAAAACAAACCAACCAACTGACCCATCAGTTACCTCCTCCACAAACTTCTTTCATTAACTGAACAGATGTAACATCAATGCCAGCTTCCCTGCATTTTACTAGATATAATTTGCATAAAGAGGCCAAAGTGGGCTTGAAACTGCTCACCTGACTGACATCTGCCTAACAGCTAAATGCAGACCAAGAAATTTGGGTCAATAGGATGCTTTCTGCAGAAATTTCTTCCAATGCTGTTGATTGCACACATTATGAAAACAATTGTTTCAAGATTTCTTTAGTGTTTATACCTTCATTCCTATTTGATGGCACATCATTGGTCCAATTCTGAGATGCCTTTTTGCCAGGACACTTTCTGTTTTTCAATTTTATTTTTTAAATAAAGTTGTATACATGCATTCTATTTTTAGTAATGGTGGCCACATTTGATGGTGGATTGGCATAATTTCTATAAATGCTAAAGACCTTCAAGCTAGGATGCTTTCTGTCAAATTTACTAAAATCTGCAAGACAGTTTTTAGAAGAAGTTATTAAAGTTTTTCTAGTTTTTGTTGCAGCAGCCATATTTGATGGCAGATTGGCATCATTTGTACAAACTTAAAAACCCTTCATGCCACGATGTTTTTGTCAAATTTTGGTCCAATTCTGTGAAGTGGTTTTTGAAAAGAAGTAAGTTAAAGGATTTTCTTTTTTCAGTAACAGTGGCCACTTGTAAAAATTCTACTGAACAGTTTCTGAGAAGTCATTTATAGTCTTTTCTATTTTTAGTAACATTTACCATATTTATGGCATATGGCATCATTTGTACAAACTTTAAAGGCCTATATGCCAGGATGATTTCTGTTAAATTTACTCAAATTCTGCTGAGTAGTTTTTGAGAAGTCATTTAACAACTTTTTTTTAGTAACGGTGGACATATCTGTTTGCTGATGAGCATCATTTGTACAAAACTGAAAGCCCACTATGCTAGGGTCTTTCTGTTCAAATTAGGTCAAATTCTGTTAGCAGTTTTGAAAAGAAATCATGTAAAGACTTTTCTACTTTTAGTAATGGTGACCATACTTAATGGTAGATCAGCATCATCTGTACAAATCTGCAAGAATCTATGCCAGGATGTGTTCTGTCAAATTTGGTCAAATACTGTTGAATGGTTTTTGAGAAGTCATTTAAAGGTTTTTTCAGGTTTAGTAATGGCAGCCATATTTGATACTGGATCGTCATTATTTATATAAATCTGAAGCCCTATAAGCCAGGATGCTTTCTGTCAAATTGGGTCAAATTGTGTTTTTTGGGGGTGTGGGGTATGTGTGTGTTCTTTCATGGTTTTTCTTTTAGTAATGGTGGCCATATTTGATGTTGGATGGTATTATTTTTATAAATTTGAAAGACATCTATTTGGTCAAAATCTGTTGAGCAGTTTCATAAGAAGAAGTTGTTTAAAGGTTTTTCTATTTTTAGTAATGGTAGACTTATTTAATGGCAGATCAGCATCATCTGAACAAATTTTAAAGACCTTCATGCCATAATGTTTCTGTCAAAATAGTCAAATTTTTTGTTGAGTGGTTTTTAAGAAGAAGCGGTTTAAAGGATTGTCAATTTGTAGCAATGGTGGCCATATTGGATGACAGATTCACTGAACAAATTTGAAAGGCCCTGATGGGTAATGCACAATGAACAAAGGACCATACTTGGCCTTATAGCCAGGAGAGATAATAAAAACCTGTCCTATGCTTGTTAATACCTTGCTGAAGGCATAAATAATCACCAAAAACTTTTAAAGTTAACACAGATAGTCTTTAGAAGGTCACTTTTGTACTAGTGCATAACAATACATATCCCCAATTTCATCATGGATGCAATTTGTGAAAATCGTTTTTTGCATAATGCTTACAGTGTGCTTGGGTTTTCAAGTCCAACATTTTGTTGTGCAACATGCTGTGACATGGCAGGTATCTCTCTCTTATATATGCGTCTACAAAATTTATGTGTGTACCTCTGATAACTCCTTGTCTGAGGACTGAGTCTCTTCATCCTTCTGATCCTCATAGCCTTGGGGTGGTGCCACTGAATAGTATTTCCTGATCTCCACGTTAAATGCCAGCATGGGTGGCTCTATTCCACACAGGTACTCCCCAAACAGAGACAGCTTCTCTATCCTCACACAGGCCTTGGCAATTTCCTTCAACATCAATAGGACAAATAATAATAATAGTAACAACAGCAACAATAATAACAATAACACAGTGACAACATAAATAATAATAATAACAATAACAATAATAATGAAAAAAAATGAAACACAATATAATTCACTTTTTATATGGTAAAAGCCTACTAGCTGTTTTCAGGTTTGCCAAATTTCACAAAGATTTTTAGTAGGTGATAAACTAATTGAAATAGGCAGCAAAAGAAGCAATTTTCAAATATGAAATATAGGTTTCTTCAAAATATAGCTGACAGAAAACTCCAAATATTGCTGAATGAAGTAATGACTAAACTAGAATGTAATCAATGATTACACAGCTTGCCTCTATGAAGCTTTAGTAGTCTCCAGCAGCCACTGAAAACATTAATTATCATGCAGAAAATAAATTCAAACTAGAGTGATCTTGACCTATGAAATGTAGGCCCCTGTGACTGAGCATACATAAAAAGACAAAACAATAAAAGCAGAGATACTATAATGAGTTGATAAAAACCAGAGATTTTTTTCTTTTTTTATTTCTTTTCTTTTTCAGATCATTGTTTATGAAATCTGCTTCAGAAGCCATCATTATTATACACCCCCCAGAAGCAAGCTTTTACTGGATGGAAGTCATAAGCTTTAAGTAGCCTTGGAGTGACAGCCAGTATGACCACTATCACAAGCACAGTTCATGCATCAGTAATTACCTTGATTAGCCATTACGGCTGAGGCCTCACATGTAATGTATGCAGTACACTCTTCTAATACCTACTCATTCGAATGTACAATATACAGTAAGCCTGCTGAGAGTAGCCTTTCACAATATACAAAGCATACTCATTAATATGGAAAGTTGATCACTGAATGAACATATTTATTCCCACTTTCAACTGCACTGGTCAGAAAGGGACTTCTTTGTAGGGTAAAATGTATATACATGTAGCATGCAAAAATCTATATGATTGTGAGCTAAACACAAACACTTAACGTAAGTTAGTAAGGCATAAAATGTACATTATAGTGACCTTCTTTGGTGTAAGGGTGTAGTACTAACAGAGATGCAACCAATTATCAAGTTCCATGATTCTAATGTAAACAGTGCTTGAGAAATGAACATCAAACACAAAATTTAACCCAAGTCATGAAGCTCAAAATATGGGCCATAATGGTCTACTTTTGCAATGAGGGTGTATTACTAATCAAAATGCATCCTTTCACCAATTTTCATAATTCTAGATAGGATAGTATTGTAAAATAGCATGCAAAAAACCTATGTGGTCATGAGTTTAATACAAAAACTTTACCCAAGCCAGTAAAATATAAACTGAAGAACACAGTTACCGTCTTTTGTTGTAAGGGTGTTGTACTAATAGAGATGCATACAAGCATCAAATTAGATTATTCTAGCATGAACAGTGCTTGAGAAATAAAACACAAAATTTAACCAAAGTCAGCGAAGCATGAAATATGGGTTACACTGACCTACATTTGTAATGAGGTTGTAGTACTCATCAAGGTGCATCCCCTCACCAAGTTTTGCAATTCCAGCTACAACTGTATGTTAACAGGGTGCAAAAAACCTATGTGGTCATGAGCTAAATGCAAATAATTAACCAAGAATGAACAAATAATGTATGTGTTCAAAGTTGGCCCCCTCAGTCCCCTCCCCAGGGGGTAGGTGCTGTGAAACCCACTCTAAATTGTTGCCTAGGATCTAGGAAGAAGAAATGGTTGAGATGCAGCAAGGTTGTACATACATATATGCTTTAATAAGTGCAGATGCCAATGCATGGGGTAGTACAATAGCTTTTCTCTCTAGAATGATTCTTTTTTATACTCAATAGATCAGCTTGGTTCTTTAATATTTCTGTGCAATGATCTTAAAATATTAAGATAGTGATATGAGAAAAAGGATCCTGAAAGACTCTTGCAGCCATATCATTTAGGCATAGGTAACAGTGACCTGCATAAAACAGAAAAGGAGAATACAAAAGGAGGATGGAAGAGTTATCTCTGTCTACACACCTTTTCTACAGTACTGTGTACATAAGATGTTGAGGTTGGTGCGCTAAGTAGAGGTACAAATCCAGCCATCATCATGTCTTCTGACAGCAAAACTGCTTCACAGCCTGAAAGATGATAACAATCTTAAAGCTTCTTTTTTTCTCCAACTTTTACTGTGCTTTTTAGCTGCTACAAGTTGCGCATTAAATACTGTCAAAAGCACAGGTGGCAGCAGTATGCAGTCCTTTTTATTAAGTTAAGAGGGCAGCAACTATTTAGTATTTGGATAAAAATATGCGACACCACTTCAAAAGTTACTGAAAATGACGATGATGTATACACAAAAAATTATACAGAAATAATGACAAGAGTCCCTTGAAGGGACTCATACTATACTGGCCAAAAAGAACTTCCAGGATCTAAGAAGTGGCCATTTCTTTCTTCAAACTGCTGAGTGTTGAAACCATCTCTGATATTCTTGAGCAATAACAAGATTTTCAAGCTGGCAACCATAGAGGCCATATTGGATGTAAGATCAGCATGATTTTCATTTTGGACCAACTAGACATCATAAGAAGTCTTTTGGTGAAAACCCCATGTCAATATGGCCATCTATTCAGGTGAAGTTGCAATAACAAGATTTTCTGGATGGCCATAGTAATGTCTATATTAGATGTAAGATCAGCACCATTTTCATTTAGTACCAACTAGATATCATAAAAAGTCTTTTGGTGAAAACCCAATGTCAATATGACCTTCAATTCCGGTGGAGTAGTGATCACAAGATTCATACTGGATGTCAGATTGGCACCATTTTTATTTATGACCAACTAAGCATCTTAAGAAGTCTTTTAGTGAAAACCCCATGCTGATATAACCATCCATACAAGAGTAGCGATAACAAGATTTTCCAGATGGCTGCTGTGGTGGCCATAATGGATGTCCAAGTGGTACCATTTTATTTTAGGACTAACTGGACCTTCAGATGAATGTGTGAATAAAGTTTGATGGCAATTCTCCAAGTAGAAGGAGTAGCGATAACAAACTTGTGCTAACAGATGGACAAATAACAGGCAGACATCAGATGGATGACGGACAACAGATCATTCCATAAGCTCTTCTGGTCCATCACCAGTAGACCTAAGAAACAGAAATGCCTCTGCAGAAAACTAGCTGATACTTCAAATTAGAATCAATAAATCAATTAATCAATAAATTTTTATCTATCCATTTCTCCATTCATCCATATATACAACCACCTATCATCCACAATGTATGTCTACGAAGAATTCTGAAATGCCCTTAGCTCACACATACTGTACCTTCCATCTTCTCGGTGCAGAGTTTGACATGCGAAATATCAATGTCTTTCAAGATATTGCATAATTCAGCTGTGGAGACCCATACATCAACATCGGGGCTAAAAGAAAAAGAAAAAAAGAGGTCTAATATTTTGTGTATGCTACTCTCAGAATTTTAACTGACACTGAAAACTGAAAAGAAAGCAAAATGTTGCTGTAGTGAGAAAAATGAAAAATATTTTTTGCCAAAGATATCAGACTCATCACTGTTTGCTTTATTACAAAGTTATGTCCCTTAAACTACCTTGTCAATACTGTTAAAAACTTGGCATGCTGCATCGCTCAATTGGACTTCCTTTTGTGGTCATACAAGGTAAAACAGTTTACAAAATGTCAAGAATGTAATTTATTGCAACAGATTAGTTCATCCCAAACCTACCATCCTCTCAAATCACTAATATTTTTTTATGATCAGTCAATGAATATGACTGAAAATAAAGTTAACTTACAATAAGGGGGGGGGGGGGAGTGGGTTTAATCTTATAAGCTTCAATTCAGTAGCAAGTCTGGTATATAATAAACAGACAACTTTCTTTTCCTGCATAAAAACAGGATATATTTCATTGTGTGGTACAAAAAAATGATATATTTTAACTTGTGGCTTCGCCACTCATTAAAATATAATTTTGTCTGTACCACACAATGAAATATATCTGGTATTAACGTAGAAAAAGAAATTATTTTCTGTGAATAATGTACTCAAGTATAAGGTGACCTGACCTATAACACAGTACACTTTTATGGCACCAATGAAATACCTTACATATAACACAGTACACTTTTATGGCACCAATGAAATACCTTACATATAACACAGTACACTTTTATGGCACCAATGAAATACCTTACATATAACACAGTACACTTTTATGGCACCAATGAAAGGCATTACCTATAACACAGTATACTTTTATGACTCCAATGAAAGGCATTACCTATAACACAGTATACTTTTATGACTCCAATGAAAGGCATTACCTATAACACAGTATACTTTTATGACTCCATTGAAGGGCATTACCTATAACACAGTACACTTTTATGACTCCAATGAAAGGCATTACCTATAACACAGTACACTTTTATGGCACCAATGAAAGGCATTACCTATAACACAGTACACTTTTATGGCACCAATGAAATGCCTTACATATAACACAGTACACTTTTATTTCACCAATGTAAAGCCTTACCTATAACACAGTACACTTTTATGGCACCAATGTAAAGCCTTACCTATAACACAGTACACTTTTATGGCACCAATGAAATGCCTTACATATAACACAGTACACTTTTATGGCACCAATGAAGGGCATTACCTATAACACAGTACACTTTTATGGCACCAATGAAAAGCCTTACATATAACACAGTACACTTTTATGGCACCAATGAAAAGCCTTACATATAACACAGTACACTTTCATGGCACCAATGAAAAGCCTTACCTATAACACAGTACACTTTTATGGCACCAATGAAAAGCCTTACATATAACACAGTACACTTTTATGGCACCAATGAAATGCCTTACCTATAACACAGTACACTTTTATGGCACCAATGAAAAGCCTTACCTATAACACAGTACACTTTTATGGCACCAATGAAAAGCCTTACATATAACACAGTACACTTTTATGGCACCAATGAAATGCCTTACCTATAACACAGTACACGTTTATGGCACCAATGAAAAGCCTTACATATAACACAGTACACTTTTATGACTCCATTGAAGGCCATTACCAATAACACTGTACACTTGTATGACTCCATTGAAAGGCATTACCAAAAAGACAGTACACTTTTATGACTCCAATGAAGGGCATTACCAATAAGACAGTACACTTTTATGACTCCATTGAAAGGCATTACCTATAACACAGTACACTTTTATGACTCCAATGAAGGGCACTATCTATAACACAGTATACTTTTATGACTCCAATGAAGGGCATTACCTATAACACAGTACACTTTTATGACTCAAATGAAAGGCATTACCTATAACACAGTACACTTTTATGACTCCAATGAAGGGCATTACCTATAACACAGTACACTTTTATGACTCCAATGAAGGGCATTACCTATAACACAGTACACTTTTATGACTCCAATGAAAGGCATTACCTATAACACAGTACACTTTTATGACTCCAATGAAGGGCACTATCTATAACACAGTATACTTTTATGACTCCAATGAAGGGCATTACCTATAACACAGTACACTTTTATGACTCAAATGAAAGGCATTACCTATAACACAGTACACTTTTATGACTCCAATGAAGGGCATTACCTATAACACAGTACACTTTTATGACTCCAATGAAGGGCATTACCTATAACACAGTACACTTTTATGACTCCAATGAAAGGCATTACCTATAACACAGAACACTTGTATGACTCCAATGAAAGGCATTACCTATAATACAGTACACTTTTATGACCCCATTGAAGGGCATTTTTTAGTTAGGGATTACAGTATATATGCAACCTAGTAGAATACAATAGAAGAAACATGGAAATGGTAAATCTACTTTAAAGGTACAGGACTGTGTAATACATACACACATTTTAAAAAATCCTTCAATTTTCTGTGGGCATTGATGTTTAGCACAATTGTAGAAGCACAATATGTTGCAACAGAAACACAAAAATAACATGTTACTACAAATACAATGTGAAAGGAAATAACAACTTAACACAGACATGATTGTGGTCCTCCCCAAAAAAAACTGAAAATGTGAAGGGGGGTTTGGGAGTCCTCCCCCAACGGGGTATCAAGGGACGGTGTCCCTGATCAGGGGGTCCAGGGGGCAGAAGGCCCCCATCCAAAAATGCATTTTAGACTCATACAAAACATGCAAAACTGCTCCTGGTGGACCATATTATCATAATATATTGCAAAGTTTTTACTTCATTCCAACAAAATAATCATCTGAAAAAAATAACAAACTTACCAAAACTTTACATAATACTTGAAGAATTTCACAATGATCATTGTCACATCAACTTTTTCTCCAATAATATCAGTGCTGAAGTTATTACATGTGCATATCAGTGTTTACACAGTAATTCAGTCACAGTAATTTGTCAATTTTTGCAGCACATATTATATTACACTTTTCTCTTTTCATAACAAATTTGTAAAAAATAAAAAAAACAACCCCAAATATATCAACTATATATACATAATCACATACATTCACTTGTCTTTTCCACCACTGGACACAACCTGTTGATATTGATATGCTAGTCTTTCTCTTGCTTTTTTTTTTGTCACCACTGACTTTTTTGGCTCAATGTTCAATGTTTTCTTTTCATTCTCAACAATGGGTTTTTTTCCTTTCAAGCTCCTCCCTGTATTGTCGATATGCAGTGCGCATATTCTGACACAGGGTTACATCTGCCCTCTCGTGTAAGAAATCTTCCTTCTTAAAATGATTTATTGCACTTTATCCAGATGCCTTCAGGCCATATTTGATGTCCTGTACTGAGTTGTAGGTTTCAATGTTTTATGCTCCAAACTCTTCCAGCCGCGATTGGCGTAGTTCAAATCTTTCTTGCAAGGATCACAAAATGCAAGTCCTCTAGCGTTCAGTTTTCTTATGAACTGACCAAATAGATTTCCATCGACTTCCCGCTAAAGCCATTCCTATTTCCACACATTATTCAAACCTTTATCCAAACTTTTTGTGTCCTGGTCTCTGTAAATAACTCTAGACGCCATGTTTTGCAAGCATGCTTCTTTTTTCCATTTCCATCAGTTTCCATTATGCAAAGATTCATTGGACGAGTATAAACTTTTGACCAATCAGAATGCTCTTTACAATGATCGTCTGTTAAATAATACATGGAACGAATACCTTACAAGGATCGGACAGACTGTTTTTTTTTAAACCGGAACGGAGATGATATAAAAAACGGACTATATCGAAAAAAGTCGGATTCAAGTCAGGAGAAAAGCGGAATTTTTTTAAAATGGGGAAAAATCATGTCTGCTAACAAGCAAAACCTACCCAAACCTTGGATCTCTTATTGCTGGGGGTGGGTTCCAGAGGTCTGAGTGACACATCATCCAGTCTGTCCATATTTTGATGCCCGGCACAAGCTCCTCTAGCTCTCGGCTAAACATGCGTGATGGATACTCTTGTGACTGGACATGTATATGTAGCAATGATGAGCAGCGCTTAACCAAGATCCCAAACATGTCCAGTCCCATCTGGACTGCATACTCCTGTAACAGGGAGTGACAGGTGCCTTCTAGAGATTGATCTGCAGAAAAAGAAAGTAATATTTAATCCCTGTAGTAATAGTATGCAGTGTTACAACATTTACACAACAAGTTGCACATAATATATGAGGGGTATTTGAAAAGTTCTGAATCTTTGTTATAACCTTTCTGTTTTTCTGAAGCTGTCAATAAATTTAACACGAATTGATAGACAAAATAACGTTCTATAAAATTATATTCAGCTGCACGTGCAGCATGCCAGACACCTGCAGATATATGTGGGATGTAACATAGGTAAATAATAGTAATATAAAAATGTCAAAAAATAATTCTGCTACTGAGTAAAAAGAACATACTGTAAAATCCAGGTGCTCTAAAGGTATTCACTGACTGATATCAAGACCAACTTTGATAAAGCTTACTGATGTAATTCTCTGTCATAGATTACAATTTCGAGGTAGTTTCATTGTTTTAAAGATGGCTGCAACTCCATGGAAGGTGACCCATGTTCTGGAAGATTACTGTCTACGATTTTTGAGCAGGAAGTGGCTGCTGTGAAGGAGACTACTGATGAAGATGCTCGATACACAGCTGAAGATATTTTTATTATCACAGACATCAATTCATCAGGTGTTTTTAATATGCTGAAAAATCATTTGAAGCTCAGAAAGGTTTGTGCAAGATGGGCCCTGCATTTGTTCATGGCTGATCAAAAGCAGACTTGGGTTGAAATCGCCAAACAGCTACTTGCCAAATATGAAAGAGTGACCAGAGAGGTTTGAATGAGATTGTCACAGGTGATGAAACATGGATTTACTTTTTCTGAACCCCACTCATGAGAAAATAATAAAGTTTGGATAGGAGAAAACAAGCAGAAACCACAAAATCACTTGACATAGTTGGGCTGTCACGAGTGTTATATTTTCGATGCAAAAGGCCCAGTCATCCAGGTACCTGTGCCTGACTCTGCTAGCGTCAGTGGACATTTTTATGCCCCCAAAGTATTGCCAAAAGTTGTGGAACACTACTAAACCATCTGTCCATGAACCGGTATCCAAGGTATCCATCTACTCCATGACAACGTACCTATCCATAAATCTGCCATCATGACAGACTTCCTGTAGAAACACAGCATCCAAACACATAGATCCTGATTTAGTTCCAAGTGATTTTTGGTTGAATCCCATTAACAAAGATTTGCTGAGGGGCAAACGATTCAAAAGCCAGCATGCAGTTGGAAGTGCAGTTTTCCAGTGTATGAACAACATACCAAAAAGTGAATACTAAATAGTCTTTAATAACTGGATAATCTGATTGAGAAAGTGTGTAGAGATGCATGGGGAGTACTCTGAGGGGATGCACTGACATACTGTTCATTGTTTAATAATTGGATAATCCGATTGAGAAAGTGTGTAGAGTAAAGGGTATGCAATTCATTCAACCTGCATGCCAAAGCTAAAGCTATCAGAAAGCATGTCTTGTATGATAGCAGCTTCAGTGAGGTTCTAGCCAAAGGCTCAAATTGATCCGAGTTGAGCTATGTCAAAACCCACAAAAGGTTCCATTTAGGAAACAGGTGATGGATTTTTGACTATTTTCAAATCAAATATGGCATGCTGGTCTGAGAGATCTTTATCATGACCAATATCTTTTCTGCCATGATGCCTTAAAGTGTCAGATATCATCAAGCGGTAGCCTTTGATAGTAATCGGAGTTAACTTTTTCTTCTTGAGCAGCCAGAGTGAAAAGTCAGTAGTCAGCCAACTGTGGGATTAAAACACTCAAAAGGACGATCCTGTTGACGTCTGAACTAATCCCTGAACACATGCCATTTTCCATCATAAAATTTCAAAGTGAAAGGTCTTCAAGTTCAGAACTGAAGGCTGAAATTCCTTTCTTCACAAGGCTTTTCCAACAAGAGCCAGGCATGGAGGAGGAGCCAGTCCAGGTATGGTGGAACACCTATGAGCATGACTATTTGAGCAGGTTCAGTCTCACCAGAATTTTCCTGGAAACATCTTTCACTAGATCAAGCAGACCATTCACCCAGGACTTGTCCCACCTGAGAGGGGCTATCAGAATAACTTTGCAGTTCTGACCCCTCAATTTATGTATTATTTTTGATACAAAGACAGTTGAGGGGTAGGAATAGGCCCTCTCCCCCTCCCTCTCTCAACTGACTGATAGTATATCCACTGCCCAGGCTTATGGGTCTGGGACTGGAGAGATAAAAGTGGGCAATTTGTGATTCTACCTTGTCCCAAAAATGTCTTTGATTGGATGACCCCAAAGCACATAAATATGATGAAAGACCAACTGATGAATGGACCATTCAGTGTGAAGGGTCTGGCCCCTTCATGACAGCATGTCAGGCAGGACAATAAGCCTACTGGGAACGTGTCTGATCTGGATGGTTATCATTAGCTGAGAGCACCAGCACAGAAACATCACAACCAGAATGCAAAGGTCAGATGATTTCATCTCCGTTTAAGGCAGGTCACAACCACTGAGCTGTCCGATTTGATAAAGACTTCCTTCCCACAGAGTTAATCCTTCCAGAAACAAAAAGCACTGACTATTGCCTTCATTTCCAGAAGGTTGATCTGAAGAGGTAAGTCCTCTGGACTCCACTTGCTGCTTACCAAGGTGAAGCATGGCAACAAGTGGTATCCCCAGAGGAATTCCCACCATAAGCCAATGTTTTATGCACCAGTGATGCAAAAATACTACTACAGAGTTCAGTTGCAAACTATCTCCACTGCCCACTTGTTGAGTAATAACTGGATCTCCTTCTGCAGAATTCTAGCTTTCTCCAAATCTGATGGCATGTTTGTTATAAAGGGGAAAATGAATGGGGAGGGGGCTGGATAAATTAATTCAAAGCCCTTCTGAAATGACTTAAATTGCCCATTCGTTTTGCAAAAATAGTTGATCCAATACTTGTGAAAATAATGGAGCCTGGCACCAAGCAGGAGGTTGTCTGTTCTCAGCCAGGGTAGTGAGACAATAGTAGTTGTTAGGAGGCTTTGGGTAAGAGGAACCATGGTCTCTTAACTCTTTATTGAACTGCCTCCTGATTTGAGGGGCCTGTTACTGCCTGAAATTTGATTGAGGTTGAAAAAACAGTTACAGTTGTTGTTGGGCAGTATTCAGCCTCTTATTTCTTTGGGAACGATCATCTCTCTGTTCAAACTGAGATTGATTCAACATGAATGCCAGTGCAGGTGGCAAATCTAGTTGGAGGGCCAGTTTCTGTGCTGCCCCACTCTGAACCTCCACTATCATAGTGCCAAATAGTAATGGTGACAAAAAAGGGTGTAGCACGACTTGAGTAACCACAAGGAAAGACAGGCATTTCATCTAACTAAATCTAAGTTAGCTGAAGCCATCAGGGTGTTAGCCATAGAATGATGTGCAACCCTCTTAATGAAATTAGCAATTCATGCCATACACTCCAATGTATGATCACTGCCTGATTTTCAGCAAGTTGAACAATAGCTAGCGATACTAGATCCTACATGAACGATGTTGCCACAATGTCATGCACAAGCATAGAGATGGCAAGAAAAACATTCTTATCCACCTTGTAAAACATATTCACCGATGCAATGTTTTTATCTAACGTTGGAAGCTCAGTGGTGAATCTGTCCGAATGGGATTAATACTAGCATGATGAAAACGTTGCTGGTAGTTGGCTTTCCAAAAATAATGCCTTAGCATTTCCTGGGTCATGGACCTTATCCAACTGATGGTCTGATGTTTCCCTTACCTTTGCTGACTGTGGCAGTTGATGGAAGGAGGGATGTTCATACTTGTCTTGCAAGTCTACTGATACCTTTACCTCATAGGCTTGGCTTGCAGTTGGCAGTGACAGGGATTCAGAAATCAGCAACACACAATATATTTCCTTGACAGCCGCTTTAAAACTGAACTCAGTCCATTCCATTGAGGAATCTGAGTACACTAAGTCACAGAGGCACTCAATGTATGAGTTGTCCTCATCAGGACCTATGTCCATGTCCAAATAGAACATCCCCAAAGACATGGACAAAGCATTGCCATCATCTCTAAGTGTATCATGGTATCTCCCCAATGGATAAGTCATGAATAAATGACTCACTGGTTAAATTGGCGGTTGGGTATGTGCCATGGCTTGTCTTGCCAGTATGGAATGGAGAGTGTGCTGGGCAGCCAGATGGACAGTCAGCTCAGTTGCCGGCTAGACGGTATGCATCACTGTCAGCCGAGTGGTGGCTTTGGTACTACCCATGCATAATGTGCACTGAAACGGACAGATCGGTCAAAATGATTCCCATATGGTTCCACATACCACAGAACTTTTGGCCGGTATGTGGCACAGCTTGCCGAAGTGACAAATTTCAATAGGCAACATGTATGGTCAGCTAGTTGGCAGTAGGAGTGGTGGCATAAAACATTAAAGGATGGTGAAATGGATCAAGATTCAAGAAATTCCCCATGCATTCAGACTTACAGCCCCGAAAACTATGCTAAGACATGTGGCAGGACTTACACCCACTGGACTGCCTAGATATGGGGATGGGGCACTCCCCCATAAACTCCAAACTCTCCATTGAGTTTGTGACGGACATAGTGACAAAATGTGTGCCAAGGCCAGCAACTTCATCATTGCTTCCTGTACCAGGTGACACATCTGCGACCCTTTGTTTCTCTCATTTGCTGGGTGTGATCATCACAGTTGACATCATACACCAAATATTGGATGGAGGGGGGGGGGGCAGGGCATTGTGATGTCCCCCACTACACCTGCAATTGATGCTGTCTTCTGGTGAATGCTCACGATGATGCACTCCATCCGAGACTTCACGTCTCTCCTTTCTCTTGATGAACAGACATCTTCTGACCATAATGCACACCACTGTAGGTTGAGGATGATGAACTCTTCGTGCAAGCAAGACATGTCTCATGTGTGTCCTTGTTAACTTTAAATTTCTTTCACTTGCTGCATTTCATCACCACTGTTTAACTGAAATGACTAGAACAAAAAAATATTTGGAAAATAACAACCCCAAAGTGTCCACAATCACAATAACAACAATCATTACTTCAACAAACTAAAATATATGCAGTGAGCGTGAATAAATAACCAACATGCACAAATGATACTGTGTTGGAGCACAAGGTCAAAATAAATGAAGTCGACAACTGTGAAAAAATTCTCATAAATACTGATCAAAATCAAGAAATAATGATCACTACATGTAGCAAATACCTTACTAAACACTATTATACTGACTTTCTGGTTGAATGGGTTGAAATCATGAAGATATTTGAGGATTTCAGGAGGTGTTTCAGTAGTATGTTGATAGTGCTGAGCGAAAGCTTAAACTGGAGCCACCTAGTGGTGGTAAGGGAGAGGTAATGGGTAAGAGTTTCTTCTGTTAATCTATATGGTATTATAGATGGAAAAGATGAAATTTTCATCTTTTGGGGGAGGGCTGGATTCAGAAGGTAGTGAAGTTTAGTTTCCTAATGTTAATGTCAGCAGGAAATGTATTCAAATGAGAAATAAGTATTTCATTTAATATAAAATTCTAAATCCAACAAGTTGTTCTTTTTAGAGACTGAGTCCCCTGCACACCTAACACGACATTCTCAGTAAGACAATCAATATTTTTCCATAAGTTAGTTTTAAGTATGGTGAAACAAAATCTCACGTACTGATATGTGGACATGGATAACATGCATTTGAAAAGTTCAGAAATGTGATCTGATGCAGAAAAGGCAAACATTATGTTCAACTAAAAAGTTTGTAAAGTACACTTAAACCTTAATGACCCCCAATTCAGTTTCAGAAACTTCAGTTCCAAACCCCATAGATGTCAACATTTGTTGGACAACATTTTAGATAATGTTATAATGTAAAAGCAAAAACTTGATCGTGCAGAAGTTTAGTATTAAAAACTAGCAGAGATTAAAGTGTCTAAGGTACTCTTGTAAATTCAGTTTTGTTCTCTTACCAACTCCGCTTAATCTAATATGAACAACCGGATCTGGACCAAACCTGGTCAAGTCATTTGAACATAGCTGCAATGATCATATTTTCCTATTTTTTCCTATTATTCCATTAAGAATATAATTTAAGGGTCATTTCAGACTCGTAGTCAAATTGTAAGGATTGGCAAGTCTGCCCAGGTATTACTGGTACAATGTTGAAGATACATTACACTTGTACTCAGCAGTGATATTTCACTGCCAAATTTTATAATAATTTGAAATAATAAGGTTGGATTCTTCAAAGGCCATGTGATTTTCAGAGTTCATTTTTTTCTTTGTTCTTCTTTTGTCTCAAAAAAGATGGATATCTCCTATCTAGTCCACAAGTTATTCAGTGAAATGAATTGCCATCTGATAATTCTGATCTCCTTTGGTGTTTTAGTGATCAATAACATTAACACAGCATGTGTACATGATTTGGTTGGTTTGGTTTGGCTTGGTTTTGTGGGTTACAAGCCATTTTTCAGCACATGATACATGGCGGCCTGTATATTTTGGTGGAGGAAGAACCCGGGATAACCCTGGGAAGAACCACCAACCCACGGGAAGCTACTGGCAAGCTTTCTCACATATCCATGTTAGCCAAGCAGAGACTCGAACCCACTCGGCAGAGGTTATATATCAGTGATCAGTAATGGCGAGTGCATTAGACCACTCTGTCACCTGGGGCCCCTGTGTACAATAAGCAACAGACTCTTAAATCAAGATTATCTGCTACAGAGGCATCTTTCACAAACTGACCCAAGAAAAGCTCCAATTTACAATCTTCTATAAAAACATTTACAATTATCAATCAGTGACTTGATAATAATACAATGATCATTAGGTGTCCTTAACATAAAACATGAAAAGGATTTCTGCAGAGTATTCCTGAAAATATTTTGTTTGAACAGCTGTGCCTAATAAAGAATTACCCTTCAAGGCAGTGGAAAGTAATTTTCACCTGATATTTTGGCCTATAATCACAGCTACTGTAATGGTAGCTGATGATGCTAAAACCCCAAATCCCCATTCTAATTTCTTCACATTCCCCTAAATGTAAAAAATGAATGACAGTCCCACCTTTTAGAGCAGTGTTCTCAATGGCAAACATGTTGATGGCAGTTAGCTGTAGTAGTCGGGTAGGGCTAATAGCACCATCCTGTAACAACGCTTCAAACTCCAGCAGCATCTGACCACACACCTCAGGGAACATCTCCATACTACAAAACAACACAAAAAAAGTTACTATCCATGCTCTAAAATGATGGCAATGACTTGCTGTCTACAACCACTGCCAAACCCTCTCTTATATTTCAGGAGGAATCTTGCAATAGATATTTTCCAATGAACTCAGCTTTAGCTGAAATAAAGTTTCCAAAATATTTAGAAACTGGTGTTTGTACTCTGTCTATCTTGTCCTTTTATGAGACAATGTCATACATTTTTTAAACTATTTTGTTGAATTTATGGATTATCAAAAGAGACAGCAGATGCTCAAATCGAAGTGAAGTAGCAAAATATACCTCAGATTTCATGTTGAAAGAGACAGAGAAAGGACATTTTTATTGTAGATTATGCTTTACCCATTCACATTAACATTAGACATTCCTGTCAATATAAAATATCAATTGCAAAAATAGCATCTATAAGAAGTAACAGTTAATCTTCCAAGATACTATAATAATTACCTCCCCTTGTTACTGCTAGGTGGCTACCCATATACCAGATAGTCTTCTGTTTAAGTTTAAGCAATACATAAAAGAGGATACTCACATTTGTGGGAAAGTGTGGAAGGACTTAATCATAATGTGATCAGGTAATTATTCTCAGAGAAACATGATTTTACAATAAAAATGTCCTTTCTCCATTGAATACATTACCAATCATAATCACATTAACATCGGAAGAATACTGTAGGACAAAAATGCACCCAACTTCTATCTTGATCACCCTTTGGATGGCATTATGGGCAAAATCTAGTGAAAGCTCTAAATCAATGCCTGTGACGAGGTTGTGCTGGTCTTAACAAGGTCTGGTGGATGTGTGGGCAAACATTACCAGACCCACCATATTCAGTTCTCTTCTCTGTGAGGTTAAATCATAAAAATAAAAGCTAAACAAAGTCAACTGTGCTTACCAGCCAACAGCCTCGATAATGTCTCAAACTGAACAGTTGCACTCAAATGCAATGCTCGCAGAGATGGCTCTAATCTCATTAGCTGATATTTTCACGAGGCATGTCTGACCCTGTGAGATCTCAAAATATGATTAGTGAATCACTCACATGAGTCAAAAAGCCAAAGCTTAGGGAGTGATGTCTTGCTTTTCCTCCTTTACCATAAGAAAGTCTTTGTTGGCCCCAACAAATATTTTCAGTGCATTTTAGGTAGCACCTGAGAGCACAAACTGAATCTTGGAATCTCGCCTCGCTTGAAGAGTGTAGTAAAGAGTAAAGAGTGGGAGCGAATGTCACTTTCTGATCACCCATAGGTGGCAAATGGTTCTTGGCCACGAATCCTGGTTGCATCTTTAGAACCACCAAACCATCTAAGTGGAACTGAAGATAGTTAGGAACGATCAAAAGGGCATGCAGTTCACTTACCCTGCAGACTAAAGTCAATGGCTATAAGAAAGCATTTCTTGCATGATAGCAGCTTCAGTGATGTTCTGGTCCAAGGCTTCAACTTAGAGGAAGTGAACCATGTAATAATCCAAGAGATTCCATTTTGGGAACAATGTGAGTGACCAGGGCTGATTCAAATCAAAGTTGACCAATAAGTTAAACGGATCCTTGTCATGGTCGATATCTGCTCTCCCATGATGTCTATTGGTCCTGGAAATCATGGAACAGTAGCCTTTAATTGTAATCAGCTCCAACTTCTTCTCCTCGAAAAGCCCTTGAAAAAGAAACTGGCCAGTTGCAAAATCAAAGCCCACATTGGAATAATACTGTTTTCCCTGCACCAGCATGCAAACACATGCCACTTTCTTTTATATTCTTTCAAAGCGGAGGACTTTCTAGTGTGTGAGAGCGTCAACACACCGAACTGCTCAAGTTTCTGTACAAGGCTTACCTCATAAAAGCCTGGTGGAAAGGAGAAGTCTGTCTGGACAGGGATGGAAGACCTGTGATCTCAGCTGCTTGAACAGGTAGGAAGCCATCAGGATCTTCCTTGGAATGTCTATCGCTAGATCAAGTAGATTGCTGACCCAGGAACTGTCCCATCTGAGAGGGACAATCAGAACCACTTTGCAGGTCTGATCACTTATTTCTAAATCACTCTTGAAACAAGAACAATTGGAGAGAAAGCGCGTCACCAAATCCCATCTCAACTGAATGACACAGCATCCACGGCACAGGCATCTGGGTCCTGTGATTCCACTTGGTCATGAAATGATTGACCATGGGATGATCCCAAAGAGTGCAGATCAAGTGGAAGACCAACAGATGGAGAGACCACTCAGTGTGCAGAGTCTGACCTCTCCTTGAAAATATGTCGGCTAGGACACTAAACCTGCTCAGGATATGTCTTATCTGTACAGCGATAAGGGTTAAAATAAAACAAACTCATGTATAATATTTTATTACCAGATTACAGAAATGATGTTGATTGATTTATCAAATAGCTTTGTTGATCTCTAGAAATGAAACACAGTGAAAAAATTATGGGGGGTGGGATTCTTTATCATATGTGGCAAAGTTTTCATTGGGTCGTTAAATTCGTGGTTCAGGACAACAACAAAATGCATGAAAATTGGTACCCCACGAAAATTAGTGATACTACAGTAGCAGGTCTGACAGATTCTTATTGTGCCCAATATCCCCTCTACCATGCCACCTAAACATGTTGGATCAAAATGCCAGAGAAGAAAGTTAGCCAGTTGTGGTATTGAGGCACTCCATGGGAAAATGCTGTTGACACCAGTCCTTGAAAGCCTGCCACTTTCCCTTGTAAGTCTTAATAGTGGTGGGCCTTCTGACTTGTTAGATTCTCTCCATTATAGAAGGTTGAAATTCTTTTAGATGCCAGGCTCTCCTGACAAGAGTCAGGCATGAAGGAGAAGCCTGTCCAGGCAGGGATGAAACACCTGTTACCATGACTGTTTAAGGCAGGTTGAGCATCATGTGGATTTTACTGGCAAAGCCCTTGGTTCAATCGAGTAGATCGTTCACCCAGGACTTGTCCTACCTGAGGGGAGCTATCAGAATCACTTTGCATGACCAGTTTGTGATTCCACCTCATCACAAAAAGGTCTATCACTTGATGCCCTCAAAGCACAAAAATGCATTGAAAGACCGATGGATGGATGGACCACTCGGTATGAAGCGTCTGCCAGAACATTAAATTTGCTAGGGATAAGCCTGATCTGGACCATTATCTTCAGCTGGAAGCAGCAGCACAGAAAGTCCCAAACCAGAACACATAGGTCAGGTGATGTGGCCCACCCCCACCCCCTTCTAAAGGTTCATATAAAGAGGTAACTACTCTGGCCCCCACTTGCCACTGACCATGGTGAAGATGGGTAACAAGTGGGTTCCCCAACTGTATGAACTGGCATCCATGCAGATTGTAATTTCCAGTTGGGCTTTTTCCAGAGAAATTCCTGCCATAAGCCACTGCTGTTGCATCACTGATGCAGCAATGATACTATTTCGGTTGTGATCATAATTCATTGATCAAGTTGACCTGAAAAAAGCACCACTGGACCTGCACGACCATCTGCAATAAGCGCATAAAAAGGTGGCAAAAAAGGATAAAGTCTACTGCCACACTGAGCAGATGAAAGATTTGCAGAAACTCTCTCACTGAAATCCACTCCTTGTTGGAAACTGACTCCATGAGCTCAATAATCCATGCCATGCACATGTGTCGATGGCAAATGAGATTGAGACTGGTAAAAAGTTCCTTGCCCAGGTGGACAAAATGCTGGGATGGAGGAAGATCTGACCTGTACTAGTTCACTAGGAACCCTAAATGGCTCAATAGGGAAAGATTGTTTCTGCCCTTCACCAAAGATGAATTTACCGTGTGTTTTTGGAGGATGTTGTCAAGACACGTCACAGTTGGCACCCGAACTGAATGAACTTGCCTAAAATTAATCGTCGGGTAGGTCTAAACTGACTGCAAATATGTCCCTTTTTATAGAAAGCCTGACTGAATGTGCCATCTCCATTTTGAACCTCAGTGCAGCTTGTTGAGTCTGCTGAGGTCCATAACTGACCTTTTGGTTTGCAAACTCTCGCCACTACCTACTTGTCAAGAACAACCAGATCTCCTTCTGCAAATTCCCACCTTCACCAGATCTGAGGGAGTATCCATCATGGAAGGGGAAGATATAAGGGGAGAGGCCAGAATAAACAAAATCTGAAGCCCCTCCAGAACAACTTGGATCACCCATTCCTTTTACAGAAATAGGTCGATCCAAGACTGCCAGAAATGAAGGACTCCAGCACCAACCAGCAGGCTGTCTGTAGGCGGGTGGGGTGGGAAGACATTGACGGTTATCGGAAGGTTTGGGTACCAAGAAACCTTGCTTCCTATCCCCTCTATTGAATTGCCTTCAGGACTGAGCGGCCTGTTACCACCTGAAATTCAACTGAGGTCAAAACTGTTGCTCTTGTGCAGTATTCGGCCTCTTATCTTCTTGCCACCAATCATCTCTCTCTTGCAGCTGAGACTGAATTGGCCTGAATGCTGGTGCAGGCAGCAAGGCAAGTTGGAGAGGCAGTTCTTGTGCTGCTTGCTTCTGCACATCCTCTATTCTACTAACAAACAGTAATGTCATACCTAATAGTGTAGAGTGGTGAGCCAAGGCATGATGTGGCTTCAGCGCAGATGAACAGAGACAGGGATCTCATTGCATTAGATCTAAATTAACTGAAGCCATCAAGCCAATAGCCATTTTATGGTGTACAACACTGTTGATAACCCTGGCAATCCAAGCCATGGATTCCCATGCATGGTCAAAGCCAACTCTTTCAGGAAGTAAAAAATTGCTAGTGATGCCAAATCGAGCATGGAGTAAGCTGGGACCATGTTTGCACTAGCTTGGAGGTGGCCTGGAAAACATTCCTATCCAGGGAATCAGTGTGGTCAACAAGTGCATCCAATACCAGTGTGATGAGAAAGGTGCTGGTAGCTGACTTTTGGAGAAGACAGCCCTGTTATTGCCTGTATTCTAGATCTTTTCCAACAGGCGGTCTGTTAATATCCATTATCTTTGCTGACTGCAGCAATAGACAGAAGGAGGTGTGATCATCTTCATATTCCAAGTCTACTGAAGTGTCACCATAAAGGCTTGGCTTGCAGATAACAGTGGTGAGCACTTGGAAATCAGCAAAACCTGATCAGTTTCCTCCAAGGCCACTTTTAAACTAAACTCAGTCGGCTCCATAGTAGAGTCAGATTCTGAAAAGTCAAGATTATCCCCACACTCACTGTTGGGGATGTCCTCTTCTGGCAATGTGTCCATGTCCACGCAGACCATTCTGGTGGCATGGACAGGGCAGTGCTATCGTCCCTTTGACTGGCACAGTATCTGGGCTGCCTAAAAAAGGGAGTACACTCTCCCGTTATCTCCAAGCCATCATTGGATCCATGTGACAGACAGAGTGACAAAAAAAATCACCCGAGGCCAGCAACTGTATCGTTGCTTCCTAAACCATTCAATGCATCTGTGCTTACACTGATATCTGTGAAAGATGCAGGATCGAGATCTCCACCACCCTTTACTCCTCGATCATCCACGGGGGGGGGGGGGGGGGGAGGGGGAGGGACCATCATGGCATCCCCTACTACACTATGAAAATGATGACATCTTAGGATGAAGGCTCAGTACATTGAACTCTGTCAAATTTGTTTCCCAGTCTCTCTTTGCTCTTAAGGCTTTTCTGCAGCACTGTGGACCAAACTACCTCAAACCACAAGGTGCAAACACTACAGGTCAAAGTGGACAAACACTTAATGCATGACAGTCATGTGACATGCATGTCTTCACTGGCCTTAAAGCTCTTGTACTTAGTACACTTTGTTGCCATTGTTCAACTCAAAAGACAAAAAGGACAAAAAAATGTGGAAATTAACAACTTGAAAATATTAATCTGTACAAATAATCAACACTTGTTACTTAAACAAAAGAAAAATACAGGCAGTGTGGGTGAATAACAACAATGCTGATCATACTGAGTGAAAGCTTAAACTGGTAAACATCCAGTTGATGGTTAGCTGCCTAGAGGTGGCAAAGGGAGGCAATGAGTAACAGTTTTTCCCTTCATCTATATGTTACAAAATACAACATTTTCATCTTTCTGGGATTTCTGGATTTGGGAGGTAGCAGAGTTTATTTCTAATAATAATGAGATTGGAGAATGTATTCAACAGAGAAATTCAACAGTGCCCATTGTACATCAAGGTTATTACAGCAAAAATGTAAAAGATGGAATAGTTGGTGAACAAGTCCACAATGGTGGAAAAACTATGAAAAAATACTGACAAGAAAATAAAGTTATTAATGCTTGAAGCAAAGATAATTCAACAAAACAATACACTTTAAAGATAGATGGCTGATATTTCCAGAGAAATCCAACTAATATCAGGAGGTATACCGATACAATGTTACCTACATTGAGCAAAAAGCTTAGTGGGACAAGGGGAGATAATTATAGAGAGGATATTTGCTTGAAACGAGTGAATAACGGATATATTTCATCGAGTGGGTGAAAATACTTAAGTTTTTCACCCACAAGATGAAATATATCCTTTATTCACTCGGAAAAAGCAAATATTCTTTTTATTTTATGCTCAAGCGTATTGTCTAGCAATTTGCATAACACACTGAAGTAGCTGATTTCTTACTGCATCCCGCGTGAAAATGTCAGCAGTTTACCGTTTGTGTTCTGCTCTGTTTTGTGTATATTTACACATATAATATCAGTAGTTACATAATGCTCCTTCCCACTTCAAGGTAAAACAGCAGATAAAAAGAAAATGAAGAAAAAAAAAATTGCCCTTTGCTGGATTTGAACCAGGTTCGCCTGGATGCAAAGCAGCCATCTTAACCTTTCCACCACGCAAGTGTCTTACAAAAAGTATGTAATTTCTTAGTTATAACGTTATCAATGTTTTTTGATGGCCAGTGAAAAAATATCATATTTTTTCACTGCAGTGAAATATCACAATTATTTTACTCGGAAAATTCAGTAATTCACTGCCTAGCATAAAATAAAACAGTATCTTGGAAAATTTAGTTGGATACTATTTTCATATTCTACTCTGCATATAGATGGGAAAGATGACTTTTTCATCTTTTCAGAAGGAATGGATTCGGGACAAAGCAGAAGTTCATTCCTAACATTAATGTGATTGGGTCATGTACTTGATGGAGAAATATATGTGATCAAATCAACAGGATACAAAGACTTATAAATGTGTTGAGTATGTAACTTTTGCACACCAAACAGCAACAAAAATTAGCTCTGCCAAGGGCAATGAGCATTACAGTAACGTGACTTGTCATATCCTGAGCAAAGAATTCAAAAGAATTCCAAAGGGTTAAAGACAGTGATGGTAAGTGATGCATGAGCAATCTTCTCTGTGTAAAACAAAGTATAACATCTTGCCTTAAACAAATACTCACACCACAGCCCATCCGCCTCAAATACTCACACCCTTGCCAAGCCCCCTCAAATACTCACACCCTAGCCAAGTCCCCTCAAGACTCTTGCCTGACAGCTAATCAAGATCATGGAATCATTCAGCATCTCCACCCACCCCTAATTAAGTTGGCAAAATTCTAATGATGGTTAACTGTCTCAAAAAGGATAAAAAGCTACTTTAAAAGACTACACAGAAAACAAAACACCGGACAGATGGATAGTGGATGACAGTCATCACTGTAACAACCATTTCTACTTTTTCTATCAAGTTAGATGCTGCAGACATGACAAATAAATGCATAATCTTTGTACTAGAGACATAAATACGCTTCTCGACAGACTCCTGTAAGATCATACTAATAAATGGAATATAATAAATAGAGGACAAAATGGCCTACTCTAGATTAGTTGTATGTTGCTCTGAAATATATCGCATTCATAAGTTCATGCCTCAACCATACACAAACAATGAACAAGTGTCATGCAGAACCTGGTGTCTCACGTGTCTGTATGCAGTTTTTTCTCCACAATTTTGCACAGAGAGGGGAATCCCCATTGTGTTTGTGTGTGTGTGTCTATGTGTGTACAAGGGGGCGGGGCAGTTTTATATACCAATAGTATCTATGAAGAGACCCCTTATTAGTATGTTTTAACAAAAAGTGTGTGTGACAAAAAACTTTGTATCAATAGAGATCAAACTTAAGTTGTTTATCTTCATTATCAATATAGCAGCAGTGACCGTGTGTTATGACAAATGGCACTGCATCAATTGCAAAATGTCACTTAATATGCACTTGGCAGTTAATCTAAAAATCAAGCATTTTTACATGATCAGTCTGAGCTTTCGCTATGCTAAGAACGAAACAACTGTGCGATTTTCATATGCTAGCTCATTTTTCAGGGGATTCCTTAAATTTAGGGAGGATTCGTGCAATCACACACGCTGGAGTAAACATTGCATGTGTTGATGTATCCACCCCAATATCTGACTTGTAAACACTTTAACACAAAATTTTAACATTGACAATAACAACAATGATATCAATGCCTGAAACATGATACCTCTGTCTCATCATGCTTACTCAGGTTAGATAAAAATATGCAAATACAAATAACCACAGTTTAAAAATCACATGCATGAATTTATGCACATAGTGAATTAAATAGTGCATATTAGGAAACTTCTGCATTGCTTAACTTTTACGTCTTTCCAACCAGGTAAGAGATTGCAAAACTTTAACCTCTCAGAAATTTAATATTATGTATGATAGAATTTAATGAGTTGCAGAAAGAAAATTACAGAATCACAAAAGCTTAGACACCAACATCAGGAAATAACCAAAATTAGACAATGCAGAAATGTCGCCTTTGGAACAAGGACATAGAAGAACAATTTTGAAAATGTATGCAGTGTCCCACTTTATTTTCAAGAACATAACTAACACAGATAATGAACAACATTCAAGCCACAACACACAAATGTATGTGATAGTTTTCTTTGACTGCATTTTAAGTTTTCATAATGAAGACTCATTACATGAAATGTTTGTTTAAATTACTTGTTTACACAATAATGATATAAAGAGCCCTGTGAAAAGCGTCGAAAGGCAATTTTGCTCAAAACAAGGATACCGTATATACTCGCGTATAAGAGGATACCAACTGCAAACTGCATAGACCGAGATCGGCCATCACATAATGCGTCAGCAGATCTGGGTCTATGCAGTTTGTAAGGACAAATCAGTAGAACAAACAACATAGAACCCTGATCTGCCAATGCATTATGCGATGGCAGATCAGGGTCTATGTTGTTTGCATTTGGACTTGGATTATACGTGAGTATATATGGTAAGTAGGAAATAAAAACCTCTTGTTCCATACAGGGCTAGAGAATACATCTGGCAATCTTACCCAATTTTAGTAAAGAGCTTCCCATGGACATTCAGAAAACTCAGCACAAATCTCTTGTTCAGCTGAAATGGTTAATTAAAAAAACATTTTGAGAACACAAGTAAATTCAACAAGGGTTCTGTAGAACATGATGTCTTGTCTGTGAATGCTTAAGTAGGCAAGACTGGAATTCCTAGCATATCACAATACAAACATTAGGCATATAGTAACATTATTCCAAAGTTTCAGTTAAATACAGTGACCGATATAGAAGATATATGACTATCAAGAACCTTTAACACAAAGTCTTAAACTTTTTGACCAGGATGATGCTACCCTATCACCAATAGAAAAGTGCGACCAATGTCTCATCATTCACAGGTGAGACAACACCGAATAAAATTATCCAAACATACAATTTTTTTCATGCAAACATTGTTGTCACACAATATCATCTTCATCCAAGGGCAACATATCGAAGAAACCGCCATCAATTTTCATGGTTCATTTCCCAGAACTAAAGCATTTGTGTATTGTAACCCTCAAAAAGTTTCAACTCAATTTTGACACCTGAAAACTGATTAAGTTTATGTATAAAACCCTTTAAAAGATAAAAAAATACAAAATGTTTATTCATAATTATCATTGGATATTCTCTTGATGTTCAGCACCAACTTGTGACTTTGCTATGTTCTGCCATCAGTACACACTTTAATGACATCAGAATGTTCGACACAACTTTCATTTTGCAATAAAAACATATCTGATGGAATACAGATAGGATAATTTCTATTTCTATTTGATGGGTAGTAACAATAATATAATGTAAGGGGTTGGCATCAAGACACAGAAGTTCCAGTCATGGTGTTACATTATAAGTCTTCAGTTTGGCAGAGCTTCACAAGCGACTAATATTCTTAAATAAAAACAATGATGCCCTTGGGATTTGATCAAACATTGATACCAGAAAAAACATGTATTATCCCTATAATACAACCCCCTTGCCTGGGATTTCCTTGACTCAGTGCCAATGCCAAAATGGATTCTATTAATCTCAAAAATTACCTCTACTGCACCCAGCTTGGTGAGGTCCTCCTCTTCATTATCACCCACCTCATCTTCTTGGGTGGTGCCATCCGTGTGGATCCAGATTTCTACACGGGGACCACTACGCTGGCGGTTCTCTTTTGACCGTTTAGCTTTCTGCTGCTGCTGCTTCAGTTTCTCCTCCAACCTCTTCTTCTCAACAGCCAAGACCTGAAGGGGGACATATTACACTGAGAAAACAAGTATTACATTTTTAAATAAGAAATATGATACAGGTATATGAGCCTAAATAACTCAATAGTCATGTGATAAATGCATAAATCAATTGCACTGCCACATCTTTTGGCTTGTTTTACCAAAAGAAGTGCTAAAAGGTTGTCTGTTTGCCAAGGTGTAAGTCAGACTACCAGAGTGTTCTTCCCTTGAATAGAGAGATTGGCACCAAATCCCAAAATTCAGCAGTTACTACCGTAGTATATGTGCACACTCTTTCAGAGATGAAACTGCAGTGAGGCCTTGGGAGGGTATGATCAGGTAAGTATTATAGAAGAAAGGAAATTTTTTAGTAAATTATATTTCTCTGAAAATACTTACCCAATCATATTAACATTAGGGAAATTACTCTCTGCTACCTCCGAATCAAGCCCTCCATGAAAGATGAAAAATGTCTTTCCATCTATATATATCATATAGACAAAGGGAAGTAACTCTTACAGATTACCAGTATCCCGGATGTAACCAGTTTAAGCTTAAGCAACATCTGTAACTGGATGCTCCTATTTGCTGGAAATGTGGGAGGGATTAACAGTAATGTGATTAGGTAAGTATTTTTTGAGAAACATAATTTACTAAAATGTTTCCTTTTTCCATCAAATACATTACCCAATCATATTAGCTTTAGAAGAATAGGCAAAAGGTGGAGGAAATGCTTGAGCATCTAACTTCTACTGAACTCTACCCTGTAGGAGCATGATGACTGTTCTACTAAAAGGATGAACTTTTCCTAATGTGAAGTTATTATAACTGAAGATTAATGCAATTATACACGTACAAGATCAGTCCCAGTGATATCTCACGTCTGACTATGCTTTACATTCACAAGTGTTTCAGGCAAATCCAGCAAAAAGGTTGCAAGGTCATGCCCAGGGCTGCGGTTATGCTGTCATGAACAGGTAACTCTCTGTGCAGCTACCAGTGGCCCAACAAGATTCAGCTCTCTCCTTTGCAAGGCCATGTCACGCAAATAAAAGCTGGAGACCGCAGACTGTGCATGCCAGCCAACTGATTCCACCATGTCTCAAATGACACATTACATTCAAAGGGCTGGCTCATGAAAATCACTCATATTTGATGCGCCAAAATCTTCATGAGTCATACCTGATCCTGTGAGAATTCAGAGTATGCTGATCAAATAATCATCTTTAACAAAACAGCCAGCATTTGTGGGGTTATGTCTTGCTTTTGTGCCCTAACTGGTTGGAAAAACTTTTGATGGCCACTGAGGACATTCTCTCTGTGCCTCAGATAGAATTTGAGGGTGCATGCCAGGTCCTGCAGCTTCACCTCTCTCCATGGGTCAATTGAGAAGAGAGAGTGGATAGTTATTTGTTGGTTGGCTATTGACAGTAACCTATTTTTAGAAACAAAAACTAGGCTGCATCATTAGTACAACTAAGCCGCCGGAATGGAACTGCTGGTACTTCAGATCCATGGACAGTACATGCAGCTCACTCACCCTACAAGCTGAAGCTAGTGCCATTAGGAAGCAAGTCTTGTACGATAACTGCTTCAGCAAGGTGGAAGGCAAGGGCTCAAACTTAGACGATTGAGCCACATGAAGACCCAAGAGAGGTTCTCTTCTGGGAACAACGTGAGTGTGGCCTGGATATGTAGAAATTGGACAAGTTGGAAAGGTCCTTGTTGCGGCCAATATCATCTCTTCCATGATGTCTGAATGTGTCTGAGATCATGGAATGCAGAGTTAAAAAAATCTGATAACCTGACGCCTGGGGTCCCTTTAAATCTATATTACGCCCATCTTGTATTCTAAGTGTGTTGCACATCAAGCGTGTCAAAATAAAGTGTTTTCTAATTTGCCTGAAAGAAACCTTGAACCCACCAACAAAATGTGTCATTTCATTTTGAAGTTTTTGAAAGACACAGGTAAATTATTAATAATCAGCTCCCTGTTGGGGTTCCATCTGTAAATCCCTCCACATTATGAAGATTTTCTGCTTAATAGTATCAAAAACTATAAACTTTGTGTGTACAAAGTGAAGCACGTGACCTATGAATGGGGAAGAGTACTATTTCCGTTCTCCATATTTTATAGGTTACCTATAATTAGGAAGCAGTATTATTTCTGTTCTCCATATTTTATAGGTTACCTATAATTAGGAAGCAGTATTATTTCTGTTCTCCATATTTTATAGGTTACCTATAATTAGGAAGCAGTATTATTTCTGTTCTCCATATTTTATAGGTTACCTATAATTAGGAAGCAGTATTATTTCTGTTCTTCATATTTTATAGGTTACCTATAATTAGGAAGCAGTATTATTTCTGTTCTCCATATTTTATAGGTTACCTATAATTAGGAAGCAGTATTATTTCTGTTCTTCATATTTTATAGGTTACCTATAATTAGGAAGCAGTATTATTTGTTCTTCATATTTTATAGGTTACCTATAATTAGGAAGCAGTATTATTTCTGTTCTCCATATTTTATAGGTTACCTATAATTAGGAAGCAGTATTATTTCTGTTCTCCATATTTTATAGGTTACCTATAATTAGGAAGCAGTATTATTTCTGTTCTTCATATTTTATAGGTTACCTATAATTAGGAAGCAGTATTATTTCTGTTCTTCATATTTTATAGGTTACCTATAATTAGGAAGCAGTATTATTTCTGTTCTCCATATTTTATAGGTTACCTATAATTAGGAAGCAGTATTATTTCTGTTCTCAATATTTTATAGGTTACCTATACTAGCACTCACCTGTACGGCATGAATAATAATAAGCTGTCCCTTGCACACGCTGACTTGGTAATGCATCATTAGTTAAATATACTGAGCAGTACCTATGCGATTGTTTGACAATTAAGCAAATCGAGGGATTAGCAACTAATGAAAGCCGCCAATAAAATGTTTTTCACCCTACAGGAACTGAGATCATTACATTTAAACCCATTTAGTTCATAGAGCTGGTAGCCGCTGATTTTATTTATATGGAGTGAGTGTTTTCTGTAAGTGTGACACATCCACAGTACTATCAAATGAACTAATTACGAAACTTGAAGCTACTTCTCTTACTGAATGATATAAAACAAAGACCGATGCCTCTGCATCATCATTTCTGTTTTCAACTTTGATCAAGAAACATGGAGATTTTGGCAGCATTCAGAAACACAAAACCACTCAGAGGCCCCTAAACACTCATCCCTACAAATCACAATGAAATAAATAGCCTGTACATCAACTTGAAGGCATACAGTTGGAGATTGCAAGGGCAGAGGTGTATGCCACAATTATTCTGAATTTACCACCTGAGCATGCAGAAATTGTGAAATTGTTGGAAATCTCATAAGTTCTGAGCCCCTCTGTAGCATAATGTGAATGAGGGTTCAGTCTCATGAACAATATTACAAGTGTAAGAGACGATCCATTAAATTTTTATGGAGGGTGTGGGTGTGTCTAAATAATAGTAAAATGTATGGCCTTGTTGGGCAAGTGGATATTAAGTCTGGGCAAATGATCTTTTGTAAAGCCACTTGCCTTGGGCCTGTGTCAGAAAAAAATTCTCTGAGCACTGCAGACTGTATAAGGCAAGGCATGCTTCAGGTGCTAATGAACATCAATGCTGCTGATCGAATGAGTAAGGAGGACATTGATAGAGCAATTTGACAATGATTGACATCATTACCTGGAGAAAAACATTGTTTTACATTAAAATATTTTGAGAGGCGAATAAACACATAAGTCATATTTATTTTCATATTTAACGTACAGCAGTTCAATGTTGTGTCAAAATAATAGTAAAAAATAGGGCCCTTTCAGGCACATAGTATTGGAGTCAGGGCTAGTCAAATTTAAGTCAGGGGTAGTGATTTTTTTAAAGTCACTTGCCCTGAGTCTGTGTCTGAAAAACATTTGAACACTGGAATGGTATCCCTTGATTGTGATAGAGACTAGCTTTCTTGTCTTCAAAGAGGAAAAGAAAGAAGTTAGCCAGTTGGGGAACGGAGGTTGAGAGTGGTGTGACGTTATTAATGTGACACCTCTCATTGAAAATGTGCCACTTCCCCTCATATGCCTTCAAAGTGGAGGGCCATCTAGCTGTCGTGATCCTCTCTACAATCAACGGGCAGAACTCCTTTTTGCACAGGGCATCCCTGATAAGAACCAGGCATGAAGGAGGAGTTTCTCTGAACATGGATGAAATACTGGCGACCTCGGCTGCTTTGGCAGCATGGGGGTTGCTATGACTTTCCAGTGTACATCTGTCACAATCATGAGCAAATCATTAGTCCAGCATCTGTCCCATTGGAGAGAAGCAATCTAAACTATTCTGTTACCCCTTACCCTCATTTTCTTGATAAGTTTTAGTATTAAACTGCTGGATGGAAGGCATATGCAGATATTCAGTCACAGCTGATTGAAAGGGCATCAACTCTGGGTCCGGAAATGGAGAGACAAAGATGGATAGACTTGACGGATGCTGGATGGATGGAGAGACCACTCCACATGAAACAGTTGGATAATGAATTAGTCAGGATATTAAGTCTGCCCAGGATGTGTCGGACATGTATGTTTGCATCATATTGAGCACACCATTGAAGGTAGTCCCATATCATAATACAAAGGTCTAGTGATTTTGTCCCCACTTGTCTAAGAGGAAGTTCACTATAACTGAATTGTCCAACATTGTCAGAACCATCTTCCTTTCTATACATTTCACACAAGTGTGGGAGACATTGATAATGGCCTTCACTTCCAGGGGACTGATATGAAGAGCCCTTTCTTGCAGTGTCCACTTGCTGCTGAGTGTCACAAAGTCTGGTAGCAAGAGTGCCCCCCACCCAACAAACTGGCATCTGAACTGATTGTGATTTCCAGTTGTGGGGCTTCTAAAGGTATTCCCATTGCTAGCCACTCCATGTCTTGCCACTGACACGTGAAGTGTTTGATTTTTTTTGAGACTGTAATCTGGTGATCTAAATGACCTGAGATTCGGCACCACTGTGCCTGAAGGGCCATCTGCAGAGGGCGCATGTAAAGGCGGCCAAGGTATAACATGTCTGCAGCTACAGCTGATGACACACTATCTTATCGGGGATGCTGCTGCTCCACCATCTTTTTATTCAGGGAATTGCAATAAATCCTCTGAAAAATAGCTGTTACCTATAGTTAGAGTAGTTCTCTTCTGGAAGATGCTGTCTTTTCCTCTTTTATTTGGGGAGATGCAGTCGATTCCAGTTATTGTGTGTACACTCTAAGAATCTAAAAGATTCATTGGGAGAGGAAGAAGAATTCTCTTCTTTCCTCCTTTTATTATGTAAGATTGTATTTGTCAGAACATGACAACAAATTGGACATCTGTCCATTCATGTACACTTTGTACACAAAATACATGTAGAGTGAGTGTCCCATGGGGCTTTTCTTATGCCCATACATACCCATGCTTGTGATATCTGAAAAGAAATTTCTGAAACAATAACATTTTTTGGATGACCAAAACAACTGATGATAAGGGTTGCATCAGCCTCAATGTTATCCTTACTACTTATTATTCCTAAATGAAAACACCAGAGTTAATTCGTATTTCACAAAATAAATGATAAACATAGAAACATCATGTATGAATTATATTAATGCTAAAATTAAATTGCATTAATAATAATAATGAGACTAATAGACAAATCTCTGTACAACATGTAAACGCTCAAGTGCAAACACTGAATGGATAATTCTGATGACCCATTAGTAATCATACATATTCCTACAAAGTAATTCCCAAACCCACGAGGAGTAGGCAAAAACATCATGTAAAACACACTAAATAAATTATTACTGGAATATCAAATGATACTTTTGATAAATACGGACTGTTGGATAACTTTTCACTAAAAATAAATATGAATATCAAGTCCTGATATAGCATAACCATCAATGAAGTATTTTTTCTTCAAGTGAGTATTTTTTCCATGTCTGACTCAATATGTTGTCAAAAAAAAGAATGAGGATGTGCTATTGCACATGGGTCATGACATAGGTTAGACTAGGTCGATGCACATAGGTTTTTCCATTATGGAAAGAGTAAGCTTAACAATAGTGACAGGCAATGTATTACTGATATTAAATATGCAATTTATTTTTAATTATTCATCTAAAAAATCAGAAATGCAGCAAAGGTTATCTTGGGGAAAATAAACAATCAAACTCTTAGACTACAAGATTTAATTACAATTATGTTATGACTTATATAATGAGTTTCTTTAGCAAATATTGAAAATGTCAAAACTGAATGGTCAGTGACTAAACTCACAAAGGTGGAAAAATATTCCAAAATTACCGATGAAAAACAAAATATAAAACCATCAATGCCTGAAGCAATTGTAAGACAACAAAAACAATACTGAATTTGCAGACAGATGACAGAAAATTCCAGAGAAATCCAAAGGATTTGGGGGAGGGGGGTATACCAATATGTTACCTATCCTGCAGCAAAAGCTTAAATTTAAGAATGGCTGGTATATAGATAGCCCTGATTGGAAGAGTTCCTTCCCATATATAATTTAGTTTGCATATATAGACATTAAGGATACCATTTTGTCATCTTTCAGGGAGGGCTTGATATTGAAGGTAGTGGAAGTAAACTTATAACGTTAATCTGATCAGATAATGAATTCAACAGAGAAACTGATCACCATACCTAGTCCTGGTGGCAGATGGTTAGGGTCAGTGCCACTGGATATGTGGTCCAGGGCCACCTGACCTTGGGCACATAAGTCAAGTACCAGCTATCAACAAAATGATCACCATAGTCTAAATGAGGTGATAGAATGTCTAGGAATGGTTTGGGTGGGCTGCCATACCATGTCAGGATTGACTGGCTGGCAGGCGAAATGTCTTAAAGCCAGAACTATGTGTACCAGGAAAATAGACCACTGTACCAGTCCAGAAATTCAAAGGCATAGGTTGAGGCTGTGCTAGAGCTTGTTTGGTCCACAGTTGTTGTGTGGTGTCAAAGTGCAGTACTGGCTATCCAGGGAAAGATCACTGTAGCTAGTACTGGGGTTTGTCTGTTTTGATGGTATATCTACCGCTGTCCACTATACTATGCAGCGCTATATGTTTTAACTAAAATGGTTGCATTTGTGACTAAATATTCATAATTTGCAAATGAAAACTGTCAACTGGTCACCCTTTGGCATCCTTCAGAATCATAAAGCGGCAACTAGAAAGTGACATGAACATTTTCTGATTACAAGTATATACTTCATTTTATGGTTAAAAAATAAAATAAAAAACACGGAAGATGCAATTTAATTCACAGCATAATCCCTTTTAGATTGAGAGACTGCCAAGCCATTTTTTACATGTGACTAGTCTGGCTTGCAGCCTATAAATAACACGTCGAATACATGACCTGTGCAATCAATGTCAACTATTGGTATGGATACACAAAGATGTGGACATGGAAACATATACTTAAAATTTATTAGGCAGTAAAATTACTGTCAGTTAAACTACCATATACACTCACGTATAAGCTAGGTCCAAAATGCAAACAACATAGACCCTGATCTGACGTTGCATAATGCGCCGGCAGATCAGGGTCTATGTTGTTTGTTCTACTGATTAATCCTTACAAACTGCATAGACCCATATCTGCCAGTGCATTATGCGACAGCAGATCTGGGTCTATGCAGTTTGCAGTTGGTATTAGCTTATATGTGAGTATATATGGTACATAAATGCAGCGGTTTTATTAATATAAACTATCATCCAAATAACAATTAATTAAGGTTAAGGCCCAATATTGCTGATTTTGGGGCCTGTAATATGTAGAGACATGGTTTAGAGAACTCCAAATGTGAATTTTAATGGCTGGCCTGAGGTTAAAATGGATGATGACTGCTGACAGTTTTCAGACTGACCTAGGTATACTATTAGAAGTGACCTTATTCTTTTTTATAATTATATAATTTGCCTTAACTAAAACCTTCAAATTTTGTCATCTTTAATTCTCCACTCAATTTATTTCTGCTCACAATGTCTATGATGGCCAAATAATTAGGGTTTGTCATACAAGAAAAATCTTATCTATAACAGGTCCATATGCAGAAGAGAAATGCCTAACAAGGAAACACTGTACTTCCTGCAAATACAAAACAATTGGTATGACTGTCCACTCTGATGAATTCTTAAATTAAAGAATAAAGAGGCAAACAACTAATAATTATTTTTAGTGGAAGCTGAAGATTAAAACTGTTATAAGTATCAATCCTCCACCTTTTGTATCGATGTATCAAATGGGAAAATTATTGATGCATCGGTGAATCATTTAATTCCAAATAAATAGTAAGAGCAGAATAATGGCATACATACACATGAAATCAATCAAGCATTTTGTTGACCTTACCATGATGGGGATGCCATGAATAAATTCAAATGCCAAAGGAAATGACAGGAATGATCTTACAACATGTAATAACAGATCTTACAACATATAATAACAGATCTTACAACATGTAATAACAGATCTTACAACATATAATAACAGATCTTACAACATGTAATAACAGATCTTACAACATGTAATAACAGATCTTACAACATGTAATAACAGATCTTACAACATGTAATAACAGATCAACTACTTGACATAATTCATAAACAAAGTCAAAAATACTATAGCCCATAGGGCTGGTAATTTAGATGCTCTGATAAACTTGTTGTATGATGAAGTTAGACCACTGTAGTGCAAAATATTCATCTACAATGAGGATTGAGCAATAAATAGATGCAAAATTGATGGGTTATACTTCCCTGAGGTAAGAAAACTCCAAAACACAGCAAATGATTAAAGGCATAAGCGAATTTAGTATTTGTGAGGTAGTGCATGTACTCCTAATGTATTACGACTGGGAAACATATCAGAAGAAGAATTAAACTCAATGCAAAAACTTCAGTGTTGACAAATATGAAAACAACAACAACTCTGTCAGAAAAGTGTTATTTATGTCTCATCTATACTTTGCAGAAGAGAAAATAGCATTCCAAATAATCCCATATTGTCCTATACCTTCTTCCCTGCCTCATCAAAAAGTGACATCAAGCTCTCCCTGGCTGTCAGGAAGGGATTGCTGGCTGCCAGACTTCTCATGTAGTAATACACTGCATCCAGTTTACGCCGCTGAAATTTAAATAAGGAAACGAGTGCATACACTGACATATTGTAATCAAAGGCAAAGCTGGCATAATATGGGTCTGTACTCAGCAATACCAAAATGTTAGGTTGTTAAATTCTTTTAATTTCTAATTTATTACAGCTGTGTACTTATTTTCATGCATTCCAATTTAAGCAAATATGTTGTACTGTTTCTTTCACATGATCACGAATATTTGCACATTCACCTACGCCTACTATCTTTGAACGGCTAGTCTCTTTCATTTTACCTGCAAGTAGCTGTTGCTCTATCATGTCTGTATTTATGGAAACTTTTATAAAGAGATACAGTGACATTAAACGTTTATTGTATGGATTAATTGCAAGCTTTTCAGGGGAAAGGTTTGAGTAAAACTATGAGACTAGACAATACTTCCTATCTGATGAACTTCAAATAGTACAGCATAGTTCAACCCCAAAAATCTAAAACAAGACTGATTAAAATTAATAAAACATTTAAAATTGTCAAATGTTATAGATACATTATTTGGGATCTTCATACTTTACCTATTTATATAGTTGCAAGTTCATTTTTTAAGGAAAGAAAAAAGTACCAAAAAGTACTATAGAACTGTATATGTGATACTAATCCAGCAAGAGGATAAATGTGATACTAATCCAGCAAGAGGATAAATGTGACACTAATCCAGCAAGAGGATAATCCTGCCGTTTTCAGCAATGCATCTAATGAAACAAAAGAAAATCTGGGTCTGACAATTGTCTTTCCCTTAAATATATACAGTCTGCAAAGGAAAGCCATGCAGCTCAGTTATTAGTATGACCCAATCAACATAACGTTTGCATGGTATATGAAGTATACTGACGATATCCCTTTAAAGTTCTTGAACGATTTTGACAATACAAATAGCATTTCAATGTAAATATGTGACAAAGGGACTGTTGATAATGTGTCACACACTAGCTTTATTTATCTGCCTTTTGGGCATAACAAGATAGTAAATAACACTAGTTACAACTGTTTCGTGTACTGTATATACTTGCATAAAATCCTTTTCCAAATACAAACAACATAGACTCTGATCTGCCGTCACATAATGCGCAAAGCAAAGATGAGAAGTCGGTTGACCGTAGTAACATCTTCAGTGGTACGTTGTCATCAATTATAAAACATTTATAAAATAACTTTTCTACCTAAAAGTACTGATCAAGTCTGAAAACTTGAAGTTTTAAAGGGAAGGACAAAAGAAATTAAGGCTTGAGTGGGCAGTATTGATTCCTTTCAAGCACCATGTCTAGTATGGAAGTAGAAGTGATATTATGTATTTTATTTAGGATTGTGGTGATGTGATCACACATATTGCTGTTCATCAGTAGTGATAATTAATGATACTGTCACGCTTTATGAATGTGAATTGACTTTATTGTGAATACAGTTGAGACAACATGATTTTATTATGCTCTTGGATTATGTACTTGTTTGTATTTGTTTATTAACCAAATATATTCAATATAAAGGCAAAAAATTATTTAAATATTTCTACTTTTGTCCATTTACATCATATTAACATTTTGTCTCTAGCTGTGTAGTTGTGAAAGCAAAAGTGTTCCATAGAACATAGTATCTCACCTGCAACATGCATGGATTTTGCTCATAATACTGATAGGATCTGAAACCTTTTCATAATTATCATTGTCAGTCAAAAATGTTAAATGAGTCCAATTGAAAAACAATAATTTGTATCCCTGTGCATTTTGAAAAAAGGTGAGGATTACTGAATTTTGATACATTCGCCCTGTATCCGACTTGCAAAAACTTTAACATTGTTGTCAATGCCATCACCGCTGAAGAAGTGATACATATAATCTGACCATGTTAATGCAGGTGAGGTAATTAAATGTACATATGCCATCATATACACAGAAAAGAAGGCTGAATAAAGTTTCCACCTAATTTTCAACAAGCACAGGGACAACTGTATAATGATGCCTTCTGTATTTTGGCATAAAAGGTGAGGCAAAATCTTTGCAATATTGAATCACGTTCAATTCACATTTCAATTTTTAGACTTACTGTATAGAGTGCCAGGATGGCAAGCTGGTTGTAAGGTCGGCCATTCTTCGGAGCAATCTGCTGAGCTTTTGTGTACCAACTGTTGAATAAAGAAAATTATTCTTTTCAAGCCATTACACTTATAAGTCATCCACTTTAGTTCTTCGTCATCTTTGAGAAGTTATAACAATGCCTGACAGCTATATTGTGGCATATTATGCACCCATGTTACCAGATGCTACCACATTAAGAACTTGATTGAATACAAAATTTATATTAAATAGTAATAGCTGTTATATACTGAAATGGTATTGAAGAGTCATTCAAAACCTATTCTATTTTTTCCTGTACTGATCTCATGTATAAGACCCTCATCAGCTGTTATGTTATGCATGTGCAAATTAGAGCTTGGTCCATGAAACTAAAGTAAGATAATAAATGAAAGATCCAAATTACAACAATTATTGTGTAAAAGTTTTCCATGACTTATAAAATAAATGTGCCAATAAATGAGTTAATTAATGAAATTCTTTTACTAATTTGCAGAAAAAGTGGATGAAAAATGCCTTTAATATGTTAGTGTTCCAAACAGCTGCTGTTGTTGAACAAGAAGCAGTCACAAACAAAGCTATTGTCTTCAACACAAAACAGAAGAAAATTTTAAAAATATACACTGAATTGCTCATGTTCATTTTATAAAATCTTGGATCACTGAAAATTTAATTGGACCTTAATAACAAGGGGAAAGATAAGCATTCAATCAAAATCCAAACTGCTTCTTTTGCTACCAAATGGGTAAAAATTATGAAATGTTTATTTTATTTACTTTTCATAAACCAAAAATTTAAAAGCTTCTCTATGTAGCAGCTTGTGAAAAGTCTACAAGCTAAAAATCATACAACAGTTACTGTACTTTACAATCTGAATGAAACATGACTAAATATTGTGGCACTGTGCATGGGTAAAACAAAACATGTGATTTAGTTTTCACCTCAATATTTAAACACACATCAGTTTATAAGTTAACTGGGCACTTAAATTAGTTTATTGAAAATCATGTGGATGTTTGGTGTAATTTAAATTCTTTTTCTCCAATATTTTGTTCATTGTCTGATCAATGACATAATTTTATGGACTATTTGGAAAAGATGTTTTTAAAAGTAGCTGCATCATCTTGAAAACATTCAATTATAAATATTTTTCAGTCACATTACAAATAAAAACGATGCCATCTCCATAAAAAAAATGTACACAAAATATTTGGTATGCGATTCAATAAGCCTACAAAATGTTAGGTTTGACTCTAAATTGCATTTTACCAACCTCCTAGACTTTCCATTTTACCAACCTCCTAGACTTTCCATTTTACCAACCTCCTAGACTTTCCATTTTATCAACCTCCTTGACTTTACATTTTACCAACCTCCTAGACTTTCCATAGTTTACTTTTCCAGTGTCATTCATCTGTTCTCTGTATCGTGCAATATCACCCAGGCAGATCATAGTCCTCTGAGCACTTAGCAAAGCCAGTTTAACTGCCCGATTAATATTTTCAGGCGGAATACTATTTGTGTCCAGGAATGCATCAAGACTGAAGTCGTAAGTCTTCTGTAATTTCTGCAGTAACATCTCATAAAAAGCTGTACCCTGAAAAATTACAGCAAAGTTTACTAAAATGACTTTGATGGGTTCCCATCACAAACTATGATTGGTTTGGTTTGGTGCTTTATGGCACAGCAACACAAGTAGGTTATTTAGTGCCAAGGCAATTGGAGTAAAATGCCTTGCCCAAGGAAACACTATGATAGCTGACATATGTTGTTCTGATGGTAGGATTCGAACCCACACCCTTTTGTCAGAGTCTGGCACACTAACCACTGAGTCAACTTGGTTCCAGTCTCAAAGTATGACAGAGGGATGGTGAAACTGTAAACTATTCTGGGACTCCCTGTTATGACTGCATATATTATTGTATAGTGGGTTATTTTAGCAGAGGAGAATTATTTTAGATTTACTGGTGGTCTCATATTGAGATCACAAATTGAATTGTCAAAATTTTGTATCCACTTAAATAAACATGGTCAAAACTTTAAACATTTTGTGAAACCTTGAAATAAAATACAACAAAACTGTCCTCTATTTTCTTCACTGAGATGGCCTCATCTCTGTTCTGGGCATCCTCAATAATGATCACTAACAGTATCTGATTGGAGCCATGGAAGCTCAGATGGTACAGTGTACGACTCATAATCCAAGGGTTGTGTGTTCGATACCTGCCCAGGCCAGCCTGGGTTGGCTGCCTCAGTGTGTCTTTGAGAAAGGCACTCTGGTTCCCAATTCCGCAGCATGATAGCCAATAATATGTTAAAAGTGCCATTAAAACCAACAAAACAAGCCAAAGTAAATATTTTTTTCTTTCCCTGGGCAATCTTTGGTACTGGTACAATAAATGAATAATAAATAAAATGGCATCATGATGATTAGTACAATTCATTAATCACTCTCACTGACACTGTGACTAATGAGTTCAATGGTCCACAACCTTTCCACTGCTATGGATAAATAAGGAACAGTTGATGCATCATGCTGCAACCTTCCACTACTATGGATAAATTAGGAACAGCTGATGCATCATGCTGTAACCTTTCCACAGCTATGGATAAATAAGGAACAGTTGATGCATTGTGCTGCAACCTTTCCACTGCTATTGATAAATAAGGAACAGTTGATGCATTGTGCCTCGATTGGCAATTGTACACAAGCAAACTTACAGTAGAAAGGGCAGGTCATATAATTGTTTCTAGTCCCAGAAAACAACACAGATTAATTTAACACCATCACACTATTACAGGCCTAGAATTTAACATAAATTTCTTTGTAGCCAGAAGGACTAGTAAATTGAGACATTTACTAGCCCTGCTGAATCTTCACTAGTCCTTCATCACTTGCTGTCTAGCAACAACTGAAACTTCACTAGCCATTGGACTAACAAAATTATGAAAACTACTAGAACCACAGGAAATTTAATAGCCTTGAACTAGCAGACAACTGCTAATTTCAAGCCCTGTCTTAGTAATTTTCTTTTTCTTCTAAAGGAACAGGCTGTCACGTTAATTAAAGGACATAATCCAATTTGATTTGTTCTTCTTAATCACACTCACTGAATGTTAATATCCAATTTTGAGAGTGTCCTGGAGTCAGGAATAAGTACACTCAAAAGAGAATTTTTTTTTACTAGGGGATAGAACATATTGCTGCATGTTCCTGCTAAAATAAAAACTCACCAAAATCAACAACCTATATTTGAACAAAATTGCTAAATTTTATGTCCATGAAAATAACCCACATTATGGCATGCCCAAAAATATTTTAAAATGTCATTAAAATCAAAATTTTACCTTTTGATCCATTAAAAGGTACCCATGGGATGAAGCCCAAAACAACACTCCCTTGCAGATGATTATTACTACATGGTCAAATAAATGCTAAGTTTAATGAACTTTCACCAAGATGTTTGGGAGAAGAAAAAAAAGAGTAACAGGCATGTGGATGGAGAGACAGATAAAGGAAATCACACTACACCAAATATTTTGTAAAAGGGATCGGAATAGTTACAATGTAACACTAATTATCTGAGTTCAGATGATCTAACAGGTGATTTAAAAGATTAGCATAGGACAAAAGGAACTTAGTTCAAACAAAGTGATAATTTAAAAAATACAAAATGTAGATAATTCAAGTTCAACAGTATTTACTGTGAAAAACATGCAGATTTATTTTTGTTCAAAGTTACAATTGGGAAAAGGTAACAAAACATGTATAACATAAACCATGAAGAAAAGGGTCACAAAGCAAAATTTAAAGTAAAAGATGGTTCTCAAGTATGATCTTATCACTAAACAGTCAGTCTCAGATTAATTTCATATAAAAAACTAATAATTCAATTGTCTCAACAGGATATACTGTGAAAGTTGAGGGCTACTTTGCTTTCAATGGTATAAGGCATCTGCAAGTACAAAGTTTTCCCCCACTAAATATTGCAACTCCTTTATATTGTTGGTTTGACTTGGAAATTACATTAATGCTCAGTATACAAGAATCTAGGAAAGCTATATGGACAAATGGACTATCTAGCAAGTGTTCTTTTTTTCTACATAAATATCCTATAAAGATAAGTACAAGAATGCCAGGGCATGTATGTCGAGCCCACAATCAAAGCAATACTGTACAATGTGACCTTGACCCAATTGTCACAAGGTTGATCAAGCATGTCACAGAATGGATAGTCTTAGCTTCATAATAATTTGTCCTGAATATGAAGAAAATCCATCAAGGGGTTTAGGAAATATAAGCAAGTGAAAAAACTTTAACCAAAACCTTAACACATATTTTCTATGACATGTTACTTTGACCCCAAGGTCAAAGGGGTGAGCAAGCTTGTCATAGAATTAATTGTCTTAGCTTCATAATCATTCATCCAAAGCAGTGCTCTACATACCTATCAAACGTTAGTAGCCACAGGGTGACCTACTCAAACATTTTAGCTGCCATTTTAAATTTTAGGTCACCAAACCCTAATTTGACAGAGAGTAGAAATCCATTGGGTTGGGAATTAATGGTAGAAGATGACATAAAGTAAAGGTTTTAGTTAAGACGAAAAGCATAAGGCCAAATAAAAAAGTATGTGTGGTTCTGGTTACCCAACCGACCCTATTTTTCCAGCTGACCCTACAATTTTTTTTGAAAAAAAATATAAAATTTGGAAAAAAAAGAAGACAAAAAACCATTTTAGAGAAAAAAATTAACAAAGGGATGTAACCACCATCGAAGTTAAATTGAGGATGCGAATGACGCTTACTTTCTAGTTCATGCTTCATTTAAATCCGTCCTGACCAAATTTGTACCGACCTACCTACCCCTGATATTTCATATTTTTTTTCAATGTAACCAGAACCACACATATTTTACTTGGCCTAAGGTTACTTTTAATAGTATACCTCGATCTGTCTGATAGAACTGTCAACAGTCATCATTCATCTGCTTTCAACCTCAGACCAGCCATTAAAATTCACTATTTGGAGTTCTGTAAACCAACCCTCCACATACTGCCTGGCCTCAAATTCACTGATAAAGAGCCTTGACCTTCATTTTCTTCTGATGATAGTTGATATTATTAAAGCCTTAGTCATATCTGCATTTATGGCAGTTGAACTGACAGTCATTTTAATGATGAATAAATTTTCTATATTTGTTTGTCACCATGTTTCAATCTGGATCCATATCATCAACTGAGTTTCATTGCACAGGTCAACTATTTGACTGGTCACACTGAAATAGACTGTAACCCCAAATATTCACATGTAAAGATGGTGACTTAATGTAGGAACTGGTTATCTCACGATCAAAAAGGGATAATGTTGTGAATTAAACTGCACCTGCCAAATGTTTTTAGCATAAAACATGGTACAGTAAAAACTGCCTTAAAAGACCACTGCTATGTGAAACCACCTGTCTTGAGAGACCATATTCTCAATACACAAATAGCATTATCACATGTTATGAGAGACAACCTGTCTTGAGAGACCATAATTTTGGGGCAGAAGGGATGTTCTTTCAAAACAGACTTGGAGAAGGACAATGCTAGAGGACCAAAATCTGATGGGACTCACCCACAAAGCAGCAAAATCAAAAGCCAAAGACAAGAAGAAATGGAAAACTCTCGCTGCCGAGGTTGTTCCAATAGGAACAGGAGGACCTAACTAACTAACCAACCTTGTAAAAGCTTACCAGTCATACCTTTACCCATACACATGGGTGAATCTTACACAAATAAAGTCTTGCATTACCTTCCATCAAATGCATATTTTATGTAAAAATTAACATATCCTCAATCTTCCAAAGTACATATACAAACCTCAAATATATAATCCGAGAGGTTATTGTACCACTTGTAACACAGTTTACTTGCTCACCTGTTCTACTTGCAGTAAACAATATGTAGTTGAGACATAATGGGAATTTCAAGTGAGAATTAAAGAACACTTCAGGAATATCTGGATGAAGAAAGATATTCCTGTATCTAAACAATTAAACTTTCTTAACCACGACATAAATTATGTTCAACATCAGATAATATGAATTAATTAATTTTTATCCGACTCAGATTTGTCTAGTAGCAGCATTAAACATTACGATGGAGAATATTTTTGGATACATCAACTACACACTCTCCATCCAATAGGAATCAATGTCCATATTTAATTGAGAGATTCCAGATATTGTATCTATTTAATTATCCTTTCCTGCCATGACATCATGGATGTTTTGCCCCCACTGCCACATGCTGGAATTTCCAACTCTCTTGGAGAAGTCATGCTTCACCTACACCATTCCACACTTCACTTTGTGAGGCTGACGTCAAATACCATGATGTCATTTTCTCTCCTAACATCAGCATCACACAAATATGTCAACACCACGAAAACGGTGTCAGTGAAAAAATTGTGATTCAGAATTATTATTTTTTCTTTAATAAAAAATTATAGATAGGTTTCTAGTCACATCGTTTTTCTACCCCCACCCCAAAATGAAGTTTTATCACAATGACAATTGGTTCCTGGCTCCACTAATTGATAATATCATCTAAACTGGCTGCAAAAAACATTGTTTTTTACGTCATAGCATCCTGCCAACCAGCTGCACCTCTGTCACATGACAATAGTGTGGCTGCAGCAGCTGCACAAGCTGCTAGGGAGTATAAAAACAATGACAACACATAGCAACATGTTGAACAATTGCATCAACCCAATTATTTGCCTCTGATAAGTTACAATGCTAATGAAAACAGTCAGGTACCAGTGATGACCAGACCCCGCCCCCCCCCCCCCAGCAGATGGCAGGAAAAGCCTCTACCTCGCTTCAGACATTTTTATCTATACAGCCACTGACAATGCCCTCACTGTCCTAGGTGATCCTTCTGTCTGTATGCTGTAGGGGACTATCTAGATCAGTGGTTCCCGAACCCTGGGTCACGCGGACCCTTACAACCCTATACTGGTACTGCATTTTGGGTCGCAAAAGATGGTATTTAGGGTTGTGATCAAAAATGTTTGGGAACCACTGATCTAGATGCTTGGTTCATAAGGTGATCCCTCTGCCTGCATGCTATAGGGACTATCGAGATGCTTGGTTCATAAGATGATCCCTCTGCCTGTATACTGTAAGGGACTATCTAGATGCTTGGTTCAAAGAATAATAAATTATCTTCCAAATGATCAGTGTGCCAAACTTAACTTGCATTCTGATAAGAGTTTGTAAAACCTAATCCATGCTCATATTGATAAAATTGACTGAGCACAAAAACTGAAGTCAAAAACCCAAAAATTAAAAACTCAGTCTTTTGATACTGTTTAAATTTGGCATGTATGTATAGAAAGAACTGTACAATGATTATCAAAATGTTAAATTTTTCTGAATCTAACTGCACTCTGAGTGACAACTGTTAAAATCTGAGCATGAGTTCAATCTCAACTAGTTTCATGACTATGAAGCAAGATCCAAGTGTGAGGATGATTGGTCTTAACAATCAAGTTGCCAAGTTTACATCAAAGTTCAATCTTTATGCTCAGTCAATTTCATGACAATGGAGAAAGGACCAAGTGTGAGAGGTGATTGATCTGAACAATCAAGTTGGCCAACTTTACATCAAGCCTGACAAAAAAAATGTGAGATACCTCGTCAAGGATTACATGCAAGGTTCGTTTAGTGTCCTCATCCTTCTCTTCATTAAACTGCTTCCGCAGTACCTCAATGATCTGGTAGAACACTGACTTCCACAGCAGCTGCTCTACATTGTGCTTATTGGAGAAATCTGAGTCCAACAAAACTATCTGCTCCATTAAACTCTGTAGATTGTGTCTGAAACAGAGGAATATCACAGCTACAAAGTTTACTCTTGGTATACCACTGTGCTCTGTGGCCTTGATTATTACCCAATTATAATTTTACGACTGAAAAAAATGCAGTATATGTGCCACATCATAATACTTTTTAACAAGGGTGCTACCTCAACCCTTATGTATAAGGCTGTTCTCTACCTTGTTCTCTATGTACAAGGGTGTTTTCTACCTTATTCCCTATGGATAAGCCTTATCCTACTGGCAGCTGTAGGATCCAACACATAGACATGTGAACTTATGTTCATGTTCCTATTTTTTTTTAAATCTTCAAAATACAAAATATATACACCACTTTCGAATTAATCCACCCCTGGATAACTCACAAACGAGATACCATATTTTGGTGTGTATAATGCACACTGATGTATAATGCACACCCAGATTCTGTTTTGCAAAAACTCCAATCAAACTGAACATCCAATATTCACACATTTTAAAAGTTAAAATGTCTGATTATCTTTTGATATTAATGGGAAATAAAAGATAAACCAATTTGTCGAGTAACAAGAGTCCCACACAAGGAATGATGCTCTACTGGCCAAAAAGATTTCCAGGAATCAACAGGGTCTATTCTAGGATGTGCAATTGCAGGATTCATACTAATTTCTAAATGATCACACCCAAAAATCAATCAAATGCTGAAAATTGCACATCATATTTTCAACCCCTACCTTTATTTCTTCATTAATTACCTCCTATATTCTGAAAAGTCCCGCATTTTTCAAATGGAAACGGGAATTTGCCCCCTAAATTTTCAGTTCAAGATCAGATCCTAAATCCAAAACAAGTACATTTCTTCTGTCCTTTTATTATTTGTCTTTGATATTCTTGAGAAACTCCAACATACCAAATTTGATAAAAAAAAATATTTTCTTACATGTCTGAGTTAACATGCTCACAAGATACCTGTTAGTGCAGTAACAATTCTTTGTCATGGCCTTTGACCTTAAACCGGATATCTTGGATGGAAAATCACTGAACTTCTCTCAGACAATGCCAAGATAAACAAACATGCAAAGTTTGCCTAAATCTATAATAAATATTTCTTTGAAGAAAAAAAAAAGTTATTCAAGTGGCATCTCTGAAGATATTCATCAGATATATCTAAGGGGGTAACAATATACCGATTTACTGGTATACTGCAATACAAAGCACCTCATACGGTATATCAAAATATGAGTGTAGTAATATCAGTATATCAGGGGTTTTTTCTTCAACTACATTAGAGCATCCTGAACTGATCTCTCTCTTGCATCAGACTTTGCATCATATCCAACATGGTGGCCTACTGAGTATAAGCTCATGAAAAACTCAAGAGGAAAGAGCTCAATTTTGAATAATTTTTCACTTGAAAGGGAATCAGGGACCAATAAAATTTATAAAACTGTCACTGTTTGTAATCTCTGTAAAACGGAAATCAAACATGCAGGTGGTATAGCAAATCTGGCAACACATTTATAATGTTACCATCCATCACTTTCCATGAATAGTACACTGCAAAGAAGTCACAGAACCCCTGACACAATCACAGAAAGAAAAAAATGCTGGAAGTACCAGTAAAAGCTTACCAAATGTTTCAAGTCAGCAACATACAATTGCAAGCACACAGGGTAAATACAAGCACACAGGGTAAATACAAGCACACATGGTAAATACAAGCTTCACTCGCCATACAATTGCAAGCACACAGGGTAAATACAAGCTTTACTCGCCATACAATTGCAAGCACACATGGTAAATACAAGCTTTACTCGCCATACAATTGCAAGCACACAGGGTAAATACAAGCTTTACTCGCCATACAAAAGCAAGCACACAGGGTAAATACAAGCTTTACTTGCCATACAACTGCAAGCACACAGGGTAAATTCAAGCTTTACTTGCCATACAATTGCAAGCACACAGGGTAAATACAAGCTTTACTCGCCATACAATTGCAAGCACACATGGTAAATACAAGCTTTACTCGCCATACAATTGCAAGCACACAGGGTAAATACAAGCTTTACTCACCATACAACTGCAAGCACACAGGGTAAATACAAGCTTTACTCGCCATACAATTGCAAGCACACAGGGTAAATACAAGCTTTACTCGCCATACAATTGCAAGCACACAGGGTAAATACAAGCTTTACTCGCCATACAATTGCAAGCACACATGGTAAATACAAGCTTTACTCGCCACGCAATTGCAAGCACACAGGGTAAATACAAGCTTTACCTGCCATACAATTGCAAGCACACAGGGTAAATACAAGCTTTACTTGCCATACAACTGCAAGCACACAGGGTAAATACAGGCTTTACTCGCCATACAATTGCAAGCACACAGGGTAAATACAAGCTTTACTTGCCATACAACTGCAAGCACACAGGGTAAATTCAAGCTTTACTTGCCATACAATTGCAAGCACACAGGGTAAATACAAGCTTTACTCGCCATACAATCGCAAGCACACAGGGTAAATACAAGCTTTACTCGCCATACAATCACAAGCACACAGGGTAAATACAAGCTTTACTCGCCATACAATCACAAGCACACAGGGTTAATACAAGCACACAGGGTAAATACAAGCACACATGGTAAATACAAGCTTCACTCGCCAAGAGCCACATATCATGCATGCCTTAGCCAATTTCATTATTCATGACTGATATTGATTCCATATTGTGTCCAACAAGGGTTTCTTAAACTTGGTGTTGTTGTTCAATCCATGATATATTGTACCATCTAGACAAGTCTTCACCAGGGATGGTGCTGGCTTTAAAAAAGTTGTCGCCAAAAAAATCGCTAACCTCAATATTTTGTCCCCAATTTTTAAAAAATGTCACCAAGCAAGGAGTCAGTATTTTTCCATGTCTATTAATGTAGTAGACAATGAAAATGGAAAAAAGATGGGGTATTTATTACTTTATTGACAACAAACAATACAATACCACAATATTACAGAATAAATCATTACATGTCTGTTTTGAATGCTTATTTAAAATTTTTTGCACCCTATAAAAATGTTGTTTCATAAAAATAATAAAATCGAATGTCACATGAGTATGTGTCGTGATTTTATGACTGCCCACTTGCTGAATGCAGTTTGAGATGCCGAGTTTATTCCTGATGTCAGTTTTAATGATATTCATCTTATTGAACCCACGTTAACAGTCGCTGATAATGTCATTTTTATTTTTACTTTTACTAATAGCAGCAATCTTAGCTACTTCCATAGTCTTTGCATGATGCTCTGTGCAAAGGTATGACTGTTGTCACTTTAAATAAATGCATTATCAAATATCAAATCTCTCTCTCTCTCGTTTCTCTCTGGGATTCTGGTTTATAATTTATACCTTGCTAATTTGATACTTGTTCTGTGCCAAGTAGAGTCCTACACATCTTACATATACGTATTTGACCTTAATCCGTTAGCACCCTCATTGTTTTCCCACATTACAACCTTTTGATCGAGCCGTGTATTTGATACTTGTTCATTGCCAAGTAACAGAGGGTGGTTATTTGAACTCCCTGTGATCTTGCTGCGCAATTGACGCCTGTTCAGTTGCATCCTTTAATAGATTTCACAGACTGTATGATAGAAGTATCACTTATAGAGTCCAAGCTCAATCTCCACATAAGAACCCACATATGACAGTAAAGACGAGGAATTGGTGTTGGACGATATTTACGATGACTAGACGACGATCGAGAATTTCAGCACTATAATTGGTCACTCAGACAATGCAGATGAATTCTTGTGCTTTGTACCAGATGACATTAGACAGTGACCTTTATAGGATACTGTGAATCACAAAAGTGTGGACTTGACTTTCATTGTTTATTTGTGAGACGTGTGGAATTAACATATTACGGAATATTGTGAAATCAGATCATTCTGGGCTACTATTTTTATGCTGGTATGTAACCTATGATAGAATTCATGGATTTATCATATCAAATGGATTTCAAATGCCAATCATTATATATTTCTATGGATTTTTATGACACGATAAAGAACAAAATGTAAGTTACAGGTATCAATTTATTTGTGACATATTGCACTCGATAATTCACCTAATAGTATTTTACACTGGTTTTGTCTTTATTATTCCTCTCTATCTATCCACCCAGTCTCCTCTAATACGTACGGGTAGTCAACAAGAAAACTTAAAAAATTTTAAGTTTAGACCTTGTCCCGTGGATAAGCCGCCCGCCCCCCCCCCTTCTTCCAGGCTTTTAAGTTTTTCTAAATTATGTGGCTTATATTCGAGTACATACGGTACTCTTAGGATGAGATGATGAACACGAAAAGTGTAACTTACATTTACCCATGACAGTATATTGTTCTGATTGAGACTGATTTTTTTTTCATTTTTTTTTCTTCATTTGCTTGTTATTTATACAGAACGATTGAAAAGGTAATCACTTTTCTTTGATGTTTCAGCAAAACTATTTTTTCTGGTACATTTTTCAAAAAAAAAAAAAGGATTAGCCATCGTTTGGTCAAGTGTAGCTAGTCCGGTAGCATGACTATTTGAGTGTATCACACCATACAGTACTTAGGCCAGATGTCGGCATAAGCGGATTATGATATAACAATGCACTGGTAAGATGGTTTGTCAATAAGAACAAAGGATTTGTTTATATAACAATAGATAGATTCCAGTGCATTTTATAACCAAGTTTGCAGATTCCTTTCATGGTGCCTTTGAATTCCTCCACTCCAAACCCACGATTGTATATATAAGTTTTAACAGCCAAAAATGTTGTCGACAAAAAATCGCCAGATGGTATATTTTTTCGCCAATTAGGAAAAAAAAATCACAATTTGCAACTTTGGCGAAGCCCAACGCAATATTTGCTTCACTGAGAGTCATCCCAGATATGTACTTAAAATTCAAAGAGGATGTAAAATCCTGCTTGTCCCTTTTTTTATTTTTATAGTCATAGGAAGACTTCTGTCAGTGTGATACATTTTTTTTTTTTTTTTAAATTTCTTCTCATGATTTACTACAAGATCTCTTTTTTTATCATTTTATTTTGTAGCCCAAAGACCAGTCACATGGTCTATTCTAGCATGTTTGATTGTGAGAATCATATTAATTTTCTCAAAATTTGCACCCCAAAAAATATCAACCAAAATGTGCATTTTTGGACATTATATTTTGAAGCCCTACTTTTATTTCTTCCTTAAATCCCTCATATATTCAGACAATTCGGCCATGTTTTTTCAAAAGGAGGGGGACATTTCTAAGATAAAATTTTGCTTTCTAATTAGGCAGAATAATCTTGTAACACTTTTCTGAGTTTGGTTTTTTTCTGCTGGGAGAAGTTTCATCCATGCTGATATGTTGTTTATTATTTGTCAAATCATGAAATAAAAAAAAAAGAATTTTCATTATTGCTGTGTTTATTACTTGCAAGGAATCTGATGATTTTAGTACACAATATGCAATACTCACCCCTAGATATATCCACAAACTGGATTTTATAAAAATCCATTAATACTTGTTTTATATTATCATGCTCAAAAACCAGTACAGCTAAAAACCCCGAGTCAAGATCTTTGACTTTAAAATCAATGTCAGAGTGCTGAAAATCACCTTGTTCACTGGAACGCAACTAGCGGGGGTAAATACAAAGTTTGGAGAAAAGAAATTCACTTGTACATGTATAAGTACAAGTCAATCTGTTCATAAGCTAAGTGAAGTATAACAATGCATAAAATTACCTCTGACTTGACCCCTGGGTCAATTAAGTCTGGTTTTCAAAACTCCTTCACAAAAGTGCAGATATACTGGTGGTTGGATCTATATCATTTTCATTCAGAACCAATTAAATATTGCAAGAAGTGTTTTAGTGAAACCCCCAAGTCAATGCCGCTATTCATGCAAGAGGAGTAGTGATAACAAGATTTTCAAGATGGCCACTATGATGCCATGTTGGAGGTCAATGATTGTTATTACCGTATATACTCGTGTATAAGCTTATACCAACTGCAAACTTCATAGACCCAGATCTGCCATCACATAATGCGCCGGCAGATCTGGGTCTATACAGTTTGTAAGGACTAATCAGTAGAACAAACAACATAGACCCTTATCTGCCTGTGTATTATGCGACAGCTGATCAGGGTTTATGTTGCTTGCTTTTGGACCCATATTATATGCGAGTATATATGGTATTATTCAGAACCAGCTACATAGTTCTATAGTTGTTTAGTGTAAAACCACACGTATGCAAGACCATCTGTTCATGAGCAGTAGCTATATACAGATTTTCAGGATGACCTTCAAGGCAGCCATTTCAGAGGTTAGATTAGAATTATTTTAATATAGGAATAACTATATATTGCAAGAAAGAAGTGTTTTTTTAAATGTTGGTATGGCCATCCATTTAGACGAAATAGCTTTCAAATTTTGGGAAGTCACCTTGGCATCATTTTCATTTAGGACCAACTACATAAACTTATACCGTATATACTTGCGTATAATCCGATACCAACTGCAAACTGCGTATAATCCGATACCAACTGCAAACTGCATAGACTCATGTATCAACAAAAATTAGCACCCATCCCCTGTTAATCAAAATCTGAGCCCCCTTCACTATCCTGCATCCTCACTAATGCCAAAATCTATACTTATGAACCCTGTCACTCAGAAGTTATCAAGGGAGAGGTGTATATTGCCAATATTGTTGAAATCTATCTAAATCAGTATCGCTAAATGAACAAATCTCAGTCATCAATAGAATATTTCATTATAAAAATAATAGAGAACAAGATTTCTTAATTAGTAATGGCCACCACTAAACAATAATGTCCTATCAAGTTTTCTTAACATATTTGAACTGATTTTTCTTCAAACTATAGAGAAAAACAGTTAAAGAATCTGTTAAATATAACTGATGACATGGCAAAATAAAAGCCAGTGACAACTGGGACTCAAATTTTCTCTGAATCCATAACCTTGCTAGGTTAAAAAAAACCAGCAATATTCACTTTTCCTTCAGAAGATTATCAACAAAACTGAACCTTTGATTTTCCGTACACACTAAATGTTGAGGAAATCAATCTGCCAGTTTAACTGAATATGCATGTTACTTTCTTTGGCTCAATACAGGAATATATTAGCAAATTCACAATTCTAAAAAATGGAAATTTTCACTGTTACAATGTAGGTAAATTGATTATGATTAAATCTACACAGCTACATTTTCAAGATCTTGGCTGCATAATTTGGAAATAACTATGTCTTCCTTTTCACACAGGTCATCTTGCTCAATTCTGTTACAGCTCTCCCCCATTATAACTCGGTATTTGGGGTCCATAACCACCGACCGCGTTATGTACCAAACTGCGTAATATTGAGAACTACAATATATATGGAGCCACTGTATATTGAGAATAGCGTAATATACAGAATCATGGTATAGAATGGTATAGCATGGTATAGCATGGTATAACATTTATTTAACATACCTGAGAAGGTTCAGTGTCTTAAATCCTTCCTCTCCCTTGACCCTGTGCGATACCAGGTTTGACAGCTGGTTTTCAAGCGGAAGTGCCTGCCTCAATACATTTTCCACCATCATACGACACTGAGATCGCGACCTTCCAGAGTAAAACTGATCCTGCTGATCATAGTCACTGTGAGAGAAACAGAATTTAAAATTTTTCCAGCAAAGAAAGAAAGTCTCCCATACCCTGGCCCATATTACTATAACCTAGCTCTTCACCCTTTTAGCTCACTTATATAACAGCATTCTCCTTAACTCATGGTGAGTCAAATGTGCCAACTATTACTGCACTCCATTTATATAAAGAGGAGATTTAAAAAATGTCCTAAACTCAAAACCAAAACTTATGACCATGAGTTGACAATGTAATCATTATGTATGGATGGGGTTTATCATCAAACTTGGGTTTATGATAGTGAATTATGGTAACCTAGCATGGGATATCAGTCATTATTCTAGTAAAAACTAGTCTTGTTAAACCAATTTAAAACTATCCCATCAACCATAGTAAGTCAACATTACTGTCAAATAAAAAGGAATATTTTGAACTAGCCTATTATTGAACAGTATGAGAAAGTCTGTCATGGCCTTATATTTAAGAGATAGATTCACTTAAATTACCAAGACTTGATGGTTGATGGTAGTTATGGGTCCTTGAATTTCAGTTCATTATTAAGACCAATATGTAAAAGTTGGGTTCATACTTGATGGGTTTGGATCATGGATTCAAAATTAGACTTAAATACAATGGAGTTAAGGTAAAGTTGCAGATGGTAAGTTAATGTTATCTACCTGTGATAATAGGGGTCACTGGTGTAGGTGTCATCCGGGTACAGTCCTGGATCAGGATAAGGGGGCATGTGATAGCCATATCCATAAGGTCCATCCATAGGCATTCCAGCCCCAAGATGGGGTGGTACCCTCCCATAAGGACTCCCAAGGCCATAACCCATATTGTACCCTGGGTAGAAAGGTGCATAACCCCTTGGATAGGCAGCAGGTGGGTATGAGGTAATAGGTGAGGGCCGTTCATCTTCATCTTTAAATTCTAGCTTGGATGGCTTTGAGACCACAATTGGTTTGTCTGGGTTCTTTGGATCATAGAGGACCTTTTGACCTTGACCTGATCCCTCTCTGACATGCTCCTTGACTCTTGTTCTTGGGTTTCTCTTTTCAACACGTCTTTCTTGAGTGTGATGGGACTCAATGAGGCTGGACTGAGGAGGTAAATGGAGGAGTCCACCTCCTTTTGGTGGTGGTCCTGTTTCTTGGGATGGACTTGATCTACCATCATGTCCTTGTCTCCCAGCATATTTATCCCTATGAGATCTGTCACTCTTTCTCCATCTTTCATCAAGATAATTTAATTCTTCACTTTTCCTCTGATAACCCTGTAATCTTTTATCTTTGTTTTGTTGCTGTTCAACTTTACTGAAGGACTCTCCATAAGAATTTCTCCTGTGCCTTCCAAACCCTCCCCCATCCCTTCTGCCAGAATTGTTATTCTTGTCATCAACCATCACTTCCCTTTTATTATTATCAGCACATGTGACTTTAATGTTAATATTTCTTGGCTCTGAGGAGTCACTCTGCATGTGACCACCAAAATTGGAGGATCCTGAGCGTTTTCTTCGCCGTCGCCTCCCACCCCGCCTTCTCCTATCATCCTCTCCATAGGCACTATGAACACTTTGGACACTTTGAACACTCCTGACACTAGTGACACTAGAATCTCTGCTTCTAATATCCAAGGAACCTCTTCTACGATCTTTCTTCCTTCCCCGAGGCTGATTTTTATCTTGTTTGGAATCAGTGTACCTTGGTCTTTGCTCTGATTTTGGTCTTTCAAGGTCAAGACTTCTAGTCATGTTGGAACTCTGCCAGTCGCATGGCTTAGCTGTAAATGACTTCTCATCTGATTGCTTTGCAAACCATTCATTTAATTTTTGTGTTTCATCCTGTACTTGTAATGCTAGCTCCCTCTCTACCTCTTTATTCCAATCTAGAATCTTTGATGTACTGTCTTCAAGTTCATCTGTACTCCAATCACTTCCTGTTCCTGTGCTTACATCACTGCTAACGCTCTCTTTCCTGGATGCCCTACGCATGGCTGCAAATGAGAATTTTCTTGGTAAAGAACTGCCTTTTCCTTTGTACAATGGGGTCATCCCAACTTTGCTCTCAGTCAAATTGAGCTGTTCTGAACTTCTGCTTCTCTCAAATACAAGAGTTCCAATGTTACCTTTGTCATAAAATTCCTCCTCATCCCATTTCTCACTCCTGTCAAGTTTTTCTACAGATCTTGACTTGTTTGCTCTCAGCTTCTCAAGTCTTACATCCACTTTTTCATTTAGTTCAGAGGTCATGTTTTCTTCTTGGCCAATTATGTTTGAATATCTGCTTGCCTCTTGACCTATAGTGTCAGGTCTTACAGGAACTATGTACATTTCTTTAATCTCACCTGCCTTATTTTTGGTCCACACTGTGAAATCAGAAGGTGACTGCTTTTCCATCTCTTGCTGGTGTGAACTGTCTGGAGATTTACTCTCTTTTCCTGGTGCTTGCTGAACCCTGTGACCTCTACCAGAATGAGGTACATCCTGATTCTTGGACTGTGCTACTCCCTCCCATGTCTGTGATGAGGTTCTTGACCTTCCACGACCTCTGCCCTTTGGTTGTTGGGTAGCAATATCATTAACAACAGTAACCTGCATGCTCTTCAGATCAACTTTCCTTGATGAGTTATCTCCCTTGCCTTGATGGACAGAGTGTATAAGAGGGCTGTTGGAAGCATGACTAGTTTCTGTTTCTGGATTGTCATCAACATCCCACATTTCCTCTTCTTCCTCATCCTTACTGTTATTGCTGCTACCTTTTAGTTCTTGCTGTTCAAGGATTTTTCCCTTTGGAACATAAATTTGTAGGCTTGGCCTTTTGCTTCGCCGTTTTGTTTCATTTGTGTCTGTTTTCCTCTCTTTATCTTCAGATGACTTGTTAATATCCAATTTTTGTAGGTTTTGTGTCACAGACTCAACCTGAAAAGGTACAAAATACCCCACTAATAAAACTAGCATTAAATAGTAGGCCAAGAAAACAGGAACAAAGTGTTCTGAAGAACACTGTCTTAGCTGTATACTGCACCATGAAACATGATATATTATTTTCATAAACTTGATCACAAAATCTTAACATTGCTGATGATGAAATTAATGATGTCTCCCTGCAGCCAGTGTTGTCAAATCAAAGTACTGACAATACTGATTGTCTGAATGTAAGGTAATATGGTACATTAAACAGGATCAATGGGATAAACAGAAATTGCAAGATATTGATAATTATACTGTAAAATCAGAAATATTCATGTAGGATTTTATTTTGTTATATTTTTGTCTAACAAATAACCACTAAATTTTTTTTAAAAACTACATGAAAGAGAGTATTTTTTAACAACAATATGGTAAATAGTGTGACCCTACAAAACTTTATATTTATAAAACTGTCCAATTACTCCCAAACCACAAAGTTTATCTCCATAAATATTTATAATTTTACAGTATTTCTTTTTATGATCACTTGCAAATACCAATATTCCTCTAAAAACATGTAATCTGAATTAAAATATTTTAAATCTTTTCTTCTCTTTATCTCCTAAATGAGAATTGATTTAAAAAATACATATAAATTATTTAAGCAATTACCTTTCCTAAGCATTTTCTACTGAAATGATTCTGCTTAAGTACTAAACAGAAGTTTTTAACAGAGCTCCCCCCATTTTTAAAACAAAAAAATTTGAATTTATTTTTTTATTTAAGGTTCACTTATGGGCCTAACTGAACAGAATCAACAAGATTCTGGCAGAGAACACATGCATTTTTAAATTCAATAGTTGCTTCTATTTTGAGACTCTCTCAAAACATCCAAGCTTCAACCTGAATTAACACCTGACCATGCACTAAAACACAGAATGTATCATTAGAAAGAAGTATAGCTGTAATGAAACGAATATAACTGTACACATACATCATCTGAATTGTTGAATAAATATATTACCTTTAATACTCTGCTTATCTGCATACTCTCCGAGATGAAGAAATAATAAGGAATATTCAATTGTAGGAGTTTGTCCCTTGCAAGTAACCATTTATCAATGAGTTTTATTAGCGCAGACTGACAGGAGTGGTTTTATCTAAGTCTAGATTGGGATGGGTGAATTAAATGGTACTTTGACAGGTAACCATAGAGATGTTTGGAAAAATGTCTTTCAAACAGTTTCGATATGGTTGGCAGAATATATATTGGTCTATAATTATCTGGATTTGATTTTTAACCCTTTTTATAGATTGGCATAACCATGGCATCCTGCAGTTGAGATGGGAAGATTCCTTTTGTAATGTTTTGATTACTTATGTCGGTAGGAGATGGGGCAATAATATCAGCACATTTGTTTAAATGGATGGACCTATTTGGTCCAATCCAGCTGATTTCTTAGAATTTAACTATTTCAGTTCACTTACTATATCTGCACATGACATAAACGGATTATAGTGAATTGTACATTTTCAGGAATTTTTTACTTAATAAAATCTTGTCACTTTTTTTTTTTTTCCTTAGTATTTGATATACATGTATTGGAATTCACATTTGTTACATTATTGAAATGCTCATTAAATCTGTTAACAATATCATGTATATCATCACATATTGTCCTATCAATTATTAGCTGATTTGGGATCTTACTGTTTCTATCTGGAGTCAAATCCTTCAGAATTGTCCACATTTCATTTGGATGTTCTGCATTTTCAACAGATATTTTATAAAAATTTCTTTTAGCAGACTGTTACTCCAGAGTTTGCAGTTGTGCCAATCCTTAATTTTATGAAAATATTCTCTTTTCTGTCTGGGATCATTGATTTTTGTTGTAAGCCATTCAGGTTTATGAGGGTATTTCACTCTTTTTGCTTTTAAAGGAGTACGCTGATCTAAAACTGAGTTCATAATAGTGTACCAGGTTTCAAGTGCTTCAGTGGGGTCTTCTACATTTTCTACACAAAAGAGGTGGGAGATTCCTAAATCAGATACAAAATTATAAACATTTAATTTTTTGAAGCATCTACAGGAGATAACCTTATGCTTTGCATCACATTACTTACTTTGCGTGTAATACAAATTGGACAATGGTCACTTACTTAGAAATAAGGGACCTGTACTTCAATGATATTATCTGATTAATTATTATAAACATGATCAGTTAGTGTACTTGATATTTCAGTGACTCTTGTAGTGAGGTAACAAGTTGAGACAACACACAAGATTCAAACAAGACTAGCCATCTATGTTGAAATTCACCATCACAATAACCTCTAGATCATGATCTAGAACTACTCCTAGTTCAGTTTCAAACTACTCTATCCAAGAGACTGGTGAATCAGGTGACCTGTAGACATAACATACTAGTATTGGCTTTGATGAGGCAAGACTGATTTGTATCCATATTGTCTCAAGCTGACTGATCTCAAGGTCTTTTCTTTGTTTGTAGGAAACCTGACTGTTTATATATACAATTAACCCCCCTCCTTCTTTATCAATAGTTTCTGTTCTATCTTTTCTTTCAATTTCATATCCCTCTATACCAAGCTCATTATTTTGTACATTTATACTAAGGAAGGTTTCACATAAGCCTAACACATGGACTGTTCTGATTTAGTATCAGTTTTACCTCATCAAGTTTTGGCAAAAAGTGTCTAATTTTGAGACTTTCCATCTGAAGCCCTTTCTTTACCAAACCTAATGAAGTAGAAATGGGACTTTGAGGACTTACTTTTAATATTTATAGTAATACTTACATTTGTATTCAAAACAATGCTAGTACAAGAATTAACACAGACCACACTATTTACATTTTCACAAGGTCTGTAAACTAAATTGTGCAATTGTAAGACCTTAGGGGAGGTTACAATGGAATAACATCTATGTACATCTTCACATGAAATGTGGTTAGAGTGTACCAGTGACTTGTCCAATGTTTCAGCAGAATATGCACAGTTGGATATTTGTGCACGTATTCCAAGTCTGATAAAAACTGGATCAGAAATATGGCCTCCTAAGTAGTAACAAGCTCAGCCAATCAGACGCAAGGTCACCTCATTACTATGCATGGATCACACTGATTACTGAAGTGATTTGAGATCTTGATGATATACATGTAAGCATGTATTCCAGGTTTGATCCAAATCAGTTAAGAAATCAGGCCTCCAGAATGTTAACAAGGTCTGCCAGTCAGATGCAAGATCAACTCATTAATATGCATGGATCTTACCCGTTATCAAACTTGATTGATATCTTAATGATATAAACACATATTTTGATCAAAATCAGATCAGAAATGTGGCCTCCATAGTGGAAACAAGCTCAGCCAATCAGACGCATGATCACCTCATTAGTATGTGTGGATCTTGCTCATTATCAAACTTATTCAAGACCTTAATGCTATAAGCATATATTCCAAGTTTGATAAAAATCAGATCAAAAATATGGTTTCCAGAGTGGTAACATTGTCAGCCAATTTGAAGCAAGATCACCTCATTAATATGCAAAGATCTTGCTCATTATCAAACTCATCCAAGATTTTGAGGATATAAACCCATATTCCAAGTTGTACTGAAATCAGATCAGAAATATGGGCTCCAGAGTGGTAACAAGCAATTGTTGATAGATGCACAATTCACGATGGCCATATGGCCATACCATAAGCTCAGTTGGTATTACAACCATGTGACCTAAAAATGGAATAATTGCTGTAATAGCCTGAAAATCTAATCAGCTTATTTACAAAAAAATACAAATAAGTCTACCAAATATAATTTGTCTATTTCAAGTGAGTTTTGCTTATTCATACTGACAAGTTTTTAAAAAAAAAAAAAAAAGATTTTAAGTCCTAAAAGTATAAAAATCTGTAAAATGTTTTTTTTATCAAAATATGTAAAATAGCCTGAAAATCAGGTCATCTACATATTAATACAAAATATGCATACCAAATTTTATGTCTACCTCAAGTAATTTTTGCTTAAATGCACTTACAAGGTTTTGTAAAAAAAAAAAAAAAAAAAAAAATGTAATATTGTGTAAATGTAAAAAATAAGGTCCATTACCAAAACCTAATCAGGTCTTGGGACCCACACAAGGAATCTAAAATGTCAAATTTTGTCTGGTTTGGTTCAGTAGTTTTATTGGCTATCTTGCTTACAAGAAAGTCTGATGGACTCAGGGACAGACAGCACAAAACCAATACATTTCACTCGATTGGGGGTCGGGGTGGGGAGCATAACTAGGTTGTCACATTTACCAAAACTGTAAAGTTTACATGACTGAGAGAGTACACAAAATGATCTGATTTACATGCTGGTATACTGACTCGTAAACATTTAACAAAAAGAGGACTTTCAGTGCTCAAAGAAAAAACAATTCAGACACTGGCCTAACGCAAGTGATTTTTAATAAAATCAGAAGCCCTGACTCTAATTCCGCTAGCCTCGACTCCAATTTCGTGTACCTGAAAGGGCCCTATTTATTACTATTATTTTCACACAATGTTGAACTTGCCCTTGGAAAATATGAGGGGACCCCAAACTTAATATCCCAACATGAGTAAAACAATAAGATAAAATATTATATGGCATATTTTAAGGAAATCGCATTATATTTATTTAAGCTTTTGTTTTCTTTTTATCTTTGTTGGCACCTTAAAACCATATGCCGATAATTTAAGTTATCAAACAATATATATGTAAATAATACATGTAGATAGATATGTAGATTAGAAAGAGTTAGAATGCAGATACAGTTAGAAGAGCAAAAGCAGACATGTAGATGTATACATATATAGACAGATAAATAGATCGGTAGAAAAGGGTTTGGAAAAAGCTAGATTTTGAAGTAAGAGAGAAAAAGAGAGAGAGAGAGAGAGAGATAGATAATGAAAGCTAGACTGCTTGTAATGATTTATTTATACTCACAACTGAGGATTCATGAACACTTATTTGATCCATTTACTTAACAATTATCATTGGCGACATGCATCAAAATATTTGACAATCCGACTTTTGAGAATGATTTAAGAACTTATTTTTGTCCACTGAATTGTTTGCCAAGCAGTAAGTATGTATCGGTCTCCTGTAATTATCACATAAACAACAGATCATAAACACCGCTTGAGGAAGCTATGTTTTCATAAAATCAATCACGCTTTGAATGAAATCCTGCTGGTTAATTGTTAGAGACGGGTGCCTTTAATTTCCAAACATACCTGTTAAAGAAATCTCATGAGTTGTATAATTAACAATTAACCTACTCACCATAAACTCAGCGACATGTATCAAAACAATCTTTAAAAAACCGATTGTTTAGAGTCGGCAATCTGACAAACTGCCCAAGGCTAACGTATGACCTGAAAGTCGGCAAATCGCAGATACGTACAAATATTATCATTAAAATGTAACGGATAAGTTAAAATATAAATATTTATTCCTCATTTGTCAAAAACTTGCTTTAAATAGTAAATACTCACATTATCACATCTGCGCAAGAAAATGGGAGACTGATCTTCACATTGACTACAAGATGGAAATGACACATACAATAGATGAAAGAAACTGTGCCCAGTTATGTAGAAGAAGAATGCGCTACACATAAACGATAAATAAAGGTGCTGATATATGTACTGTGGCAAGATCGCAGGGTATAAAACTTGCAGAACATGAAGCATTATGAACTGAACACAACCCCTTGTCAGTAAAATAGCTCACACAGACCCAGACCACCACTGTCAAAAAACATTTATTGTATCCCTCTCTCAATTTTTTGGACTTGCCCACGGGCAAGTGTCTTGCAAACTTGAGCTTGCCCAAACCATACTGGAGCTTGTCCTGGGAGTCAGGCAAGTGGATTTGTAAATCCCTGACCTGAAAAATGGTATTCTGACTACAATGACTACAGTCACCAGACTAGAACAATTTCTGCGACTTATGTGTAAACTTAAAATTTAGAGTCAATTTTTAAAAAATATATAAATACTTAAAAGCACCTAAAAAAAAAAACAGATTACAACAAGAATTACTACTGAGTGCATAGTGCTGACAAAAGGAATGATCTCTCAGCTAAACACAAGTAATTACCCAATTTAAAAGTTAAAATGTCTCCAGGCAAATCACTAACAATTTTCAAACAATAAGTTCTCAACTTTCATGATTAAACCAAAATAACATGAACTTCATGGAATTCGTCTGATCAACTGTTTCACTAAAATAAGTCAACTTGATATAATTTTATCAAGATGGTTCACAAGTGATGCTGAAGTCAGTGTCATGAAATTACTTCATGTTTTTCTTTAGAAAGATTCAAGTATCCACATGCATTGGTTTGAGGTTGGCTCTGTACAGTATCCACATACATTGGTTTGAGGTTGGCTCTTTGTACAATATCCACATATTTCGGTTTGAGGTTTTACTCTTTGTACAATATCCACTTGCTTTGGTCTGCGGTTGGCTCTTTGTACAGATAAGATATCTCCTGTAGTGGAGAAAACATTGGTGGCTGGCACACATAGCAGACTATCCACTTGCCTTGCAAGCTGAGGAATTTATATTGGCTTTTCTTCCACCATAATAGTGGATCATCTTTTAGACTGATAGGTGGTTCAGATTTTTTACTGAACAATTTCGAGCAGTGCCAATTCATGGTTAGACTTCACTGGTTCTACATGTGTAACATAAACACCCCCCAACAGGCCATGTAAGACACTTGACGGTTTATACTCAGATTTAACAGAGATGGTAACATTGATAACAACATCACCAGATTCACCACCAGCATCTGTGTTCAGTAATGTTGGCAGCAGTGTCATATCTGTATTGCCTATAGTGTTGGGCAATGTTGGTAGTATATGCAGCAGCAGAATCATCCTGTGGCTCAGTTTCACCTATACCTGTGTGCATACTTTAACAGATTCAGATGTAAGTATTGCGATCACAGAGAATTTTTCTTCATCCCAGAGATTGGGGAGAATTGTAAAGCTCAGGTCTAAGGCAGAGGTGACATTTAAGACATCACTTTTATCAGAGTATCTCTCTGTGAGATCAGCTGTCATGATATTCTTCATTTCCACAATAGTTGTGGAGTCATCACCTCAGGTGATAGAATGCTGTTGGTAAGCCAATGATGGAAAGGTATTATAACTGACACAATTGGTGATGATTCATTGCATAACACAACTGTATTATCCTTCATTACTAGAAATCTAGTGATCATGTCATAGGCTGAATTCTATCGTGTGTTCACATCAATTTTAAGTTTGAGGTCAGGTAGGGACAACAACTCTGCCTTGGACTTCAACACAGTGCTGCAACAGCTCTTCAGGGAAAGAAACTTACAATGAAGCGCATTCGAGCAAGAACATGTGACAATCTTGTCACCTTCAGTTCCTTCTGCACAGAAATGTTTATTGTGTGTGCTAGGCAACATATGTAGGGTAGACTAGACCTCAGTATGCTGGCAGTCTTAGTCATGTTTGCTACATCATCTGACACAAATGGTGGAAATCCCAGTGATGTGGGCAGCTGCCACTCTTGGACCGCATCATGGATGACCATTGCAATGTTTTAGGCTGAAAATTACGGAAATTTTGTTTTATTTTCATATATAAATTATCATTTTAAACACATCCATATCAAATTTCAGTGAGTATAGCGCATGGTATATAATTGTAATAATTTGTTCAAGGTTGTTTTATCATTTCATTCATTTTATATACATTTCAAGTTTAAACCTTTCTGTGATATGCTATAGATATACTCATACCTTATTATTAATACTAAATTATTATTCTTATTATTGTTATTATTATTGTTATTTATTATTAACTGTAGTTTCATATGCTGTAATTTTTAAATCCAGTTTAATTTTATTAAATCACTGGATTTATTCAGCTGTGATAATTATCAATATTATCTGTTATAGAATTAACTTATCTCACATATAATATTATCTGTGACAGAATTAATTTATCTGTGAGAGAAAACTAGATATGTGAATAAAATACTGAATTACCTGTATGACTTTCTTGTAGGAGTCTTGTTTGAAGAACACAAGTTACTAGTTCCCAATTTACATCTGTACATGTTGCGCTGATGGAGATGAATGACTCTCTAAAAGAAATTTAAAGAATCACTACATTTTTAGTATTTTACTGCACTTGGTCCGAAATATAATTTTTAAATTTCAGATGATGTTCTGTGTTAGTCATTACTTAAAATTTAAATAATTTACTTTTCATGATCTCATCTGTTAATATCATCGATATTAATGCTGAATAATGCATGTAAGAAGATGGGACATGGGAACAGCAAAAAAAAAGCTGTAATCTGAATTAGATATTACTGCATAATGAAGTTACTTTCAGTCTCAGATATAAATGTTTTAACATTTAAATAAAGTTTTTTAACAAACAGCTCCTAAAACTTTCAAAGTACTTAAAGAACGCATTTTGATTGAATATATGATCCAGAATATTGTAATTAAAACGAGAACAATTGAAAATAAATTTTTTAAAAACTGAATGGTATTTCCAGATAATAACATACAATATACTTGCCTGCTCTGCCATCTGTGCACTTTGCTTCACCCCTCCTTTCACCTGCTCATAAAGTTTTGGTACAATTACTTCTGCAAAATACTTTCATGATGCCAGTTGATATCTTGGGTCTAAAACAGTGATCAAGTCTCAAAACTGCTCAGAGTCAACAAGACAAATGGGCCTCAGATCTTTGACTATAAATCTGACCATTATGTACATTAAGTCATGTCAATGGACCTTTTGTGATGTTGAATGTTACTTATACACATTTCCAAACATACCAGTTCCAGTCATTTGAGACATCCAGAAAGTACTTTGTTCACCACAATCCAGAATAAATTATAAATCTCTGGCAGAGGGCTGACACTGGGATTTTGTTTAATTTGTGGTCAACAGTTGATGATGCCTATGAAGATGTGTGAATAAATTTGATGTACTACCCCCCCCCCCCCGACACACACACACACACACATTTAACAACTTCATCACAACTGCGACAAATCACAACATTCTCCTTGATGATGACATCCGATTTTCTTTTCTTTAATCCAAAATGTTTCCAAATGTCAGATTTGGTCTTAATATTTTTTACAACATCCCATTCGGCAGCCATATTTGCATGTGTGACACATGACAACTTTGTGATTAGAGGTTCATAAATATAATTATTTTTTTGTACTATTCAAAATTAACTTCTGACAAACACAACTATTTTGCAAAACTTGAAATAATTTTTGGGAAGCATTTTGTCATGAAAAATGAAAATATGCTTTTAATAACATTAAATTCATAACAAGATTACTCTGGATTTCCTGTACAATCCTTACTGATGGAAACTGCCAAACTACCAGTATAGTGGAAAAGTACCATGGTACAAACTGCCAGAAAAAAATACCACGGTAAACCAGTATACCAGTAATACTGCACACCTCTAGATAGAAACATGCTGGAAAATGTTGATTTTGCATGATTAGAAATAGACACTTTCCATGGAACCTTACACAGAAGGCTAACCACTTCATAAAATAATTTGAAACTGTTCCCAAGTACTGTTCTTAGTACCCTGGTCAGACATTTCCTGCTTATGCAGTTCAGTTTTGCCACTTTATTTTGACATGACTGACAACAAATGTGATTTTGCAATTACTAGTTTGGACATGTCTTTGAGGTCATTGGTGTGGTTTCCAAAATATTACCCCATATTTCCTCTTACCTTTCCCACCACATATTAGATATTTGATAAGTTAGGTTGGGTTGGAGGTCAAAGCACATCCACTATCTAAAACTTGGAGGTTTTAATAAAACCACACGGTAGCTGCATACGATAGTTGCTTAACTTTGGAGCTAGCAAAATTAAGCAACCTTGTTATCAACCCCTATCTGCCCAAAATCAAAAGCAAAATATTTATCTTCTCACACATAACAATTAAAACATAATTTGTAACTTTAACAAGCCAACATCTGAGCTGATATCCGGTAATTATGAACAGATTCTAGTGCTGATGCAGAATTGCTTAGTCACATAATCACCTAATATTGTGGCCTACATAAATGAAAGCAAAACTGAGTTATCATTGCTTTTCTCAACATAGTTTGTATCACATGATCGTTTGACCCCCGATGTCAAGAAAAATGTAGGCCACAACATTTGGATGACAAAACCAAGCAATGTGGGAAATGGACTAGTAAAAGGTCCATTTTGTAAACACCATCATTTTGACTTATGCGTTGGCTTATTAAGGAGAACAAATATGTTCTAGCTGTAATGAATGAGACGCAAGATTATATACTTGTCAATTTCAGGCAGGTAGCATTCGATACAAGGTCACATCATTTTGTTAGTCTCTGGGTAAAGTGACCACCCTATGCTGCTACTGCCTGGTTTCGGTGAATTTTACATTTCTTTATAGTGAATGTGCTCTGACCACCCACCCCAACATAACTGTCCAAATATCTAACATAGGGTGAGTTACGTCCAAGGAAACTCAGACTACCAAAATATATGATTTTGTTGACTGGACAAGTGCCGACCATGAGTAGCATGCAGAACTTTATAAGAGATCTGCAACTTCCAAAAATTCCCGTTATTTAACAAAACTCAAAATTCACAATCAGTTAAATTACAATATTTTAAATTTTTTCTGCAAATTATATATCTAAAGTGACTTCTGAAAATTCCCAATTGTGCACAGACTAAATTTTGAAAAAATAATATTTTTTTTCTGGTCGGAAACAAAATTATTCTTATTCCTGACCTTGTACCATTTTCCAGTAACACACTGTCAAACTACATCATGTGAGGTAACCACTCTGAGTCTAGAAATTTCCTCTTAGGATTAACATTTTAATGATGTCCCTCTACATAGCTAGACTCGCTTTTTTAAGGCCAAAAGAACAAGACAGTTAAATATAGAAAAGTGCCTCTTATTAGAAATATCAATTATTCAGAAACAAAAAGAGAGAATCCAAGTCAGATTGATTCATAAAACTGTAAAAGATGTGGACTCTTGTTTCTAATTGATCTCTACTAGAAAGATTAACAAAAGAACCATAAATAGTACAATATATTCCATCCCATGTTGAACAGTTTTGTATGCAGGATTTGAAATTAATGCTAATCTGCTATCCCATGGTTAGTGATGTTGCACATGGATCACTAAAACCCAGCCATCACTAATCCACTGGAGCAGTGAAAATTACCGCCAGTCGTTATCATAACAGTTAAGAAGTGGTCATTAGTTGGCATTCCCTTTAATGGTTAATGGATCTGTTTATTGTGTTAATTGAGTACCTACCAACATCCTGCACTTGACAAAGTACAATAAATGCTCACGGGGCAAATGGATGGTGTTAAACCACTCATCCACTCATCAAGTAAATTAGTGTGATTATTGTCAAAACAGTCTTTGCGCACATGGAATGAGCTTGGTGTACTGCCCCTATGAACTGATTTCTTTACTGATGACAACAAAAGGTATGGGCTCTCAGGCTAGTATTGACCAATAGGAAAAGGTCGCATTTGCCAACTCAACAAATAATTCAGAATCATACCAAACAAAGTGTTTTAATATTTATATCATTGTTGATAAACATTCAATGCATTGTGTGGTGACAATTGTAAATGTGTAAGTATTTGCAAAGTGCACAAACACCACCAAAACGGATCTAATGATGGTGCTCCTTAACTCGCGAGACATCAAGGTTTATAATCCAAGAGATGCCATGAAGCTGTGGCATCAGCTACACCATGAAACAGCCAGCCAGAGACTCTACTTTATGGACCTAGATCTGCTGATGAACTTTAAACTTTTCATGAGTCTTGCTGGTGAAATACAGTTGTTATTGTTTTGAGTTGATGTTAATGAATAATAAATGCTGAATTAGAAACTGAACTGGCTTCTGTTTGATTTTAGCAGGATCAGTGAAAAAAATCCTAATTTCAAACCCTGTGTATGTAGGCACAGGTAGAGCTGACTGACTCAAGACTGTATCAGTGATCTCCCCAGAAATTTTCGATAGCATCGGGGTAAGCGCGTTAGGGTCATAAAATGTTTTAAAAAGTGCTCGTTAACGTCATAAAAGTGAAACAAATTAATATCAATGAAATAAAAAAGAAGTGTATATGTTTACATAGTATTCTTTATTTACCTGGGTTATAACAAGGCTTAATGTCTGTCTCATTTGTTTCTTAATTTAAATAAATGATATATGTCTTTTCTTCTTTTTGCCATATATACTGACTGCCACATCAAAATTAAAGTCTTTAAAGGGTTGTCCTTCAATACTGATTGTCATCAGGTAGTTCAGTACCCTCTGTGTCAACCTGTTCCTTAAAACACTCTTAATTCTATTCATTGAGGATAATGAACTTTCACAATCTGAAAAAATGGAACATAAAATTTATTAATGGATGTACAAAAAAGAGACAAAACTACCTAATTCCTACTTAAGTGAATTACCTAGGACAAATTCTTCAAGAGTCAAGACAGTGATGTGTTTTCAAATAATCATCACAGAATAAGATAATACATACTCCTTTCCATTAAGAAGAATATATCAAAGTGTTTGTTATTGTTTAATTTCTTCACTGAATCAATGTCAGAAATCTTAAATATTGTTCAAAAGTTTAAATTAAATTCTAAATGACTTTACTAAATAATTAGTAAGCATATGGATGAAACTATTTAAGTTATATTTATGAAGGAATACTTTTTATTTATATCTTTTCAAAAGAGGTAAAACTGGAAGATAAAAGATTGTTCCATTTATTACTTGGATAGATAGGAAAAAGAAATGAGAAATTAATAGGGAAGCACCCACTTAAGTTAAGGTTTACTGACCAAACTATATTACTCGTGAATAAAATGCAACTTTCATTCCTCGTCACAACTTAATAACTTGCAAATACAACTACTGGTTACTACTATAAAAAATATTACAACACCCACCCCCACCCCCACCCCCAGCAGATCTGAACCAAAATTAAGCAATATGGAAAACTTACCATCAGATCTAGCAATTTCCACCCAAGGGTATAACGTCTTCCATTCATTGTTAAATCCCGTCCTTCGTTACTTGATCTCTTTCTTTGTGGAAATCATGCTGACGCTATCAGAATCGGAATAACTGCCACTATTGGTGACGCCAATTCTTGGAAGGTGGTGTGTTCATTTTTCCCAATAAATTTTAATGTAATATGTGTAACTGCTTTCGCTGGTAGTGAAAATGACTGAAATATATATAACACACTACCAGTAGACTCCATCGTCGCTGGCCAATCACGTGATTATCTCTGTGCAGATGAAACCAGCACCAAAGGTTGCACAAGCCAGGTACAAAAGATAATGGTTAAGTGAGTGAGTAATTATCTTGGATTATCTTAATAAAATATCAAAGAAGAGGTAAGAACAGGTGTCATTTGAGTAATAGTGCTTTGAATTAGGCTACAGGATGTTTGTTTAACAGATTAATTTTATAAGGGTAGTGGGAAACATTTAAGCGTAGCTCACAAGAGCATAGCGTAGCAGCAGGTTCTAAAGCATCGGAGGTTATCGAGGTTTGAAATGATAGCGTAGTGGGCCCGCTACGGTAAAAGACCCTGGGGAGAACACTGAGTACTTACCAATGAGCAATAGGTTCCTTCTTTGCCCAAAAGTAAACCATTTGTGAATATTGTTGAAAAAGATGCAGTATAAAACAAACTATCTTTATTCAGGTATTGTGACCTTGACCTTTAAGCATTCTAAATCAGCGTCTGTAATTTATTTCCTTCCCATATCACCAAGTTCTCTTCAAAGTTTGGTACCATTAAGCGGTGTGTGAAATGTTGTACAGAAAACTTTTTTGTCTATGTACCATTGACTGTGAACTTGAACCTTTTAACCCCAATCTCATAAGTTCCTTTCCTGCCCCATGTGGAAGCTATCAATAAAGTCTGGTTAATGTATGTGGTCTAGAACTACTTATTGTGTAGAAACCATTGTGTTATTATTGGACTCAACATGTCCTTCACCTTTGACCTGTTGACCCCAATGTCTTTCTTATTCCAAGTGGAAGTGATCCACAAAGTTTGGTCAAAGAAAGTAGTCTAAAAAAACATTGATCTTAACCTTTCACCTTCTGCCCCAAACTCAATAGGTGTCTTTCCTGCTCCAAGAGCAAGCCATGCACAAAGATTAGTAAAGGTAAGTGATCTTGAAGTAAAGTTATTGTGTGGAAACCATTTTTCTAATTTTAGTCACACTGACCTTGATCTTGATCTTTTGAACCCAAAATCAATAGACTTCTTCCTTGCCCCATATGCAGGCCTGCCACAAAGTCTGGTCAAGGTCTGTGATTTATAACTAAAGTTACTGTGAAGAAACCCAATAATTAATGATTGTGTACTATTAGAAATTTGGCACTGGAGTGGAGTGTTAATTACCCCCCCCCCCTTCAACTCCAAAAAGGGGGGGGGGGGGTGATTGAAACTTTGCAACACCAAATACCTTGCTATTTCGAATGATTTTTGCCGAACAAAAAAAGTTTCATGATAGCAAGGTCCCAATGTACTGTTTTTAAAAAAATTTTAAACAATCACCTCTTTTTCCTCACTGCTGTCTTTCAAGATGCCTGTATCAAACACCTCATCTTCCCAGTTTTCAGCTGATGGTACTTGCGGACTCTTTCTGTTCTGATCTGCATTTGCACTTTCTGTGCCATTTACATTGTTTTCAGCATTCTTCGGTTCAGATTCCTGCCTAAGCCTCTGCATGGTGGGTGGGCGATAGATTCCTCGCTCAGGTCGCTTTGCCTTTCTTGCTTTCTCTTGTTTTGAGTCTTTCCTTTCTGCAAAAAAAAAAAAAAGAAAAAAGTAAACTATGGAAAAGGTAACAACCTGACAATTGTCACTCCATGATGAGCTGTCACAAGCAACAGAAATGGTCATATAAAGCATTCAACACAGGTTTTCCCTTATCACCTTAATTTCCATTTAAGCAGAGAACTGTAGTAGCTCAGTGGTTAACGTGCCTGACTCACAAACAAAAGGGTTTGGGTTTAAATCCTACCATCAGATCAGCCTTGGTCGGCTATGGCAGTGTGTCCTTGGGCAAGTCACTTTACTCCACTTGCCTCAGCACTCAATAACCTTCTTGTATTGCTGTGCCATAAAACACCATACCAAACCAAACCAATCAATTAGAGAAATGGTTAGAGGTGGTGATTTGCTTCTTATGCATGTTAAAGAGAATATACTGCATATACTACCATATATACTCGCGTATAATCTAATACCAACTGCAAACTGCATAGACCCAGATCTCCCAGCACATAATGCACCAGCAGATATTGGCCTATGCAGTTTGTAAGGACTAATCAGTAGAACAAACAACATAGACCCTGATATGCCGGCTCATTATGTGACAGCTGATCAGGGTCTATGTTGTTTGCATTTGGACCCGGATTATACACAAGTATATATGGTAGTTTAGTAACTTTTGTAGGGATAATATTGTTTTCTGTAGTGGTCTACAGTTCATGTTCAGAATTGATAATCTTGGATTGTAGTTTGTCTTGTTTTTCTTCCAAGTTTTGATATAAACCTGATATAATCATGTTTCTATCAGTTTCATCTGTAAGTTTTAGTATGAACCAACCTATTCATTTTGTTTATTTGATAAGTGGGCGTGGTCCTGAGTATTACTTCATGATGTGGTATCATGGGAAAAACCCTTTCTCACACCAAATTAAAAGAATACTATGTCAGTAGCATGCTGTGTTCTGAATGATAGTAACTACAAGTATCTGAGAAGCATCCTTTCAACAACTACAAAGGCCTACTTTGGAACATCACAGGATCGATTCTCCTGTTTAATATTTAATATTTCTGTTTAATATTTCTTAGTGCTTTTGCCCATGATTACTTTATATTCAGCAAAGCTGAAAAATCTTTTTCAATCTCTATGAAAGATGCATTCACATGCCACAGTATCAAAAATAATTGGTGCAAATTTGGCATGTCTCCATGTCCAGTATATATCTGTCATCTCACGTCCACTTATGAGCTTACGCAGACAGTCAACTGCCAAGTTCATTACCTGTTCAGAAAGAAATATATCCCTACTCATTTTTTGTGTGCGTAAGCATGGGGTTGATATAACATATTCAGCTGCCCAGTAAAAATTTATATCAGATGTATACACCAAACCAATTGCCATATCCAATGCAAAAAAGAGTTTCAATATGTCAGACGTGACATGCTTCCATTCTCTCATGCGGCTGTTGTGAATCAAGTTGGCCCCATTTACTCTCTGATCAGCATAAAGATTTCTTTGTTCTATGATCGAATGTGTCTAATCCTCATCAAAGAGTAGATTTATTGGGTCTACAGGCTTGGTATTCTCCAGTTCTATATTTAATTTTTTTAATACCACTGAATTGGGGGTTGACCGTCATGCTGTCTGTTTTTGTCCAGCCTGCATGTACATCAGACTCATTTTCAACATCATTTTCAGGCTCAAAATCACTCATTGGTATTTCCCATAACACTTTACCAGCTCCAATAATCTCATCTACTTCAAAACTTTCAAAATCATTCTCATCACTGCTACATCAGCCAGTATTGACAAGTGAAATCATAAAGACGGTGAATCAGCTGTGATAACTAGAAATTAAAAATGGCAGATGGAAATCAAAGAGAATTGACGGCAGTAAGAACCACAAGTTTCTTTTGATGATGCTATAATATCTGCGAAAAACATGTTGTAATTATTGATTTCAATTGATTCTCTATATAACTGGTCGTGCTTATGGTATATAAGTGAATTATTTCATATTTGATCATTTCGAACATTACTGTTACACCACATTCATCATTCTATATTACTGATTGCTTGACATCGTGCTGTATCAAATTTGATTTTAAAATGTAAGTATTACATATAAAATAAAATGGCTCAGAGGAATATTTCAACTTATTACAAATGGATCATGCCAAAATATGCAAACTGATCCGAATAATGGAGGAGGGTCTACATAAGAGCAGAGGTCAAGCTAGACTTGAATTTTAGGGATAAGTGACTTCTCCATTTGGACAGAATAGGGAGAAGTGAGAACTGAACAGGGAGAAGTGGGGGCAAATTGATAAAAGCAATATATATATATATATATATATATATATATATATATATATATATATATATATATATATATATATATATATATATATATATATATATATATATATATATATACATACACACGGTAAAACCTGTCACTAGTGGCCACTCATGGGAAAAGGCAAAGAGTGGTCATTGCACACAGGTGACAGCTGTAAACAGGTTCACCTTTTAAAATTGATTTCTGAACAAATACCATGCACTGAATATTATTATTATTATTATTATTATTATTATTATTATTATTACATTATCAAGATTGTTTTATGTGCACTGTACAACAAAATCATAATTATGCGTATATATTGTTCTCTCCCAAATTTATGTTCCACACAAGATTACTGTAGCCTGTTCACTTCAATCCATCCTATAAATGAAATCATCACCAACTTAAAAATATACACCGATCTTAGTTTGTTCATGCTATAAAAACAATATCTGGATTAGTCATTTGTTCAACTCACCAAGATGAAAAGACAGTCGGCTTATGTGAGAAGCCTGTGATGAACAGAAAATCAAAAGAAGCCGTATATGGATATTTGTTGTCAATGTAACTGGAGTTAGGAGTACAAGCGAGATAATGAATGTTTGCACATCAATTCAAATGATATTCCTTTATCTAAACAATGCCTTCCTCATGAACTGATTAAGCAAAAATTCAGTTTGCATAGACTGAATGGTCAATGTAGATACGCTCTAGTGACCGCTTAAGGCAGAAAGAAAACATTACTTGGTTATGAAACACCTGGCTGGTGACCATGGTAGGCAGGTGACCATTACATACAGGACACTCTTATAGAAATTTAACAGGGGGAATGGCCATTGTGAACAGGTGACGCTGAGTAAAGGTGACAGTTAGGACAGGTTTGACTATACATACCAGTATATATATATATATATATATATATATATATATATATATATATATATATATATATATATATATATATATATATATGCAGATTATTTATATTTGAAAGTGTTATTTTTGGATGGAGAGATATTATGCAATGTATTTTGGCCACATGACTTCGAAAGAGCACAGCAGAAACTATACATTGTAATTAATTTTAATTGACAGGAGTACCAAGATTACAGTATTGTAATTACAAATAGGTGCAAATACTTAAACAACTGTCACTTAAACAATATATTTTTTTTTTTTACTTTCTAAAACTTCATTAGAAAGCGGTCCTTAAAAACATTTTAAAACCAGTTTGAAACAACCCCTATTACATGTAAATGAGAGCACATGCACAGGCATCTTCACACCATAGTGTTCCTCCATTCAGACCACAGTGGTCATTGACGTTACAGATGAGTAACCTGAACTTTACAACTGCATGTTTTGGGAGTTAATTCAAAATTTCGCGGTCATATGGCGAAAAATACATGGTGTAGAGACCATGGGAACATAAACCTTAAGTAGTGGACTGACCTTTTAATAACATCAAAACTCTGACATTTAATTTTATTGTTTCTGAAAAAGAAAAAAAAAAACATGACCACAGCTATTCATTGACAATGAATTGAAACATTAATATGGATATATGAATGAACTACCGTATTTCATGTATTTTTTCGTACATGAAAAAATAATGATTCATTTCAGAGTATGAAAAATTATGTGTAAAATAAATAATTATTATTATGTAGTACTGACCATGTAAGAAAAATAAAGGGATCATACCCAAATAAGGTCTACGCGACACACGATACTCGAGGACCTAACGGTACTAACGTACAAAATAAACATACAAATTTTGTCTCATTCTGCTCTCAACTCAAGAATCCAATTATATTAAAAATAAAAGTACTCAAAAAGACTTTTGTTGTTATTATTGAACAAGAGAGAGAGAGAGAGAGAAAGAGAGAGAGAGAGCTGAAACTATTATGTTGTCAGTGTGCAAAATCATGTGCATTCAGAGCATACTTCTTTCTAGTTGTTACAGTGTGTTATGTTGGCAAAATTATTAAGATGGTCTGTACATATATTATTTACGAGTATTATTTATTGGTAAATTGTACGCAATGATACAAGCCCATGTTGTCAAAAAGTTAAGTGCAACTTGTATTCTTACAGCAACAGTAACATCATTATCAAATTACAATAAAAAATAAAAGAACTCAAAAAGACATTTTTAGTGAATGCATCTGTGTGTGTGTGAGAGAGAGAGATGAAACAATATTGTGTCATTATGCATGACCATATGTATTCAGAGCATTTTCTAATTTGTAGCTTTTCAAGAGAGAAAAAGAGAGAGGTTATAGGGCGATTGTAATATGTATTTTCAGTTACCTGACGGTTGTGATCTTCCTCATGTACAAGGGCACTACTATATTCCATTATGAATTAACACCTCTAAATAAACAATTCAATCTTGTTTTAATTATGATATTCATTGTCACAAGAACCACATGGCTATGCAGTGTTATTTACATGCTAATTAAATATGCCAACAGCTTTGGCCAGGTTATTCCAATTAACACCAGACTTAGGGCAAGATTCGACATATGAGATCAAACTAGTGAAGCTACCAATAGGGAAATGAGGCTATACATAGAGAAATGAAAATCTGTTAATGAACTATGAAGGCCATTGTCCAAACAGCAGTAGATGTTGTAATGACAAGCGATAACACACATCACTTGTTATTCGTACTTGCTGATAAAGATAACAATGGAGGGGTCTATCATAGAATACATGTAGATTCTTAATAAAATGTTAATTATATCCAAGTCAAAACAGAACAAGAACTTAAAAGATATAATAAATATGAAAATCGATTAAACTGAGTCAGTGACTTTCAAATTTATTACAGAAAATGACGAGGTTTATTTTATTTTTTTTGTATTACTGTAATGAAACAATAAGACTAATTGACCAATGGTCTATGGTCTTCACTTTAGCATGTATTGAGATATCATTTTTGCTGGATAAGAAAACATCAAATGGCTTCCAAATTCATTTAAAACGTGTGGTTTTTTGTTACAGTAACCAGCTTAATAAAGAGCACTCATTAACGAATTGTTTAAGGATACAAACTGTACAGGCCAAAGTCCATTTGTTAATGAACAGCAGTAGATATTGTAATGACAGTAAAAGATCACATGCATCAATCATCATATGTTCTCACCAATAAAGAAGACAAAGAAGGGCGGATCAATGAATGAGAGTAAATTCTCAATTAAAAAAACAATTAGCCTTTCAACGTGAAATAATCAAAGGAATTTCTGCACGATTAAAAATGGTGATTATTTCTTTATCTCCTGTTTCATTATTCGATGTGATACACGAAGTTAATAAATAGGTTGGTAGGTTGTAACTGAGGCAACAAATAGGCATATTTTTTTCATTTGGGGTTATATCAAACATATACTCAGCAAACAATACGTTCATTTAGTAGTTTGACGTATCTATATTGTCCATCAGTATTTTTTCAAAGCTGTTTGAAACGTGAACTTCTCTTCTTGATTCGAATAAGAAACATCAAAATATGTGGTTAAAAAAAGTAATAAAAGAATGAAATTATCATTGACCTTTCTGTACAATTATAAATGGTGATTCTTTTATTTCTTAATCTCCTGTTCCATTAATTGATGCCTCAATTACAAATTTAAGTGAAGTTAATATAGTTCATGTAAGTTTTTATTTTTAAGGCAACAAATAATTAAGTTTTCACATGAAATTATATCATACATATACTCAGCAAACAATACATTGGTCGTTTGGCGTATCTGGATCGTAAATCGTTTTTTTCTCAATGCCGTTTGAAATGTGTAATTCTCTTCTTGATTCAAGTAAAAAACATCAAAATATGTGGTTAAAAAAAAAATAATAAAAGAATGAAATGATCAGTGACCTTTCTGTATAATTCTTTTATTTCTTTATCTCCTGTTTCATTATTTGATGCCTCACTTAAGAACTTACCCAGAGTTAATCACCATTTATAACATATGCTTAGCAAAACAATACTTTAGTCATTGGACGTATCTAAATTGTACCACAGTACAGTGAAACCCTGCTATAACGCGATATTTGGGGTCCATAAAATTCGATCGCGGAAAAAGCGGGGTCGCGTTATAGCGGGGTTTCGCTATATTTTTCTTCATTCAGAGAACAACGTATACACGTCTAATGTATAGCATGAATAGGGTATCAACACCGTTTACTATCTGATATCGATCCGTCTTTGTTTTCCCACATGACAACCCTTTGATTGAGCCACGAGTTTGATACAGCTGTACTTGTTCAGTGGCAAGTAACAGAGAGTGCTTATTTGAACTCCCTGTGATCTTGCCGCCGAAGCTCAGTCTCTACATAAGCACCCACATATGACAATCTTTGATCTTGCCGCCCAAGCTCAGTCTCTATATAAGCACCCACATATGACAATCTTTGATCAACCACCGCATTGATTGTATACAGGATGAACTGAAGTCCAGCGCACGTGTTGGCGGCTTACGTTTTTGATGTTTATTAAATCGTGAGAATCTTTTATCAACCACCACATTATCTGATGCTCGGTTGTGTATGCAGTTAAAGAAGAAAAACACGTCGGCTATTGTTTGAGCAATGATTGTATACAGAATGAATTGAAGACAAACACAAAGAAAACTTACTGGCTTTACTCATGGAACAATAATAAGTAACATTTCCGATAATGTTTATTTTGGCATAACACTTCAAGAAATTGGTGAAATTGTTAAATTTCAGAAGCCACGCCACGATCGAATTCATAAGTGATCTCTTCCCCAAAATGATAATAAACTTTTTGTACACTATTTCTCGTACTTAAAAAAAAAAAAAATTCCGTGTACGAGAAAAATACACGTACATGTATATAAAATTTCAGGAACCACGCCACATACGTATTATACTCGAATTCCTACGCGATCTCTTCCCCAAAATGATACTGTAATATACACATTTTATACACTATTTCTCGTCCTTTGAAAAAAAAAAAAGTTCATGTGCGAATGAATATATGAAATTTTGGGAGCCACGCCACGATCGCGTTATATCCGAATTCGCGTTATAGCGGGGCGCGTTATAGCGGGGTTTCACTGTATATTTTCGAAGCCGTTTGAAAGGGGAACACCTCCAATTTTAACACATCAAAATATGAGGTTATAACATATTACAAAGACAAAAAACAACAACAAAAATCCTGACCTTGGTAATATTTTAAAATTTTTTGCAAACGTAAATCTTCTTAGTAGAAATTTTATGTACGAAAAGTTTAAGGATTTGACAAAAAATACAAAGTGGTCTGTAGGAAAAAATATGATACATTTAATTATTTATTATATTTTTATAGCTACATGTAGATGGTGTAAAAATTAAAGGGTATGAAATATGGTAGATCCTTCTTTCCCACTGAATCGGTCCACAGCAAAGAACAAATATGGCGCCACACATGCCATGTGGACGCATCTGTTTTTAGAAACAGGGATTTTCTTAATATTTCCACTCACACTTTGTAGCTTCAGTACAAAAATCCATAGATAGGATTGCAAATTTATGCTTTTAACATTTGTCTACGTACTTGTAATAATATCGTGCACTGGTTGGATATTATTTGTTTCACTGCTTTTGTTGTATTTTCAAAAAAAATGAGCAATGTAATAAAACAACATTGACCTTACAGCGCTTTTTGAATTCCACAACATAGTATTGTCCCATACATTTCTGATCTCATTTTTTTTATTTTTAGGCTAAATCTTCTATTTGATAATATTTAGACTTTGCTTTCTACAAATTGTGTATTTTCATTAATTTGTGTGCCCAGTGAATTACGAAAACAGACAGTTTAATGAAGAGGTACCTCCTAGGCACAGCGATGTCTGCCATTATTATCTCTTGGCATGTTCACTTATGGTTTCAGACTGATTTTTACTAAGAAAATAATGTGAGGACGGTATTTAAAATCTTCAATAAATATATTTAGAAAGTGCTTCACCGATTCTATTCTTAAACACAAATTGCTGTTTATATATTGATGTTTTAAGTTTTGAAACACAAGTTGGTATGTTTCTATCATCATACGATAACTTGCAGAAATCAGTTATAACAAATGATAACTTGTGTGGAAAGGGTTAATTGACAATCAGCTATTAAAACATGCATGCAAATGTGCAAAAGTTTGTTGATATCAACACCTGTATGAAATACATTTCGCCTGGGGCATACCTCACCAAGTTACTCAGGTGGGTCAAGGGAGCATTTCAAAAGCCATAAACTAATGTCACTCAATTTACTTTTAAAAAAATCACAGGGCAAAGTCATTTTTGATTTCCTAATTGAAAAGACAAGGTTTATATTTTTTCAGTGACTTAGTCGCTCACTTTGCCTGGTAGCGTGATCCCTGTATGAGTGACTTCAATGTGAAGAAAGTTTTGACATAATTTGAATCGCAAACATTACGAAGGAAGTAATTCAATTCATGAAGTAACTGTAATATTTTTCAATAGTGGTTTATAAATACTGCACTTCAATGTAATATGTGATATTCAAATTTTCTTTTCGTCTCATCTTTATATTTTATGTTATAATTGCATTCTTTGTATTTTAAGCAAGATTGTTTGATGCTTTCTGTGTTTGACAAGAAATGTAAATGAGTTTTAAAAGTGTTTTCTTTTTCCATGTTGTTCTCATGACATTGGGGTTTAAGATTTGGACTCCCAATCTTCAAATTTTGACGCTTGGAAAATTCAACCCAAGCGTCAATGAACATTCAGTTTCAATTCCTTAGGGAAACCCTGCACATCATACTTTTTTATACCCCCACCTCTAAATCTAAATGTTGGAGTATATGGAAATGATGTACATCCATCTGTCCTTCCATCCAGCGCTCATTAGCTAATCCGCCCATTTTACTCTACAAATAGGTACAAATATTTACTAAACTCGCACTAGAACAAACAATCTATGTTTTCCAGTTTCTAAAACTTCACAAAAAATTGACAAGACACATTCACATATAGTTTTAACTGACCCTTTAAACATGTACATGTAAAGTTGGGGTCATGTACCCATAACATCAGTGACCACTATTCAGTACAGTCCAAATACACTGCCACTATAGTGTAAATACATTTGTGTATGTACCCTCCTGTTCATTTTATAGAGGTTGTTTACAAATAACTTCAAAATATTTTGGCCTTTGTCAAATTTTTTGTGAAGTTATAGAAACTAACAGATTCTAGTGGGAGTTTATAAAATATTGTTACCTATCTGTAATGACCATAATATAATCTGGATACTACCAGCAGTTAGAATTCAATACACTTAAAGCTGTCAAAATTTTAGTAAACATCGACTGGGTACCCATCAATCCTAATGATCAGTTACCCGGGCACCCGATCAAAATTGTATTACAGTAAATGTGTACAAACCTGAACTGCTTTGTTTTAGGTTGACGATGGCACGAATGTCATGCAAAAGTTTCTTTTTTTCAGTGATTGAAGTGTAAACAAGAGAACTGCTCATTCAGTATTTATTCATATCAAAATACAAAGCAACTAAAACGAACAAACTGTTTAAGAAACTGAAATAAAAGAAAAAAATTAGTAATGCTTCCAAAATCTAAAAAATAATTTTCAAATATTTCAGTTGTCACAACTAAAAATGTTTTAAATGTACTTGAATTGTTTGTTGGATGTTAATAATTGCTGCACTCTCCTCTCTAAATACAGTACTGATCAATGCTTACTAATGATATGAAATGCCAGGTGCTTACTTGTGTAAGTTTCTCAACCAGAGACAAGTTCTTTAATCTCACTGACAGAAGCTCCAGAGCAATTCAAACTGACAACTAGCATGAGCAAAGATCAAATGACATGCTGCTTAACTACATGCACTTTATGATGAAGGGTAATCATATTTGTTGGGAATGGAGAGGTTGTTGTAAATGGTTAAAATCCTTCACATTGTTAGCTCCTATATTTTTCATACATAATTTCTTCCCCAAAATGATAATTAATTTTTTTTACACACTATTTTTTGTACTTTAAAAAAAAAAAACATTTTGTCTACATATCTACTTCCTGGTAAAAAAAACTATCGACTTATAGGCCAGCAGATATGGTCGCACCTGATATCAGCAGATATAATCGTCGATCTGAACTTAGCTGTGTTTTTTGACATGAATTTTAAACAGGTACCCCATGGCTCATTTTATTACCTCTGTAATTATCAATGGACAGGTACCCGAGTACCCAGGTACCCCTTGGCATCTTTAATTACAATCTGTATGTTTTTTGCTGTGCTCATTTGAAGTCATATGCCCAAAATGCATGGTGTACTGATTAAAATGGTATGTAGTCCAATTACATTAGACTTCGCATTCCAAACTTTCAATTTGCATTTTTAATGCTAATATTTTTATTTTTAAGATCAGAGGGAATACGAAGTCTAATAATTTTTCTGCATTTCCTTTATGTATATTCTATATAGGTCTGCTTGTGGAAGTGTAAACAGGCCTAAATCATGTATTGAACATGAAATAAACATATGCTGTTTCTGTTTTGTGAATGAATATCACCGTAAAGCACATACTTGCATCTACAATCAAAATTAAATCCAAATTTTTTGTGCATTATTTCCAGGTGTTTTATTGATCAAACTGCTAACGTTCGACAGACCAATCAAAATGGAGGGAGTAGATAATACTATGGGTGTGTTTTGTTATTTAACGAAAAGCATTTACCCTAAGGACAGGAAGAAAAATAACCGTTTTATTGAAGTTTTGTTTTGGTTAAAAAGTTGTTTCTGTTTCGTTTTACAAACGTACCACTATGTCACGTGACTACGGCTAACAGTTTATGAAATTTGCTGGAACCACAGAATTTCGGAGATTACGCATACATTTCCGATGCCTTTTGGCGAGTAACAGTATATTCGTATTTATTTGTTATTGATACAACTCTATTTAAATCTTACTGAGTCGTATCTCTGTCACAACCCAAAATATACAAATGCACGGGCCTTTTCCATATCCACCCCACCCCCACCCCTTATAGGTTGTCAAACATCCTGTACATGGTAAAAGTACATATCAGACAATACACATTTAATGTTGATATAACTGTGTGGCGTCCTATGCTATAGGACTAAGGTGGCATGATGAACCGTAAGCACAACACGGGATGATAAATTCTAAGTTACAACAAAGTTTAAATGTTTCACAAGCGTTTCAAATGTGTTGCTCTTACATTGACGTGTCGTAGATTGAAATAAACATTAATATAAAGCAATACAGAACCTGTATCTTGCCCAGAACTTTGGTTATTTCCATTATTTTTCTTGTTTCGTCTAGCTATTTCTTCAAGCTCTCTAAATGTTACTTTCACAACGTCCATTTTTAGAAATTTAAACCATCACAGTCTTCAAGACTGAAGAGCTCCTGGAATGGGAGGAATCATTGTTTTCATTTGAACTGTGAAAGGTGCATGTTGGTATTGTGTGTTTGGAAGTCCATACACGCTATAATCTGAACATAAGTTTATGTATTGAATAAATCAACATTTAGAACTAACTGCGTTTGAGTCATACCTGGCTGCACATTTATATGATTGCATTTTTTTTTTCTCGCTCTTTGATACACACTTAGGTCGCAAAGCCCGTTCCGCACCGCCCATTGAATAATGAGCATGTGAAAAACAGGAGCGGTTAGGGTTTGCCTTCGAGCTGAAATATTTTGTTTGTTCCTAGTTTAGAACAAAATATTTGCATCCGATAACATTCAATCTTTGAATAGCACAGGAAGCATTTGTATTTTTTGTTCAGAACAGGAGGGACCTAAAATTTAAAACAGAAATCAAAACTGATTGCACTGTATTATATCATGAAGCAAATATTAATCGTACAAACAAGATCTGAAGAATGACTGCATCGATATTAAATTTAGGGGTGGGGGGGGGGCGGGGTTGCTAATTGACAAACCCTCAAAGTCCAGCAGTCATACGATACTGTTTCCATTTGTCCCTCTGATGTAGAAGCCACAGGTTAAACACGACTTATCACCACTATGGAAGATATTGTTATGAAACGTGAGGAGCGAAAACATATTGTTATACTTACACTGGATTTCTCAAAGGCATTTGACACTGTTCTTCCTGACCTGTGTGTTTTTTTAGTTACCTAAATACTGAATTCATTTTTAATTACTGCCTTTTTAAATTGTTTTGCTTGATTATATTTTAAGTTATGTGCTATGTGTTTTGTCCAGTTGTATCTAAGTATTATGCTGTGTTTGTATGACTTGCAAATCATGTTTGATTCAGTGTCTTTATTGTTTTTGAGTCATGTCGGTAAAAAAGCTCATTAGAGCTTATGTAAATTATTCTCTTAAATCAAACCGACTATAAACAAATCTTATCTTATCTCATCTCATCTCATCTCATCTCATCTCATCTCATCTCATCTCATCTCATCTCATCTCATCTCATCTCATCTCATCTCATCTCATCTCATCTCATTTCATTTCATTTCATTTCATCTCATCTCATCTCATCTCATTGCATCTCATCTCATCTCATCTCATCTCATCTTATCTTATCTTATCTTATCTTATCTTATCTTATCTTATCTTATCTTATCTTATCTTATCTTATCTTATCTTATCTTCACGGTAGATTATTATATAAAATGGATTACTATGGAGTTGAAAAAACCTGAATACTTTGACTTGGATCAGTGGCGGCGCGAGGATTTTAGACGCCGCTGGGTAATGTTCTTTAGTGGTGGCCCACCTTTGCTACAGAGAACAGTTTTTACGTCAGTTACCCCTCCCATCCCCCCCCCCCCCCCAAGAATTAAACATGTTTTAAAAAAATCACTTTTGTGACACTAGCTGAAGGTGAAATACGATGAAAATTTAAGCTAAAAAAACACAACAGCTCGCGACTGCACCCCCTTCGCCTATTGCCCGAGAGCAATTGCCCCCGCCCCCCCCTCGCGCCACCACTGACTTGGATCAAATTCTGGCTTAATCAAATATCGACAAGTTCTTGACAACGAGATCAGTAACGTACTAACGGGGGGGGGGGGGGACGGAACGGTTGCCCCGGGCGCCAAAGGTCTTGGGGCGCCAAAACAGTTGATACAAGTTCGGGCCTCGTATTGTGGCCATTTGGGCCATCATCGTCCGCCCGGACTGCATTTACCCTTCGTACGCCACTGAACGAGATATCCGTAACTGCAAAAGTTACCCTCAGCGTATTGTCCTGAGGGTGTTACTGTTCCTTACACACACACACACACACACACACACACACACACACACACACACACACACACACACACACACGCGCGCGCGCGCGCGCGGGCGGCGAGTTTTAGAATTTCGGTTATGTGGCTACATTTTTATCTTGCCAGTCAAGGAATGTATTTTATTAGGATTTTTTCTGTCTCAAGAATGCAAAGACAGAGTGAGAGAGATCGGACTTTACAGGCTAACACCATAAGTGTGAGCAACTGACATTTGGATCGCTATGTGTATGTGAGAGAATATCTTATTCCTACTTTAAACAAATTAAAACACAGATAAATTTACTTTTATGGTATATTTTCCGTATGAAATTTCAAGAAAACATCTCCAAAAAAATTAATATCCATAGGAATTGAGATTCTTGTTTAGTAAAATCTCAGAATTTAATTGGAGACACTCTAAAATCCTTCTTTCAAAGCATAGATTTAAGGTTCTGGCAAAAAAATCACATCCAAACACTGGTTAACATATTTGTCATTTATAACAAATCTAAGATATGTCAGGAACTTGATAAACCCGTTGACTCAAGGTGCAGTGTGAATTCACTTCGGTATCGGGTGAGGGGAATCCTATGTAAATAGAACGCCACCTATCGGAAAAAATGTAAAGTAAAAGCGTACCATTGTAAAAGCATATGACTAAGAATAATTCTTGTCTAAAAGTTTTGTATCTTACAATTGCGTATTCAAGAACATCTAATAATATAAAGAGAAATTTACTGGTAAAAATGCCAAATAACTATCATGTCTTTATTATTTGCCTATTTACTACCCGTTTTCAAGACAGAGGAAAATTGAGATATCGACAGCCTGGTTAGTGATCAAAGCACTGAGGGTCTGTAGGTGGAGAAAAAATATGAAGAAGAATTGATATGCGAAAAGTCTAGTCCATAGGATTTTCTACGCAAACATCTTAATTTCAGTTAGTAAAAAATTCGGGACCACTAGTTAATTTAAAATTAGTTTCTCCACGAAACCAATTTACTTTGCTTAACTCCATCATCAATATAACAAAAGTGATTAGTGTTCAATAACACGTTTGATAAATTCGGTTTAGCATGAACCACTTGGTCCAGCAATCAACATGTTAAAGGGATGATGAAGATACAGCGCCTCCCAACTTTGAAGACAAAACTTTTCGTCAATTACTTTGAGAACGGAGGATGCCGCCATAACATTGGTGTTTAGAATTCTGAGATTCCATCTATGACACAAGACATTTTATACATTTCCTACACGTTTAATTTGTTCTTGGCATGGTAGTGTAACAATAACAAAAACGTATTTACATTTGAAAGTCAGTGTACAAAATTAAAACACGAAAACACATACTTTGGTGAAAGCTTAACTGTGTAGCTGATAAAGTTTAAACTGTTCAATTTCATACACAATAAATAAATTGAAAGCTAACCTGAAACTTTCGTCCTTGTACTAAGGACTTCATTAGCAGAATGATTTAATCTCTATTGATTGTTAACATCACCCGAGGGAATAGTGAGCGATGTTAACACATTGTCCCAGATATGCGGCAGATTGTAACGGCCCCATTCTGATTAAGGATAAGAATGTGGCAGAGGATGATGTGTTGGTTTCATACGATGTGAGTGCCTTATTTACTAGTGTACTGGTTGATAAGGCTTTGTCAGTTATTAATGACAGATTATCATCTGACATTACCCTTACAGAGAGAACACCACTTTCACCACAACAATTAACAGGACTGTTGGAGTTGTGCTTGAAGTGCACATACTTTGTGTATGATGGAACTTTTTACCTTCAAATACACGGTGCTGCGATGGGGTCGCCAGTGTCCCCTATAGTCTGTAATTTATACATGGAACATTTTGAGTCGTTAGCGCTCACCACTGCTCCACATCCCAGGGTTGGTGGTATGGATATGTGGATGACACACACACCAAGCAGAAGGTAGAATATGTAACAGATCACATTAATAGCATTGGTCTAAATATTGCATTCACCTTAGAAAAAGAAAAAAATGGCGGATTAGCATTTTTGGACACGAACACGGTCAGAAACATCGACAGCACCTTGAAAATCACGGTTTATCGTAAACCTACGCATACAGACTAGTACCTGGATTTTGACTCGCACCATCCATTAGATCAGAAACTTGGGGTTGTCAGAACATTACATCATAGAGCCAATGTCGTTACATCTGACCCCACAGATTTAAAACAAGAACTCGATCATGTCAATGCTGCCCTGACGAGGTGTCATTATCCGGATTGGGCGATTAATAAGGTTACCAACAGGCTGAACGCTAGTCAAAGTGACAGTGCCGGGAAGAGCCGACCAGTAACTAAAAAAAAATTACTCGAAAGGTAGCATCATCCTACCTTATATGAAAGATACTTCCGAATCCCTGAAACGCGTTTTTCAGCGACAGAAAATTAATGTGTGTTTTAAACCATACCGGACCCTAAGACAGATGCTAGTTCACCCAAACGATAAGTCTAATAAGAAGGATATTTGTGGACCTATCTATCACATAAAGTGTGAAGGACAAGGGGACAGTCAGTGCCATCACAACTACATTGGGGAAACGGAAAGGACATTGAAAGCGAGATTCAACGAACATAGAAGACCAAGTTCAAGTTCGTCTTTTATTTGTGGATCCCTCTTGGACCTTTAGCAATGTTAAGCTAAAAGGCCTTTAAGGTATCCCCCTTTGTGCCGAAAAATATGAAAGTATTTTATATCTGTTGGTTTCCCCCTAAGGTATGTTGTTGTGGGTTTCAGTAAAAAAAATAGAATTTTGAAAGAAAAGTTTTTATTTTTATTGTTTTTGATTAGGGATGTTCTTGATTTGCTTTTTTGATAGAGCGTACTTGTTCAGGTTCCCGTTTCCAGTTTCCCATTCGTTCCGCCCTTTGACCAAAAGAATTGACACTATGGCTTGTACTCACCTCCTCAGGCATTACCCTTGCGGCTGGTTTCCTTGCCATATTTGTATATAGTAGTTACAGTGATCCTTGCCAGGGATCTGTATAAGTCCAAGTGTGTGCTATATGTATATATGCTATATATGTTTTGTCGTATGCTATATCCCCTGTGTTCTTGTTTGGACTGGCTGTAATTTTTCAAATCTTGTTCTAGTTTTTATTTAGAATTTATAGTAAAGAAGAGAGAAAAAATAAAAATCTATAAAAGATTTTATGAAGGAGACTGGTGGTGCATCATTTCTAGTCTACGACCGAGTTTGGGCTATCTCGTCGCGAAGCCTATACTCCCCCTGTCTCCATATATATCTAATGGCCTCAAAGTCATTTGAATTTTGTTGTTACCCCTTTTAAGAGGGGGAACCTATATAGTAATTGAGAGAAAAAAAAAGTGAGAGCTTGTTTTATGATGTATGTATGTAGTGTGTGTTGGACGGGAAGTAGAGCTTGCAGTTGTTAGTGTTTTATATTGTTTCTCCTTTGTTTTTTGTTTCGTTTTGTTGGTTTGTTATGCCTCATTTTCAGGTACTCTGATTTGACCCGTACTACTACGCGTTAGCCATGTAGCATAGGCGTCTAGTCGTCCTCATATCTTACTGTGAGTTACATAACCCCCCTGTGTTTTTTGTTTTTGTTCCTATATGTAGTGTTAAATTGTATTAGTTGCTGCGAGTTTTCCTTTGTTATTAGTTGTTATTTGTTGTTATTTCTCAGGTGTTCTTGTCTTATGCTTAAATCATTTGTATGAGGTCAACCTTTCCAACATGTGAGAGAATAGGATCCAGGTCGTCTTTGCGGGTACCACCCCCTAGTGTGGGGGGGGGGGGGCTACTGGTTCCCATCTCCCACAGTGGTTGTACTTGGCTCCTCTAAGAAGTCAACATCAAAATTGTGTTGGCTTCTTTTAGATCTAAAAGATTTATTTCAAATTGAGATTGTTAAAAAAACAAAATAATTTTTTTTTTTTTAAATGAAAAAGGGGTGGGGGTGGGGCATGATTACTGAGCGTTTAAATCTCGCAACACGTATTTTTCCCATATAAATATGTATATTCTATTTTATCATTTTTTTTAAGTCTGTATGTATCTGTTAATTTGTTATTTAATATGTATGTTTTTACTTTTTCTAGTATTTTTTATCTTTGTCAGATAGGCCTGTGTTCCTATCAATATCTGACTCGATCCAATTAAACTCTCCTGCTATTATGGTGTTTTCTATAGAATAATTTTGAGTATAATCATATAATTTATTTATGAAATTAATTTTGTTTTTATTATATTGTTGTGGCACGTATACATTTAGTATGTGCCAATTATAAGATTTTATATGCAAAAGTCTTCCTTTGAAAAATTCGTTTGTTGTTATCACTTCCCATGGTTTAGCATTTTCATTGTTTTTTATTCTAATTGCTACTCCTGCTATTTTTGTAGTGTTATTACTTCTTATTATTATTGCATTAAATTTTTCTTCAATCTGGTACGCTAATTTCTTATCTATGTTATGTGTTTCCTGTAGCAGTATTATATCGTAATTTTTTGCCAGGTCATGTAATTTGTCAAGTTTATTACTGTTTATTCCAGTTATATTCAAAGATATCATTCGGAGGTTGTGTCCCTCCATGGTGTCTTTGGGAAAAATGTTTAGATAATCTAAGTATTTGTATATTTTCTCACAAGTTTTTATATTATTATGTTAATTATTATACTATATTTGTAACTTCTCGGACATATTCGGCCGTCTCACTTACATTTTCCTGATCCTCAATTTGTTTTGGCATTTCAACTGACGTTTCGTCTTGTCGTATTTCCTCATTATTTGTTTCAATTCCTAAGTTGAGTTTCTTTTTTGCCCAGTATTGCTCTATGGTGATTTTTTGTCGTGGAATTACGGTATCCGTAGTTCTTCCTTGTTTGTTTCTTGTGATAGGTTCCTCTGGGGTTTAGACCCTTGGTCTGTTTCTCCCCATTCACCTGAGTGTGTGCTATCATGTTTTCTTTTTTGGGAGGGAAGTGGGGTAGAGGAGAGCTGGATTGCTTCCTCTTCCATTTGCGTTTCTTTTTCCGCAGTGTTTAGTGTATGTATCTCTGCTTCTACTATTTGATTTGTTTTGATTTGTTCATTTAGGTTGTGTGGAGGGGGGGGTCAACGTCCTCTTCAGAGACTGTTTCATCGAAATTTGGCTCTATTAGTTGATAGTAGGGATTGTCTTTTGTATAGAGTTCCTTACTTATCTGACTTTTCTTTTGTTTTTTTTGTTGTTGTCTTTTTTGGTTCTTTTTTCCCTTTTCACTACCTGGTAGTTTTCTTCCACCTTCGCGTGGAAGTTTTCCCACTCCAGGTCGAGCTTTTGGCCTGATTTATTTGCTGTGACGGTATTTGTGTCCTCGTCAGGTATTTCTATGTTATATGTTTCCTGGTTGTCTGTGTCTAGAGTGACATTAGTCTCAGGAATGTCATATGTTTCTTGGGTGTCTGTGTCTAGAGCGACATTAGTTTCAGGAATGTTTGCTGCTGCTTTCGCAGCATATGTATTTGCGGGTGTTCTAGGCAATGGGTTAGGGAATTCCCTAGGTACATGTCCAGTTTGTTGACATCTGGGGCATTTTCTGTGATGGATGCACCCCTTGTACCAAGTTTTCAGTATAAAGCCCATTAGATAGAAAAAGGTGGGTAGTTTTTTTTCGGTTGTTCAATCTCTACAGTCACTACCCGTACCCCAGATTTGATAGTGGGGAAACCCCATAGACTTGCTGTTCTCGATTTCAGAACTTTGGTTTGTAGTTTTTATATCCATTTCCCCCCTGAGTTCTTCCGTAGAGATCTCTATCGGCAGACCAGATACATGGACCTCTACGAACTTCGCCTCCAAGTTCAAGTTCGTCTGAGGTATCACGACACATCCACACAGTTTTCCCGGGCCATACGGTATCTTGGGACTCAGTAAACATCTTAGATCGAGAAAAATCAGGGTTTGAGCGGGGGGTTAATGAGCCTATATACATCCGTGCTCACAAACCAACGCTGAACAGAGACGAGGGCAGTTACAATCTGCCGCATATCTGGCACAATTTGTTAACATCGCTCATTATTCCCTCAGGTGATGTTAACAATCAGGAGAGCTTAAATCATTCTGTTGATGAAGTTCTTAGTACAAGGACGAAAGTTTCAGGTTAGCTTTCAATTTATTTATTGTATATGAAATTGAACAGTTTAAACATTATCAGCTACATAAAGTATAAATGAGATAATCAGCTAAGTGATCAATATGGTGACAATATGAAGTTATTAATGACCGATACAGATTCTCTATGCATTAGTGTTGAAACCAATAACTATTATAAAGATATGAAATAAAATATACAGTTTTTGCGAGACAAGCGATTACAAAAATTATAGCATATATGGAATACCATTGGCATACAAGAACATTTTTTGGATTGTTCAAACATGAGATGAATGGCGTACAAATGCAAGACATTTGTGACCTTAGAAGTAAGCTACATGCAGAACAATAGTATCAAAGGGTATTATAATATATTGTTAAAATTAATCTCAGATTGTTTATTTAACCAAATTCTAAATCACCGAGAGATGCATTAAATTAGATTGTACCTTCACAAAGTATACAATGTCACAATAAGTGAGATTGATCTTTCACCATATGATGATAAACGTTATTAAGTTGATAACATTAATACAATACCTTATGGCTATTGTCTTCGGAGTCTAGCTAGTTAATCTTCACCTTGTAAATAAAGAAATATTCCATCCTCATTAAAAGTCTATTTCTTTTGTTTTTGTTTCATTTTTTAACTATTTCTTCTATAATAACTGTTGGTACTACATCATTTTCATTACAAATATTTTCCATACACTTATTATATTTTTACGATAAGACTACCATAAGTCTAACGTTTTCATTAAGATCGTTCATAACAGAATTATATTTTTGTACTATTACCTCTAAAGATGTTCTATAATGTCTACCACTGAATGTCTACCAGCTTCTACTATAACGTCTACCACTGAATGTCTTCCAGCTTCTACTTTAATGTCTACCACTGAATGTCTACCAGCTTCTACTATAATGTCTACCACTGAATGTCTACCAGCTTCTACTATAATGTCAATTTAGGTAAATTTATTATCTATATAGTTCGGTCAATCTGTAATCCAATATTAAAATTTAAGTTTAGATAACCCTGATGCCTATCTCCAACTACTCTACCTGAAAAATATAGAATATTGTTTTCTTTTTCAATAATGTTTTTGGTTATTGTATTCTATGACATTTTATAAGTCGAGGTTCTCCAGGTAAATTTGTTGTTACAAATTATTCATTCGTATTTACTTTATAAAACAATGACTTTTATTATTTACCATTAATACAGTATACAGTGTTAAATCCTATCAAGGCTGAATGTTTAAGTTTATAAAATTGAATATAGACCTGACTTTTTTATTTTAATAATAATAATATAATAACAAATTTACCTGGAGGCATATATGGATATGCGGCCAAGGCAACTATGATCTCCTTACACATAAATCACCCACCACCGACTGGGATTACTTGAAATGTGACAATATTAACAAATATGCCAAAAATATCACTGACTACATAATCTTGATATCTGGCTAATGCATTCCAAACAGAACTGTTCAAGTTAAACCATCAGAACGTCCGTGGATCGCAACGGCAATCAAATGGTAAATACGCAAACGTAAGAGAGCCTATCGAAAAGCCAAACCATTTAACCTACCATCTCATTGGACTAAATTTCGTTCACTGCGGAACAAAACAATCTCTATGATTCGAGAAGCAAAGCAGTTACATGCTGATAAATTAGCATAAAGGCTGAAATCCTGCATTACATCATCCAAAGATTGGTCCTCATCCCTTAAGGTATACATCAACCCTCACCATACACATTCTATTCCGTACCTTCAATATAACGGTTCGATAAGCACTGATGAATTTGACAAAGCTGAATTATTTAACTATTTTTTTTTATAGAGCAAACTGTACTAGATGAAACAAATGTTAACCTTCTAGATATACCTTTATATACGGATGTAAGTTTAAGTTCTATAGAACTAACGCCGGACGAAGTACAAAATGTTCTCAAAAGCCTTCCTCTTGGTAAGGCTTCTGGTCCAGATGGTCTAAGTAACCGTATTCTGCGTGAGTTAGCTAATGAACTCTCACATCTACTTTGTTCGCTTTCTAACCGATCTCTTAGAGATTCAAGCTTTCCAGACTCTTGGAAAGAAGCAAACGTTTGTCCAGTTTTAAAGAAGGGCGACCCATCCATCGTATCTAATTACAGACACATATCGCTTCTCAATACTGTTGACAAAAATTGTTAAAGACTGGTCTTTAAACACATATTTAATTACCTCCGTGAAAATAAAATTCTTACACCTTTCCAGTCTGGCTTTATTCCGGGTGATTCCACAGTTAATCAATTGACATACCTCTATGATATATTCTGTAAAGCAATAGATTCCGTTAAGGAAATCATAATATAATCGGGTAACCTCTTTGTAGATGTGGATCTGTAGAAAGTACACAACACTTCTTTTTTTCTTGCGTTTATTACCAAGAACAACGCATCGAACTGTTTCAATCCCTCGTACCATATGGCAATTTAACATTAAATACATTCTTGTATGGTGATACAACGCTTCCGTATGAAGTAAACATTAGTATTTTCGATGCCGTCTAAAAATTTATGGAAAAGTGAAAGATTTACTTCAGTGTACATATTACTATTACTAACATGCATGCACTTCTGTGGGTCATAAACAGCTGTAAACAGTAATTTCACCTATTTGTTTAAAAATGATTCGCTATCGCCTCTGCAACGACTCGCTCTAGAAGGAAGTGCTGTTCACTTTTAATCTCGTTCTTTTTTTATTATTTATTTATTTATTTATTTATTTTTGTTCCTTCCCTTTCTTTCCTCCCTACTTTCTACACAACGTTTGACACATTTTAATTAACAATTTCTCATTTAAACTGCTTTCTTTATCTTTATCCTTGTCTCGCACCTACTCCCTCGTTGCTCATCCTCTTGCTTCGTGTACATTGGCTAAATGCTAATGTTTAACCAAGAGATTCTTCACTTTGGCTGTTCAATAATTTTATTTTTTATGTCATCAAAAATTAATATCGTCCATCATATATTTATATATTTTTACAATTTTTGTATCGTAAAAGGATAAGAACATTATAAGCCATTGGAATAAGGATAGACTTCTCTTTCTGCTGTAACCAAAATAACACTTTATGGTGTATGACGAAATTAAAAAAGTAATATACTTCCAGATAAGCTATCATCATCAAATTGATATAACCTTTTATTATGATCATTCAACCTTGCATTAATATCATAAATTAAACAGTCTTCAGTCTCACGTCTGTGTTTAATTTCGTTAATGATTTCTCTATTTCTGGTTGAGACGTATTAATTCTTTAATTTAATGCTATAGTTTTTTTTATCTACGTCCTTTGTCCATAGACCTAAGATTCAATTTTCGTGGTTGGTGTATAGGAGCCCCGGCGGCCAAGGGCGCCCCGTTTCCTCGTTTTTATCGTACTCAAAGCGAGTCACTGCGCATGCCCAGGGGAACAAAAGGGAAACGGACAGGTATCCACGGCAGCCCTGCGTTTGCACATGCTCTGGATCCAGGTGTGTTGTGGTATTTGTTCATTTAGACATACCTTGTTCATTTAGATATACTTTCTGACAAATTTTTAGAGGCAAAAACACTTGCGATTGGCTTATTCTGGGGAGTACAGAGAAGTGTGGCAAAAGCTGGATAAACGAATACTGTAAAACACGCGCAGAAGCTTCGAAGGGGAGGTGAAACTTATTCCTGCACAGGATGCGGGATTGGCGTTAGAACTAGCTACGCTCGCTGTAAGGACTGTGGGTCGGGAGCTTTACGTGCTCCTATCAGGAGGCAAAAAATAGCTCAACTGCGCGATGAATTTCTGCTACTCGCAGTTATTGATGTGTAGCATATACTTAAAACGCGCATTGAGAGAAACCGTATGCCAAGATATATCCATCACTATATATATATATGGACAACAAGGCATTACATGAATTTAACGACTTGGCCCAACGGGGATTTATGACACCCGAGTCTTACACGGTTCTGTCGGCTGCTCTTATCTAGCGGCCGACCCCGAACCTGCGCCCCAGTATTTATGCAGTGCAAGCTCACAAGCGTGTGAAGTCCACTCCAGCACCGCGCCTCAGCACTTGTGCAGCGCAAGCGCACAAGCACCGCACCACAGCATTAGTGCGAAAGACAAGCGCGAAAAGCCCACACTGGCACCAAGGGCACTACGACTTTATAATGTTACCGAATCATCAGCCGGAACGCCCAAAGAACAGACCTACGCCATAGAAGTTGAGGTTACGCTCAGGGACAAAAAGAACAATGAGTGGACTTAGGCCAAGTCTGTCAGAGAAAGTGACGTGGTATTTACACAAATGGACGTCAAGGCGTTCGCAAAGGTCTACTGGAACCAGTCCCGAGCAACGCAGAGATTGTTACTGAGCTCTTTGCGGCGATGGACACACTAATCTGATTGGAAAACCGTTATTCCTTAGAGCCAGAGGTCAGGGTCGTCGACCTCGAAAGGCAGGGCAAGAAGGAGCCGCCGCTTGACTAGCCCCCCCCCCCAAAAAAAAACAAACAAAAAAAACAAAACAAAACAAAACAAAACAAAACAAATAGAACTTCGCAAAGGTGGCAAAGACCAACCCTCTATCTACTCCCAGTGGGTGGATAGCTTGCAGCCGCTTTGAGTCACTCTAGACTTTCGCCCCAACTGTTTCTTGCTCAGCGCGTTTCTCTGTCAGTTCAAGCAGACCCTTGAGAAAAAAATTGATTGTTGGACAAGGGTAAAATGTGAACGTGCTGCTTGTTTTTCTTTTTTTTAAATCTGGATTCTATGATCATATTTGTATAAAATTTTCATAGTTAATTATGTACTTTATTTTGTAGTTAATAAAATGGGGGAGGGCTTTTTTCCTATATTTTTGGGTGTATGGGGTGGCCTGCAAAGCAATCATGAAGTCCGGTCCGGTGATACTGTTGTTATAAAAACTAATTTAAAGGTCGGTGGCTCATGACCTAGGCCAGTGGTCCAGGCTTTTCAAAGGCTAGTGGGCCAGGACCTAAGCCAGACGTTAAGTGTCTTAGGAGTCGACCAGTGGCCAAGGTTTTTTGAGGACCAGTGGCCTAGGTAGTCCAGGTTTTTAAGGTCAGTGACCTGGGGTGAAGATCAGAGGTTAGGTGACCCAAAGCCTAGGTCAGAGGTTAAGTGACTCATGAGTCGTACAATTTTAAAGGCTAGTAATCTACGTTTTTTCATACATTGTTTTGGAGGTCAGTGGCATAGTGTGAAGGTCAGAGGTTAGGGTGAAATCAAAGATTTGGGCTAAAAGGTCAAAGGTCAAGTAATACGGTTAAGTGGCCCAGAACGAACATTGTTTACACTACTTATTTTTGTACACTACTTATTTGGATTATTTTCATCTGTGTAAATGCCTTTACAATTGCATGTTTGTAATGATTCAATAAACTCATTTATAAACATTATAAACAAGAAAGGGCTAAACATACATCCCTGCCAGGTGCCAATTGACCATTGAAAGAATTCTGACAGGTCTTCTGGAGTTTTCACACATGATTTAAGTTGTCTATACGTTTCTTGGAGGACTTTTCTTAAAATATTTGCTTACACCATTTTTTTTTTTATCAAAGCAAAGAATAGTAAATCATGTTGGACGCAATCGAAAGCCTTTGAAAGTTTATAAAAATCAGTAAAAAGGTACTTTGTGTTTACTTGTGTACTTTTGCATATCAGCATATAAAGAATAGCAGTAATATATTGTCCTATATTTTTATTGGTATCCAGCATGTTGTTTATACATTTGTTTCTTCATTGTCCCACTAAGTTAATCGATTATTTAATTTTTGTGAACCTTTTACCCACAACATTTAACAGTGATATTCCTGTCATTTTCTGGACCTTATTACGTTATTTAGGTCAAAGACAAAAAATGGTTTTACACCACTGTGATAGAAATCTACATTTATCCTGTATATATATTTTTTTAAAATTGTAAATAAGAGGCAGTATATAATTATTTTCGATTTCTTTATTATTTATATCGTAATATCAGCCGGTCCAGGAGCTTTACAAGTTTTCATTTTGGGCAAAGTTGCTTGCATTTCTTTAAAGAAAATGTCAACCTTCTAAAGTTTCAACGTACGCGACAGCCAGAACTTCTGAATTTGACAAATACGCATTTACTTCCTCCGAATAATCTTTATCAATATCGAACTTCGCACTATTCAACAAATCACTAATGTAGGTAAACTATTGTTCTGATGAATCTGTATTAAATGCTTTTCACTGGCTTCCATAACTGACCGGTATCAAATATAGCGCCTTGATTTGTTACCTGGTCTTTAGAATATAATTGTTTCTTTTTCGTGCACAATTCTTGAAATGCCGATTTGGCTGACAAGTTTGCTTCTAAATCAACATTAAGATCACTTATCCTAAACTTATTTAGAAGGCAATATTCAAACCGTTTTGCATTTGAACGTTCAGGATCCCACCAAGAGGATAGTTTGAAAGCTATCTGATCCTTACATTGCATGCTTGACCCTGCATATTCGATCACTTTAATGAGATCTTAACCAGCTTCATGGATATTATCACTCGATAACTCTTCATTCAAGGAGTAGGTTCACTTTACCCTCTAAACGGCCCTAAAATCTGGTAAAAAATAAATTTTCACGGATAGTTTTAACTCTGTCGTAAAACGTACAAGTACAGTACAAATGAGAATTAAAAGTAGTACATCTATGATGTCATACGCACGTGCGGACGTCATCAAGTCACGTGACGAAATGGTAGTGGAACGCTGAAAAACGCAATTTTAGCCAGAAGTAGAATCTTTTCTATGATATCTTACATGGAGTGCATGCATCGTCCACCGTGATATTTTGTCATATGGTAGTTAAGGCTAAAAATTGACATAATGCGAAAAGTACTAAGTTGGTTCATACAATGCTCTCTGTATTAAAAATAAGATAATAACTCTTCACTGCTCATCCGATAATGATATTAGGATCACAAACAAATACAATATTTATAAAAAGTAAACCGAACAAAATAATGAAGTAGGTATATCTAATGATAATAATGTTAAAAATATTAGCAAATTACTTATTTTTGTGCCATTTTCATTAACATGCTACGCCGACAATGATTTTTGAAGGTTAAATCGAGCGTTCGAGAGTAATTTTGACTAATTAGAGTAAAAAGCATATTGATACTCTTAAAGGAATACATAATTAAATAAAATATGAGATTTTTATTAATTTTTTTACCTATTGGAAACTCGGAGCTTATCATTTTATACGTTTTTTCGTCTGCTCCTGTAGTTAGAGAATAGACTACTTGCTGATCGAAGATCTTCGTGAGAAATACATGTACACATCTGACTTTGATAAGCGCCCAAAAATTCAGTTTGTTGGCAAATACTTGAAGTAAACTCGTTCTTAAAAGCGCCTCCAAAACCCATCACCTTAGCCACGTTGACGACCAACTATATACAATTATCTAACATGTTTCTCTTGAATTTCTTTTTAATCAACATTTTCCAATATTTAACGATTTTCATCTTTGTGTGATGCTTGATAACAGTTCGAGAATCAATATCATGGTGAGCACTTCCTACCATCGAAAAAAAAAAAAACAACTTTGAAATATTGCATATATCGGACGGAGAGGGGCATTATACACTAGAGTATGTGAAGAAAATGCAACATAAGTTTTAATATTTGTAATAACAACATCACGTTTGTATGAAAAAGTCTTCAAAAATCCATATGCAAGAATGCATTGTAAGCTATGGTCAGTAGTAAAACGAGCGGTAAATGATACACACAAGACTTTCAATATATCCATTTTGTTTCAGAGTTAGGACCTTATGCATACAAATCACCATAGAACTTTGTCCTCTGTGTTTACATTAAGAAGAAACAAATCAACCGTTCAGGAGGGAAAAATATTACATAAACTTAAGAGGGAACCCTAACTATCTATATGGGTTTAAAAGCCATATAAGTTTATTAAAATCAGTGCACCTTCATGGAAGTTAGGAGAGGGGAAATATGATCACACAGCCCCCCCCCCCCCCCGAAAAACCCCACAACAAGAACAATATATTATTGTAAAAAAAAAGCACTGGCTCAACCCCATATAACAGAATCTGCATAGAATATATCTGGTCTCTAACATATAACGTGTTATAAGTTCTTAAAAATAAATCCGTCATGACAATTTAGGACACAGAGACCACAACGATTGTCCCTTGTTCTTTGACCTTGAAAAAAAAAGTCAAACAGCTCTCATCTTGAAGGTCAGTACAGAGTTACGCTTTCCTAAGGACGGTGCAAAAGTGTATGTAGTCCAAACAATAATTTTCAAAGCTTATAAGACAGTTCTTGACTTTAGACTGAATTGGTCTGTCATTTTGGGTTTACAGACATACCTCGGAGAATAATTGTTTCCTTTTGATCCTTTTTTATAAACCTAAGGATTATGCAAACCCTTAACAAAGTGTTTGTTAGCTGGGTTTATGTGTAAAACCCTGAAATAACTCCCTGGATAGGACAACAAGCAATATTCAGGGACAGACGGAAAATGACCTTGGTGTATCAGTTTAACCCGCGTCATGCGGTGCCAGTAACCGAAAAATGACGTCATCCGCACGAGACACTCATTGTAAATGTACATGAACGGGATGAGGACGGGAGGGGATGTTAGGAAAACGCGTTTAGTTCTCAGTTAACTGTCTAACTTGACAGCAGGATGGACGCCAAAGAAGTTCAGGCAATAAGAAACTATATCCTAAAAAGAATTATTATTTAAAGGACGACATTCTTTTCTATAAATCCAAGGTTGGTGAAAGAAGGGTCGTAACCGTGTCGAAATAAAAGACCAACCTAACGAATGTGCATTATCCATTGTGGCCATCTCGGCGTTAACAGAAACGTAAGTATTTAAGTAGTTACGTGCTTAAAATGTTGTTTGTTTGTTTTAAGTTTTGACAATATTTAATTTACTGGAAACTGTTGCCATTATTACCATTGTTTTTTGTATATTGAACAAATCCTTAATTACTGTTATTATTTACGGGATTTTAGATTCAAAATTGCTTGTCATGTACAAGACTGTTACTGCGAAGTATCTGCATGGTTGATTTTTAGTTATATAGTGGCGGCGCAACGGGGAGTCAGGAGGGGGCCATTGCCGTAAAACCCAATTCAACTCAATTATATTTTCAGCATAGCATTATACATTATATTGTCTTCATCACATTGCTGTTTGTTAATGTGAAACTTGGTGAATAAAGGTTTTATTGATAGATTGTTTCAAATGTCTCATAAACAGTACATTACAACATGTACACTGCGCTTGTTCGAATTAAGCCGAGTTACACGCATACGAGAGCGTCCTACTCGGCCAATTGCCTACTCAATTATTAGAATGAATTCAGGTTAGACTTCATGAAGTGGACATCATTGCAACCAAATTAAAATCACTTGAGTGGACGTTTACGGTGCTGCTGGTCACTTTGAAGACATTATAATTTATTACATTGCAAGATACATGGGCTACTTCGTAGTGTAATCATGTTTCTTGTCTATAATTTGATTTGTGTAATTTACTTTTACAGAGTGTGAGGTGAATGTTGACCATCCATATAACCTCTTAATCATACCTGAATATTGGCAGTTCCTGTTATATTGCAGGTGATCTATACATCCTGGTATTGACAGAGTATCTCACAAAATGGATGGATGCTGAAGGAATTCCAAACAAGAACGCGCAGACTGTAGTAAACTGCTTAATAAGATACGTGTGTAACCATGGAATTCCTGAGGTCTTGGTTACAGATCAAGGAAGCAAAATTTGCAACGGATTTCAAATCTGTTGTTTTGCAGCCAGATAGGTGCTGATCACCGGATTGCCTCCGCCTATCACCCTCAAACAAGGGGTAAAATAGAAAGATTTAACCGCACGCTATGTACCATGCTGACTCGTTTCGTGGACGAAGAATGCAATGATTGGGATGCAAAGTTTCATTTTCTGTTAGTTGCTTACCGGACTGCAGAACATAAATCAACAAAGAACGTTCCATTTTCTCATCTGTACGGAAGGAAAGTTAGGTTACCGGTCGAACTCGATAGTACATCGTCGGAAGACCATGACATCGCCAACAATGACGCATTGCAGGTGAGGGAAAATTCATTTCTACGTGTGTCACGATACAGTTCAGCAGAAAATATACGGGAGGCACACACAAAAAAAAAGAAAAGAAAAGAAAAGCATTACCACGATGCAAAAGTAAAAGACATTGCTTACAAGGAAGGTGATGAAGTGTTACTTCATAATACGAGAAAATTTACCAGAAAAGGAGGTAAACTCGGTTCATTGTGGACTGGACCATACATTATCGAAAAAGTGCTGAGCAAAGGAAAGAACAGTTTACTGGGATACACACATGTCGTTAATGGTAACAGACTGAAAACTTACCAGAGGAAAGCGGATGAAACTGCATCAAAACCAGAAGCAAAAACCATACACACGGGAAACAGACCAAGACAATGAAACCTGTCGAAATGGAAGTGATTCTAAAGCTTGACCGCATCCGAAAAAGTGTCTCTCTTGCAGATATTCTGAACATCAGTCCACATTTCCACACACAGCTGATGAACCACACAGATAAACAGAATCGCGCAAGCAAACAAGACCACGCAGACAAAGTAGATCGCGCAGACAAACAAGATCACACAGATAAAGGAGATCACACAGACAAAGAAGAGCACGCAAACAAGACCACGCAAACAAACACGACCATGAAGCTGAACAATATCATACATTGATTCAAAATCTTTCAGACAACAAGATCATGCAGAAGAACAAGATAATTCAGACAAACAAGATTTCACTCACACAGCCGTAGAATATTTTC